>CM062819.1:1482872954-1484072954 GCA_031772625.1 Pinus tabuliformis | reverse complement strand
TTTCAACCACCAAACCCGGGCATTTCCCATGATTTCCTGTACCAAGCACATAATTTCCATTATATTCAAAATAAATTGAATAACTTCAAATCATACCTCATCGGTAGCTCATTAATAAGGTACACTTGCAATCCCGTTTACTTCTTGTCATAACAAGTCAACTAGTTGTTTGGTCAAATCAATATGTATAAACGTATCACATATGATTAGCTCAAACACAACCATCATAATCAAAGTCATAGATCACATGTACCCATCATAAACAAAAATCACAGATCAAATGAATAATAAAATTGAAATTAAATACTAATAATTATCCTTCATCAGTCCTTACTTCTGCCTTTGTTCTTTGTTCTTTATTCTGTATGCAATCCGGATCGGTTTTCACACCCAAAAAACACCCAGTTCCTTCTCTTCAACCATGTACACATACACGTAGTGTACATCCCACACATACAACCACACACAACATACAACCATGCAATATATGCACCTACATCTGACATATAACTCATACATCTACACCCAGTGTACAACACAACACATACATACACCTACTCCTGGTGTACGATACAACACAGTACATACATACACCTACACCCGGTCTACGACACAACACAATACATACATATACCTAAACCTGATGTACGACACAACACATATACGTACACAGAGTACAACACAATGAATACACGTCACGATACCATGACTACACAATGCACATACATAGTATCGCATGCCTGCAACACAACATGTATGACATGCACACAATACCACATGTACATCAGTACCATATGTACAACATGTACACAGTACCACTTGTACACAACACCACCTGCACAAAGTGTGCACAACATCACATGTACACGACACCACCTGCACAACATGTACACAATGCCACATGTACACCACACCGCCTGTACAACGCATACACAATACCATATGTACAAAACACCACATGCACAACATGTACACGAAACCACATGTACATGACACCACATGCATGACATGTACACAACACCACCTGCACACAACACCACATGTACAATCACACACACATAACCATATGTGCATGGCACCACCTGCACAACATGCACACAACACCATATGTACATAACACTGCATATACAACATGTACATAACACCATATGTACACAACATCGCATATCCAACATGAGCACAACACCTCATATCCATCATGCGCACAATACAATATGTACACAACACTGCATATCTAACATGTACATAGCACCATCTATACCTAGCACTGGATATGAAATATACACACAACACCATATATACAACAATTATACAACATCATATGTACACAATAATACATATACAACATTACACATCACCATAGGTACAATCACTAAATATACAACATGCATAACATATACACAACAATAGCACTACACATCCAAAACCATACTGCCTCTACCAAGAAACCTTTCTTCCAGTGTCTCTCTGCCATCCATGCTTATCCTAACATGCCGTAAAGCACATTGTTTTCATTTTGCTGATGTATTCTTCAACGTTACTTGTCATAACATAAACATAGGCATAATACAAGCATACAATATCAATTCATATCCACATGATACTGACCTCATATATTTTTCATGACTACTCTTCCCACTTGATTCCTCATAAACCAGGAACCTCTTCATGCCATTCACCTGCATAAGCAATCATTCCTCCACAAGAATGATCCCTGGTGACCTTGTCAGGCAACGACATATATACATACATGTATATATATAAACATCAACATAAGACAATCATGTTCCCTGATGACCCTGCCAGATAACATTGTACCTACATACATATATGCATATAAACATTAGCATAAAGTAATCATGATCACAACATAATTACTATATATCATAAGGCCAAGGTTAAGGGAACTTCCTTTATTCATGCACAACATGCACAATATTGAGAACAACAATTCTCAACATAGCCAAGGCATTTGAAAACTCGAATCCATTTACTTTACCCTTTCTATTACCTTTCTCATGATTGTCCTATCACCATCCATTTACTTCAATGGACCCAACCAATCCAAATAACTGTCTTACGCTTGCCTTCAGCTACCATTATATATGCACTGAGCTTCATCCAGGCCTTACATCACCTATTTGGTACCACACAACTCTCCTCGAACTCCATTAACTTTCCTCTTTTTCAAACCAATTCCCAAGACTCAAGACATAAAAGGCAAGACAAGAAACAAACAAGAAGAAAACCATGAAAATAAATAACAATACGACTCTGCAAACAAAGTGGAAAGGCCTTGCACCAGACATAAACAAAACCACAAATCAAGCTCAACAAATCACAAAAGACTGGCAACAAACACCATGACTCCATCCCCATGGTTCCCAGTGCCTCCAATTGAAAGCTCAACCTGAGCCTTCTTTAAGATTTCATGGTAATCTCTTTTTCCATGCAACTCCTTGCATCACACTACCATAAACACATAACTGTCAGTGCATAAATAATCATAACAATACACCAGTTACCTTATCTTGTTGTTCCAAGCACGTTGCCTTGTAGCTGAACACACCTATGCCATTATTCAAGGGACTCCAATTCCCTTGAAAAATTTAGCTATAACTAGATACCAACTATTATACCTGTGAAATACATGTCCATGAATATAGCACATATCCACATAATTTCAAAAAAATTAGGGTTAATAAGACTTCTTGTATGCAAATCACTCATTCATTTGGAATTGCAGTTTCCAAACATAGCCAAAGGAATTCTCACCCAATTCCTTTCTTTTACCTTTACCTTGCTACAACTGAGTCTTACTATGTACTGTCACATCACCCAATGGATAGTTATATAAACAAATCAACTATTACCTTGTCATGCTAATACCAAGCATGTTTCCTGCAACTGTTCACACATGTCGATCACATGTTCCAAAGATCAAGGCAACATATCTATTACTTGGAAATCAACCTTCACCAAGTCTAACAACCATGTCATAATCAAAATCAACTCACATTCATTAGTCATAATACATAATGTTACACTCAAGTACATATCAGTTGTCTCAACACATATGTGTTAGTATGACCATCTTAAAACAAGATCATTTCTTCATGCAATCTTACAGACACATACTCATATCATGCAATTAATCAAACATTCAAACAAACTATAAACATACCATGTTAGATAAATCAACTAGACAACATAATAGACACCAAACACTCAAACACCAAATAGACGACATTATCAAAAAATCAAACACTAAATATACAACATAAGAAAACTCATACCTTAATGTATCTAAGGGGAGGCTATCTTGTTTGCACAATCAAGCTATATTAGCACGATATAACTTCACAACATATCAACTCAACCATAAATAAGGTCATGATATCCATAACAATAACTAGCTAACATGTTCACATCATAAACTCATAAACAATTTTCATTCATGCATAATAATCACATATGCAAAGTCAATCGAGATTAGCATGACATAATATCACAAAATATTAACTCATACCTAAATGTCATAGCCATGATCATCTACATAGGCCAATCCAATTTAGCATGATACATATAACATCAATATCTTAGTTGCAATAACCCTAATAATCAAGTTACTAGCATATAACAACAACAAGTGATATATCATGCTCATCAACAACATATAACCTAATGATCAAGCTAACTATCATATAACAACAACAAGTTAACCTATAACATAGTCATCAACAACATATAACATAATCATTAAGTTATCTAACATAAAACAACAATAGTAATTCATACAACCACAGGTTGCTATCATTCATGACTATCTGACATATGTGCATATGACTACACTAGTCAAGTAGCATCTATCATGTAAGTAACCATGATAATAATATAATAACAAACATATAAGTAACCTTAATTCTTAAAACAACCACGAATCACATACCTGCATGTCAAACATACAAACTTGTATGATGATATGCTCTTACCCCAAAGTCTAGTGCTGCAACCTCACTCTAGTAGTGTGTTTCCTACTTTACCTCATTCAACACATTAGCATCATAACATACCCATAACATCATGATGACTTAATTGCATACAATGACTTCACAATGCATGTCTGACCTACCATACATGCATAACCATGACCATGAAAATGCATGCATAACAACATATAGACACTGGCATGCATAGAAAATGCATATACAACCGACACGCATTCATGACAAACACATCCCAACAACAACGCCATCAACCTTCACATGACAACATCACTACAACCATGATCAACACCATGCAAATGCAACAAGCACATGGACTAAAACCATAAGGAACACATATGCAATCGACATGAATGCATGACCAACACACCGCCCATACAGTCTGAGGGGTGAATCATGCTCTAATAACACTATGTGGTATCATATATGACCCAAAGAGAGTGCAACTTGGCTCTGATACCACTCTGTAACACCCTCCTCCCACATCTACCCAAAAAATCGACCAACCAGGGTAAACATGTGACAAGAAGTTACTATGATATGATTTGATTCTGTATGTGTCAGTTAAGGAAGTGGAACCAGCGGAACACATCATACAGACCTTCCACATCAGCAACATGACTCCCAGGAACCATCCCAACCACTCAGGTAACCTTCCCCTAGGCCCCACTGATATTTTTTATACCATTAAACCCTTGGATGCTTCCTTTATATGGAAAAGAATCCATCCATAAGGCTCCAGATGCTCCCACAACATGGGTATGCATGTGTCTGGGGACTTTTCTCCTCAAACCTGTGCTTGCGACTCTAGGATTTGTGCCACTTTTTTCAGGCCTAGAGCCCAGGTCACTGCCCATAACTCAATGAAACTTTTAGAACTAAAAGATAACAATAGAATAATGATACAAATGCAATTACTTGAACAAGGACTTGAATGGACCCCTACTAGCCATGATAGGCATTTCGTCAAACATGTCACAAATATGTAAGCTACATGTCTTAACAATAGAACTGAGCATAGGGGTCTCATACTTATTTGAGAATCGCTAAGAAGCATTGATGCCTCAACACATTAGCTGCAATTTCATCTATTAGGCCATAGATACATTGTTCATTCATTTACAAGTAAAAACATGATGAGATCCATACATAGCCACTGTCATAATACATGTTCATAACCAACATAATAACAACATAAATACCAAGGAAACAACAACCATATGATCCACATATGAAACAATATAATAATCATGAATTAACAAGGATAAATAACCTCTTATTAATAATGCAAAGGCTAACTCGATGTGGGACTTCCACGATCCACCCGACTGTAGACATGGCTGAGCCAAGTCTCTCTTCAGCCAATCACCCCCATGCCATATTCCAAGCATGAATGTGGGATCTCATAAAACACATCAATTAAAACAATCCAGGGCTTCCAGAGGCCAAAACACCTCAACCCATCAAACAATGATTCCACCTCATGGTTAGACATAACAAACCATCATCATATTTGTCTCTACCCAAGCCTTCCAGGTTGCAGAGCATTTGTTCAACCAAGGCTTCCAGGACTAGTAACTCAACCCATAGCTTCCGTCAAGCTTCCAAAGCATTTGTCCAACCAGGGCTTCCAGGACTAGTAACTCAACCCACCAAGGGATTCCAGATCATTTGTCCAACCAAGGCTTCCAGGACTAGTAACTCAATCCAATCTCTTACAGGGCTTCCAAAGCGTTTGTCCAACTAGGGCTTCCAAGAACTAGTAACTCAATCCAAGCTAAAGGAAACATGAGAACCAACCAAAAAAACAAAGAAAAGAACCCACAACACCATGGCTATCCTGGAAATGGCAAGGCTAGGCAAATCCATTTTCAATCTAGGCAATCCTCCATGCCAATCACAGATCATGACCAATAAACCACATGCATATTCCATGCACGGAAAAACTAGTGAGGAAAACATACATGCAACTCGGTACCTGCAAGCAAAACCCACTGTAGCTGCTGATCCCGATGTCCTGTTGTGCTTTCCTGCTCTTCCTTTGCCTTCTTGCTCCAAAAATCTAAGAATTCCACACTCCTCTAAGAGTGCTCCAAGAAACTTTGAGTGTCCAAGAGTATGAGAGAGAGAGAATAGAGAGAGAACTCCAAAACTGAATTGAAAAAAGTCTGTGAACTGATCCTCAAAAGCCTTTTTCTTAATGAGGCCTCTATTTTCTTCATTTTCCATTATTTTCCTTCATTTTCTTCCTCACATGCAACCTGTGACCTTTCACCTTCCTTTTCTCCTAATTTCCATTATTTTCATAAATAAATGTGCCAAAAATTCCATTTTTCCTTTCCAAAGCCTTTGCCAATTTCCTTAGCCATAATAACCGAAATGAACACCCACTAGGATGTTTTTCCCAACATTTAGCTTGGAATACGTGTCCCATGACCGTGGTCTTATATACTTTTACATGGATTTTTAACTAGGCCTGTTACGATGATGCTTTTACATTCTCTTCATTTTAACATGTGTCGCTTTCACTTTCTTAGGCATTTTCAAGTGTCGTTTTCACTTTTTCTTATTGTCGCAAGTGTCACCTTTAACTGATTGGACCCTTGCATGTGTCACACTTTAGCAAATCACTAGAGGTAGCTCTAGCACACTCTTCTACATTAGCTGATCTTATATGTCATAAGAATATGCACTAGACACATTCCCATAGCTTAGTGCACTTTTTGGTTGCAGCCGACACTTGTGTCGTAACTTGTTTTCTAAGTGTGGCAAAGCTAAGTTTCAACTGTCACACTTAGAAATAAGTGTCGCTTTGTTTCTGTTTCAAGGTATGCATGCTGATTTTGGATATTGTGCATTCTTTTGGCTTGTGTTGATGTTATCTGAGTGTGATATCACTATTTTAGGACTTGTTTACATGTATTTCTCTCTCTTGTCTCACTCATCCCACACTTAGTCAATTTTTGGAGCTTTCACTATTTGTGCAACTTGCCAAATTTTATCCCTCCTAGAACTGCACACTGTGCAATATTAAGTCATAGAGAAGCATCTTTGCCTCTTGGAACTACATAGTTTGCAATCAATTCCTCCAAGAACTGCGCATTGCACAATCACAGTGCTAAGTTTCTACCTCTTGCCCCTGAAAAATGTGCAATCTCTCTCCCAGATAGTATTCCACTATGCACTATGCAGTTTTAGTCAACATTTGTGCCTCCCTCAATCCTTTACTTGTGCAATTGCGTGATCACTTAGCTCAGTTTGTCCAAAAATGTGCATTGTGCAATCATAGTGAGAAAGCATGCCTCATTGCCTCACTGACTCCCTCAACTGCACAATTCTCTTTTTAAGTTCCTC
Source organism: Pinus tabuliformis (assembly GCA_031772625.1). NCBI lineage: Eukaryota > Viridiplantae > Streptophyta > Pinopsida > Pinales > Pinaceae > Pinus > Pinus tabuliformis. The sequence goes on along the minus strand of CM062819.1, from coordinate 1,484,065,596 downwards.
AACCACTACACATTGCATAGCCATAATGAATAGAACTTCACCACTGCCTCCTAGAACTGCGCACTACGCAATGCCTGAGCCTCCTTCTTAGTCCTGCACTCAGTCTCGACTTGATCAACATGTTGCATAAGGAATTAGATAGACTAAGAGATTTTAGGATTGATTTTGTCTTTTCATGAGTGAATTCCATTTGTAGGTATTGTTATCGTGACATGATAGGATGATTCTCAAGGAGGAATCCAAGGAGGGGCCACAAGAAAGCACTTGTGAAGAAGGAGCAGAAGAAAGAACCATCATGAAGGACATGAAGGAATATTAGACCAAGACAAATACATGGCAACTCATGCTGAGTTGGAAGGTTCTAACTCTCATCCAGACCCTTTTGATGGTGGAGATGAAGTACAATCAAAGATCCATAATGAAGAAGATACAAATATGGACTAGGAGAAAGACTTGGCCTGGACACATCACAATGAAGTTTCATGTCATCAATGCCAAGTCATGGCTTCTCCAAGTGTCATTGTAAAGTCATATGTGTCAATGTATCTTGCCACATCATTTATGGAATGTAATTATTATATTTTATAAAATGAGAAAATGTAAAATGTGTGGAAGACCAAGGGTCCCACATGGAATGTGAAAAGTCATTAGAAAGTTCTAGAGTCATTAGAAGTTCAAAGGTCATATAGGAATTTGAAAATTCATAGTAGAATCTCAAGAGTCATGAGGGAGGTCAAGAGTCACATGGGAGGTGAAGAGTCACCTCATTTGTTATAAATACACCCTCATAGCTCAAGAGAAGTGACTTTGGACTTTTCACCTTGGCTTCTCTAGCTTGGCATAAGAGAGAAGATATTTCTTTGGAGGAGAAAGTAGTGACTTAATGTTCCACTATTAGGGTTAGTGTGGCAACATTGTAATTATGTATCTTGGGAATTTCACTTAATATATGAAGCTCTCAGATTTGACACACTTTCATGCATATGTCGTGAATTATTGTGAGACTATTCTTTCATTGTTTGTGGTGTATGTTTATGTTAACACATACTAATGAAAATGAACTATTTCATTGGATTTGGTATCCATCTGGTTGATTGTGCATTGTTACTTGTTTTTATAATCATTGTTATCTTGTGAACTATTTTAAAGGTTAACTACCTATCCTCTCATGCTCTTGTGTGACTCTTTTAGGATAATATTATTACTTTTCTTCTAGAGGTTCACTCTCTCTTTCCTTGTTGTGAAACATCCTTATATACATTGAAATTGTATGCCTCACAATGTCAAACTCTTACTTGATTCAAATATTGTTTGCATAGTCATTTATGTTGATGATTTTAGCCAAGGAAAATTCCTAAGAATAGTGGAAACTGACCTTGTTTTCTGGTTGGGGCTCCTGCTCCAAATGGTGTGAGGTCTAATTGGGACTTTATACTAGGGAGACCCCCATGGTTGATGAATTTCCAGAATTGTCAACAAGTTCCACATAAAGTTGGTGATAAGGTGTGGCTAGAAAGAGCACCTGAAGCTATTTGTGAAAATGCTTTTGAGGACACCTTGAAGGTGGATAAGTAGTTGACCCCTACAAATCTCAATCCTATTTGCATTGAGTAGGTTATATTAGATTTGATCATGGAAACCAAGATGAAGGCTACTCACCAATAGAACATACAACTCTATCAAGTTGTTAAAAAAGGAAAACTTCTTCATTAAGTCATGTGGCTCACTAGTAGTCAACTTTGATAAACGTTTCCCCATCTCACATGGGAACTTGACACAATGGGGACCAATGCTTCCATATTAAAGGCCAATCTTTCCTTTTCCCTTATACGTTTCTCGCACAAACTAAACCTCACCCTCAAGCATGCAGCTTCTCAAATGGCTTGTTTTGTTGTCGGTTGCATTTTTGCGCAAGCTAAGCACTTTTTTGTGTATCATTTTGTGCTTATGGAAATATTCGATTTCCTAAAGTAGCTAATACATCACGCTCTTGATAACCATGGAAGGTATTAAGATGTTGCAAGAGGAATATTTTCTCATGAAATCAAGAAGATCAAAGTCTATAAATTCAAGAACCATGTACATTGCCACCTCTCTATATTTGTTCCCATTCATCTCCACTCCCAGGTGTTTGACAATGTGTTCACAGTGAGGGAGCTACTTGAAATTTGCGCTCTCTCTAAGATAACTAATAGGAATTCCTTCATTGGGATTTTGAACTAGCCATATTTTTGGGAGGTATCAGTACACAATTGATGAAATAATAAATTCTTAATCTCCTTACTCTGAATGTATACCTCTATAATTATCATTGTCGTTATCTTTTCAAATGACATATTGTTTTGGTTTTGATTACTTTAAATGAAATTGTTTGCACCCTTGCATTTCATCTCAATAAGAGCTTGCAATTAGTGTGTAGCTAGATGTATCTCGTCACAGGAGCATAACTTTGTCAATAATTTGTGAAGCTTATAGTTCGTCGAACATGCAGCCATCATGCAATCACTGGGCCAAAAGTTGTGTAGTGTACATGGATTATCGCCATTAGTATATGCTCATTCTCAAATAATAATTTCATTTCACAACTGATTTGTGCCCCTTTGAATCACATCATCCTTTCTCCGTTCAGAGCTTCAGGTGACACCAATGCACAAACTATAAAAAAAAATTGCTTGTGAAAACATATGTCCCATATTTGGTGCACGTTGGAAGCATGTTGAAGTTTTATATATAATTTAAAAGAAATGTCTCGCATGCATGTTGTGGAGATATAATACATTGTATATAAGTGGTGTTCTATGACATTGTAATTCGATTACTTGTGCCCACTTTAGACAGTGTGTGGGTGCTCGACTTTAGTGTTATCGTAGGTGCATGGAATAGAAGAACTCAGTGATTCAGGAAAGACATATTTTATTATTAATAAATAGATAGATGATGATACAATTTGTGGGAGGCCCCTGGCTTTATATTGCCTTGGCTGCCTCTTAGTGAATGGACATGATCTTTGATCATGCCCTTTTCCTAATAAACTATTAATTACAATTAACTAATTTTTTATATAACATTTCCTTCCTCCCAAAAATGCTTTGTCCTCAAAGAATACGTAATAATGGATGTTGTTGATGAAATGCTTCAATCTCCCAAGAAGCTTTTTCTTCCGGTAAGTCCTTCCACCATATCAAGTATTCCTTGATTACACGAGATCGAAGCTTCTTTTCCCTGGTGGATATGATACCTTTTGGATCTAAAATGACCCTTCCTTCATCATCTAAAGATGGAAGTGTTGTTTGTGTTGATTGATGGTCACCAAGTGCCCTTTTAAGGCAGGATACATGGAAGACGTTGTGGACACAACTTTTATCTGGAAGGCTTAAACTATATGCAACTTGGCTGATCTTTTTGTTGATCTAGTATGGTCCATAGAACTTTGGTGCCAATTTATTTTTTCCTTTTTGTTTTAAGGACAACTATTTGTATGGCTGGAGCTTGACAAATACCCATTCTCCAACTTCAAATTCTCTCTCAGTTCTGTTTCGGTCAGCTTGCTACTTCATACGGTTTCTTGCATTATTTAATTTTTCTTTTAGAGTTTGAACGACCTTTTGGGTTTCTTCTAGTTGGTTTTTAACATCTAGTAATTTTGTTTGGATGATAGCCAGGTCCTTCCATTTTGGAGGTTCATACCCATAGAGATCTTGAAACGGTGTCATTTTTACTAACGTGTGATAAGTAGAATTGTACCACCATTCAACGAGATGTAACCACTGAAACCACTTATTTAGTTTTTCTATAGCATAAAAACATAGACAAGCTTCCAAACATTTATTGACAACCTCTGTTTGGCCATTTTCTTGAGGATGGTAAGTGAAACTCATATTTAGGTAGGTTCCTATATGGTTGAACAATTCCTTCCAGAAATTACCCTTAAATTTGGCATCTCTATCACTCACAATGACTTTCAGAAACCCGTGTAATTTATAAATATTTTTGCAAAATATCTCAGTGATTTATTTAGCCGAGTTTGATTTCTTCATTGCAATAAAGTGAGCATATTTGGTGAGTCTGTTGACTACTACAAAAATCTTATCCTGGCCATCGGATACAGGTAACCCCTCAATAAAGTCCATTGATATTTCTTCCCATTTCTGATTCGGAATGTTTAAGGAGTGAAGTAATCTAGGTGTCATAATATTTTCACTTTTATTTCTTTGACATTTGTCACATTTTGCTACATATTTCTTAATATCGCGACACATCTCCTTCCAAAACAATGATTGATGTGCATTGTAGTAAGTTTTAAAGAATCCTACATGTCCGACTGACAGTGAATCATGTGACTCCTTGAGTATCTTGGATTTAAACTTGGAGTTTGAATTCAGATAGATTCTTCCTTTGTACCATAGAATATCATTCTTCCATTCAAATTTTGAGTTGTCTAGAAGGTTATTGATTATCGCAGTTATTTTTGGATCCTTGGCATACTCACTTTGAATCTCATTAAGCCATTCAAGAACAACAACAAAGACTGCAAGTAATGTTGGTTCTTCGTCCTTCCTAGACAGGGCATCTGCTACTACATTGTCTTTTCCATTTTTATGTAATATCCCCATGTCAAAGGTGACAATTTTTTCAATACATTTTTTTTGTTCTTCGAAATGTGTTTTTTGTTGGAGGAGGTGCTAGAGATTGTTATGGTCTGTTCAAATGGAGAACTTACTTCCCAAAAGATATTGTCTCCACTTGGCTAGTGTGTGCATAATAACGAGCATTTCCTTGTTGTATGTGGATTTAAGATGTTCTCATTTATTGAGCTTCTTGCTTTCAAAAGTTATTGGATGACCCTCTTGCATTAAAACTGCACCTATACTGAACCCCGATGCATCACACTCAATGATAAATGGTTTAGAGAAATATCTAGTTGCCAATATCGGGGCATTAGACATAACTTCCTTCAATTCTTCAAAACACCTTCCTACTTCCTCATTCCATTGAAATGAATTCTTCTTTAAAAGGTTTGTTAGAGGTGCAGTTATATGTGCATAGTTTTTAATAAATCTTCGATAATATCCAGTCAATCCTAAGAACCCTCTTAGCTTGGATATATTAACTGGTTTGGTCCATTCCTTTATAGTATTGATTTTATTAGGGTCCACTTTTACTCTTTCATGGGATATTAGTGTATGAGATATTCTACTTCTTCCTTCCCAAAGGTGCATTTGGATTTCTTGGCGTAGAACTGATGCTCTTCCAGTAGTGTAAGAACTTTATCCAGATGTTGTAGGTGCTCCTTCCAAGTTTTACTGTAAATTAAAATATCATCAAAGAATACTAAGACAAACTTCCTAAGATATGGACGAAATAACTCGTTCATAGTGGCTTGGAATGTTGCTGGTGCATTGGTTAACCCAAAGGGAATTACTTTAAATTCGTGGTGACCTTCGTGTGTTAGGAATGCAGTTTTTGGTATGTCTTCCAACCTGATTCTGATTTGGTAATAGGCTGACCTTAAGTCAAATTTTGAGAAGTATTTTGCGCCATGTAGTTCATCCAACATTTAATCGATAAAGGGAATTGGGAATTTGTTTTTAATCGTTATTTTATTTAATCATCTATAATCAATGCATAGCCTGAACGATCCATCCTTCTTCCTTACCAATATAACTGGAGCAGCATACAGACTCTTACTTTTTGAGATGATCCCACATTTTAAAAGGTCTTGGATTAATCTCGCAATTTTAGTATTTTGGTGATGTAGATATTGATACGATTTGATGTTGATGGGGTTTGATCCTTCTTTGACTTCTATTGTATGCTCGATTTCCCTCTTAGGGGGAATTTTCATGGGCAGGTCTTGGAAAACTTTTTCATGCTTCTGAATTATCTCTTGTACTTCTGGTGACTCTTCACTGATAACTTTTTCAAATAACATTTCTAATTGGTGACATTGTACTACATATGCTGGTGCTCATTTTCGAATCATTTTCATTATCTGGGATGACGATACAATTTGATTTTCTGGTGCTTGGAATTTGTATAAATTATACCTCTACCCTTCCCATTTAAAGCTTATAAATTGCTTTTGATGGTTGGTAGAGTAAGTGCCTAGGGTTTGTAGCCATTAGATACATAAGACCACATCTACTCCTCTTAATGGTACATTGTAGAACGAAGATTCTAAATTAAAGTCTTGAATCTGCAATTTGACCTTATGACATTTCCCTACCTTTTCAATCTTCTTAACGTCGGCTACCATCACCTTCATGTTGGGCATGGGAAATGTGAAAATGTTGAGTCTCTTTGCCATGGTTGAGTATAAAAAAATGTGGGTGTTATCGGTGTCGATGAGAACCATTACTTTGTTCTTATTGATATGTCCTTTTAATTTTAAAGTCTGGGGTTGTGATATACCTATCATAGCCGATAATGACACTTACAGAAAGCTTTCGTCATCTAGTTCTGGAGAGAATTTTGGGGCATCTTCTATTCCTTCCATGTCTAATTCATCACTATTTGAATCATTAGTTGCTTCACAGTTATATAGGTTCTTTGTCTCTTTTCCTTTAGCACACCTATGTTTAGCGTCCCACTTTTCGCCACAACGTTTGCACTTTCCCTCTTTCATCATTTGCATTTCCATGTTAGATTTTTCTCCTTCACAAAGATGTGGTGGAACATATTTTGTGTTATCTGTATTCACAAACTAGGGAAATATTCGTCTCGAATATACTTTTTCCGGCTTTGGCCACAATATCTTTTCAAATTTCTTTTCAGCAACTTTTGCTTTGTGTCTTGTTACTTCTATCGACGTAATGTCATGAAGCTCAAGTTCTACTCATAGATGGGTTTTAAGTCTAGAGATGTACGATTGGATTAGACGAGATTCTGATAACCCAGGTACTCATGTTGCTAAGGTCTCCCATTCTTGAGTGTATTCATCCACATCTCCTTTTTGTCGCAATCTAATGAGTGTTGAAAAGAATTCTTCTTCCTTGACACCTTGGAACATTTTAAAGAACACATTCTTAAATTTTCGCTAACTGATAGCGAGTGTCGTCTTCTTCCACCACATATACCAATTATATGCTTCACCTTCCATTTTCATGGAAGCATGCCTAATCTTTTCGTCATCGTTGTTAATATCGTAAATCTCGAAATATTCTTCTACTTTATTAAGCCACACAATGCTGCTTTTTCGTTACCGTAGAACTTGGGTAGCTCAATTTTTGCTCTTTGTTGATACGTCGCTAACGATGGAGTGAAAAAAGGTATTGACTGGTGAATGGATTCCAGAGCTACTTATTTTGAAAATTCACGTTACTATTTTCTTTATGGTGCGTGGATGATGTTTTGGAGACTCAGTGTTTCCATGAGGATCTGCTGAATTTGTTGAATTTGGTGAATTGTGTTGTTGATTACCTTCATCATTCTGGAATATTTGTTTGATCTTGTCACAAATAGAGGTTAGTATCAAAATTGTTTGATTATGATCCCTTTTGGATTCGATATGGTTCTGCTCAAGTTGTCTTTTTATCCGATTTGTCGTATCGTGAAGCTTCTTGATATCGTCGCAATGTCCTGAAACCTTACTCTCGAGATTGACTAATTTTTGGTTAAAATCATTGGAATGGCTAGTAATCCTATTCTCAAGATCAATCAATTTTTTGCTGAAATCGACCATTGTCATCAGCGACATTGAGCAGGTATGAGGTGGAGTATACTTGTCCAGCTTAACCTTTTTCCTTAATTGTACTATGTTTTATAAAGCATCTGGTTAAGTGTAGGTGACAACATGCACTAGATGGTCTCTAATAAAGTATACCAAGGAGCATGGTGTTACGGAAGATATTAAAATATGATCCATTGCAATAAGCATTGCAAAAAGATTGAGCTTATTAATCATATATTAAATAATGCAAACAAATTATAAAAAAAGGTGCAAAGATCGACAAGGTTGTGAAGAATACGAAGCCTGATAAATTCAAAATTTCTTCGAACAATCATGCCATTTCCTGATCCATGGACACCGAAAATTGGTCTTGTGACATCAACATTGTTCGTTGAAACGAGAAGTTATAAAAGCCTTCACTGAATAACAATATAAATTATATGGATGGATTACATGTCTTTAAGCATGGATTACGATAATGAATTATAGCCGTTGTTGATTGTAGATGGTATTTTAAATATGCTCAAGAAGAGCAATCCCAACAAAAAATTATTAGATTATAAGCCCAAGTAATAATGATTAAAAGATTGAAGATAATTGCAAAATGAATGTAGCCACCAAGCTTCCATCGGACGACCATTTAGCGAGGATTGAAACCATGGAGACTTATAAAAGAAAGAAATGACTCAATCAAAGGAATTCCCTCTTTTGCACACCCAAATTTTTCCATGTGTGAGTGAGGGCGACCAATAGCAAGGTTTTCTTTATTTTATTCCTAGTTTCCTTCTTCGTGCAACTAATTTCTACTTGTATGATGTCAATTCTGGTTTGTAGGATACCTCTTTCGAGTGTCTCCTGGAACGTGACTGCATAGCTCCACTAATTTATAACCAAGAAAAGGTTAAGAACATTCATTCCATTTATTTCATGGTTTTACCATTTAAGTTGGCACTGACCTTATGACTGTTATGCAAGATCAAATCTTTTTGCTCATTATTGACCAGTTTAAAACACCTATGTATCACCTTCCCATATTAACGCATATCCCACCCCATAGAAGTGTACTTGTACGAGAGAATGCAATAAAATAAGTAAATTTCCTTGCTGATCAAATCTCTCTTCTATGGTCTTTGACATCCAGGCTTACATTTTCTTATTAATTTACCTTTACTGCCTTTTATACAAATGTCTTAACTTTTAATTTATTCTTTTACTTTCATAACTTTCTGTAATAAGTGTGCTTTCTTTTCATGTTATTTAAATTCTTCATCTTTTACTATGTTTTACCAGATTCCTACACTAACCCTAACTTTGTAAATAATATGCTAACCATGACTTTTACTTTTAGTTTGTCTAACATTTACTTTAGTTAGCTGTCTTTTCTTAATCTTGTTTCACTTCTGTAAATAATTTATTTATGTTTGATTTTAGTAATTTCATTTTATTGGCTACATATCCTCTTAACATTTGATTATAAGAAAAATCTTATTGATTAAATAACTTAAACATACATTTGGCATAATGAACTAAATTTTCATTTTCATAAAATAAATACATATACAACAATTGAACTATGTAATAAAAGAGTTAATTACACAATTTTTATATGTGGTTTAATGTCAAAGTCACTAGTCATGCAACTTAGAAGTCACAATTTCAAACCCTAATAAGGTCATTTTGTTGAACTATAAAATTATGTAACAATTGAGTCATTTAATGTCATTTACAAAATTTAATTGTTGTATAAATAAGTGTTATTCATTATGAATTAACAATGCATATCATACAAATGATTAAGACTTTTATATCATAATATAAATGTACCAAACAACGATTATTGCATCATTAATGAGAAACATTAAGTATACAATATGCCTTTATTTATTCATTTATGTATCTAATGTTTGACATTTATAGAAGGGCTATTATTTATTTAATTGTCCATGGGTCATTTAATGTTATTTACAATATTTAATTGTTGTATAAATAAGTGTTATTCATTATGAATTAACAATGCATATCATACAAATGATTAAGACTTTAATATCATAATATAAATATATCAAACAACAATTAAAGCATCATTAATGAGAAACATTAAGTATACAATATGCCTTCACTTATTCATTTATGTATCTAATGTTTGACATTTATTGAAGGGCTATTATTTATTTAATTGTTCATGCATTAATAGCATCATAGTCAATTTCCTTTTGTTAATTTCTAACTTAGATGCAACTGCGACTCTACAGTACTCTAAGGCTAAAACCCTAGAGTCTTGATTAGTTTGCCGCTTTATATATAATTTTGTGTCTAGGGTTAGGATAGTTAGGTTTTCATTTTCTTTTCTTTAGTTAGTTAGGGTTGTTAGTTGTAGGATTCTTTGTAGTCAGCCACAACTCCTTGACAATCGAGAGGGTTGAGTTGCGCTATTATTGGTGTGGACTCAACTCCATCTTGAGCATCTTTAAAATATGTGATAAAATTTCCATTACTTCTCATTAGTCATCGAGAAGTCCGAGATGTTGATGTGGATGTAGTGCCAGACCGACACTTTCGTTCCAAAACATCAACATATTTCTGGCAACTCAACTGGGGATTGATTAGGTTCTCTCTCCTTGGTTTTTCTGTCATGAAGCACGTGTAACTCTTTTCAAGTCTTGGTCAAATGCTTGCCTTGGCATCTTTTCCCCATATTTGTTAATATTCCTTCAAAATATTCCTAAGATCATGTTAACAAATTCTTCGATTTTTGTCGATCACCAGGAGTTTATGGCTTTCATACTACCTCTTGTTTGTTTCACCTTACACTCTTTAGAGAGGCAGAAGATTGGAACCATAGTCTTGCTGACCCTGCTCTTTTCGAGAAATTCATCAATGATTTTCCTTTCTTTCCACATTTTGAATATTGGTGTAGTTTCTGTGAGAGTACCCATGACCCTGCAAATTTCCAAATACTCCCCGAAGCCAAGAGGCAAAGGAAAACCAACTCACTTCTGATGGATGGGAATATACAAGTTTTGAAATTGCGACTCCTAATCCATGTGAGGAGGTTGTTCTTGATCCCTTCTTGACTGAACATGAAACCCTATGTCATGTCTATCCATTTGATGAATTTCTCTTTCAAGAAGATCCTAAACGTCACATAAGTGATGCTAACCTCGATCCCAAACCTTGCATATGTGATGATAATCATGATCTTAAAGTTGGTCTCACCACCCCTCTTCATCCCAATGATAATGTTATTTTTGACGATTCCGATGAAGATACGTCTAACCTTAGTCACTAAGAAGAATGTTTTCATGATATGGATGAAGATACATTCCTTAATGAATCTCCCATATACGATGATGACCTTGGTCCTAAGGTTAGTTTTGACCTTCTTTATCCTAGTTGTAGTGTTATATATGATGAGTATGATGAAGATGAGTCGAGATTTGTTTCTTAGGAGTGTTTTCATGATTATATGAAAGATAATATGTGTTTTAAAGAACCCCTCCTCGATGAAGTCCTTGCTTGTGAAGAGCTAAGTCTCGATTATGAAATCCCTTGTCATGACATGGAGGACGATGGAGTATTCTCTAATGAGATTGAAAGAGAACTCTCCTATTCTTGAAAATGATTCCTACTCTCATGATATAGATGACGAAATATTCTTTAATGAAATTGAGAAGGAATATTTTGTTCTTGATTTTGGAGACACTTCTTTAGTTCTATCGGTTGAAACATGAAACACATCCATGCTCCCTTCTATTTGTGTTGAAAATGTAACAAGAAAATCCTAATTTATTTTTTCCCTTGAATTAAATTATGAATTAAATTCTAATTCTAATTCTCATAGCAACTTGTAATAGTTAGCTAAGTTAATTTGACTTAGTTGGCTCAGTTAATTCGAGTTGGGAGTCTATCTAAAGTCATGTAGAGTGGTTCCTAAATTTTAGGGGCCTATGTTGAGTTCTTTTGAGTTGTAATGATTTAATTCAATTTAATTGAGTTAAATTCAGTTAAACTAGTTCCAACTGATGGAGGAATTAGTGCGAGATCCAGTAGTGGGGTGTAACCAACGCCGCTCAACCCATAAACTGAAGATTCACTCATAATTAACTCATGCATGTCAGATCAGATAAAGACCTAGTTGAGATTGGAGTTTAGGGACAATGTACTATCAGTTGTATAATCATCCGAATTGTACAGGTGGTGCATGCAATTAGAGGAAGGCCTATGATGGATTGCATAGTTATGGATGAGGAATTTACCAATTAAATATGGGATAATTCCCTAGGAAAATGCACAAGGAAATAGGAGCTTGGCAGGCAGTAAATTTGGCTAAGTATTGGCTGGAGCTTGTTTGTGAAGTAGTGAGATAGATTGAGATAGTGCAGAGGTTGGTCGGGCTTGAGAAAAGCATTGTAATCTTCTCATATTTTTTGATTAATGCAATATACAGATAACATGGGGTTTTAGCTGTGGCTTTCCCCAGAAAATTTGTTGGCTTGTTGGAACTTGACCCAGGTTCGAAGTTAATTAGCCAAACAAATCTCTGTCCTATTGGCCCTTTTGGCAACAGTCCGCGGGGCGCGGACTGAGGTCTCACCCGAAGTAGTATGGGAGGGTGCTAGAACTAGGTTTCCGCATCCTGAGATGTCTGAGAGGTTCGACTGGTCCTTTGTTTGTTCCTGCGCGCAGGTGGCTTCCCACACCTACCGTTCCTCGTGGCTTGATATTCTGCCTTCACACAGCCCTAATCAGGGGCTATCCCGCGCTTTGTGCTATTACCTGAGATCTTTTTTATCTTCCAGTACTAATTAAGCACCTTCGCCTACTTAAATGTCTTAAGTTATACTTAACAATATAAAACATTCATACATGTTCATGCAGTAAATAAACAATATACTTGCAAATTATATCCAATCATGCATTAAACCAGGAAAAGATACACATAATTATAGAAAAACTTCTCTTTATTGATTCTTCCAACGGTTACAGACTCGACCCGCCCTACACACTCAGCTGTAGGGGTCTGCACACTCAGCTGCGAACTACTAGGCCTCTATGCACTCAGCTGTAGAGCCTTCTCCTACTCTACGACCCACAAACACACTTTACACTTCGACTCAATCACTTAGACTTCTCATGCTTCTATTCTCTTCTTTTTCTTTGTTATCTTTTACACTTAGAGCCTTGCTCTATTTATACAATCCCATGGTCCGCAGACCATGGGTAGGTCTATCTAGCCAACATTACATTACAAAAACTAGGGTGGACAACCCTGTGACTTTATTATACTTTCGCGCCCCGTGCCCGCAATTCGCGGAGCTTTTACAAGAAGATTCGGTCAAAACTTGGGCTTTAAGCCCCAAAACATGCCTTGGGGGGATTCCATGCCCAGCAAAATTATTGTGTTATGTGTGATTGAATTCTTTCTCTTTTATGCTTCATGATTTCATCGATCGTTTATTATTTCTGCTAATGAGTAGAGTAGATTCAAGTCAATTGTTTTAGCATATTACAATCTGCAGTTTTAATCTACAAAGAATTTCTACATGGCATTGAAGCTAAAATCACTATAGAAGAGGAGAATATGAGTTTGTCTTTTGCAGGAGAAATCGAATTTGCAGTATCATGCTTCAGAAAAAACAAGATGTCATTCTACGGATTGAGACTCGAATATGTCCTTGAGGGTAGTTCAAACTATATTGTTTGGAAGGACAAGATGGAGGCAGTGTTGGAAGAGAACATGCTTAAGGAATTCATAGACAAAGATATTCCTAAGCCAACTGATGCTCAAGATTTGGCAAAGTGGAGAAAATGTGTGGCAAAGGCAAGAAGGATTATCCTAGAAGGAGTTCGAGATCATATTGTCTCGAACCTCCATGGTAAGGAAACTCCATTTGCAATGTGGAAGGCCTTGATAGACTTGTTTCAAAACAACAGTGACCACAGGAAGCTGGCACTAAAGGACAAGCTCAGAAAGATCAAGATGGAGAAGGGTGACACAATACCAAAGTACTTGACCAAGTTCACCCAATGTCAAGATGAGCTTGGAAGTGTCGGTGTTATAGTTGCTGAAGACGATCTGGTGAGCCTAGCACTTCTAGGACTTCCCAAGAGCTAGCATAGTTACTAGGACTCAGTTAATGGGAGGGAGAAGCTACCAGAGTGGGAGCGATTGTGGTCCGACTTGGTACAAGAAGAGATCCGATAGAACACCAGAGATGGATCCTCATCTAAGCATGATGATGAGGAAAACTGTGCCTTAGCTAGGAAGGTGAAGAAAGGGAAGGGGAAGTCATCCCATTCCAAATCATATTCCAGTCAGAATGAAAAGAAGAAAAACATGTCGAAGATTAAATGTTTTCACGTCACGAGCTAGGACATTATGCCACAAAGTGTTTGCACAAGAAGGCTAGTAAGAATCCCTCGGGAGGAGCGGCAAGTGAAGCTCTTGCTCCACAATTCAAACTGGATTTCACCCTCATCGCTTGCATGGTGACATTGGTGATGGATAGTGTGTGTGATCTAGGTGGATATTGGTGGCCACACGCCAATTCCACTTGGACCCCCACCATTGCTTCTTTCATTTTTTCAGTTTCCTTAATTGTAGCAAAGTTTACTATTTTTAGCAGTTTTTCGAGTCCTAAACTTCCGGAGCCGTTTTGAGGCCCTAAACGACGTTTTTTTTGGAAATCTACCACCAGCGATTTTTTATCTAAAATCGTCTTTTCCGTCGTAGTCCTCAAAGAGATCTTTCCAACAGGTTATCATGCACGTCAAATGGAGATAATATGACCAAGTCGCGACCCGAGAAGTTGGCTGTCCAACTCACCCCAACAGGGCCCATAAACTCTTGGTGTTACATCTCCTCGGGTTAGGGTTTTGGTTGTTTAGGGTTTTCTCTTATTATTCAATAATAAAAAGGCCCTTGAGCCTCATTGTAAGGCAGTTTAGAGGCAAGTAGCCGCCACATCTCTTTTTCAAAGATAAGCTACCATCACCTTTGCTGGTTTATTTCCATTTCTGTTTGTAAGCATATTTCAGTATTTTACATTAATGAAATGAAGTATTATTTCCACTGCATCTCTGTGTTTATGGTTATCTCTGTAATTTGTTGCGTTCCTGTTTAAATCCAGATCAGTGGTATCAGAGCGGTCTGTTTTTTTTTCTCTGTTTTTCTTTGCATGTCCCCAATGAGGTCGGGATATAAGGAGTTAGGGCTTGAACTGGTCGAACCTTTGCAAGACCAGCCTTGCAAATCCCGATGGCCTCCCATGGCAGATGAAAAGAAAGATGAGGGGGTAGGAGATCCTATCAAAATCTTGCTCTAAGAAGCCCTCGAGCGACAAAGGAACGTGATGATGGACAATTTTGCCCAGATCCTTCAGTGGCTACCTAGGGGCGATGCATCGGCTTCCAATAGCTACTCTCGAAACGCCACACCATTTAAGGTACAAGTTAATTTTGAAATCCCCATATTCGAGGGTCAGATAGACACAGATGCCGCTGATAAATGGTTAAATCTGATAGAGGGTTATTTTTCTTTTCATGATTTTTCCAGTCAGGAAAAGATTATTTTCACTCTTCTCAAAGTAGCCCCCCATGTCAAGGACTGGTGAGAAACCTACTGTGAGCAGAAGGATGAAAGTACAGGCTCACTATTTTTAGCCGCACCCACTTGGAATTCATTCTGGGATGCCATCAAGGAGCAGTACTACCTTGTCAAAAGCTATGAGGATCAATACATAAGGTGGACCATGCTGCGGCAGGGAAGAGACCAAGATGTGCCAGAGTTTACCAATATTTTACATACCCTTCGCGCAAAGTTGGGTATCAAGGATTCAGAGCAGAATTTGGTACTCAAATACCGCGACTACCTGCACAAGTACATCCAGAAAGAAATCGAATTCCTGAACATCTCCTCACTCGGCACGAAATACTGATATGCCGTCAAGGTCAAGCAAAATTTTAAATAGAAGAAGCAAGACCTTGGATCTGTGAATCCGAAGCAAGGGAAAGGTGCCCCCAAACTGCAAAAAAAAGGACAAAGCCAAGGCGGGGCGGCCCAAGACAACTTGCCAAAGCTGCAAGAAAAGAACAGTGACGCAAAACCGAAAAAGGACATGGAAAATGGTGTGAGTTCCATAAGAGCTCTACTCACAACATAAGTGAGTGTCGGGCCAAGTAGTCACTGGTGGCTGAGCTAAAGGTTTCAGAATCAGATGCATGTTCCGACTCTGAGTCAGAACCTGACAAGGGGAATGACAAAGGGAAGCAGATTATCGATGCGAAGCCCAACACCACCGTTGGCACCACGAAGATCCATAAGGAGGAACCTGAAGATCCAGAGGAGGAGGAGCGTCTCTTTCACTCCCAGATGTGGGTAAAGGGCTCCCCGCTATAGTTCATTGTCGACAGTGGGAGCCAAAAGAACCTCATTTTGGCAGAGGTCATGAAGCGGCTAGGCTTACTTACCAACCACAGCACATCCACAACCGTACACCATCGGGTGGCTTCACCAAGGACGGGATCTTCACGTGAGCCAGCAGTGTCGCCTTCCATACAACATCAAGCCCTTCACGAATGAGGTATTGTGTGACATTGCTCCCCTTGAAGTTTGTGATGTATTATTAGGACAACCATACTTGTGGAAGTGACATGCTGTGTATGAATCAAGGCCCGTGATGTTATTGTTACTTTGGGAAATAAGTTGTACAAGATACCGAAGGTAGCACCACCTACCACCATCTCTTTGGTTATTGCAAAACAATGTAATAAGCTCATTTCCAAAACCAGGAAATTTGTTTTCCTGATGATACGCCTTCAAGGAAAGAAGAAGACGGTGGCCATGACCTCCAGACAGGGTCCCTCTGCACGACAACTACAGATGGAAAAGGTCGTGGAGGAGTACGAGGGCATCTTCACCTCCCCTGTAGGGGTTCCTCTGCAATGTCAGGTCAAGCACTCCATCGATCTGACCCCAGGTGCACTGCTGCCAAATGGACCAATATATCGACGCTCCATTCTGGAGAACGATGAAATCAAGAGGCATATTCAGGAGCTGCTACAGAAAGGTCACATCCATCCAAGTTCATCGCCCTGTGGTAGCCCGATCATGTTGGTAAAGAAGAAAGATGGGACTTGGAGACTCTGTATTGACTATTGGGCACTGAACAAGATCATTGTCTGCAATAGGTACCTAATCCCACTGATTGATGACCTCCTGGACCAACTGAAGGGGGCAAAATATTTCAGCAAGATCAATTTGAAGTCAGGATTCACTAGGTACCAATCGAACCCTACGATGTGTGGAAGACTGCCTTCAAAGCCAAGGAGGGCCTTTTCGAATGGTTGGTTATGCCTTTCGGATTGACGAATGCTCCTGCAACCTTCATGAGGCTAATGGATGACATCTTGCAGCCATTCACCAACTCATTTGTAGTGGTATACTTGGATGACATCCTAATCTTTAGCCAGAGTTGGGAAGAGCACCTCCACCACATCCGACAGGTTCTCCAAACACTGCGGCAACACAAGTTATGTGCCAATTTGGAGAAATGCACTTTTGGCATGACCCAGGTTCAGTATCTGGGATACATTATTTATGAACAGGGGGTGCATGTGGATCCAGCCAAGATCCAAGTCATTCGGGATTGGCCATCTCCAACCACTCTTACAGAGCTCCGCAACTTTCTAGGTCTTGCCAACTTCTACTGCAGGTTCGTGTTGGGATTTTATCATATCACTTGGCCCTTGAGTCAAGTCACCAAGGGAGGAGCGAAAGCAAAATTCTTTTGGTCTGAATCTCAACAGAAGGAATTCACAGAGTTGAAAGATCACCTCTTCTTGGCACTAGTGCTCACATTACCAGACTTGCAGTAACCCTTTGAGGTCAAGACAGATGCCTTTGACTATGCTATTGGGGCAGTCCTTACTCAACACGGGCATCTAGTGGAATATCATAGTGAGACACTTTCAGACACAGTCTGGAAGTATCCCACTTATGACAAAGAGATGTATTCCATTGTGTAGGCCTGCTGACAATGGAAGCATTACATTTTGGGGAAGGAAAGGTTATCCACACAGACCATCGACCCCTGCAGTTCATACAGACCCAAGGGAAATTGTAGAATGATAGCCATCAGAAGTGGTACACATACCTGCAATAGTTCCATTTGAAGATCAAGTATAAGAAGGGCAGCATCAATAATGTTGTAGATTGCCTCAGTCGACCACCGATCATGACGTTAACCACCGTGCTCAACTCTTGTGGGCACGAGACTTTTGATTGGACACTTCTCTACAAAAGCGACCCAGAATTTAGCCACACATACCAGACACTCTTGGAGGGTCAACATGTTCCAAATTTTCATCTCCAGGATGCCCTGTTATGCCACCTAGGTCACCTTTGTGTTCCTTCAAGTGAGCGTGCCAAGATGATTTGGGAAGCACACTACAATCAGGTTGCTGGGCATTTCAGGGTCGAAAAAACGGTGGCAGTACTATAGAAGTATTTCTATTGGCCGAATCTTCGACAGGATGTTGGGAAGTACTTCAGATCATGCACTGCCTGTGCCATTGCCAAACCAACCATCAAGAAGCAAGGTCTCTATACCCCGCTGCCTACCCCTAATCGACCTTGGGAATCCATCTCCATGGATTACATGTCAAGCCTTCCTTCCACTAAGCATGGAAACGACTGTGTTTTTGTGGTCATTGACAGGTTCTTGAAGATGGCCATTATAGCGGCCTGCAAGAAGAATATCACAGCAGAAGCCACTGCTAAACTCTTCTTTGAACGAGTGTGGGTACACTTTGGGATCCCATAGTCTATCATCTCAGATCGGGACAACAGGTTCCTAAGTACATTTTGGTCCAATCTCTGGTCGATGCTGGACACCAAACTCACTAAGTCTACAACCTTCCATCCTCAAACTGATGGCAGACAGAGGTTGTCAACAGGATGATTGTACACATTCTGCGCATGTATAACTCAAAGCATCCATGCACATGGGACGAGAGCCTCCCCTATGTTTAGTACAACTACAACCGGGCTCTCCATAGCTCGATTGGCCATAGCCCTTTTCAGGTGGGCTTGGGATTCCAGCCACTATGTCCCATTGACGTGGCCCTGCCATTTGCAGCTACTCACATAGATTCGACTCATGTATAGTCTGAAACAAATAAGGCAAACAACTTCATTGAGCACATCCAAAATATTCGCCAGCAAGTCCATGACATTCTGGAGAAATCAAATGCCAAGTACAAGCAGTGACATGATCAACATCGGGTGCCACACAAGTTTCAGGTGGGCGACAAAGTCTGGTTGCATTTGCAAAAGGAACGCTTTATCGGAGCCTATAGAAAACTCAAATCACTCTAATATGGTCCTTACACCATTACCAAGGCTGTGGGAGACAATGCATTTGAGCTCAGCATTCCCCCATTCCTTGGCCTGTACCCAGTGTTCAATGTGGACCACCTTCGGCCATACTTTCCACCATTACTAGACACATCCAACATTGCAGAACAACTCACACCCACAGAGTTGAATCCAGATTGCATGGAACAAGCTGCAACTGATCGGATCATGGACACACAGATCAAGCACACTCGCCAACAAAATATCCAACTGTATCGAGTTGTCAAAGCAGGCCAACTCCTTCACCAGGGCAAGTGGCTCACCAGGGACCAAGTTCAACAGAAGTTTCCTCATCTCATGGAGGAACTCAACGCAATGGGGACCATTGATTCCTACGGGGGGAAGGAATGGTCCAGGTGGATATTGGTGGCCACCCGCCAATTCCACTTGGACCCCCACCATTGCTTCTTTCAGTTTTTCAGTTTCCTTAATTGTAGCACAATTTACTATTTTTTTGCAGTTTTTCGGGTCCTAAACTTCCGGAACCGTTTTGAGGCCCTAAACAATGATTTTTTGGAAATCTATCGCCATCAATCTATTTTCAAAAATCATCTTTTCTGTGGTAGTCCTCGGAGAGATCTTTCCAAAGGGTTATCATGTACGTCAAACAGAGATAATATGACCAAATCGCGACCCTGGGAAGTTGGCTGTCCAACTCACCCCAACGGGGCCCATAAACTCTTGGTGTTACATCTCCTCGGGTTAGGGTTTTGGTTGTTTAGGGTTTTGTCTTATTGTTCAATAATAAAAAGGCCCTTGAGCCTCATTGTAAGGTAGTTCAAAGGCATGTAGCTACCACATCTCTTCTCAGAGATAAGCTACCATCGCCCTAGCTGGTTTATTTCCATTTCTGTTTGTAAGCATATTTCAGTATTTTACATTAATGAAATGAAGTATTATTTCCATTGCATCTTTGTGTTTATGGTTATCTCTATAATTTGTTACGTTCCTGTTTAAATCTGGATCAGTGTGATATTTGGATAATTGGGCTTCATTCCATATGACCGACAATAAAGAGTTCTTCAGTGACTTGGAGGAGAAGGACCTCCATATGCACATCGAAATGGGAGATGATGGGAGGTATAACGCGACCCACATCAGTACTGTTACCTTTCAGAGGGAGTCTATTTCTCCTCTCACATTAAAAGATGTCATGTATGTTCCTGGTTTGAAGAAGAATTTGGTTTTAGTTGTCATGTTGGAGGACCGTGGCTACGATGTGATATTTAGAAAGGGAAAGGATTTACTTCATGACATAGCCTCAGGTCAGGGGAAGCGGATTAGGGTTCGGGTGAAGAACCTCTACAAATTGGATGTAGAAGATTGCGCTGCTTTGAGCACTAAATCAAAGAAGGTGTAGAGCCGAAACATCAATGAGTTGTGGCATAGAATATTGGGTCACTTGCACCACAGAGCTTTGAAGGCCATGAAAAAAATTTC
The DNA here is from genome assembly GCA_031772625.1 of Pinus tabuliformis. NCBI lineage: Eukaryota > Viridiplantae > Streptophyta > Pinopsida > Pinales > Pinaceae > Pinus > Pinus tabuliformis. The sequence continues at coordinate 1,484,045,071 of CM062819.1, read as the reverse complement.
TACAGGACTTCCCAAGGGTACACTAGAGCAGAGAGACACATGCAAAGGGTGTACATTGAGTAAGTACACCAAAGCTTCCTTTCATGATAAAGATAGTCGAGCACAAGTGATCCTTGATCGAGTTCACTTAGATGTGTGTGGAATATTCTCGACAGCATCCACGACCAAGCACATGTATTAAGTAATATTTGTTGATGATTTTTCCCATAAGTGCTAGATTTTCTTCATGTAGAAGAAAAATCAGACGTTCGCTAAATTTTGTGAATTTAAAGCACTTGTCAAGAAAGATATTGGCAGGAAAGTTAAAGCTCTCATAAGAAATAACGGTGGATAATATGTGTCGAATGAATTCAAAAGTATTGTGGGAGCGACCTGAGTGGTGTTACATGATCAGGGCCTACCATTGCACTTGTGGGCTGAAGCATGAAACACAACTGTTTATTTGCAGAATAGAAGTCATCATCGAATTCTCAGGATGAGTACACCAAAAGAATCTTTTTTCAGGTAAGAAACTAGAGGTGGCACACTTCAGGATATTTGGTTCATCATTCTACTGTCATGTTACCAAGAATGCATGGAAAAAGCTAGAGCCAACAACTGAGTTGGGTATATTTGTGGGGTACACTGATACACCTCATAACTATCGGGTGTACCTGTTATCCAACAGGATGACAATGGTTCGTATATATGTGAAGTTCGATGAAGAGAATGCCACGAGATGTTCCATTGGGAGGGAGATTTAGTTACATGTAGAAGAGGAGCTTTTAGCTCCAAAGGAGGAACCTTAGGATTATGTGGAGCATCCACACACAAAGGAGCAGAGAGTGGAAGAACCCACTCATGCAGAGACTTACAAACATGGAAGGAAGCGCACCAGAGAGGATGAAAAATTGATGCATGATGTTAGAGAGAATGTGGGAGCACCCACATCACAACACAGGCAGAGGAGGTCACCAGATCGGTACACTGGCTACATGGCTCTGATGAGCAAGAGTGTAGAGGTTGATTCATCCTCATTTGAGGAAGCAATGTAGCAACTAGTATGGGTTGATGCCATGGTTGAAGAGTATGAATCCATTATCAAAAATCGTGTTTGGGAAGTGGTCCCAAGACCAACAGACAAGTCAATGGTGAGTTCCAAATGGCTTTACAAGGTAAATCAAGCAACAAATGGGAGTGTGGAGAAACACAAGGCCATATTTGTGGCCAGAGGGTTCTCTCAGGTGGAGGGAATTGATTACGAGGAGACCTTTGCTCCAGTAGCAAGGTACGGTTCTCTCAGGTGGAGGGAATTGATTACGAGGAGACCTTTGCTCTAGTAGCAAGGTACTCTTCAATCAAATCTATTATAACACTACCATCGCAGATGGGATGGAAGATACATCAGATGGATTTGAAGACAACATTCTTCAATGGTATGATTGAGGAAGAGGTGTACATTGAGCAGTCGGAAGGATTTGATACCTTCAACAGAGAGTCACATGTATGCAAACTTAAGCAAGCATTGTATGGACTAAAACAAGCACCCTGTGCTTGGTACATCAAAATTGATAGTTATTTCATCGAGTTGGGCTTCACCAAAAGTGAAGCAGATGCGAACCTTTACCATATTGTATTTGAAGGTAAATTGTTGATTATAGTATTATATGTCAATGATTTGATTATGAAAGGTGATGATAAGCTGATAAAATCTTGCAAAGAGGATCTTGCAAGAGAATTCAAGATGAAGGACCTGGGGCTCATGCATTACTTTCTTGGTATGGAAGTATGATAAGGATATTAGGAACTATTTGTCTCTAAGGGAAAGTATGCCAACGAGATAGTGAAGAAGTTCCACATGGAGAGCAACAAACCCATGGAGAATCCTCTAGCAGGTAACTAGAGGAAAGAGGATGCTACTTCAAGTGAAGTAGTGGAGGTTACTATTTATATACAACTTGTGGGTTCACTTATGTATTTAGTGAATACACAACAAAGCATGTGTTTTGCAGTTAACCAACTTAGTTAAGCCATGGTTAAGGCAACCAAACTTTATTGGATGGAAGCTAAACATGTGCTGAGATACCTCATAGGCACCGCTCAGTTTGGTCTTTGGTACAGACAGATAGAGAGAGCGAAGCTTCAAGGCTTCACATATTTAGATTGGGTAGGGAGTCCATCTGACATAAAGAGCACATCAGGGGGAATCTTCAGTATTGGGTCAACAACATTTTCTTGGTACAACAGGAATCAAAGATCAGTTACACTCAGTTCAATAGAAGCAGAGTACATGGCTGCTAGTCAAACAACTTGTGAGGATATATGGATGAGGAAGATCCTTGTTGGGTTATTTGATCAACATGATCCTACAATGATTTACTATGACAATCAGAGTTGTATCAAAATATTTGAGAATCTAGTTTTTCATGATCGGTCTAAACATATCTACATCTAGCATCACCATATATGAGATTGTGTGCAAAGGAGAATCATGTTGATGGAGTACATTCCTACAGAGGAGTAGGATGCATATATTTTGACAAAGGCATTGTCAAGATGAAAATTTGAGTTTCACAGAGGTAGGATTGGGGTAGGAGATAATCCATTTATTGTTGAGAGGGAGTGTTGAAAATGCAACAAGAAAATCCTAATTTGATTTTGTCCTTGAATTAAATTAGGAATTAAATTATAATTCAAATTCTCATAGCAACTTGTAATACTTAACTAAGTTAATTTGACTTAGTTGGCTAAGTTAATTTGAGTTGGGAGTCTATCTAGAGTCATGTAGAGTGGTTCCTAAATTTTAGGGGCTCAGGTTGAGTTCTTTTGAGTTGTAATTATTTAATTCAATTTAACTAAGTTAAATTTAGTTAAACTAGTTCCAACTGATGGAGGAATTAGTGAGAGATCCAGTAGTGGGGTGTAACCTACAATAGTGGGGTGTAACCAACACTGCTCAACTAGTAAACTGAAGATTCACTCATAATTAACTCATGCATGTGAGATAAGAGAAATACCTAGTTGAGATTGGAGTTCAAGGACAATGTACTATCAGTTGTATAATCATTTGAATTATACAGGTGGTGCATGCAATAAGAGGAAGGCATGCGCAGTTATGGATGAGGAATTTCTCAATTAAATATGGGTTAATTCCCTAGGAAATTACGCAAAGAAATAGGAGCTTGGCTTGGCAGGGGTTAAGTATTGGCTAGAGCTTGTTGTTATAGACATATTTGGGCACTGCAACCCCAATCACATATGTCCATAAACCAAGGGCTTATAAACCCCTAAAAGTGTTGTTTCATACCCTAAAGGAACAAGGTCAGCTGATTACATCATTTCCCAGAAGTTCTCCCTGAAAAACTACTCATAACTGGTCAAAACTGGACCATACAGATTGCTCCATGCTGAGGGTGCGATGCATCTCACCTATTACACATGGGGGTGCGATGCATACTGAAAAGCCCTTCTGTAGGGTGCGATGAGCGAGAGCAGAAAAATGGCAGAAGAAGTTTGCTAGGTGGAAACTCAAAGAATCTTCTAGAAACTGCTCATATGACACTTGCCTCTCTGAATTCGCCCAGGGATGAGTAAGAGATCATGAAATCTCCAAGTGGAACCAAGAACTATCAGTGAAATGACACTAATCAAAATCCCAGAAGCTGACTCACTCTCCTGCAAACATCTATATATGGATCCCTCATCCTAGAGATCCAGAGGTTGGAATTTTGTAATTTGTAAGGAAGTGCTGTTGGTTTCTCTTTGAAGACATTGTATTGTTGGGTGATCTTTCTTTTTATGAGGTGAAGAGGGCTTTCATGCTGGGAGGATGATGCTAGATCAGACGACTTGGTTGTAATCCTCTCTTCTACTACTTCTATCAATAAAGCTATTTGAGTTTTCCTCCATATGCTTGTATATCTCTGAATCTTGTATTTGTATATGCATTTGTATGGTTAATATACATCTGATCCTACATTGTTTATGGTTATAGATGGTATTTTGCTGCCTTGACTCTACAGGTGTTCTTTGAAGCGGGACAAGTGAGAAAGGAGTGGCGAAAGATCTATCAAAGGAGAGAGGAAACAAGTAAGGAGACTAGCGAAAGACTGAGGTTGGTACTCTTTGCTTCTCTCTCATCTAGCTCTCATAAAGGAAAACACAAGTAACTTTAGTTAGTTTGTTTCTAAGATAGCTACCCATCTTAGTGGGACTAGCAGCTCTGAATGGACACTAGTTTTCCTGATAACAAAATGGCGACTCCACTGGGGAGCGAATAGTTTGTTTTTTTTTGTTACTGTTGTTTGCTTTATAAACTATAGACGGAGCCTGAAGTTAAGCCAGCTAGCCTTCAAACTGCTTTTGCTATGCAACTGCAATGTAGATCAATGTTGCTTCAGTCAATCTCCGCATGGTTTATGAACTGAACATCTGACTTGCAAACATCCTAATTGCCCTGGTGGTAGCTCGAATAACCTCATTAGATCAGCCCCTATACTTTGTGTTTACTATCTATCATTAGCTCAGCCTAAATTCCTGGACTTAGCTGCAAACTATGAGTGAAAACCAAGCTCAATCTCATCCCTGGACCATCGCACTGTCTCTCATTGGAAATCTGGATGCATCGCACCTCTCGTGTGTTGCAGGTGAGATGCATCCCTGTTTCCCTGTGTAACAGGTGCGATGATTGAGCAAGACTGTTTCTGCCCCCAGATTTTGGTTTTTCTTCATTGTCTTCAGCTTTATTCAGTAGTTTTGCTATCTATGATCAGTATATCACTGTTGGAACCATCTTCCTTTGCATTATTCAGCCTCCATTGATTAAGAATTGTGAATGTTTTTATGTATTTTTCATCATTTACAGTTCTCCTTTGCAAATAGTAGCTTAATCGAACTGTCGTTTTTTGATTTGAAAGTGTTGCAAGTGTCGTTTTCAGTCAAGAAAAAGAGTGTCGTAAAGTCTTCCTCTTTTAGATAGTCGATTACACTTTTACCATTGTATTTGATTTGAATTAATAGTATTTCAAGTGTCAAAAGCAATTTTAAATTCGAAATCGCAAAGTGTTGTCTTAGTCTTCCTTTCGTTTTTTGAATTCGAAGTCGCAAAGTGTCGTCTTAGTCTTCCTTTCGTTTTTTGAATTCAAAATCACAAAGTGTCATCTTAGTCTTCCTTTCGTTTTTTGAAGAGAAAATTGTTAGTACTATCACTTTGAAAGAAGATAGTTCAGATCTGTACTTAGTTTTCTTTTTGTCATTCTCACATTAAGAAAACTGAAAAACAAATACATGCATGTGCATTTGCATTTAGACTACATGCGGTAATTGATTTAGGAAAAGTGCATCTAGTGTGTGCTCTCTGCTCTATGTTGAAAGAATTTCATTTCTCTTTCCTTAGTAGCTAGGATTTTCATTGCTGAAAGAATGTATATGATTGTTTATCATCTTAGATTGCACATTTAGGAATTGTATATCTACATCACGCGGTGAACCTTAAAGGAAAACTTCTTAAGAAAGATCAATTGTAAAATAAACCTCAATGAACATAAAAACGCTTTGTAACCTAACACAGAATATCTAGAAGTCTAGGCTAGAGATGTATTCTGGCGTCGTAAAGCCTAGTAACTATCGTTTTCATCGTAGGTTGGGTGATTCTTCCTCTTTGATACAACAAGTGCCAGTACGGACTTTTGCTCCCACGTATCGTTGAGTATATATTGGGAGACCACAATAGGCTACATCCCTTATCCTTAGGAAGCCATGTTTGCTATCCTATCGATCGCAATGCACTAAACACAACATTCGGGAAGATTGACTGCCGTACCGTAAAAAGTATTCTATAGTTTTGCGATTGGTTTGGTAATCCCTCTGTCTAGATTTCCAGAGTAGTCACTTTCGTTCCTTTTTAGACTCCTTAAAAGAAAAGGTCCATCTGAGCACTTGTCACTTCAGGCTCATTAAAAATCGAAGGCGACTAGATTCATCTTTAGCTTTTTCTCGACTCTTAAAAATTGAAAAAGCAAGTTGTGTCAAAGCATCATAAAATTTATTTTAATTGGAATAACATCACTATTCCCTTGTTGGTCTTAGGTTGAGAAAATGGAGTCTACCAATCAAGGATTTCCCCTTGGGGGAAATCCTAGTCCTTTCTCCTCTTGGGGAGATGTTGGTGCTCCACACATGGCTACATTGTCCCTTCCAGGACTCACAATTGGCCTACCAGTATGGCTTTTCTTGACCTCTGTCGTTCAAAACACCGCAATTCCTCAGCAATCAAATCAGCAACCAGATGATCCTGAAGTCGCTCCCCCACCTTCTACTTCGTTTGTTTCTCCCTCTCCTTCTTCCTCTTCACTTGGTGAAACTAGTAACACTAAAAACCAAGTAACTAAGAAGAAGAAGAAAGGGAAGGAGAAGAAGAAGAAGAAGCCATCGACGAAAGGGGGAAACCATGCATCGTCTGGCGAAAATCCACACATTGCACCTTCCAAACCTAAATCTCCATGTGTCATTTGCAAGGGAGACCACTATCATCGAGATTGTCCCTGCATCCCACGGATCTTGAGGGACTGGTCTCCCTGCTTGCACAATCCGATGTCTTCAACCTCTGACAATCATGTTGAGAGCACACCTTCAATTAGTGAAAATGAAGTCAATGGACAGAAAGGAAGATCTAGATTTCCTTGTAGGCTATGTGAAGGCAATCATGCCCTCCACCGTTGTCCCTTCTTAGACAAAGCTAAAAGAGTCTTGGATAACCGTCCTGCTTCACCGCAGCGACTTCCTCCTGGATACAAGAAACTCTTGCCGAGTCCATCGCTAGTTGAAAATCCGACTGACACACCTTTGTTTTCGGTTGAAGCACCTATCATTGAAGATAAACCCTCTGAGTCCACACCAGACCAAAGTCAACAGGTCGAGACGGCAGTCGACCCAGTCTTGTCTTCAGAAGGTCCACCTTCAGATGATACAGTCACCAAAGAGAATGAGAACGACACCGTTCAAATTCTTTTTGTTAACATAGAATCCAATGAACATGGGGGCAATCTACCCATTCCTTTACCGTAGGAAGGAAGTTCGTTAGAGATTTATCTGGCCATTTATTCGGTCCCTCCTCCAAGCAATCTAGTCGTTTCCTTCAATTGGAATCTACTAGGGAGACCCCGCCTACCATCTAATGTACCATTCCGAATCATAGTACAAGCTTACAGAATGATCATGGTTGGTACTATCATAGATGAAGGGGCTTCCGTGAGTATCCTTTCCTCAACTGCTTGGAAGGTGCTTGGTTCGCTATCGCTTTTGCCTGAGATTCGAAATCTGTCAGGCTTCAACAAAGGAACCAATCAACTGTTAGGGATCCTTCCAAATTTGCCTATAACTTTGAGAAGGAAAACTGTTCATCTAAACGTGATGGTAGTCCAAGGGCCACTAGATTACAATCTACTCCTTGGGTGTGACTACATTTACAGCATGGGAGCTATTGTTTCCTCACTCTTTCGAGTGATGTGTTTTCCGCATGAAGGCAGAGTGGTCCAACTAGTTGACCAGCTTTCATTTCTTGGTTCAAACATAGCTACTAGTCAAATGCCATCCCTAATTGGTATTTTTGCACAAGGAATGTCTCATCAATCTCCAGTCTGTCCACCTGATGAGCGCGAGTGATTCAGTGATTGTGACTAAACCCAGGGGAAATGCGCCCTGGTCTGCTTCGGCAAGAAAACCACATATATAAGGTAGGTTTCTGCGGAGGATATATGACTAGTCTGATCCCCTGTCCATTTAGGAAAATGGGATTAGATTGGAAAAGGATTCCCCCATCAGAGGTTATGTGATTGGCACTGACAACAGTCACCTTTGTCCATTTCGATGGACAAAGCCAAGGAAGTGTTTTGTCTGCTACGCAGATGGAACAATATTGCTAATGCAAGAACTTCCATATGGTAACCTGGAAACTCTACTTTTCTTTATACTTGGGGGCATGCAAACCTTTTTGCATGCAAGTGAAAAGCAACCTTTTGTTTTCTTAGTTTGTAGGCTTATTTTCTTAGTTTGTAGGCTCTCAACCCTTTAAACTCATAGTTGGTCGTTCCTAGCTTGCATACAAAAGGCTCCGGAGCAAAGTTGCGCATGGGGAAAGCTCCCTAAAAAATGAACCTCTAATGAGAGACATCCTTATTATACGACTGGCACGAGCAGTTTTACGCGAAGTTCAAGCTCGTTAAAAAATAAACCTAGCAATGAGCACATGTTCCCCTAGAGTTTAAGCTCATTAAAAATGAACCCACTTTCGGTAAATAACCATTGTGATTGCATAATTATCAGCTTTTGAACCTTGGTAGTGTTCTTACCTTCACCTCCACTCTTTTTTAGCCGATCATATGCCTCCATTTGATTGTTTACCCCTTTTGAGGAACAACTGCGACGAGTGATTCTATTAGCCATCTTATTTACACTGATGTGATTGAAAAAGTTCCAAACCTTACCTGGAACCAGTTGCTATCTAAAAACATCACTTGTTCCTCAAAAAAATGAGTCTCCTTTAAGCTCTTTTCATTTGACTCGTAAAATATGAAAATATTGCTGAGCAATTGGCCTCTCCAACTCGTTATTGTCATTGGAAGCACCATCCCTCCTCTATATTTTAATCTTTTTGGACCCGAGGGATCATTACACAAAAAGATCGAGCGTTTGTCTTGTTCGGCTCGTTAAAACTATCGAAAAGTCATCCCTTTCGTATTATTTTATACTTTTTCGGACTTAAGGGATTATATTACGAAAAAGGACTACTGGAGTTTCCTTTCCGTCTCTTTTTAGACTCTCTAAAATTGAAAAGGACTGAGTTATCTTTGTCATTAAACTCGTTAAAACAATAGTGACAAACTTGTCCATGTAGACAAGAACGAGTTTCACTGTCGCTAGGCTTGTTAAAACATAGTGACAGGTTTGCTCGAAGGGAAAATTATAGAACAAGCATATGTTATCCTCCTCAAGCTTGACAAAAATAAAGAGGTACTGGTCAGCAATGACTGGGGAAAAAGGGAAGAAAACTTGAATAAATTCATTGGTAGCAGGTCGCTCTTAAACATGACACTTTCACTCCATCACCATGATTGAGTCGGGTTGGGTTATTCCGTTCACCGGTCATATCACCATTGGTCCTTCGCACCATCCATTTTGGGGTTAACGCTACCAATCCATTTCAGTGTCGCCGATATGTTCAAGAGAAGTTGCTCAGAGAATTCACCAACCCAGCTAACGTCTCATCCACTGCAATACCTTAACGCTCCATTCTTTCATGACCACCACCCTGAACCTTGTATCATCAGATCATTTTCACCTCCACAAAATCATTTGCTCCATTCCGTGTCGTAGATGTGGGATTCATTAAGGCCCTCCTACGACGGGTCACTTCTTGTCGACATCAGCTCATTATCCAAGAAGTTGACTTAGGAACAACCCTTTCAGTACTTTGAAGCTTGCATGCCTCAATGACAAGTTTCTCACTTTCGACGATAGGTTTACATCAATGGCCTTCAACTGAAAGATTTTGCGTGGTGTTCGACATCAACTCATGTATTCACACCACATGAATTGTATTGCAGTACCTTGAGGGTCATCATCATTATCGGTGATTCCTCTCGTGCCTATTAACAGCTTACATCATTGGCTGGTAATCAGGCGATGTCTTTCCATGTTCGACATCAGAACATCTTTTCACATGGATTGACTTGTACTTCGGGCGAACATTGAATGAGTTTGAAGACCCCAGATCTAGTTTCATCCAGCCGGGCTGCGATATATTCAGGCAAATAAAGACATCAAATGTACATCACAGCTGCACAGATAATCATCCAAACTAAGGGATGATGGCTCTACTAGAATCATCAGTCTGCCATACAGACGATTCTCTGTCTTATGTACATGAAAATGAATTTATAAAGCTGAGCATAGGAATGCTCGCCTCAGCTAGATCATGAAAATATTATGAAGATAATGTATTGTATTGTATCTTATTACAGGTCACCTTCCAGTTCGAAAAACCTCGGATCCTCATGATAAAGCATTTCACCCGACATCAGAAGATTTACGAACTCATGCTTTAGGGGGCAACTGTTATAGACATATTTGGGCAATGCAACCCCAATCACATATGTCCGTAAACCAAGGGCTTCTAAACCCCTAAAAGTGTTGTTTCATACCCTAAAGGAACAAGTTTAGCTGATTACATCATTTCCCAGAAGTTCTCCCTGAAAAACTACTCAGAACTGGTCAAAACTGGACCATACAGATTGCTCCATGCTGAGGGTGCAATTCATCTCAACTATTACACATGGGGGGTGCGATGCATACTAAAAATCCCTTTTGTAGAGTGCGATGAGCGAGAGCATAAAAATGGCAGAAGCAGTTTGCTAGGTGGAAACTCAAAGAATCTTCTAGAAACTTCTCACACTACAACAAAACCTGCGATTTGCGCCAGATTTTGCGCCAGATTTTAGTGCATTTTTTTTGTAATTGTGATGAGCAACCTGGCGCTAAATCTGGCTCTATTGTACAATTTTTAAAGCGTCCTTTTTTGCACCTGATTTTGCATCCCTTTTCACGCTAGATTTTGCATCATTTTTTACACCAAACTATGCATCATTTTTTGCGTCAAATTTTGAACCAAGATTTGCATCTTATTTTATGACAGGTTTTGCTTCTAGTTTTGTGTCATTTTTTGCATCTATTTTTCATTCTCTTTTGCTTCCTATTTTGTGTCATTCTTTGCTTCCATTTTTGCACCATCATTTGCATCAAGTTTACACTGTATTTTGAATCCAATTTAACGTCTTTTTATGCATCCATTTTGTGTCAGTTTTTGCATCTAGTCTTACGCCAGGTTTTGTATCTAGTCTTACACTAGTTTTTGCTTCTATTTTTGCACCAGCTTTGGTGCCTATCTTTGCACCATGTGTTGAATTTGATTTAGCACCAAATTTTGCATCCATTTTTGTGCCCATTTTTGCATCTTTTTTTGGACCATTTTTTACATCCACATTTATGTTTGATTTGTCTCCATTTTTCCCATCTCATTTTGCACCATATTTTGCGTCATTTGTTTCATCCAATTTTGCATCATTTTTAACACCATCTCTTGCATCTAATGTTACATCATTTTGAGCATCGAAATTTGCATTTATATTTGCATCTTATGTTGAGTCATGTGTTGTGTCCACCTTTGCATCTTATTTTGTGTCTAATGGTACATTCAATTTAGAGCCATTTTTTACGTCTACTTTTGTATTTGTTTTTGCACCAAGTTTTGCATCCAATTTTAAGCTATTTTATGCCCCTTTTTGCACCATTTTTTTGTGTCTACTTGTGTCCAATGTTGCACCATTATTTACACCGACTTTTTCATCCAATTTTGCATTTTTTTTGTGTCTAGTTTTACATCGTTTTCACCATCCAAATTTGCATCTTTTTTTGCCTCATTTTGTGTCCACATTTGCATATAATTTTGTGTCTAAGTTCGAGCCTAAATTTGCATGTGATTAGGAATCATTTTTTACATCCAATATGGCATCCTTGGTTTCACCTTTTTTCAGCCTCATTTTGCATCTTGTTTTATGTCTTTTCTTACATCTTTTTTTTTTCCTTTTTTGCACCCAAGTTTGCATTCCAAATTTACACCATTATTTGCATCATCATTTGGCATATTAATTTGTAACGTTTTTTTTTCTTTTTAACGCTCAACTTTGCATCTTATTTTACATCTAATTGTTGTCTTTTTTTGCATCTAATTTGGTGCCCATTTATGTGTCTTTGTTTTTGCCCAATTTGATATCCTTTTGTATGCCATGTTTTGTTCCCTTCTTTGTGTCAACTATTGCACAATTTTTCACTTCTAATTTAAAACACTTTGTATGTCAATTGTTTGCATTTTGTATTAATTCCTAGTTTAACATCCAATTTTACTTTCAATTTTGCATCCATGGTTACATCCGCATTTGACTTCTTATATAGAGTATATTTTTCTTTACATATATGACCCCCTTTATAGATTCATAGTGAAATATATGATAGTTTCTAAATATCATTAAAGCAGTTATCACAATTCAAAATCATTTGTAAAGAGATTTAAGAGAAATTGACAACATCCATCCAAAAAAATAACAATGTGTCATTAACAATTTTCAAAACATGTATAAAATAGCAACATAATACTAATAAAATCAGTATTATTTTTAATCAAAATATTTCATGAATATCGTTACGATAAATTAACAACATACATAAATCAAACTCATCGTATGATTACAAAATCAAAATGTCTCATTGATATAGGGTAAATTCACAACACCCATCTAAACATAACAATGTCATTCTACACAATAATTTCTTCATAAAAAACAATGCATGTGCATGCCTAGCTACCACCACCAAGATCATCCTCATGATCATCTTGAAAATCCTCATTACTCTGATCCACATCATCACCAACACCGCAACTATCATCATCATCTCCTCCTTCACCACCATCATCCTCATCCTCATCCTCATCATCTCCTGATATATGTTGAACATAATTTGGATCATCGTCTTGGCAATCATTACCTATAGCATTCTGACAAAAAAAATCAATATTACATGTTAGTATTAATTACATAACACAACGCATGTTTTTGTTATACAATGTTAACCATAAAATGAGGTAAGATATAATATCTAATAGTACTAAAAAATAAAATGAAAATATGGTTTAAAAGTATATTGGAAATCCAACTAAGATTACATACCATAGAGTCCATCCAAACAACAAATTCAACCCATCTCTTTTGCTGCAACACCTCCTTTTCCAAATGATTTGGAGGTCTTCAGGGTAAAAATATATATCCCATGGTTTATATTTGGCCTTAAAAAACAGTAGAAAAAAAAAATTGAGAACGCAGGAGCAAGATGAAAAAGGAATTGCATGTCTAAACATTTTGAAGTCTCAAAAAGCATTCATCAACATAGAGAAGACTACAACACTACTCTTCACTTCCAAGTTTTCAACTAATGGATTTAACTGACCAGCAATGTTTTTTGCATGAACCATGCTCAAATGCTCAAGATGAGGTAATGAATGGATGCTATGCGCCTATCTGTGAATTGCAACCACAGGCATACATGTAAGTGCAAATTTGTAAATCTCATACCCAGATTTACCCATCATCAAGCACACAACTTTTGCGGGATCCATTTGACATATCTTATGTTTAAGAAGGAATAACATCCTTGAAGAGACTCATGGCTTTTCTTAGGGAAGGATCTTTGCATGCAGAATCTAGATTAACTCTGAACATTTCAATCAAACTAAGGTAAATGAAAGGCAACAATCCATCGGTCAAACCTCACAGGTTAAAAGCACCCGCTGAGTTTCACACAAATGAGAAAGCCTAAGGGAAAAGATTTGAGACATGCATGCTACATGATTTCATGTAGGATAAGTACCTAAGCTTAAAGCAAAAGATTTGAGACATGCAAATGTATGAAGTACAAGATTCAGATAAAGAGAAAGAAGCTCCTTCATGCCATATTCTCACTGACAGTGAATCTCAGATTAGGTACTTATCAAGCATGAAATCATGTTGCATGCCAAGCATGAAATCATGAAGCACACACCATGATAAGATTATCTGACTCCAACTACTGCATCAAGATGAAAAATTCAGCACTCTAGACAGTCACATAAGAATAAAAAAACATTCAAAAGATATGAATGCATATTAGCCACTATAGAGGACCAAAACATAAACTTACGCCATAGACAGTGTGGCTGAACCTTTCCCTGCTTTTGCTTCAACAACTTCAGTTCCTCCATCCTGTGTGCGCTTTGTCAAGGCTTTTTGTCCTCCTCAGACAATACAGAGTTTGGCTTTGGTGTTGCCTAAAAAAAATTATCAAAACAAAAAAGTGTATGTTCCCTTTTTAACTGTATTGAAGGGTAGGTAATTATGATCTCATTTTATCTTTGATAAATTAATCTTCTAATATCCAAGAGTAAAGAACAAACTCAAGATGAGGATCCAGCAAAGTCATATACATGTGAAAAAAGTGGAAGAATTGTAACACCTGCATGTCCACCTACAACAGGAACATCAACTTCTGTAGACAGCATAGGATGACATCAACAACAAACATAAAACTGAGAATTGTATCTAATGTTAAAAAAAGCATGATGTTGGTAAGATCCTGCAGCATATCATGTATTGGGTCTAGCCCAGATGGTTGTGTGCAAAGACTGTTATCCTTCCCACCCGGGTTCAATTCCCTCAAGTGACATCTTGAGCTGACTATATTTCTGATGGCCTTGAGCCCTATGATACCATCCTTGAAATGAGGAGAAGTGCCTGGCATGTTTGCCCAGGATGCATATTTCATGATTAAATTATAAAAAATAAAAATATTTTACAGAATACTAAATATTTGAGAGTAGCTAAGCATAACAAGCTAGAATTTTAAATACCTTCAACAGGAACTCCTGCTTTTGAAGCATAGAACGTCTTTGCGCGGACAACATCAAGAGTAGTAACACCAAAGAGTTTCTTTTCATTATAGGTCCCTGCCTTCTTAAAAACCTCAGCAGCTATTGGTACAGTAGAATTTACAGGATTGCTGATCATATTTACAATTGCCTGCCATGGATATCAAGTCCTCAGCAATGCCATAAAAACCAATTCTAGATGATTTCTTGAATCCAAATATACCATTCCTGATAGAAGGAAAACATTATCCAGTACACTCTCCCCCCTCTCCATATCTCTATCTATATAATATGTAAAAATATACTATACATACTGTACACACACACCAGTACATGAACAAAACAAATAATTGTGAAACATACTTCTTTATCTATTAACTTGCCACACTAATGGTAGTACATACTGATTGTATGTAATATATAATGTTATAGAGGATACCTCGTGATCAAGTGGATTTGTGCACAGTTAAATAGAAGACCAAGGATATTTTTTATATTGATATTCATATGCCAATTTTCTCAAAATTCCAAAAGCTAAGTTACTAACTACAAGAGGAGAAACAAGAATAACAGGCCTTTAACAGTGGCTGCAAACTTGCATTGGACTACACAGCTAATTACTCTTAAGTTCATTTCAATTAGTATTTCCTTCTTATGGGCAAAAGTTAGCTGCAATTTGTCTAAATAAAGAGTCAATAATGAGTCAATCACCTATTCGTTTGACTCAAAGAAGTCTTCAAGCTTCGTTAACCTCTCCAGTAGAATTGATTATATACAAGAACAGTATGTAAATCTAGATCAACAACTTGCTTAAAGATTCTTGCAAATATGTATTTGTATATATTGCCATCTCTATAGATCTCAAACATACAAAGCCTTCGACAAAGCAACTTACAATGAATGTCATGCTTATTCCTATGAAATAGTCAATAAGAAAATCGCATGAAAACAAAAACTTCAAAGAAGATCATAAATCATGACAACTTACCTCTGGGCAGTATTTTGCAATTGCAGAGCAAAGAGATTTAACAATCCCTGCATTGATGTTGAAGAGATCATCACGGGTCATGCCAGGTTTTCGAGGCACACCAGCAGGAATGATCACAACATCTGCATTCTCCAATGCCGTGCCAAGTTGTTCCTCTCCCATATATCCTGCAACCTGCACCCAGGTCACACTGCTGTGAATTACTGACTAATAACCATCAAACTCTATCTTGTCATTGGGCTTACTTTGGTGTTAGACATGGAAGCTCCTAAGAGAGACGAATCCAAATTGGTGACCCCAACTATGCATCCTGTTTTCTATGTCCTCCGTTGAGCCGCAAGAGCAAGTCAGTGTTTCCATACTCTTAATTTTCAGATTTGATAAGTCCAAAAACTTGCCATGAAATATCTAATTCCACATCATCTAATGAAAAAGAAGAATTTGGTTCTTGCAAAGCACATAAAACCCAATTGGCACAAAGAAATCAAGTGATTAAGGACAAGTAAATCATTGAAATAGAAAAGAACAAGAAAAACATAACAGGGTTAAGGTGACCTTAGCAATGTTTACATGTCAAGAAAGTCAAATAATGACATCACTAGTCAGTTTCATTAGAAGATTTTTACACCATGATTGATAAGGATGATTCCATATTCATTCAGGTTATGAAAGATAGATCATTGAATTGGAGAAAGATCACTTGCAAAAACCTTGACGCAAGATACATCATTCAACAGAAGCTTCTTCTCACGGGAGATGAAAACATCAACTACATTCAGGAAACTTTTAGCGGAATGGATACAAGGAAGAAGTGTCTGACGTATCTTAGAGATTTTGCCTTGGAGATAAAACTGAAAGTTTCTGGTAAAAGTTAAACTTCAGTTAGTTACTTAAAGTTAGTGAGGTCAAGAGTTAATACCCCAAAAGCAGAATTACTATTTGAGAATATGTAGGATGTTATATAGCCACATAAATTTATGGACAATATACAGAAAAAATGCAAAATGAACTTCGAGCTCATGATAACCTGATGCATACTATAGCAATGCTCATGATGGTCCATTGTTTAGAGAATATCAGAGGAAAGAAGCGTCAGAGCATATGTCCAGTACTAACGTGGCATTCTTATGGTCCTCGTATATGCTTCTTTATATTTGCAACTATCCAAACTGAGGTTATTTTGACTAGACTTATGGAAGGTTTTCAATAAACAAAGGGTACTTGTCAGATTTGCAGCCTGTTCTTACTATCCAATTGTCAATCGATTAATGTCCGACTGTGTGTACACTAGACTTTACTAAGCTTTAAACATGACAGTAGAATCCTTTACTCATCCTACTTCAAACTCCCCGACTGTAACGCCATTGTAGCTTGGGGTCATCGCAAGGCACAGATGACCCGAATCTACAATCATGATAAGGATGACCCCTGAAACCTAGCGATAAATAACATTTGTTATTCTCAGTTGTGAATGAAAGCTCAGTTTGGCTTTGTGTCTGGGCCCTCTGATGACCCAAATCTACATGATAAGGATGACCCCTGAAACCTAAGGATAAATAGCATTTGTTAATCTCAGTCATGAACGAAAGCTCCGGTGGCCTTCAGAGAAATGTGAAAATTCAAAATCCTCCATCAAGTAAGGTTCTCCCGTAACGATTAACAGATCTTCATCTACCATTGTTATTGCTAAGGCCATGTTGTCAATCCTAGAGCATTCGAATAAATGAACAAGAGAAGTCCTGGTTTATTTCAAGTCTTGGAAGAGAGGGATAGAACCTACCTTCTAAAATGTCTTCAGAAGTGAAGACTCAAACCAAATTGTAGAGAATCATGACACAGCCGCTTATGCACCCTAAAGTTCATTTGAAATCAAATTGTAGCCCGTCATTACGAGGGTCTTTAGCTACCCGAAATATTGTCTGAAACTGCTAATATAAACTATCATCACAGCCATAAGGTCTCTGATTCTGTCAATGCATTTAACAAGAATGTAAATTTCATTTTTTTTAGATATACAGGGGAAAAATCAGAGATCTAAAAAACAAATAAAGCACAGTTCCCAAAGCAGTTTCAACGAGGAATCGATATAAAGAGATAGTTACCAAGGTAGTATCAACGACATCCATTTCAGTAGAAAAAACATAGAGCATTTTGAAAAAGCGATCTATGGAAAGAGTTGCAATCTTCAAAGAGAAGCTTTGATTGGTTTTCATTACTCTTTTGCTTGACATTCCCCATAATTTAAGAAATCTTCAGATAAATTTCCTCAAAACCAATCATTCTTTGGTAGAGAGAGAAAGATCTGAACTGTAAGTTGTGTTCCAGCTTGAGCAACTTAAAATTGATATCACGACATGCTGTCATGGGCTATCTATTATTTGGATTCATATGTTTCCATTAGCTATCAAGTATATTCACAGTGATGCACCCCATAAATTCACCAAATAGAGCAAGATCATAACAATACATAACATACTAGAAATTAGGTGGGAGAAATCACCAAAACTTAAGTTGATAAACAGAAATCCTATAGTTCATCCCTTGATTGAATCCACATTCTTTGTACTTTTCACATCATTTCTGTTAGGCAGCAATTTAGCCCTAGGCAACATTCTAAACAACATTCATGATAATTGGACAAAAAGAAAGTATCTAGAAAATGAGATAGAACTAGGAGTGAGTTCATCAAAGCATGCAAACAGAACCACTAATAAAACTTTGTTAGCAGCGAAAACTACCTGGATCAATCCCATCTGTGTTAGGGGCATCAAGGGGAGCCAATATGGTCACATGTTTTATTACCACATTCCTGCAGGACAGTATGTAGGAGAAATGCTGTGAATAAGAACAACATCTATTCCAATGTATTCTTATTGCAAACAAATACAAATCAACACAAAACTTGCTTAACTCTCACACTCGAATTTTTTTTTATTAATTACCAACCTGCAATAGACTGGATGTATGTTCCAGAATGGCGAGTTAAGGAATGTAACATTCAAGAATTAAGATTCAAAACTTGAAGACTAAATAGATTACAAAAGTTCTCAGGCAATGATTTTATTGGAGTCTATGAAAAATCCAAACCTTTAAGTGACAGGATACTATGTAATGATTTCTTTAAAAGAAACTGTATAATATTTTCTGTAAGAGGTGTAATATATTTTCTTAAAGAAACTGAACAATAGTTCTAAAAAGTGAAGAAAAGAAAGAACCGTGTGTATTATTTCTAAAATAACGCCATGGAAATAGTAATTTATTTTTAAAAAGAATAAATATATATACTGTGTGTTCTCTAAAACTACCATGGACGAAAGCCAAAAAAAATACAAGAAATAATCAAGACCTCCGGGAGTGCATAGAGTCGGTACCAGTATAAAAATGATTATGTGAGTTTGAATTAAGAACTGAAATGCTGTGGGTTGGGCTGAAGACTTGCCACCACGACATTCCATTGCCCTCGGTGACTGGAAGTAAAAATAGCAGAGTTATGTTTATTAAAAGGTGAAAATTTCAGAAACAAGATAGCTATACTACATTAAATCAAGAGAAATAGAAGACTAATTTTTCCTTATGAGCATAGCATAAACCATAAACAAAGTGCCTTTCAACTGTGATAATTTAAAGGATGAAATCCTATTTAAGTATATTCAATAATCAAGAAACAAAACTCAGAATCTATACAGAAGCATAGTAGAATAAACCCGTTATGGGTAGTTTCAGTTCCAAATAAACTCAGCCTATATAGCTTAAGGCCAATGGGGCTCCCTCAATGTTGACGGTTATCAATATACATTTGGTTAATATCAGGCCATCGCCGCAAATTAAAATTCTTGTAGATAGAACTTCTTCAGACATGTTAACAAGTAATCACACCTGGGGCTTTCCTTATAGGCCCTAGAGGCCCAGTTACATTTTTTAGACTTCTAGATATAGTCGACAGGGCTAGTTTTTGGACTAAAACTCTTTTGAAAAGACTGAAATTTTGTATCTGGTTGGGCCTGTCCAATGGAAGACTGTATCGACACTAAAATGTAACCCTATGTTATCCTTCGGTTGCTGTCGATCAGGCTCTGATTTAGATGAACAAACATTTGTAGTATTTCCTAGAAAGATTTTTCCAGAAGACCAGTCCCTGAAGAACTGTTCAGCTTTCTCAAATTCCCTTGTCTTCAGTCCTGCCCTCGAACCATTTCCCAACCCTACCCACCACATCGGAACAGCACTTAAACCCCTGCAAAGCCCTTCCGTCTAATTGGCCTGACACTAAGCACTCATTACTTCTATTCTCCATGACTTCTTCGTTTGAGGGTTTGCCACCATGATTCTGAAATGGATATGCGTCATTTTCGATGGAAGAGGAACGTAATCTCATGGGTTTGTACTCAGAATGAAATGTTGACGCCCCTTTACAACTGTCATAGAGTCGGTACCAGTATAAAAATGATTATGTGAGTTTGAATTAAGAACTGAAATGCTGTGGGTTGGGCTGAAGACTTTCCACCACGACATTCCATTGCCCTCAGTGACTGGAAGTAAAAATAGCAGAGTTATGTTTATTAAAAGGTGAAAATTTCAGAAACAAGATAGCTATACTACATTAAATCAAGAGAAATAGAAGACTAATTTTTCCTTATGAGCATAGCATAAACCATAAACAAAGTGCCTTTCAACTGTGATAATTTAAAGGATGAAATCCTATTTAAGTATATTCAATAATCAAGAAACAAAACTCAGAATCTATACAGAAGCATAGTAGAATAAACCCGTTATGGGTAGTTTCAGTTCCAAATAAACTCAGCCTGTATAGCTTAAGGCCAATGGGGCTCCCTCAATGTTGACGGTTATCAATATACATTTGGTTAATATCAGGCCATTGCCGCAAATTAAAATTCTTGTAGATAGAACTTCTTCAGACATGTTAACAAGTAATCACACCTGGGGCTTTCCTTACAGGCCCTAGAGGCCCAGTTACATTTTTTAGACTTCTAGATATAGTCAATAGGGCTAGTTTTTGGACTAAAAATCTTTTGAAAAGACTGAAATTTTGTATCTGGTTGGGCCTGTCCAATGGAAGACTGTATCAACACTAAAATGTAACCCTATGTTATCCTTCGGTTGCTGTCGATCAGGCTCTGATTTAGATGAACAAACATTTGTAGTATTTCCTAGAAAGATTTTTCTAGAAGACCAGTCCCTGAAGAACTGTTCAGCTTTCTCAAATTCCCTTGTCTTCAGTCCTGCCCTCGAACCATTTCCCAACCCTGCCCACCACATCAGAACAGCACTTAAACCCCTGCAAAGCCCTCCCGTCTAATTGGCCTGACACTAAGCACTCATTACTTCTATTCTCCATGACTTCTTCGTTTGAGGGTTTGCCACCATGATTCTGAAATGGATATGCGTCATTTTCGATGGAAGAGGAACGTAATCTCATGGGTTTGTACTCAGAATGAAATGTTGACGCCCCTTTACAACTGTCATAGAGTCGGTACCAGTATAAAAATGATTATGTGAGTTTGAATTAAGAACTGAAATGCTGTGGGTTGGGTTGAAGACTTGCCACCACGACATTCCATTGCCCTCGGTGACTGGAAGTAAAAATAGCAGAGTTATGTTTATTAAAAGGTGAAAATTTCAGAAACAAGATAGCTATACTACATTAAATCAAGAGAAATAGAAGACTAATTTTTCCTTATGAGCATAGCATAAACCATAAACAAAGTGCCTTTCAACTGTGATAATTTAAAGGATGAAATCCTATTTAAGTATATTCAATAATCAAGAAACAAAACTCAGAATCTATACAGAAGCATAGTAGAATAAACCCGTTATGGGTAGTTTCAGTTCCAAATAAACTCAGCCTGTATAGCTTAAGGCCAATGGGGCTCCCTCAATGTTGACGGTTATCAATGTCCCTGAAGAACTGTTCAGCTTTCTCAAATTCCCTTGTCTTCAGTCCTGCCATCGAACCATTTCCCAACCCTGCCCACCACATCGGAACATCACTTAAACCCCTGCAAAGCCCTTCCGTCTAATTGGCCTGACACTAAGCACTCATTACTTCTATTCTCCATGACTTCTTCGTTTGAGGGTTTGCCACCATGATTCCGAAATGGATATGCGTCATTTTCGATGGAAGAGGAACGTAATCTCATGGGTTTGTACTCAGAATGAAATGTTGACGCCCCTTTACAACTGTCATAGAGTCGGTACCAGTATAAAAATGATTATGTGAGTTTGAATTAAGAACTGAAATGCTGTGGGTTGGGCTGAAGACTTGCCACCACGACATTCCATTGCCCTCAGTGACTGGAAGTAAAAATAGCAGAGTTATGTTTATTAAAAGGTGAAAATTTCAGAAACAAGATAGCTATACTACATTAAATCAAGAGAAATAGAAGACTAATTTTTCCTTATGAGCATAGCATAAACCATAAACAAAGTGCCTTTCAACTGTGATAATTTAAAGGATGAAATCCTATTTAAGTATATTCAATAATCAAGAAACAAAACTCAGAATCTATACAGAAGCATAGTAGAATAAACCCGTTATGGGTAGTTTCAGTTCCAAATAAACTCAGCCTGTATAGCTTAAGGCCAATGGGGCTCCCTCAATGTTGACGATTATCAATATACATTTGGTTAATATCAGGCCATTGCCGCAAATTAAAATTCTTGTAGATAGAACTTCTTCAGACATGTTAACAAGTAATCACACTTGGGGCTTTCCTTACAGGCCCTAGAGGCCCAGTTACATTTTTTAGACTTCTAGATATAGTCAACAGGGCTAGTTTTTGGACTAAAACTCTTTTGAAAAGACTGAAATTTTGTATCTGGTTGGGCCTGTCCAATGGAAGACTGTATCAACACTAAAATGTAACCCTATGTTATCCTTCGGTTGCTGTCGATCAGGCTCTGATTTCGATGAACAAACATTTGTAGTATTTCCTAGAAAGATTTTTCCAGAAGACCAGTCCCTGAAGAACTGTTCAGCTTTCTCAAATTCCCTTGTCTTCAGTCCTGCCCTCGAACCATTTCCCAACCCTGCCCACCACATCGGAACAACACTTAAACCCCTGCAAAGCCCTTCCGTCTAATTGGCCTGACACTAAGCACTCATTACTTCTATTCTCCATGACTTCTTCGTTTGAGGGTTTGCCACCATGATTCTGAAATGGATATGCGTCATTTTCGATGGAAGAGGAACGTAATCTCATGGGTTTGTACTCAGAATGAAATGTTGACGCCCCTTTACAACTGTCATAGAGTCGGTACCAGTATAAAAATGATTATGTGAGTTTGAATTAAGAACTGAAATGCTGTGGGTTGGGCTGAAGACTTGCCGCCACGACATTCCATTGCCCTCGGTGACTGGAAGTAAAAATAGCAGAGTTATGTTTATTAAAAGGTGAAAATTTCAGAAACAAGATAGCTATACTACATTAAATCAAGAGAAATAGAAGACTAATTTTTCCTTATGAGCATAGCATAAACCATAAACAAAGTGCTTTCAACTGTGATAATTTAAAGGATGAAATCCTATTTAAGTATATTCAATAATCAAGAAACAAAACTCAGAATCTATACAGAAGCATAATAGAATAAACCCGTTATGGGTAGTTTCAGTTCCAAATAAACTCAGCCTGTATAGCTTAAGGCCAATGGGGCTCCCTCAATGTTGACGGTTATCAATATACATTTGGTTAATATCAGGCCATTGCCGCAAATTAAAATTCTTGTAGATAGAACTTCTTCAGACATGTTAACAAGTAATCACACCTGGGGCTTTCCTTACAGGCCCTAGAGGCCCAGTTACATTTTTTAGACTTCTAGATATAGTCAATAGGGCTAGTTTTTGGACTAAAAATCTTTTGAAAAGACTGAAATTTTGTATCTGGTTGGGCCTGTCCAATGGAAGACTGTATCAACACTAAAATGTAACCCTATGTTATCCTTCGGTTGCTGTCGATCAGGCTCTGATTTAGATGAACAAACATTTGTAGTATTTCCTAGAAAGATTTTTCTAGAAGACCAGTCCCTGAAGAACTGTTCAGCTTTCTCAAATTCCCTTGTCTTCAGTCCTGCCCTCGAACCATTTCCCAACCCTGCCCACCACATCAGAACAGCACTTAAACCCCTGCAAAGCCCTCCCGTCTAATTGGCCTGACACTAAGCACTCATTACTTCTATTCTCCATGACTTCTTCGTTTGAGGGTTTGCCACCATGATTCTGAAATGGATATGCGTCATTTTCGATGGAAGAGGAACGTAATCTCATGGGTTTGTACTCAGAATGAAATGTTGACGCCCCTTTACAACTGTCATAGAGTCGGTACCAGTATAAAAATGATTATGTGAGTTTGAATTAAGAACTGAAATGCTGTGGGTTGGGTTGAAGACTTGCCACCACGACATTCCATTGCCCTCGGTGACTGGAAGTAAAAATAGCAGAGTTATGTTTATTAAAAGGTGAAAATTTCAGAAACAAGATAGCTATACTACATTAAATCAAGAGAAATAGAAGACTAATTTTTCCTTATGAGCATAGCATAAACCATAAACAAAGTGCCTTTCAACTGTGATAATTTAAAGGATGAAATCCTATTTAAGTATATTCAATAATCAAGAAACAAAACTCAGAATCTATACAGAAGCATAGTAGAATAAACCCGTTATGGGTAGTTTCAGTTCCAAATAAACTCAGCCTGTATAGCTTAAGGCCAATGGGGCTCCCTCAATGTTGACGGTTATCAATGTCCCTGAAGAACTGTTCAGCTTTCTCAAATTCCCTTGTCTTCAGTCCTGCCATCGAACCATTTCCCAACCCTGCCCACCACATCGGAACATCACTTAAACCCCTGCAAAGCCCTTCCGTCTAATTGGCCTGACACTAAGCACTCATTACTTCTATTCTCCATGACTTCTTCGTTTGAGGGTTTGCCACCATGATTCCGAAATGGATATGCGTCATTTTCGATGGAAGAGGAACGTAATCTCATGGGTTTGTACTCAGAATGAAATGTTGACGCCCCTTTACAACTGTCATAGAGTCGGTACCAGTATAAAAATGATTATGTGAGTTTGAATTAAGAACTGAAATGCTGTGGGTTGGGCTGAAGACTTGCCACCACGACATTCCATTGCCCTCAGTGACTGGAAGTAAAAATAGCAGAGTTATGTTTATTAAAAGGTGAAAATTTCAGAAACAAGATAGCTATACTACATTAAATCAAGAGAAATAGAAGACTAATTTTTCCTTATGAGCATAGCATAAACCATAAACAAAGTGCCTTTCAACTGTGATAATTTAAAGGATGAAATCCTATTTAAGTATATTCAATAATCAAGAAACAAAACTCAGAATCTATACAGAAGCATAGTAGAATAAACCCGTTATGGGTAGTTTCAGTTCCAAATAAACTCAGCCTGTATAGCTTAAGGCCAATGGGGCTCCCTCAATGTTGACGATTATCAATATACATTTGGTTAATATCAGGCCATTGCCGCAAATTAAAATTCTTGTAGATAGAACTTCTTCAGACATGTTAACAAGTAATCACACTTGGGGCTTTCCTTACAGGCCCTAGAGGCCCAGTTACATTTTTTAGACTTCTAGATATAGTCAACAGGGCTAGTTTTTGGACTAAAACTCTTTTGAAAAGACTGAAATTTTGTATCTGGTTGGGCCTGTCCAATGGAAGACTGTATCAACACTAAAATGTAACCCTATGTTATCCTTCGGTTGCTGTCGATCAGGCTCTGATTTCGATGAACAAACATTTGTAGTATTTCCTAGAAAGATTTTTCCAGAAGACCAGTCCCTGAAGAACTGTTCAGCTTTCTCAAATTCCCTTGTCTTCAGTCCTGCCCTCGAACCATTTCCCAACCCTGCCCACCACATCGGAACAACACTTAAACCCCTGCAAAGCCCTTCCGTCTAATTGGCCTGACACTAAGCACTCATTACTTCTATTCTCCATGACTTCTTCGTTTGAGGGTTTGCCACCATGATTCTGAAATGGATATGCGTCATTTTCGATGGAAGAGGAACGTAATCTCATGGGTTTGTACTCAGAATGAAATGTTGACGCCCCTTTACAACTGTCATAGAGTCGGTACCAGTATAAAAATGATTATGTGAGTTTGAATTAAGAACTGAAATGCTGTGGGTTGGGCTGAAGACTTGCCGCCACGACATTCCATTGCCCTCGGTGACTGGAAGTAAAAATAGCAGAGTTATGTTTATTAAAAGGTGAAAATTTCAGAAACAAGATAGCTATACTACATTAAATCAAGAGAAATAGAAGACTAATTTTTCCTTATGAGCATAGCATAAACCATAAACAAAGTGCTTTCAACTGTGATAATTTAAAGGATGAAATCCTATTTAAGTATATTCAATAATCAAGAAACAAAACTCAGAATCTATACAGAAGCATAATAGAATAAACCCGTTATGGGTAGTTTCAGTTCCAAATAAACTCAGCCTGTATAGCTTAAGGCCAATGGGGCTCCCTCAATGTTGACGGTTATCAATATACATTTGGTTAATATCAGGCCATTGCCGCAAATTAAAATTCTTGTAGATAGAACTTCTTCAGACATGTTAACAAGTAATCACACCTGGGGCTTTCCTTACAGGCCCTAGAGGCCCAGTTACATTTTTTAGACTTCTAGATATAGTCAACAGGGCTAGTTTTTGGACTAAAACTCTTTTGAAAAGACTGAAATTTTGTATCTGGTTGGGCCTGTCCAATGGAAGACTATATCAACACTAAAATGTAACCCTATGTTATCCTTCGGTTGCTGTCGATCAGGCTCTGATTTAGATGAACAAACATTTGTAGTATTTCCTAGAAAGATTTTTCTAGAAGACCAGTCCCTGAAGAACTGTTCAGCTTTCTCAAATTCTCTTGTCTTCAGTCCTGCCCTCGAACCATTTCCCAACCCTGCCCACCACATCGGAACAACCCTTAAACCCCTGCAAAGCCCTTCCGTCTAATTGGCCTGACACTAAGCACTCATTACTTCTATTCTCCATGACTTCTTCGTTTGAGGGTTTGCCACCATGATTCTGAAATGGATATGCGTCATTTTCGATGGAAGAGGAACGTAATCTCATGGGTTTGTACTCAGAATGAAATGTTGACGCCCCTTTACAACTGTCACAATAAATAAAAAATGATCTGGGAGTTACAGTACCTGGAGAAACATGTACAGATTGAAAATGTTGCTTGTATTTCTGTTTCGACATCCCTTCCATGCATTCAATGCCTCTGCAGACATGCGCATCAAAAAACTCTGCCACGCCAACAGGCTTCAAGAGGCGGTGGACACCTTCAAGCATCTGCCTTCAGCTGAATCTAAATACATCCCCTCTCTCATGACCTGCAACCTTTTGTTAAGTACCCTAGTCCGACAAAGTCGACAAAGTTGGTTAAATGTTAATTAAGTTTTTTTTTCCGAAGGTGGCAAAACCTATCAAACTCAGGTGTCAAACCAACAGTGAGGACAACCATCTCTGGCTGCTATCCGCGAATGTCGATTTGACTCATCACCGTTATCAAGGAAAACCACGCCACCTGTAATAACCCGCTGGTGGTCCGTAAGGGAGCAGGCTTTCACTCCTGCCAGATGCCTCTGGGTCTTGGGCCGTTAACCTGTTTCCTTACGTCCGAGGAAGACGAGCTCTTAGCCAAGCAGAAGCAGTTTTACGGCATACTCCAGGCCGAGTTAAATGTTAATTAAGTTATTATAAAATAGAGATATTTTTTATTTTATTTTTTTAAATAAATTTAATAATATTAGGAGATTTTTATCAAACTCTGGTTAGGGGTCAGACTAGTTTACAATGTATTTAAACATTGCAAATCTCGGTGTGTTTAAAAGGAAAGTGTTTTTTTCTTCAGGGGTGTTAGTTATTTATGGAATATGTCATATTGTGGATATTTTGATTGATATTGGACCATTTTAGTTGTTTGTTATGTATGTCGAATAGTCCAATCCCAAGGAATCCTCGAAAGTGGTGAATCTTTGCAGAGAATCTTTAAAAGTGGTGAATATGATGTTAGGGTGTTTTTTAAAAGGGAGTGATAATTGAGATAGCTATATATTTTAAAAGAATATGTTTTTAGGGGTTATAAGAGTGCGAAGGACCATTTTCCATTCTAGGGAAAGGGAAAGGTTTATATTTAGGGATTAGGATAGTTTTTAATTTTTATTTCAAGGTAATAAGATCATTGAGGAAAGATATTATAAAAATATAATTGTTGATGGAGATTTATAATGATAATTAAATATTTTTATTAAGGTATAAGGTAGGGTTAAAGAATGTTGTTATAAATAGTTTACAGGATAAATAAAGAGATAGAATTGTTTGAAAGAATGGAGTTATTTCATGCGCTTAGCGCAGTAAATAACAAGGTAGTTGGGTTAATGTAGCAAGTTAGATAAACGAGTATTTTAAAATAAAATCCGGTAAGTAAGGGTATTAATCCCATAAGAGTTCAGCCTTGAGCTAATAATGACATATTTTTGTAAGATTAGAGGATTTAGATTATATTACTGCGAGAAAAAACGTGATTATAACATAGATGGATTGGTTTGGTCTATCGTTAGGGAGGTCAAAGCAATAGCACATAAACAAAATTTTCATATTGCTCGCATTCTTTCTGACCTGAGAGTCTGGGAATTTAAACCAAAAACAAGGATATACATAGACAAAATTACATAAACTAAGAGACCAAAATACATTCTGAAACAAGTAGAAGAATAGAGACGGTATAGAGAGAGTTATCATTTTTCCTAGAGTTGCACTTGAGTTGTCATTCTACAGGGTGTTAAGTATGAGCTCGAGGGTGAGAGTCATCTCCTGTGGTTGATGGAGGCTGGGTGGTAGATAGAATTTGGTTGAGGTTGTCATCCATGTCATTCAGCATGTTCTCCATGTTGTTCATTCTGTCCAGGAGTTCTAACATCAAATAAGGAGCTCTTGTTAGGTGTCAACCCTGTCAGTAAGTACCCGGCCCATGAGTGTCTCAGTATGCCATTACAGGTTAATATTCTTAAGCAGAGGCCCTCGCCCTGGTGGAGTTTCTGTTATCATGAATATAATCTTGTGTTTCTCGCTCCACGTGATGATTTGGCACGTATCTTCTAGCCTAGCGAACTTGCCCTTTGATGTAAGCGATAGCTCACTACATGACCTCAAGAACGAGACGTTGATAATGGTCCACGATGGCTCCGGTGGAATCCTGAGCATGGGAGGCATGCTGGGAGGGAGGAGTAGGAGAGGGGAGTTGACTCGATCTGCCCCTATGTTCTGCCTCTGTGGAGATGGTGGTGCAACATCGAACCATGACTGAGTGAGAGGTAGGGGCAGCAGAAAGTCGATTAAAAGGAGGAACAAGTCAATGGTGGGTAAAAATAAACTAGATAGAGGTTAACCTTTCTAACTGAAAGTGGTGGGGGGGGGGGGGGGGTGTTAAAATTGTGAGGAGGCTCAGGTGAGGAAACCTACAACAAAAATAAAGCCAAGCATGGGGACAGAGAGACAAGATCCGAAATTCCAAATCGGAGCAAGAAGAGAGGTTGTGGAAAAGAACCAATCTTGAAGTGAGCTGCAAGGGGAGTAAAGGAGAAGACCAAACTTGATTGATAGAGATCCTTGTAAAGGAGAGGCATGGATGATAACCGAAAGTGGAGATCCTAAGGGGTTGATTGCAAGTGCAAACGTCGGGGATTACATGGCGCTTGCAAGCTAGAGTCATTGATAGAGTGTTGCAGGACCCCATGACCATATGCCCTATTTTAAAGGCTTCGAGAATTGGCTGTATTTTTCTCTTAATGATCCAACATGATATGCTTTGCTTCTTTAAATGACAGTGGTGTACTCACCTACACAAAACCATGAATGTGTGCTCGATTCGAAGAGTGTGAGATCTACGAAATGATAGTAGCCCACCTCCTTTCGTACAAATGCCTCTAATACCATAAATATCATCCTCTACTGAGAATTGTGATGGTGGTGGCAGATATGCCATGCAGGTCGCTAGGTGTGGGCATCTTGCCTCCCTCTCATATGATTACTACAGATCATGGTCAATCAGGAAAATTAATGTTGTGCACCCACCTTAGGGAACTTTGTCTTGTTCAACAATGTCCTGACATTCATGCTTCCATTGAGCAACAAAAATTTGTTCCCATAGAGATTCCATGACCTCTAAAGTGAAGTTGAGCCCTTCATTGGCAAGCATGTTTACCAACTTGTTGCCCTTTCTTAGTATGTGTTGGAAAGTGAGTGCATTGAAGTTTAGGAGTTGTTTTGTGATATTCTCTAGACTAGCCAAAAGTCTCCAACTCCTTTAGCTCGAGTAGCCCCGCCTACCACCATCTATTTGATCTCTGCAAAGAAATGTAGTAAGATCATTTCACAGACTAGGAAATTTGTTTTCCTTATGATTCACCCTCAGGACAAGAAGAAGATTGTGGCCACAAATTCCAAACATGGCTCCTCCGCACAGTAGTAGCAGATGGACAAAGTCATGGAGGAGTACAAGGACATTTTCACCTCACCTGCGGGGGTACCTCTCCATTGTCAGGTCAAGCACTCCATCGATCTGACCCCAAGCGCGTCATTCCCAATGGATCAATATATCGACGTTGTGTTCTGGAGAAGAATGAGATCAAGAGGCAAATTCAGGAGTTGTTGCAGAAAGGGCACATTAGGAAAAGCTCATCACCCTGTGGGAGTCTGATTGTATTGGTACATAAGAAGGATGGGACCTGGAGACTCTATATTGACTATCGGGTGCCAAACAAAATCATTGTCTATAATAGGTACCCAATCCCATGGATTGATGACCTTCTGGACCAGCTCAAGGGGGCCAAATATTCCAGCAATATTAACTTGAAGTTTGGTTAATTCTGATGTGTGGAAGACTGCCTTCAAATCCAAGGAGGGACTTTTCGAATGGTTGGTCATGCCTTTCAAGTTGACGAATGTTACTGCAACCTTCATGAAGTTGATGGATGACATCTTGTGACCCTTCACCAATGCATTTGTGGTGGTGTATTTAGATGACATCTTAATCTTCAACCAAAGTTGGGAATGAACAAGAGGTTAGTCATGATGATAATACATGGAATGAATACTTTGATACAATTGTTATACTTTGTGGGTGTTATAAATAAGTTCAGTTATAAATTAATGGACGATATAAGTACATCATATAGTCTAATCTCTAACCTTGGAAAAAATAATGCATGTATCAATTATTTTAGGTTGGCAATGGAATCAGAACAAATGAGGAGTTTAATCATTTTGATAGACCAATACAAATACCTGCATATGGACGTGGCCTACGCCGTACAATTAAATCACGCAAAAAGAAATGGGTGGAAGAGGATATGACAATGGAGTTTGTAAATGAAATAGAAAATCAACACAATGAACAAGAGGTTGGTCATGATGATACTACATGCATAGATGAATAATTTGAGACAATTGTTGTTTTTGGATGTTCCTAAGGTAGAAAATCTAAGAATATAAAATTAATGTGGCTTGTTTTTAAAATAATGTGTTCAAAAATAATATTTTTAATTTATTGTATACATGTATAATGTTGTTTTGTTGAGTAATTTATTGCGTATATCTTTGAAATGGATCCATGTTCTATACAGTAATTGCTATCTAACATTAAATAATGGTTGCATTTAATTATAGGTAAACGATGTTGATGATACACCTATTAATGATCAAGATCCAACTAGACCATTAAGAATTCAACGAGATGATCAAATTCATCCTTTAAACCATACTAGGAGAAGAAGAGAAGCATTGAAGAGAGCACTACCACGTGAAAAATTTGAGGAATTGATGAAATTAGGATACATTGATGACATGCCATCCACTACTCAGAGTAGAGATGTCGATGGAAATGTAATGCATGAAGAATGATAGTAATACGTATCCAGAAGATGGTATTGAAACTAGTAATTGTTCACGAATCCATAAGATTGTAAGGTCATTCTCATTATCATAATCATTGTCATCATCATCACCATCATCCTTGTCATTGTTATTGCCATCATTACATTATCATCATAATCACCATTCATGCCATCATCATCATCATTATGGACATTGTTTGCAATTGTTCATAATTGTAGATGTTGTAAGAAATATCATCAACCCAAAAAATGTGATCAGTGCTAGAAAAGGGTTGTTTAGGACACATTGATATACGTAAGAGAAATAACAACTCTATTTTTGACAGATGATCGATGATGATCATCATCACCACCATTATCATCGTCATTGTCATTTTTATCATCCCCATCATCATCATTAATGTAATTTCTATCGACATTGTTGTAATCATGCATCATCATCATTCATGCCATTATTGTTTTTGATGATGACCTAGATGAAAATGATGATCATGACACCAAAGATAATGCTTATGATTATGACAATGAAAACATCTAAAATTGGGAAGATTCGCCAACGTCATTAGCATCGTCATCATCATAATCATTTCCATCATCATCATTGTCATTGTAACCACTATCGTCTTTATCATCATAATCACAATTCATGTCATCGCCATCATCTTCATTTTCATCATTGTCAATATTATTGACATTGTCATCTATTGTTCATAATTGTCAATGCCATAAGGAATATCATCAATGCAGAAAATATGATGAGTGTTGGAAAAGGGATGCAAAAGCGAACATAGAAATGGGGGCAACAATAGAAGTAAAATTGGATGAAAAGTGGATACAACATAAGTAGATGCACAACAACATGAAAAACCTGACACAAAAGTGGATGCAAAAGTAGATGCAGTTGTCAATGCAAACTTGGATGCAACCATGAAGGCAAAAGTGGAAGTAAACATGGGTCCAATGGTAGGTGTAAAACTTGGCACAAATTGTGGTGAAACAAATGTGGATGCAACAACGGAAACAAAAGTATATGCAAAAATGGATGAAACAAAAGTGGATGCAAACGTGGAAGCAAATGTGGTTGCAATGGTAGGCGTAAGATATGGTGCAACAAAAGTGGATGTAACAATAGACAAAAAATATGCAAAATAAGATGCAAAAATGGATGTAAAAGTGGAAGCAAACATTGATGCAACAGGCAAAACAAAATTGGATGCAAAAAATGGATATAATGTAAGTAGATGCAAAAGTAGATACAAAACGAGATGCAAAACCCAATGCATAAACCTGACATAAAAGTGGATGCAAAAATAGATGCAATATTTGATGCAAAAGAGGATGTGAACATGGATGCAAAATTGGAAGCAAACATGGATACAACAGTGAGTGCAAAACATGGTGCAAATTGTGGCATAACAAAAGTGGATGTAATGATAGATGCAAAAAAAGAATCAAAGTATGATGCAAATGAAGATGTAAAAAGGGATGCAAAAAGTGAAATTTAAAATGGGTGCAACAGTGGATGCAAAATTGTGTGCAAAAGTGGATGCAATAGAAGTCGATGCAAAACGAGACACAAAACCCGATGCAAATCCCGGTCCAAAATTGGATACAAAAAAGGATGCAAAAATAGATGTAGTAGTTGATGAAAACCTAGACGCAAATGAGGATGCAAACGTGGATGCAAAATTATAATCAAAAGTGGGTGCAAAAGGAGGTGCCAAACTAAGCGCTAATTGTGGCACAAAAATATTAGATGCAATAGTGGGTACAATAATAGATGCAAAAGAGGATGTAAATATGGATGCCAAACAAGAGGGAAAAGTGGATGCAACAAAAGTAGATGCAAAATTTTATGCAAAACTAGACACAAAACTCGATGTAAAACTTGGCGGAAAAGGGATGCACAAATGGATGAAAAAATGGATGCAAAAAATGATTTAAAAAAGGATGCAAAAGTCGATGCAAAAGTTGATGCAAGTGTAGGTGCAAAAAGTGGATGCAAATGAGGATGCAAAAGTATGTCAAACAAAATTAGGTGCCAAACTTGATGCAAAACCTGGAACAAAACCTGGTGTAAAGGATGACACAAAACTTGGCATAAAATTTGGTGCAAAACGTGGTGCAAAACCTATTGCAATACCTGGTGCTAAACTTGGTGTAAGATTTGGTGCAAAACTTGATGCAAATTTTGTGTCATGTTTTGCACCATATTTGATAAATGGATGCAAATAGCACCAAAAATGGGCTCTAGATGCAAAAAAAGAAGTAAAAAGGGACGCTAATCGCTAGTTTTGTTGTAGTGTCATATGACACTTGCTTCTCTGAATTCGCCCAGGGATGTGTAAGAGATCATGAAATCTCCAAGTGGGAGCAAGAAATATCAGTGAAATGACACTAATCAAAATCCTAGAAGCTGACTCACTCTCCTGCAAACATCTATATATGGATCCCTCATCCTAGAGATCCAGAGGCTGGAATTTTGTAATTTGTAAGGAAGTGCTGTTGGTTTCTCTTTGAAGACATTGTATTGTTGGGTGATCTTTCTTTTTATGAGGTGAAGAGGGCTTTCATGCTGGGAGGATGATGCTAGATCAGACGGCTTGGTTGTAATCCTCTCTTCTACTACTTCTATCAATAAAGCTATTTGAGTTTTCCTCCATATGCTTGTATATCTCTGAATCTTGTATTTGTATATGCATTTGTATGGTTAATATACATCTGATCCTACATTGTTTATGGTTATAGATGGTATTTTGCTGCCTTGACTCTACAGGTGTTCTTTGAAGCGGGACAAGTGAGAAAGGAGTGGCGAAAGATCTATCAAAGGAGAGAGGAAACAAGTAAGGAGACTAGCGAAAGACTGAGGTTGGTACTCTTTGCTTCTCTCTCATCTATCTCTCATAAAGGAAAACACAAGTAACTTTAGTTAGTTTGTTTCTAAGATAGCTACCCGTCTTAGCGGGACTAGCAGCTCTGAATGGACACTAGTGTTCCCGATAACACTTGTTTGTGAAGCAGTGAGATAGATTGAGAAAGTGCAGAGGTTTCTCGTGCTTGAGAAAAGCATTGTAATCTTCTCATATTTTCTGGTTAATACAATATATAGAGAGCAGGAGTGTTTAGTTGTGGCTTTCCCCAAAAAATTATTGTGTTATGTGTGATTGAATCTTTCTCTTTTATGCTTCGTGATTTCATCGATCGTTTATTGTTTCCGTTGATGCGTAGAGTAGATTCAAGTCAATTGTTTTAGCATATTTCAATATGCAGTTTGAATCTACAGGGAATTTCTACAATTTATAAGGGAAAGTATGACCAAGACTGCATCGATACTTCCCTTGACATGAACCTTGAGCTCGTTGTGCACGAGTCTTATTATTCTCCTAGTATGGTTTGTGCATGTAAACACACAAATGTTGGCTGGCACGTTATGTGGTGCGACCAACATGACTTTTGGATTCTTATTAAGCTACTCTCACTGTTAGACACATCGGTTGTTTGGCATGGTGATAATTTCCGCTTGATTTCAATCCAACAAGTTATGAATCTTTGGTGTAAGTTTCGAGATGCATTCCTATATGCTCAATTTCATCCTATGTGATCATTAATAAGTCTTGAACCTTAAACATGTACACAAATAGACACCTTAAAAAAAAAATCATAATACATAAAAATACAAAAAAATGTTTTGCTTTCCTTTATGTTATGCTAATTGCTTTTGACTCTAAATTTTGAGCTTATTTTTGTTTGGTTTTGTTATGTTTTTGTTGCATGTTTGCTTTGTTAGTGTCATTTTTATTTGATTTCGTTTCGTTTCTTCCTTATGCCAATAATCATTGATTATCATCCCTGCCCCTCATCCACATTCCTTGTTGTTAAAAAGGAAGGCGAACATGTGTTGAGTTTGAACTAGTCGATGTTGACAAGAAAGATGTATTTATGCATAACTTATCACTAACGTACCAATTTTCTTGATGAACACAAGAAACGCTGCAAATATTTAGATACCCCCTGCTCATCTTGACAGTGCTTGCAAGAACTGACTTCGACTTGCTCATGTGAAGGCTATTGCATGAAGGCAATTCCAATCACGTCAGCAAAGTTCTTTGCCTTCCTCTTTTCTTTCTTTTGAGTGCTCTGGTCTACCCTGTGTGGCTCCCCTTGAATATTCATCTTTTGTTGCACTGATGACTTCATGTTCTTACCCCTAATATTTCATACCTTTTGACACTTCTTTTATTCCTTTTACGCTCTTAACTTTTCCCCTTCTCAGTTCCATCATATCTCTAGAGTCTTTTGAGGTATGGTTCACAATATTTGAACCACCCAGTGGAGTTCCTTTTACGGTCTTAACCTTTCCCCTTCTCAGTTCCATCATATCTCTAGAGTCTTCTAAGTTTTGGTTCACAATATGTGAACCACCCAGTGGAGTTCCTTTTACGGTCTTAACTTTTCCCCTTCTCAGTTCCATCATATCTCTAGAGTCTTCTGAGTTCTGGTTCACAATATGTGAACCACCCAGTGGAGTCGCCATTAAGGTTGACATATGTCAACAATTTTAAAAGGTTTTGCAAGCCGTTATGGGTGTTGGTCTTCCTGTCTTTAGCTCCATATTTATTTCCTATATGATCCATCTTGAGCCTTCACTAAAATCGAAGAAAAAAAGAAAGACTCCTCTTCCTTCTTCCAAAGCAAGAAAGTCTTCATGACTCCTATTTTAAATTGTACTCCATGTCCCAATTATCAATGAAGTTATTTATAAAAAAAATGTTTTCTCTAAGCCTATGAGCCTTGGGATTTTGATGAACATGATTTCAGAGTCAATCTATGCATATACATGGCCATAACATTTTAACTTTTGGGTTCAACCTTTCTTTCGGGGAAGTTTCCTATCCTAAAATATTATTATGC
The DNA here is from genome assembly GCA_031772625.1 of Pinus tabuliformis. NCBI lineage: Eukaryota > Viridiplantae > Streptophyta > Pinopsida > Pinales > Pinaceae > Pinus > Pinus tabuliformis. Next base: position 1,484,008,730 of record CM062819.1, on the reverse strand, counting down.
CCCTTTCTCATCATTATAAAAAGTCTCAAAAACATTTTGTGCTTATCTTCTCTAGGTCACTTTTCATTAGAAAAAAAGTGATGTCCATATTTATTGTCATAAAAACGTTCCCCTATGTTTGGGGCCTTTCATAACCATCTTTGTGGCATTTCATAACCATCTTTGTGGCATTTCATATTATGCTCCCAACATTTGTGTATCGTTGCAACTTGCCCCTCCCTTTATGTTTATTTGTTTTGGGCCTTTCTAAAAGACTTCATAACATAATAAAAATGCCTCTCTTTCTCTCTTAGGGATATTCACAACCAAGGTAAGCCCATACCACAAGTCCGAGATCCATCTCCCATGGAAGGCTTTATTCACCAATGAACAAATCATAACCATCTTTGTGGCATTCATATTATGCTCCCAACATTTGTATATCATATTATGCTCTCAACATTTATGTATCATTGCAACTTTCCCCTCCCCTTATGTTTATTTGTTTGGGGCATTTCTAAAAGAGTTCATAACATAACAAATATGTGTCTCGCTTGCTCTCTTAGAGATATTCACAACCGAGGTATGCCCATACCACAAGTCCGAGATCCATCTCCCATGGAAGGCTTTCTTCACCAACGAACAAATCATAACCATCTTTGTGGCATTTCATATTATGCTCCCAACATTTGTGTATCATATTATTCTCCCAACATTTATGTATGATTGCAACTTGCCCCTCCCCTTATGTTTATTTGTCTGGGGCCTTTCTAAAAGAGTTCATAACATAACAAAAATGTCTCTCTTAATCAGAAATATTCACATCCGAGGTAAGCCCATACCACAAGTCCGAGATCCATCTCCCACGAAAAGCTTTCTTCACCAGCGAACAAATCATAACCATCTTTGTGTCATTTCATATTTTGCTCCCAACATCTGTGTATCATATTATGCTCCCAACATTTACGTATCATTGCAACTTACCCCACCCGTTAGGTTTATTTGTTTGAAACCTTTCTAAAAAGATTCATAACATAACAAAAATGTCTCTCTTACTTTCTTAGAGATATTCACAACCGAGATAAACCCATACCACAAGTCCGAGGTCCATCTCCCATGAAAAGCTTTCTTCACTTGCGAACAAATTATATGGAGACTGATATATATGTAATACACCCCAGTGCGAGATCCATGTCCCACGGAAGGCTTTCTTCACCTGCGAACAAATACATCCGATTCCTCGTTTTCATATAAAAGTGATCACGTAATGAATTCTTTTGAACTCACCTAGGTCAACACCAAAGTCGAGCACCCACACACCGTCTACAGTGAGCGCAAGCCATCGTATTACAAAGTTATCGAAGTTATCGAACACCAACTATATATAGCATGTTATATCTCCACAAAGCACATGTGGGATATTACTTTTAAATTGGATATAGAACTTCAACATGCGGCATGTGCGCACCAAACGTGGGACATATGTTTTGACACGCAATTTTTTTTTAGCTTGTGCACAGGTGCCGCCAAAAGCTCTGAACGGATAAAGGATGATGTGATTCAAAGGGGTGCGAATGAGTTGTGAAATGAAATTATTATTTGGGAATAAGCATATAAATGGAGATAATCCATGTACACTATGCAACTTTTGGCCCAGTGATTTCACAATGGCTACATATTCGACGAACTGTAAGCTTCATATTCAAATATTAGGAATGTTGATTAAATTATTGCCAGAGTTATGGTTCTGTGACGAGATACAGTGCAAGGCTCTTATTGAGATGGAACCCAAGGGTGCAAATAATTTCTTTTAAAGTAATCGAAACCAAAACAATCCGCAGTTTGAAACGATAATGACAATGATAATTGTAGAGGCACGAATTCTAAGTAAGGTCCAAGGAGTCGAGGAATTTATTTTTTCATCTATTGTGTACTAATACTTCCCAGCAATCTAGCCAATTCAAGGTCCCAGCGAAGGAATTCCTATTAGTTGTCTCAGACAGAGCATATATTTCAAGCGGCTCCCTCGTTGTGAACACATTGTCAAACTGTTGTGAGTGGAGATGAATAGGAACAAAGATAAGGTGGGGGTGAGGGTTAGAGTGTGGGTGAGGGTGCCGGTGAGGGTGGAATTTATGAATTATTTATATAGATCTATTTTAAATAGTGTAAAGGTTTTTTATGAGTTTATATTATTTAAATGTTTGGTATAGTTTTTAATTTTTTTATTATTTTTTATATATATTTTTAGATATTTAGGTAGATATGAGTAAAATTTCAATTTTGATGACAAACTAGCAGTGTTACACATCATACTGGGCTGTAGAATGAATTTCTAGTTGCAACAATCTTCTAGATTTCATAAAAAAATATTCCTCTTGTAATATTTCAACACCTTCTATGATTATCAAGAGCATGATGTATTAGCTGCTTTAGGGAATCGAATATTGCCATAGGTATGAAGTGATAAACAAAAAAATGTTTAGCTTGCACAAGAATGGAAATGACAACAAAAACAAGCCATTTGAGAAAATGCATACTTCATGGTGAAGTTCAGGTTGTTCAGGTTGTGCGATAAATGTCTAAGGGAAAAAGCAAATTGGCACTCAAAGGAAGCAAATAAGTTGCAGACAACTTTCACTAATGTCGATATATTTGACCCAAGAAACTTATGCCACATTATATTAAAACAATACATTGGTTATTTATGCAGCTGCATTACTTGTTTTAAAAAAAACAGAAGCGTAAAACTGCAAGGCATACTACGTTTTATAACGTATCAACCTGCACTAATGGTCTCTAATAAATTATACCCAGGAGCATGGTGTCACGGAAAATATTAAAAGATGATCCAACACAATAAGCATTGCACAAAGATTGAGCTTATCAAGCATATATTAAATAATGCACAACAATTATAAAAAAGGGTGTAGAGATCGACAAGGCTGCGAAGAATACAAAGCCTGCTAGATTCGAAATTTCTTTGAAAAATCATGTCATTTCCTAATCCATGGATACCGGAAACCGATCTTGTGACATCAACACTGTTTGTTGAAACGAGAAGTTATAATATCCTTCGCTGAAGAACCATATAAATTATTTGGATGGATTGAATGTCTTTAAGCATGGATTATGATAACGAATTATAGCCTTGTAGATGGTATTTTAAATATGAACTTTGTTAATTTGTAGAGGGTATTTTTAATTATGTTGAAGTGTGGTTCAGAGAGGTCATTGGTTCAATTTAGAATATTTTGGGCAATGAGTTATATATATATATTTAGTTTTGCATTTATTTTGGTATATTTACTTAGGTATATTTACTTAGTTGTGAAAATTTTGATGGCATAATTACTTTATTCATTAATCACTTCTTTTTATGTAGCAATATCAATTTACATTGAAACAAAGGTTAGGGGTTTTATTAAAATTGTTCTTACTTTCTATGTTTTTGGTTCAAGTTTGAGTGGTGATATTTTTCCAAAAGATCTCATCACTCACTTCTTCTTATGTAGCAATATCGGTGTGTGAGCTAAGGAGTTTGAAAGATAATAGTGAGCCTTGTGATTGACTTGAGGGATAAAGTGATTGTATTTTAATCCATCATCCCATACCGTATTTGAATTCAAGTCGCAGTTAATCTAGTCTAATATAATACTTCAAGAGCCTTTGGTTTACTATAAAGCATTGGGCTAAGTCATTTGAGTGAGTACAAATGGTTGGAAAGCAAGGGAAGGGCTCTACTCATTCATAGAATTTATGTCACTGAGGGAATTATAAAAGAGAGAGTACCCCTGTATCCTCCTATACTGCAACAAATGGTTGCTGAAATGCTCAATTGGATGCCACCCACAATAGTGAATCACAAGATTGTTAGTGCTTTACTTTATTTCTTGGAATAAGAGGCCCCACTCATATGTATTGACTCATCAATATTGGTTTCTAATGTATTATGGAAAAAATGAGTTGGATGTTGGGGAAGAAAAGTGGAACTCCACATAGAAATGTTTGAATTGATATAATTGTTTGGAAGTCAAACTCATTATGCTCTCTTCTACTGTAATATCAATTGTATTAAAATTGCATGATACCTACTCATTTGTGCATTGTTAATATTAAACGCCTTGAAGTGGAATGACACATACTTGCAACAAGGATATATGCAAAGGGCTATGGTGGTGGGTGAAGCAAAGGTAACAAGGGAAAAGCTTCTAGCATATCTTTTACCAAGAACAAATCCTATTATGTACTTTGAATAATGAGCTATCATAAACTAGGAAAAGTGGATCTTGTTTACCAAAAAGTAGATTTGCCAACACATCTAAATAAGCAACATGGTTATTTTACTAAGTTTATCCATAACCTAGTAAATGACCTTACTAAAATTCCTATAACACTCATTAATTAAAAATTAGCAAACTTAGTTGCTAGTCAATGAAGTTGTGCATTAAGGTCAATGCTAGTTTAGGATCCATATTCCTAATTATTAATTTCATGTACAAGGTGTAATGTATGAAAGTAAGGTATAATATTAATAAATATCTAGTGTGTCCATACGTTTTCTTAGCACATATTTTAGCCTCATAATGCAAAAGGCTTTACAATGTTCTAACATTTGTCCTAGCTTCGACTTTAGGGACACAAACAAAAGATTTTGTATATGACTAAATACAATTGAGAATGGAATGCAACATAATGTTATAAAACATAATGAGAGGCAATAAAGTGAGAGTACATACAAAAAAAACAATGAAGGCATGACAATGTGACAGTCTCGGTAAGGTGCAATAACCTACAATGACCTACACAATATCAAAAGACATTCCTCTAAATAAATAGTGGAAGGTTTGGAAAAAAGCCCAATCACCATGATGTTCATGCATGAAACTTATGCAAGTAAAGGGCATTGATAGAAAATGGTAAGGACTAACCTTCATCTATTTTTCAGTGGATATAACAAAGACTAAAATTTATTTTTATAAAGTTTTGGATTAAAAGTAAGATACCAAAGACATTATTACTTGAAATTCGAACCTAAATTGATCATGAAAAGCTCATATGAACACATAAACCACAACTTGAAGGATAAAAGATATTCAAAAATCTTGTACATAATGTAGAGAAATTAGAAGATGCCATATTTACTTATTTTAACTTAAAGCTATGAGAAAAAGTACACCATCCTATAAACTAATTTTGTAAACTAAATACAACTCAACTAACAAAGGATATCCAAAATTCATCTTACATAATAAAAATATATTAAAAAAATGTTAAAGTATTTCCTTATTTTCACTTAAAGCAATGAGATGAAGTACATCACATCTTGTAGACTATTTAACCTATCATTTAATGGAAGAGATATATACGACCCATATTTAAACTGGACATGCCATTTCAAATCGTCAATGAATACTTAGTAATAGAATAATATATTCCAAGTTGCTCAGTAATACTCAAAATAAGAAATACCATATATTTTGAGATATGCATAATTATAATTAAACATTATGATGCTTACCCTCAACATTTTTCTTTGATATAATGTAATTGGACATAATTTTAATGTCATGTCATTCCAATCTTTGATGGATGAATGATTTGAATGATCATAGATGGTAGCTAGATATGATAGTAGGTAAGCAATTGATAAGAAGACTAAATCAACAACTTCAATGGGTTCATAAACTAAGTAAACTATAGGAGGCCTAAAGATACAAACATGGGGAAAGGCTTATAACAAACAACAAAGAAATGGTGCTTATACAAAGAAACTCTAATTGGCCTCGTTTCTTACTTCTGTGTTGATAACAAAGGTTATTTTAGAGGATCAACCTATATAACATGCTATTATAAATCCATGAAACTAACCTATTCAGGTTTTGATCGACATGGAACTAATTAAACAACAATTTCTTATGAAGACGAAATTTCTAGAAATCTAATTTTCATTAGTCATAAAAATTCACAATAATTGCCACCAATTTGTATTCTAAGAGTAAAGGAGTAAATCCTCTTTTTCTCATTACTTTTCCCATTTTGTGTTTTCTAAAATAAAACTTGTTTTCTTTCCTATGTGACTATATTACTTTTATGCCTTACATTTTGATTAAAATACACATGGGTAATCCGACTGCATGAATATAGTACATCAAAGAAAAATTAAAAATTAAATGAGGTTCCATGTTAATAAACTGCTTAAGCAACATGAACAATAAAGCTAACAAACTAGTTGCTAGATCACTTGATAAGTAGTAAAAAGAGGGGGTTAAACCTAGATGAGTCATGGTTACATATACCTAAATACTGGCGATTTGTCAATATATTTTTTCACGAGGCATTGTTAGGAAACATATGATTTAATATGCACTTTAATAAGCTTATAAATCCAAGCTAAAACTAGAGGCATGCCAAGACAAATTAGAGCACATAGGTGACGTGATATAGTCCACCATCTACCACATGCACTATTTTTTACCATGCGACCATTTAATGTGCCACATTTCACATCTTCTTCATTCATGAATGCCAACACATATCTTAGTCTCCTTCTTTTAGACTCGAGTGACTAAAAGTATTATTTTCATCTATAGAGGCCATGCGTCATTAAAGGGGCATCATCCCTGTCAATGTAGTGACATCTATCATGGAACCTCATGCAATATTTTTGATATATAAAAATTTGAATGGAGAAATGATTGATGTTTAATGGTTTTCGGGAAAAATATTTTTAGCAGGAGTTATGTTGACAAGGTCATATCGATTGGTTTGAATCAAGGCTAGAAAGAAAATGTGTTCTTATCTTACAATTGGAATATCTAAGTTCATTGAATAGTTTCAATACTTTGTTCGAATAACATACAAAGGAGAGGGGCATCAATGATTGATAATACAGGCCAAATGCCTAACTTGGGGAAATGAAAATTGAATGTTTATGTGCCTCCAATTGACAAGATAGGCAAAATTCTTGATTTAATAATTTAAGAGAAAATAACATAGGGTATTGTTAACAATGGTTATGTGCTTCTAATTGATAATGTAGGCTAATCCCTTATCCAAGGAAAAATAACACACATGGAACCCGTAACAATAGTTTTGTGCCTACAAATTCTACTGTAATACATGGTTTTATTATGGCAATAGTTTCTAGTAATTCCATGCAAGGGACAATTCTAGTAAAGTTTAATTATAAGTTTCCTATATTTGTTTCTAGAAATGTTAGCACTCAAAAATACAAAATTGAAGTTATAGGGACCATGAGTGGATCGATGGGATCAACAATATATAGATAATTTACACCCAAAGTTCTCATCCATGCATAAATGAGTCATTTAACTATTTATTTAATAGAAGGATTAATAAAGGTTATAAGAGGATGACAACCACATGACTGAAAGTTGCCAAGGTGAGGCCTCTATACCAAGCATGCCAATAGAATTGTATAGAATGTTTGGTTTATATGGTGGTATGAATTACAAAGAATATTTGTCTTTTATGGTGGTTTATGCACATATATTATTTTCAAAACAACATATTGTTTTGTGGGTTTATTTGTGTATCCTTTAATATGAATTTTCATTTAGTTTTTTAATTTTATACTTATATTATTCAAAGGATGCACCCCTTTTGTTAAATCATTACTACATCAAAGTAGGATTCCCTTTCTTGTGCATGTAATTAGGGAAAGTATTTTACTTAATGCATTTGTGTTTTTCCGTATTGAATGTAATGGATGATAATTGATATTCTTTGTTTTGCTTGGTATAGAAGAAACAAGGTCAGCTTTTGTGGGACATTCATTAAACAAAAACATATGGGAAATATATAGGAATCCCTATTTTGCATTATTTGGCATGATGCAAAAATCAAAACTCGAGTCCATAAGTTTTCAAGAAGATCAGAGTTCAAAACAAAGGGTTCTGTGCATTTTTGTATGAGGCATTCAATGTTTCCATAAACAACTCTTTGTGATTTTTCTTCAAGTTAAATAACCTATATAAAAGCTATTGATTTTGTATAATTATAGCTATTTTATAGAATCTATGAGAGATCCTTTTCTAGTTTAAATGTTTCCATAGCCATCTCTTTGTGCTTTTGTTTAGTGTAAAATAACTTATATGGAAACTATTTATTTTGTAGAGATATTCTCTTTTGTAGAATCTGCGAAGGCTCCTTTCCAGTTTAAGAATGGGAGATGGATGACAGAAATGGAACAAAGAAGGAAATTTTAAGGCTAAACTTAGTAGAAATATCTACTACAATGTTGAAGGAAATATATGTTATTGTCTTAAGTATATGACACTTATGGACTCATGAAGAAAATTCACATGGGTACTTACCTAAGGCTCAATATTTTATCTTTTAATTTGAAAATATGTACAATTTGTTGCATGAGAATACGAGATTTAAAATAAATACATGCCATTGTTATTGAAGTTATAATAACATTTTGCAGTTCCAATCCTTGATCAGGATAAAAATGCCGGAGCAAATTCCATACTAAGTTCTAGTTCCAGGCCTTGGAGGGAAGGACACATTTAGGGTTGGATGGACATGAAGTATATTAAGAAAAAAGGATAAGACAAGTTATTGGAGAGGAGATACAACCAAACAAAATGGTGAACTTACCATGTGGCTTTCTTTGCTACTGCCACTTTCACATCTTTCCCTATTTTCTACAAATCTTTCTCAATCTTCTTTTGCCATGAATCCTCTTCATTATCGTTTAGTGGTGCCTCACTATAATACTCGCTCTCAAAATGGAAGGATTCACTAAGCGAAATATTGCTACCAAATAATCCATGTAGTCAAAAGGTTGAATAGGTAAAGCAATGTTTGAGTATTTGTCATTTTGCAAAGCATTTAGGCTCACCAATATTCCTAGTTAGTTAGATAAAATTCTTGGTAAAAGGAAAATGTATTTGCATAAATTGCAAGTTTTTACAAGGTAGGATATCATGCATGGTGATAAGGCTAAAGGGAACTAGGAAACAATGAACCCCAAGGCCATTGTGTAGGGATATAATGGACATATTATTTCAATTTAGATCAATTGAATAAGTAATGTTCGTGTAAGGTTAGGCATTAGATCATAAAATAAAAACAATGTAATTTACAAGAAGAAGAACCAAGAGAAGTAATTGCAATTATGATATGAATTTATGAAGAAACAAAATGAAATGTAGATTTAAAATATAAACATATAGATATAATGAAACTAAAACTCAATTAATAAATAGCAAATGCGGAAACTATTTACATGCAGAATAAAAGAAAACTAGCTTGAGCGGTGATAACTTATCTCTGAGAAGAGATGTGACAACTACTCGCCTTCCTAACTATGTTACAATGAGGCTGCAAGGCCTTTTTATCATGAAGAAACAATGAGAAACACTAAATGTCCAAAACCATAACCCTAGGAGTTGAAACACCAAAGGCTTATGGGCCCTGATGGGGTTAGTTGGAATGTCAACTTCCCAGGGTCATAACTTTAGCATACGATCTCCGACTAGTACTCACAATAGCCTGTTATGATGGTATATCCGATGAGAACAAATTAAAAAAAACATGAGTCAAAGACTCACATTCATCAATTTTCCTAAAAAACATAGTTTGGCACCTCAAAACGACAGGAAGTTTTGGACTTGAAAACTGCCAAAATAGAAAACTACCAAAATTATAGGAAAATAATGTTGTGAGTTGGTGGAATAGGTGGGTGGCCACTAATATCCACCTAGATTAATCCTCCCCCAATATTCAATAGTATCCATTGCATTGAATTCCTGCATGAGATGTGGAAACTTCTGCTAAACTTGGTCTCTAGTGAGCCATTTTCCTTGGTGCAAGAGCTAGTCTGCTTTGACAACCCGATTTAGTTGTATCCTATGTTTGCGGGTGTTATTAATTTGTGTGCCCATGATATGATCAATCATGTATTGTTAAATTTAATCTCGGCTAAGCTCTGCTAGTGTCAACTACTCTGCAATTTCTGATGTGTCCAATAATGGTGGAAAGTATGGACGAAGGTGGTCCACATTGAACAATGGGTACAAGCCAAGGGATTGGGGGATACTGAGATCAAAAGCATTATCAACCATAGCCTTGGTGATGGTGTAAGGTCCACAAAGGAGTGACCAAAGCTTCTGATGGGCTCCTGCAAGTAATTCCTTCTACAAGTACAACCAAACCTTGTCTCCCACTTGAAACTTGTGTGGAACCCGATGTTGAGCATGACATTGTTTGTACTTAGTATTGGATTTATGCAATATATCATGAACCTACTGGCGCATTTTCTGAATGAATTCAATAAAATTGGTGGCTTTATCAAATTTGGATTAAACATGTGCAAAATATGCTATGTAGTTGCAAGGGGAATTACAACATCAATGTGACATAATGGTTGAAATACCAGGCCCACCTGAAAGGGGTTGTGGCTAGTTGAGCAATGGAGAGATATGTTGTAATTATGTTTAACATAGGGGATACTATCATCCCATGTTCTTGGATGCTTAGAGTTGAACATGTGTAATATGTGTATGATCATCTTGTTTATGACCTCTGCTTGGCCATCAATCTAGGGGTTGAAGGAAATTGAATTGGTGAGATTGGTGTCCAACTATGACTAGAGGCTTGACTAGAATGTGCTTAGGAACTTTCCATCCCAATTTGATATGATGGTCTGTGGGATCCAAAAATGCACCCACACCTGTTCGAAGAAGAGCTTGGCAATGGCTTCTACTCTGATACTCTTCTTGCAGGAAACCAATATAGCAATCTTAGAAAACCTATCAAAGACCACACAATCATTACCATGCTTGGTATAAGGAAGGCCAGACATATAGTCCATGGATATGGATTTCCAAGGCTGGCTAGCAATAGGTAGAAGGGTGTACATGCCTTGCTTCTAAATGGTTATCTTAGCAATGACACAAGTAGTGTAGGACCTGATATATTTGTAAACATCCTGTCAATGTTTCGACCAATAAAAATACTTCTGTAGTACCATCACTGCCTTCTCCATGCCAAAGTGCCCAACTACCTAACTGTAATATGCCTCCAAGTTTAGCTTGGCATGCTTACTTGAAGGAACAAAAAGGTGTCCTAAGTAACACAACAACACATCTTGGAGGTGGAAGTCTAGAATTTGCTTGCCTTCCATCATCATTTAGTATGTGGTGGAAAATTCTGGATCATTGTTGTATAGTTGTGGCCATCTAGAGGTCTTATGCCTACAAGAGTTGATAACAATGGTTAGTGCCACAAACAGGGGCTCAACTAGGAAATTTTCAATGTAATTGGTGCAATACTTCTTGTATTTAATGTTAAAATGGAATTTTTGTAGATATGTGTACCGCTTCTGATAGAAATCATTTTATAACTTTCCCTGTGTCAACATAAATTGAAGAGGTTGATGTTCTATGGGGAAGATTGTCTCCTTCCACAATATGTAATGTTTACACTATTAGTAAGCCTGCACGATGGAATACATCTCCTTATCATAGGTGGGGTATCTTTGAATAATATCAGAAAGTGTCTCACTGTGATAGGCCACTAGATTCCCTTGTTGAGTGAGGACTGCACCAACAACATAGTTGGAGGCATCTGTCTCAACCTCAAAAAGTTGTTGCAAGTTTGGTAAGGTGAGGAATGGTGTAGAGAAAAGGTAGCATTTTAGTTTAACAAATGTCTTATGTTGTGACTCAAATAAAAAAAACTTTTCTTTTGCTCCACCCTTGGTAACTTGACTAAAGGGCCAAGTGATATTAGAGAACCCTAACACAAATCTTTAGTAGAAAATAGCAAGGCCCAAGAAGCTGCGAAGCTTTATGAGACTCGTCGGGGCCAACCAATCCCAAATGAATTTGATCTTATCTAGATCCACATGCACACCTTACTCATCAATAATGTAACCTAGATATTGGACCTTGTCCATGCCAAAGGAACATTATTCTAAGTTAGCAAATAGAATGTGTTGTTGTGGAGCATGCATGACCTACGAAATATGTTGCAACTTCTCTTCCTAATTATTGTTGAAGATGAGCATATCATCGAGATATAAAACCCTGAATGAGTTGGTGAAAGGCCACAAAATGTCATACATCAAGCTCATGAAATTATTCGTCAAATCCAAGGGCACAAACAACCACTCAAAAATACCCTCCTTGGGCTTGCAAGCAGTCTTCCGCACATCCGTGGGCTCTATTGTAACTTGGTGATAGCCAAAATTCAAATCAATCTTGCTAAAGTAATTCCCCTCCCTTCAACTATTCAAGAAGGTTCTTCAATCCATGGAATCAAGTACCTTTTCGTAACATTGATTTTGTTCAGGGCTTGATATTCAATGCAAAGTCTCGATGTCCCATCCTTCTATTGCACGAGTACAATTGGGCTCCCACAGGGTGAGGAATGTGACAACCCATGGTTAAAAGTTTCTCCTCATTATAAATAATTGTAATTACCCAAACACTAAGAGAGGGGATACAAATTCCAGTTTTCTTGAGGTGGGAGATCGCTTGAGGAATTGGAAAAAATTAACACATCAAACATGAGTTGGTTGGAAGAATTAAGTGAGATGAATATGCACTAAAGTTAAATACAGGGACAAGGAATTCCATAGGTGTCCTTCAACTATAACAACAATCAATAAGAGGGCGAAGAATTAAGGGCAACATGGGTCATACTGTTCAGGGGTAGTGGGCTGCATGGAGCCTTGTGAAAAGAGGGACGATTTTGTCTGTTAAGAGATAGGAAGAAAGGGAGATTCTAGGGCTCTCTAGGAAAGAACATGCGATCATGACATGATCTGTGGATTTTATTACTAAGTGGTGCATGCACAATGGAAAAGATTAAGGGGAGAGTGTTGTGAAAAGCGTTGTGGAGAGAACTGTGAAAATACCAACTAAAGAATCCTAAGGAAGAGACTCGCAGGGAAGAAAATACAAAGAGTAGAGACTTGAATAAAGGTTGAAGAAACCACCAGAAGATTGGGATTGAAGAACCTATTGTTTTGGGGAGAATCACTTAGCTGATTGTGATGCTGATGAATCACCAAGAGTTTCCTTGGGGGATGACGTATTGGTGTTTGTCTCACTAATGAACCACCTCGAGAGGTGATTCATTCCGCCAAGCAATAGCTTATCTACCAAAGAAACTTCCTGTAGTGTGGATTCTCTTCTCCTGACAATGAGCTAGTAATTCTCTGTTGTATGGTATCTTAGTAGAGATGTTAATCCTGGTTGTAAGTCTGGAAGACTTAGTGGAGATCTGTGTAGCTAGTGGATGAAGGTGTTGTGACCTTGTGACATCTTGCTCAACTAAAGACATTGTTTGGTTTCCCTTCTAAAATCATTCTGCCTCAAGCACTGGAATCCAGATAAGGGCTGAAAGTTGCAAGTAAGTCTTGGCTACAACTGTCTATGGTTGGGTGGAGAGTGATAGTCCCACTCTCAATCACCAGATTTTTGGCTACATAAGATAAGTACTTCTGTGAGTTTCTCATGTTTAAATTTGTTGTACATACTAATTGCACTAGATGAATGATTATACATTGATAACGATGATTGTGATTTCTTGTGTGGATGCGGGATGTTGAACTACTTGTACTAATTTGTGGTGCATGAATGAGAACTCCTACGTATGGTTATATAAGAACCTTCCCGCATTACCCCAATATATCTTCCTGTGTAAATCCGTGCCATGAAATGTATGTTAATATATTATATTTCTTCTGTAATTTTGCATACCAGATGTAAGTTATTTTGGTGGAAAATAATGATGCTTTGTTAGTTGATCCTGTGTGACCTAGGTTCGTCCATAATATTCTTTATGCTGACAGATATGCATATACCTAGACATTATCTCTCCCTCTCTCTCTCTCTCTATATATATATATATATATATATATATATATAGATATGCTATTGTTGTATGTACATGATATATACAATAATGCTATTGGTGTGAATGGTCACTTAGGGAAAGTGTGAGGAGATGTTATAGACATAGTTTTCAACTTCGAATTTGTTATAAGGAATCACTCTCTTTTACTGGAGTGTTGAGCTTAGAAGTTGCCTAGGATTAAATGAAGCGCTGGGCTCAAAATCACTCTGTATGAAAGTGAGAACACTATGGACATAGGTGATGAAACTCGGGGCTCAATGCCTATTTCATTACCATGATTATAGGCATAGTCGAATTAGGTTATGTTACTGGTATCCAGGTAGGACACCACATTTGGGAATAGTCCTATAGTATTATATTAGCCAAAGGGTTGGGATGAGAGGTAATGTCCATGCATAGGCAAGCAACCTATAGATATGGGCTTACATTTTATACAGTGCATAAATATGCATGTGTGTGTGAACGTATGTGTTATGTGCACATATATGTTCAATACATGTATTTGTATGCATAAGGGGTTTAGAAAGTGAAATTGGGCTCGTTACTGTATTGTGACATGTCGAAAGGCCTTACCATGAAAGGCTAGGCTGGTAACCCATATAACCTTGCACTGTGACCCAAGGAGGGAGTTAGGTTCATAATGGAAAACAAATATCTCATTTTTTCTATCGCATGGATTATCACAACATATAATAAAAAAATACATTGTAATACTATAACCTATAATGGTTCAGGCCAATATGAGCTAGGCCAGGGGATTAAGCCTGAGGGCTAGGCCGAAAGGCATATAGCCTTGCCACATAACCATAGTGGACAAGGTGGAGTCAAAGGCTTAATCCCTAGGGCTATCACGAATCCCATATGATTGGACTTCGTGAATAAATTTGGAGTCGGGCTTGATGGATTGCATAGGTTTTCAAATGAAATCAATGGCCCAAATCGCCATGAGGCCTCCCTCCCTCTGACATCAAATTGGGGTGGGGGGGGGAGGTCCCACCATGATTGTGGCTGTCTGATGGGCTCTGAGAAATTGATGGATGAGTTTTAGTGAGGCTTCCCCCCTGTGATGTCAGTGGGAGGAGGGTCAGCCCTCACATGCCATTAGATCGATATGGCAATGATGAATCATTAGATTGAGCTATGTAGTGTGGATCATCAGATGTTGGTGGTGGATGGAGGAGTGGGACCAATGTTTAATATATATAAGCATGGTGGGCTATCGATTTTGATTAATTACAAGAGGGTTGTGGGATGGAGGGTCTGCAACTCCGTATAAACACACACACACACACACATATGATATGCATACCATATAACAACGTGTTGTGGTAAAAACAAAACCCCCTCATTATTCACTTAAACCTCATTATGTGGACCCTTTGATTGAATGGTTGGTCATATTACTATTTTATTTTGAGAGTTTAGATTGCTTCAATGAGTTCGATTTGTTCTTAACTTCCTATTATAACTCGTTTGATCTCATTTAGAAATTTGGTTTGTAAATGGCGTCTAATTGTCGATTGGATATTTTTCACTGCCTTGGCCTAATTATATGTATATAATGTATTTTACCTTTTTGTTTTATAGGTTTTACTTATTTATTTTCACTTCTATTTGTATGATATTTATTTATATTTGTAAATAGTATTTTTATTTTTATCCCTTACATAACCCCCGATACCAAGAATCATACCTAGGCTTTAACCCTAAATCGTAAAAAAAGTGGCATATATATTAATACCATATATCGGAGCTATGGGTGTTTAGGATTTTGATATTGGAAGAATCCCTTTGAGAATCCTCGAAATCAAATTCTGAGCCATTTTATAGAGGGGTTTAATAAAACAAATGACCAAAGTTCGAACCCTATCAAAATTGAAAGTATTAAGTGGTTTGAACTTCGTATAACCCAAATATCGACCATATTATAGTATAGCCGACAGGAGAACCCACCTACCACATCATTACTCCCACTCCCATCAGGGTCAACACTTATCAAATATTTTCAACTGAGCAACATTTAAAAAACTTCGATATGGCACTCTACCGATATTCTGATAACGATATAACCTCTGATCTCTGACCTCCGATACAACACTCCCTCCGATCTCCGATAATCATCTCCCTTTGACTTCTGACTTCTAATAATCCACTTACCTCCGATATCTAGACCCGATATGCTATTTAAAAGGAGTTCAATAAGATATCGCGTCTGCTCCATATCGGAGCCTCCCGATATCGACGTATCGACGTTTTTTGTTTGTGCCCATTCTTAAAAGTTCCAATATCCATTTCTCTGATACCACTTAGTTCTTGCCACTTCTAGGGGTCGCTGTCATATTAATTGAAAAATCCGCTTGATTTTTCTTTTGGTTTTAGGCATAATTAGAGTTTGTTTACAAAGTCTGTTTTACACCATGGCTAATTTTGTTTTCTATTATAACAAAGATTTGAAGTTAAGGCCAGTATTGAAACACATCCAGTCTATCACCAATGAAATTCCTCCAGATGGTAAAGGGATATCGTAATAAAAGAAAGCTGTTGAATCGGTTGTTCCTCGCATGTAATTTCACCTATCGGTTCGAAACAAGTAGGAGACAAGCGGGATCATCCTTATCTTCACAAACCAAACAGGGCAATCCGTTCCACTGTGCTCATCTGCATTCCAATTAAATCCATCTACGCTATTGGGAGATTTGGGGAAATTGTTATTATTTCTAAATCATGTATAAATACTCATCTTTGGGCTGAGTCAGGGGGGATTCAAATCCAAGAGAAAATAGGCAAAGTAATACTAGAGTTTATAACCTGTTTGTATAGAAGGAGTTAAGACTCATTTTCACTATTGTAGTGAGATTGTATCCATCTGTGTAGACAGGGAATCAATTTAGAGACAATAGAGGACTTGCACTATTGTAATTCTATGATGTTTTATGTAATTGATTCATTTTTATAATAAGATTTATTTCTGTAATAAGATGTACAACAATATTGCTTTCTCTATTATTGAAAATAAATTCTTCAGATTTCAAATTCATTTATAGAGTATGAGTATGTATGTGGATTTTTAGCAATACTATTGACTGCTTACTGAAATGCTCATTTAGAATCTGGTCAAGCTATCTTGCAAGGTTAATTAGAAATGAGGTTAGAAACTAGAACTTGTATAAGGACAGACCTTTATAGCCTTGAGCTGCTAGCTATCTAACAGTTTAATCTTATAGCTGTCCTGCTTTCTACATGTCATGTATTTGAACTATTCCAATATTGTGGCATGAAACTTTTTGTCCTTATGCATATGTTTTATTAGGAATTGGAGATGTTTGTAGTTGGATGTCTGTTAACTATTTAATGGACATTTATTTGTATACATTTTCTTGAACAAGGATTAGATCTTGGAACTATTTCCCTGATCTATTTCCTTTATCCTATTCAAATTTCAACATACTTCTGTTTCTTTTCCTGTCCTTTTAGCTTGCTCTTGATCAAGAGAAGGTCTTATCCTTACTTTAATCAAGATAGGTTTAGGATTAGATGCATCTTATATTATACTTTGAATTTAGTTCTACTTTCTGCATCCTAGAAGTCCCCTCATATAGGGGCATTCTTTAGATTAGTTTGGCTGGGCCATAGAGTCAGCTTAAGGATAACTTTCTTGCCTGATCAACAAGAGGAGTCAATATGATGTATCTTATTTATTGGTAGGTGAAAGCCATACTTTAAGCTAGTAGAGATAGAGAGAGGGTGATTGGAAACAATTGAACCATCCAGAACCACCATTTCAATGGAAAAGGTACTATTTTAAGTTCCCGACCGGGTGGTCTCCCTTAAAATGTTGAAAGGTAATTTTTTCCAATCAACATTTTTGGCGCTAGAAGGAGGGCCTGTTTTAAATTGTTTGCTAAAGTTTTTATTGCATAATTTTAAACTTTGAATTATGGGTTCCTCCAAAAAACCTCCTTGGAGATGATTTAGTGTATCACAATCAAACACTACTCCAATCAAGGGATTTAAAACATTTTCAAAGTTAAAGTTCAATGGTAAATCTTCTTCCTTCAATCACCTTTTTCAATTCATTTCAAATTCTCAAAAATTTAATATTGATGAGGTTGATCTTGACAAGATTTTCACATATACTTTGATAGGACAAGCAAAAGACTGGTGTCTTTCACTTCTAGTTGCCTCAGTACATAGTTGGGATGAGTTTGCAGCGATGTTCCTTCAGGCTTTTCAACGATACAACTACAAAAAGGTGTGCAAACAACTACTTGAATTACGTAGGACAAAAGGTGAGCCCTTGGATCAATTTTTAGTTAAATTTAAATTGACATTAATGCTCTTTAAATCCAATGACTTACCTCCTGAACATCAATTAACGAGTTGGTTTAAGTATTTAATTTCTCTTCCTTGTAATTCTAATGAAGAATCACATACCAAGGAAGACACTAATAAAGTTATTTATGACAATGTAAATATTGAACTTGGTTCTTCTTCATCTTCAAAAACTGTTTTAATTGATTCCCAATCCTCAAATGAATCTATTTTTGAAAGTGAAAAATATAACAGTTCAAACACTTCCTCTCATAGTCATAATGATTTCAATGATTATAAATCAACTCCGATTTCTCAATCCTACAATGATAATGTACCTTCTTGTAGTTTTAATCTTGAGGATAATAATGATTTTAAATTCATAATCATTTGTAAAAAGGAAATCTCTGTAAACAAACTTCCACTATGTTGTAACATAATTTGTAACATAGATGTATATTACAAATTACCTTTCTCTCATTCTTTTCAATTTCTTTCTTTTTTCAATTTTATTTTTGATTTTTTGCACATACTACGCTGGCATCTTGAGCAACAAAGTTCCACTCTCATCAAATGCATTAATTAGTACATGCAATAACGAATTTCAAAATTTCAATAATCTATTTCAATTTCTTCTTAGGTTGAGGTTCTATCTTATGATTGAAAAATTGATTTCAGATTTCCAAATGCATTTTACACGAATGATAACACTCGAGAGTACATCTATACATTTTGACCAGCCATGCATTCTTTTCAGAAATCTTCCTCATTGCTATCCACTCGATTCTTTTGAAAAGAAGATTTTTGATTTTTCTTTTTCTTTACAACAACCTTTCATTTGCAAAGATTTAACATTTAATATTGGTTTGTTGTTTCCTCTTTCTTTGAATTATTTTCAAACATCTAAATCACATCCTTATTTTGATGATCCTATAGACAAATATTTGGAAGAGTTTCAAGGGAAGTATTTTGTAAATAATTTTATTTTTATTTTTTCAATTTTAAAAGTACGTAGTGTGTTTCATTTTTGTTTTAATGTTTTAGCTACAATTTTATTTTTGCTAACATTTGTTGTTTGCATGCATGCAAAAATAAAGCTGAGAGCATGGTTACACTGGAAGTTTGATTTCACCTAGTCTTAATCTAATTTTTAGATTAGGATTAGGGATAGATTAGATTTATTTTTGTTAATGTTTTGTAGATTGAATAAAAGGATGATTTTAAACATTCTTAAGAAATACATGGAAGAAGATGAAGATAAATGAGGTAAACTTATTACCAAATTCTTCTAGGTATGCATCATCTGATTGTTTTATTTCAGTTTGTTCTTCTTTTCCTTTAGTTGTTTCTTCCTTATGTTTGTTTGTCTTCCTATAGGTTTTCTTTGGAATAATTTGGAAGATCAATAAAGTAGTTGTGAAAATTTTAATAAGGATGATTTCCAAAATGCATTCAGGGCAATTTTCTTTCTCATTTCCAAAGCTTTCATTTATTACGAAAGATTGATTATGAAGTCTTTATGTTTTGTTTGGAAGCCAAAAACATAACAAGAAATTAACCTTGTTTGAACTTTTATATGCAATTTTCTTTTGTAACTCCCCATTAGATTAGAAACTTATTTAATGAATAACTAACTTACTAAGCAAGACAACATTAACATGCTTGGCATTTTTCTTAACAAGAAACGCAATTTCTTATGTCAAGATCATTCTTTTTACTTGTTTACGTTGAGTATTGTTTATCTTATGATTTTCTTTTTGTGGTTGATTGTTTTTGGGTTTTCCTAGTTTCTCTTGGCTCTTGACTTTGGGTTTAAATTAATAACATCTCACTTTTTTCCTCTACAATCCCCTGAGTGCCAATTTGACCTTTGCCTCAGATTGATTTAAGTAATATTACCAAGACTTTTTAAAGAGTTATTTTTAACCCAACTTTGGTTAATACTTGGGAACTTTTTACTCTTATCTAATGGAATCCATTAGTAAAAGGAAGAATAAAAGGAAGATCATTAAACTGCTATTTTTCAGGCTCATATTGAAGTTCTAACATTGTTATCTTCTATTAGTATTTGAATGCTCTCTTACCTTAATACACATAAGAAAACTACTTTACAATAAGCCATATCCTAAAACATATACTAAGGTTACAAAAGAAACACACCAGTTTAGTATTCTATAACTCTTCCATGTCATCCCCATATCTTAAGGAGAGGAATTGTCTCCCCATCTATTAGCACAAATTATCAGAGTATAAATTAAAAGTTGTGTGAAAAACCTGAAAGATAGGGGGTCTCCGTAATGAGCTAGCCTACCATGATCATGGGCTTTGATTGTTATGACATTATCATATCTGGTCACCAAGCCAGGATAATGGCTCACAACACTTCACTATAAGATAAGAGGTCTCATCACAAGCCGACTTGTTCATGACTATCAACACTTGTGAATGGCATTGTCATATCTGGTCACCAAGCCAGGACAATGGTTTTTAGAGTTATTAATGAAATATGTCTTCTCTGAAATACTAAATAGTATATGGGATACTGACATTCCTTTGGGTTAAAAAGGTAACCCTGTCAAGGCTATGGATGTCTGCTGGCAGCAATGCCTCTACCTGTGACAATGCGAGTTTATCTTTCTTACTAAACACAATGCTAAACTTTTTTCCTTTAGTTTATGCTGTCATTAATTAATGGTTATTGTAAACATGGTCTTACTCTTATGATTTCTACAAGAGATGTTCAAAATGATTAAACTTAGTTTTGAGGGATTTCATAGAGTCTGAATTAGCATTGTGATTTTATTCAGGCTTTCTCCTTTTCCTTTTAGGATTTCATTACTAATAAACCAGAGATAATTGGTTCTTCCCAGTGTCACCATTGTTGTGGTAAAAACACAACCCCCCCATTTTTCACTTAAATCCCATTATGGGGACCCTTTGATTGAATGGCTGGTCATGCTACTATTTGATTTTGAGAGTTTAAATTGCTTCAATGAGTTTGATTTGTTCTTATCTTCCTATTATAACTCATTTGATCTCATGTAAACATTTGGTTTGCAAATGGCGTCTAATTGTCGATTGGATATTTTTCCCTGCCTTGGCCTAATGATATGTGTATAATGTATTTTACCTTTTTGTTTTATAGTTTTTATTTCTTTATTTTCACTTTTATTTGTATGATATTTATTTATATTTGTAAATAGTTTTTATTTTTTTATTTTTATCCCTTACATAGCCCCCGAGACCAAGAATCATACATAGGCTTTAAGCCTAAATCATAAAATAAGTGGAATATATATTAATACCATATATCGGAGCTATGGGTGATCAAGATTTTGATATCGGAAGAATCCCTTTGAGAATCCTCGAAATCAAAGTCCGAGCCATTTTATAGAGGGGTTTAATAAAACAAATGACCAAAGTCTGAACCATATCAAAATTGAAATTATTAAGTGGTTTGAACTTCATATAACCCAAAGCCTGACCATATTATAATATAGCTGACAGGAGGACTTTCGTGCCACATCATTACTCCTACTCCCATCAGGGTCAACACTTATAGGATATTTTCAATTGTGAAACATTTAAAAAACTCCGATATGGCACTCTGTCGATATTCTGATAGCGATATAACCTCTGATCTCTGACCTTTGATACAACACTCCCTCTGATCTCTGATCTCCGATAATCTCCCTCCGACTTCCGACTTCCGATAATCCACTCACCTCCAATATTCGGACTCGATACACTATTTAAAAGGAGTTCAATAAGATATCGTGTCTGCTCCATATCGGAGCCTCTCGATATCTGCATATCGATGTTTTTCGTTTTTCCCCATTGTTAAAAGTTCCGATATCCATTTCTCCAATACCACTCATCTCTTGCCACTTTTCACTTCTAGGGTCCGCTGTCATATTAATTAAAAAATCTACTCTATTTTTCTAATTGTTTTGGGCATAATTAGAGTTTGTTTACAAAGTTTGTTTTATGCCATGGCTAATTCTGTTTTCTGTTATAACAAAGATTTCCGATTAAGGCCAGTATTGCAACACATCCAATCTATCACCAATGAAATTCATCCAGATGGTAAAGGGATATTGTAATAAAGAAAGTTGTTGAATCGATTGTCCCTCGATTCAAAACAAGAAGGAGACAAGCGAGATCATCCTTATCTATACAAACCAAATTGTGCAATCCATTCCACTATGCTCATCTACATTCCAATTAAATCCATTTATGATATTGAGAGATTTGGGGAAATTGTTATTATTTCTAAATCATGTATAAATACTCATTTCTAGGATGAGTCAGGGGGGATTCGAATTCGAGAGAAAAGAGGGAGAGTAATACTAGAGCTTACAACCTATTTCTATAGAAGGAGTTAAGACTCATTTGCACTATTGTAGTGAGTTCAGATCCATTTGTGTAGTCAGGGAATCAATTTAGAAACAACCGGGGGCCTGCACTATTGTAATTCTATGAAGTTTTATGTAATTGATTCATTTTTATAATAAGATTTATTTCTGTAATCAGATGTACAACACTATTTCTTCATCTATTATTGAAAATAAATTCTTCAGATTTCAAATTCATTTATGGAGTATGAGTATGTATGTGGCTTTACAACACTACTATTGATTGCTTATTGAAATACTCATTTAGAATATGGTCAAGCTATCTTGCAAGGTTAATTAGATATGAGGTTCAAAACTGGAACTTGTATAAGGACAAATCTTTATCTCCTTGAGCTGCTAGTTATCTAACAATTTAATCTTATAGATGTCCTGCTTTCTACATGTCATGTATTGAACTATTTCAGTATTGTGGCATGAATCTTTATGTCCTTATGCATATGTTTGATTAGTAATTGGAGATGTTTGCAGTTGGATGTCTATTAACTATTTAATGGGCATTAATTTGTATACATTTGCTCGAACAAGGATTAGATCTTGGAACTATTTCCTTGATCTATTTCCTTTATCTTATTCCAATTTCAACATACTTCTGTTTCTTTTCCTGTACTTTTAGCTTTCTCTTGATTGAGAGAAGGACTAATTCTTACCTCAGTCAAGATATGTTTAGGATTATATGCATCTTAGATTATAATTTGCATTTAGTTTTATTTTATGCATCCTAGAAGTCCCCTCATATAGGGGCAGTCTTTAGAGTGGTTAGGCTGGGCCATAAAGTCAGCTTAAGGATCACTTTCTTGCCTGATCAGTAGGAGGATTCAATCTGATATCTCTTCTCTATTAATAGGTGAAAGTCATACTTTAAGCTAGTAGAGATAGAGAGAAGGTAATTGGACCCAATTGAACCAGTCAGAACCACAATTTCAACGGAAAAGAAATTGTTTTACTTTCCTGACAAGGTGGTCTCCCTTAAAATGTTGAAAGGTAATTTTTTCCGATCAACACGGTGGGAGAGTAATATGGGCTATGTGGCATCATAATGCACCTCGTGGCCAGAATTTAAAGGTGATTGGAAAGCAAAGAGCAACGAGAAAGATAAAAATAAGTGGCCCAAGAATACTACAGATGTGGTGGAATAACAATGTGCCACGTGGGAAGCACATGTGTTCCATGTGGTAGGAAAAGATCAATGACACATTAAAAGATTAATAAAAACTTGAAGGAGGATAACTTGAGATCCCAGATTCCAAATTGGACAAAGTTTATATCGCTGGAAATGTCTCGCTGAGACAAACATGATGAAGACATCCAGGTACGTTTTGGGAAACTAAAAGGAAAGTAAAAAATAAAGAAAGAAAATCAAATTACCCCATCTCTCTAACTATAACAGGGAGGTTGGGTTAGCAAGTGAACACTCCATTAAGGGTAAGGTGGGGCTTTTACAGGTGGTATTAGAGCATCGAGGTTCAATAATTGGACTAGATGGGCTCTATCATGGGAAAGTGATAACAAAGTTCTCACAAAGGGGTTTCATAAGGATTTTTTGAAAATTAACCAAACAAATGTTTTAGTGTTAAAAGTTGGCCTGTGATTAGTTTATTACTTGCATGACTAATACACTTGCATCGTGATTTTATTATGCAACATGGACTAACGATTGATACAATTTTATTGTCATTGTGTGAGATAACCTTTTGTGTTGGATGATATATGTTTGATGACTATGCAAGCATATGTAGTAATACTAATGATTTGATGTGTGACATATATTGATGTACTAACATGGAATGGTGGCTACAACTAGCTTACCATGGAAGCTCCATAAAATCAAGTTCATGGTCATTATTTTTTCATTTATTTATATTATCATGCATCTAATAGTTGTGTGTGATTGACAACACATCACAAGCAACAAAGGATAGTGAGAAACAAAGGATGAGGAAATAAATGGTGCAATATAGCTCTGACCAATCACATCATGCATATGAAGGAGCAAAGAAAATTGAAGTAGAAAGATCAGTTGACCAAGGGGGAGGGGAATACTCTCCCGACTTAATGGATACCTTGAGGAGCATAAAGGTCGAGATTAGGAGTTCTAAGGCCGATAATGAAAGGTTGGTGAGGGCCCATGAAAAGCAAGTTGAGGTGAATGTAGTTATACTGCGAATCCTTTCCAACTTACAAAGGCAGAGGCTGTATGAGCTAAGAGCTAGCCATAAAGACATGAAAAATGCTTTGGCACCAGAAAGGAGAACAAATGGGGCAGATGGTAGTAGGTCCAGAAAGAGGCAAATATGGGAAATCAAAGACACCATGAGAGGTAATACACCATGGGCACCTTAGAGAAAAGAATTGGCACTTATGGACATTGTTCTGGTAGACCATCTAGCTCTACTACCAGAAGACATAATCACCATCATCATTCTCATCATCGTTATCAAAGAAGAAAAGGAAGGGACTATGTTCGAGAAGAATTTAAGAAGGCCAAACCACCCACATTTGATGGAGAAATGAAGAGATATGAAGATGCAAATGCTTGATTGGTTGAAATGAAGAAGTTCTTCAGAATCGATAATTATTCTGAGAACATGAAGGAAAATACAACCACTTATAGTTTGAAAGGGAAATCAAACATATGGTGGGAATATTTGAAGAATGTCAAGGGCATAAGAGAAGAGGAGCTGACTTGAAGATAATTTGAAGGATTCTTCAAAAATAAATATTTATCAGACCAATATTTTCTTATTTTTATTTTTATTTATTTATTTTATTTTATTTTATTTTATTATTTTATTATTATTATTATTATTATTATTTTTTAAATTTTATTTATTTATTTTTATTATTTATTTATTTTAATTTTTTTAATTTTAATTTTTTAATTTTAATTTTAATTTTTAATTTTTTAATTTTTTAATTTTAATTAATTAATTAATTTATTTTTTTTAATTTTCTGAATTGGACTAATTCTATTAAGCAAAAATATGGTACAAGATGATACAATCAAGAGAGACAGAAAACCGACAACCAGAAATGATAGGACTATCAACCTCGGTTCCGGAGAAGGAAAGAAACCAACAAGAAGCTACAACATATGACTGGAAGCAACAAGACTGACTTCTACCCAGAATGGGCAGAAGCCTCAACACAAAGCTTTTTCCCTTTCCGATTCTTAACTTCGACCCAACCATCCTGGGGTGAATGAGCAATAACAACTTGAAGATTGGGGTTCTCCACAGGGGGGCCCTCCTTTTTTGAATCAGAGGAGGAGGTCATATGGACGCGTTTCTGGGTGGTGGCTTTATCGGAGGACTGTGCCGGACCATCGGTGGAAGGGACCACAGAATGAGGGGCAGGATCCAATTCTGCATCGCTACCTTCATCTTCAGAGCTAGAGGAATCAGAATCCACGACTGGAGGTGGAGAGCAAGGAGCCCATCGTTTGGACTTGGGCTTGGAGAGGTTATCCTTATTCTTTTTTGCTGGGAGAGATGGGCAGGTGTTCTGCAAATGCCCTGATTGGTGGCAATGGCGGCAACGAAATGCAGTGTTTTCATAATCTAGTGTCTGGGTCCAGACAAAGTCGTTTATCTTGAGATTGATTTGTTCTGGAAGTCCTTTGCTCAAATCTAACTCCGCACATATTCTGGCATATGTGTAGAGACCTTTATTTTCCCGCCAGTAATCTCCCATAATGAAACTGCCCAAGGTGTTGCCTATAGCTCTATAGACTGCACCATGCCATAAGTGGGCCGGTAAGTTTGGAAGCCTGATCCATACAGGTGTCCTGGTAATGACTGCAGTTGCTGGATCAAAATCTGGGAACCAAGGAATCAAGAAGAGCCTTGCAGTTCCCATGAACCAAGGGCCTTCTTCTAAAGCCTTTTCATAATGCTTACTGTCCTAAAAAATAACAATGAAGTATCCTTTTGAACAGAAATTGACCTTACAATGACGAGTCCAGTTTGCATGGATCCATGCATAGAGATCCTGAGATCGTGGCCACAGTTCGTTAAATCTGCAAATGATGGCTCTTTCTGCAAAATCTTGAAGTTGGATTGCAAGACCATCATGGGTGATTTCAACAGAGGGAACTTCCTCTATCTTGTCAACCAAAAAAGGCTTAGGTTTAAGGGCTTCCGGGGGTTTGGGGTTCTCAGAGTGTACTGCATCTTTGTAAGAGAAAGGAGGAGCTGAGGATGACTGTCCTGCTGCACCTCCTCTCAAACGAAGGGTTAACACCAAAGAGCTGTTTCTGGTAATGCTGTAAGAAGAGAGGGGAAGAAGGTCTTTGAGTTGTTTACCTTGAAAGAGAAGTCTCTGAAGGCCTGAAGGGATCCCAATCCGCTGTTCTAAATCCAGTTTGAGATCTAGCACCAGATCTGAAGAACTGACCCATTGCAGGATGGTTCTGCCTGTAGGTTGAGAAATTTGGATCTGAAAGGAGTCAAAGAAGTGCCTAGACATAGTACCAGGGCCTCTTGTGCGTCCGAGGGGCCGAGGAAACGTCCAAGAGTTTTTCCCCACTTCGAATGTTTCTTCGACTAGATCTGGTAAAGTTGCTACTGCGGAGACTGTAGGAACTATACCCTTCCAAAAGGTAGTGGGCTTGGCCCGGTTTAGACTAACTACTCGCATGATGAGCTACGACCTTGCTCGGGATCGAACACAAGACCGGTCCGTCATGACGAGGCCGACTTTACCAATACGTTGCCTCCATGACCTTTTATCAGACCAATATTATGATAACAAAGAAAAAAAAATATTGTGAGCTAAAAATGGGCAAATGTTGGATGTAAAGTGTGTCACCAGGTTCATGGAATTGCTGATATATGTGCCATATCTCAAGGATGAGAAGGCAAAAGGTAAAAAGGTTCATCAGTGGGTTGCCACTATAATTCAAGGATAAAATTGAAATTCTGGAATATCAAACATTGGATGACGCCATTAAAAAACTAAAACACTGTTATGAGCAGTCAAAACATAGGTCAATTCTCAAGGACAATTTGAAGGGAAGGGGAAACTTCAAACTTAAAGGAAGGAAGCATAGAAATTTGGGGCAACAACTGGAGGAGAAGGCAAGAAGTTTCACCACTAATAGAGGTGAGACTCAACATAGTTTCAATTCTATTTATAAATATTGACTTGCTCATGTCGCAGGAGAAAAGCCTAAAAGTTACGGTATAGGAAACTTCAAGTACTAGAGTTGTGGGGAGAATCACTTGAGAAACGAATGCTCACAACACAAGCATGATGCCTCAAGGTTGTACCATGTTTAAGAAGTAGAGATAGTTTGGGATGTGGCTATGAAGATGCCCATAATATATGCAACTATGGAAGATAGGCATGATGGTCATCTGACCTCAACCAACGAGAGGGATGGTTAGGTATGGTAGCATTATTATATTGTTGCCATTGGAAGCGATGTAAATAGATTGTAAATAATCTGTGCATAAGTTGAATTAGATTGTTGGGAATTGGGTTGTTGTAACTATTGAATGTTTTTGTGCATTTGATGTTTTTAGATTGCTTTTAATGCATGGTTTATTAATTTTTCCTGTTGAATGACACTCATGTTGAGTCTATTATTTTTATTTTTTTTACTGTTGAATGATGAATGACCATGCTGCATTATTTATGTCTGGTATTGTAGTTGTGAACTATTATGAATGTTTCATCCTCCTTCCCTTTTTGATTCTATGCCTTGGGTCTTTGGAAAGTTGTGGGTATGGATGCAAACAATGCCATAACAGCCATGAGAATGACACAGGTCACTATCAGAGAGAATTCTAAAAAAGGAATGAATGATCATGCTTCCAAGCCATGTTGCAGGGTCCAACTTCAAGAGAGATTGGATCGTAAAGGTATGTTTACTTTTGTTGCAATTTCTTACAATGAATCTCATCATAGGTCTTATGTTCTGATGCAGGACATTGGATTATCTGTTGGGTGAGTGGATTTGGTTATAAGAGGAATTTAGATATCTTGATGATATCAGAGTGCACAATAAGCATCGAAGGATTGCAAGAGAACCATTGAAAGAGGGCCAAATTACTAGATTGTGTAACCATTTAGTTGGTGGGTAAGAAAGTGTGTGTGTAAAATAGAATAAATGCAAATGAGCTACAAATAGAACACTGAGGACAGTGTTCCCCCAAGGGGGAGGGGTCTGTGACAACCACTGGTTAAATTTTTCTCATCATTATAAATAATTGTAATTACCTAAAGACTGAGAAAGGGGACATGGATTCCAGTTTGCTTGAGGTGGGAGATCACTTAAGGTTTTGGAAAAATGAACACATTAGCCATGAGTTGGTTGGACAAATTAAGTGAGTTGACTGTGCATTAAAGTTAACTAGAAGGACAAGGACATGCCCAGGTTTCCTTCAACTACAGTAGCAAGTAAGAAGAGGATGAATAATTAAGGGCAAGATGGGTCTTGTTGTCCAAGGGTGGTGGGCTACATGGAGCTATGGGAAAAGAGTGGTCATTTTATCTATTAAGAGATAGGAAGAAATGGGAATTCAAGGAATCTTAGGGAAAGAACATGTGCTTATGCCATGATTTGCAGATTCTCTTACTCGTTGGTGCATGCATAGTAGAGAAGATCAAGGGGAGAGTGTTGTGAAGAGAATTGTGAAAAATACTAGCTGAAGAAGCCTCAATAAGAGGCTTGCTGGGATGATAATACATAGAGCAGATGCTGGAATAAAATTTGAAGAAACCACCAGAAGCTTGGGATTGAAGAACCTATTGCATTGGGGAGATCACTCAAGTGGTTGTGAGGCTGATGAATCACCACGAGCTACCTTGGGGGCTGAAGTAATTGTGCTTGTCTCACTAATGAAAAACCTGGAGAGGTGATTCCTTCTGCTTAGTAGTAGCTTATCCACTGAAGAAACTCCTTGCAGTGTGGATTATCTTATCCTGATAGTGAGCTGGTAATTCTCTATTGTATGGTATCTTAGTAGGGATGCTAATCCTGGTTGTAAGTCTAGAAGACTGAGTGGAGATCTGTGTAGCTATTGGATGAAGGTGTCGTGACCTTGTGACATCTTGTTTAACTAAATACATTGTTTGGTTTCCCTTCCAAAATAATTCTGCCTCAATCACTGGATTTTGGCTCAGGGATGATAGTTGCAAGTAATTCTTCGCTACAACTATCTATGGTTGGGTGGAGAGTGATAGTCCCACTCTCAATCGCCATATTTTTGGCTACATAAGATAAGTACTTTTGTGAGTTTCTCATGTTTAAATGATTTGTACATATTAATTGCACTAGATGAATGATTATACATTGATGTTGATGATTGTGATTTCCTTTGTGGATGTGGGATGTTGAACTCCCTGTAATAATATGTGATAAATGAATGAGAATTGCTATGTATGTTTATATAAGCATATTCTCGCTTTACCTCAAGATAAGGTTTTCCTAGTGTAAATATGCTCCATGAAATGCATGTTAAGCTATTATGTTGTTTCTATAATGTTGCATACCAAATGTAAGTTATTTTGGTGGAAAAGAATGATGTTCTGTTAGTTGATCCTGTTTGGCCTTGGTTCGGCCATAGTCTTCTTTATGTTGGGAAGATATGCATATACCTGGACACACACATACACACACACACACACACACATAGAATAGTGTTTTTGGTGTGAATGAAAACTGAGGGAAAGTGTGAGGAGCTATTATAGATGTAGTTCTTAGCCTCGAATTTGTTATAAGGAATCATTGTATTTTATAAGAGTGATGAGCGTAGAAGTTTCCCATTATTGAATGAATCATTGGGCACAAAAGCACTCTATATGAATGTGAGAACATTGTGGACGTAAATTATGAAACTTAGGGCTCAATGGCTATTTCATTACCATGATTATAGGCACAGTCAAATTCTATTATGTTACTGGTGTTCAGGAAAGACACCACATTTTGGAATAGTCCTGTAGTATTATATTAGTTGAAGGGTTGCATTGAGAGGTAATGTCCATGCATAGTAAAACAACATGTAGATTTGGGCTTACATTTTATAAAATGCGTATATATATATATATATATATATATATATATATATATATGCGTGTGTGTGTGAACACATGTTTTATGTGCACATATATGTTCAATACATATATCTATATGCACAAGGGCTTCTAAAAGTGAAATTGAGCTCATTACTATATTGTGTCATGTTAGAAGGCCTTAACAAGAAAGGTTAGTATGGTAATCCATATAACCTTGCATCATGACCCAAGGTGAGAGTGTGGGTTCATAACAAATGACAACGATCTTGTTTTTGCTATCGCATGGCGTATCACAAAATATCATAAAACAATACATTGTATTACTATAACCCATAACGGTTCATGCCTATATGAGCCAAGCAAGAGGATTAAGCCTAAGGGCTAGACCAAAAGCCATATAGCCTTACCATATAACCATAGTGGATTGAGCAGAGTCAAAGGCTTAAACCCTGGGGCTATTGCAGATCCCATAGATAACACTTTGTGATAAAAGTTAGAGTTGGGCTTGATGGAATGATCCAGATTTAAACGGGAACACAACAAATTATAGATATAAATATAAATACAGAGATGCAACAGAAATAATACTTCATTTCATTAATATCAAACACTAAAATATTCTTACAAACATAATGGAAATAAGACTAGCTCGGGCGATGGTAGCTTATCTCTGAGAAGAGATGTGGCAGCTACATCCCTTGAACTGAGTTACAATGAGGCTCAAGGGCATTTTTATTATTGAAAAATAAGAGAAAACCCTAGGCAACTATTGTGCTATACAACAACCCCCCATTTCAAATTTTTAATCTTAGTCTAAAGATGCTAAATAAGAAATAGGTCCCCTTTAGGATATAAAAAGCAATAAAACCTTTTGAGTAAAAATAGATTTTCCATACTTTTCATATAAAAGTTGCTTTATGAGTGTTTGGAACCGCTCATCACAAATCACAATTGCTTAAGACCAATGAACATCCGTTTGAAAAGTTATGATGTGATCAAAGTCATTGCAAATGCCTCATCGCAAAGTTTTAAATTGAAATGATCCATTTATAAACATGCGATGTGATTTAACTATCGCATTTCGCATATCGGTAATCCTAAGGAATAAGTTAGGGCACTCCGTTGAAACCTTGTGATGCGATAAGGCTATCGCATATCGCATATCGCCAATCCATAGGAAAACATTGAAACCACTCCGTTGAAACTTTGCGATGTGATATAACTATTGCGATCACATATCGCATACCGTGCTCCCAATAGAAACAAGTAACATATACTATGAAGACTCACGATATAATGTTAAATCAATTATAAAGGAAAACATGATTTACAAAGGAAAAACATGATTTTCCAAGTTTGAAAGGAACCCGCCAACTCTACGTGCCAGCTCATCACTCATCGCAATCGCAACAATACAAGGAATTCTTTCGGACATAGCACTTGTAACTCTCGATTTGCGATATGTGATGGCTCTACACGTATTAAAATAATACAATCACTAATCACAAAATCGCAGAGTTGTGACACCTGTTCTAAAAGGACCGTTGGAAAACTTGCGATGCGATATATATTAATTCAGCATTAAAGTTTCACATTATGAGGATACAGTAATGCATTAAGAGGCAGTTATGGTTACAATCCTTTAAGGATTTCATCCTTTGTGACTATGTACTATATGAGATCTTTTACATCTAATGCGCATAACTGCTTTTAGTTTGTAATTAGTTGTATTGGCTACTCTCAAAGTTTTTCGTCTATCACGCTCCTCTTTCTCATTTTGCAGTGTAAATCTAGAATCACGCAGTTAGTCAATATGTCTAAGAGAGCTCGAAAGACAAAGGCTCCCCTTACAGTGGAAGAAGGACAAGGAAAATTAGCGTTAATCTCAGATACTACCTGCCTAGGCTTTGGTAAGACCTCGTGGGAAGGCATATATGCTTTGCTTGAAAATGAAGATCTGAAGGAGATAGAAGAAGAAGCAACAACTGATGGAACTGATAAATCAGAAAACACGCTCAATGATTTGGCCAACTCTTTCTTCCATCAAATAGCAACCCGTTCAAATATTTTACCATATAATGATATGGTAAGATGGGTAATCGAGAGCATTAAGATAACAGACAGAGCTTTCTTCACAATCAATGGAAGGATGTTTGGATCCTTCAAACCTGAAGATGTCAAGAGAATTTATCACTTACCAGATCCCCAGTGACACTACAAAAAATCATTCCTAGAAGCTTTCACCAAGGAGAATGAGATTGAATTAGACCCTATCAAGCAATGGAGACACTTTACTAACAAGCACAAACATGAATCATCTGGTACGTATTCTGTGGACTCCTTAGAATCTCCATATTTTTATGTTGTTGCTATGATGTGTAGACTCTTTAGGAGCCCCGATTCTACTAGATTTTCTATTGAAATGGTTCCATTGATAGAGGCAGCGATAAACTCCTTTGTGATGGACTGGGCAACTATCCTATCGGATAAAATGGCTAGTCAAATACTAGATTATAGAAAGAAAAGATTTGTCACTACCCGAGTTGTGCCCCCATTCCATATGAGTGCTTACATAGTTGACACAATTTGTTTTAATTCCGACTTTCCCATCTTAGGTTGGAAATGAACTGTTTAGGATCCAACCCCCATTCATATTTACCATAAATGTTTATGGAATTCTGAATACAAGAATCATTTATACAGGATTTTCCATGGTTTCAACCTACCTGTCCATTAAGCTATCTTTAATAGACCTGCTCCTCGGCTGTCTGACAAGGCTAGCATTGATTTAACCTCAATCAATAGTTGGTTCAGGGAAGAGATGTTCACCTATGTTAGGGTTTTTGGCAGCATTACAGATCCTCATGTCCTTCCACTTTACATTCTAGATAAGCTATTAGCTAGGGAAGTAGCCTACCAGATAGTAGAAAAAGGGATGTCTAGAAATCTTAAAGACTCCAAGAAACAGTTGCGGCTTGCCTTTCCTCTTCGCTGCGACACCTACTCATTACATGATTTTAAACATGCCAAGAAAGAAGCAAACAAGACAAAGGATCTGAGTCTAGTTATTATCCCTAAAAGACAATATGACCCAAAGAAGGTTTCTTTCAATTTCACCACTCAGATGAAAGTTAATAAATTCTTACATGAGGAAGATGAGTTTGATGACTTATTTACTTCAACAGAATTATTCTCAACAGTAAGTCATCTGGCAAAATTCAAATTGAGTGCTGAGAAAATGGACAAATTCATTGAATACAGGACATAGAGGTTACTAACAGTACCTCTGGATTTATTAAGTACTACACTAATCATTCAACAAGCAGAGCACAACGGAGAGCAGGTTATAGAAAAGATTTATGGAGAAGTTGAAACAAGTGATAAGGCCAGTGAACAACTAAACACTGATGTTCACATTGATCCCATATTGATTAAAGAATGGGAGCAATTTGATCAACAAATCAAAAGTTAGAATGATCCTCAAAACATTATCACATCAGCACCTCCCGGAACACAACGGCCCATTATTCCTGATATTGTGATTAAAGAGAAACCCAACAAAGACACAACTCAAAAAGAGATAGAAATAATCCCTGAAAATCCTTCAGGAGAGATTACATTGAACATTGAGGAAATTCCACCCTTAGATGTGTTTTACAACCCAAAACACAAGGCTGTAGTCAAGAGGTAGAGAAAAAAGAGGAAAATAGATCAAACATCATCCACAACTCCTCAATCTGAATTTATGAATGTCATATGGAAAGATTCAGAGGTCAATCCTTCTGAGGATTTGACTAAGTTATCTCAATTTGCAGGGGCATACACAACTGCTACAATTGATAAGGCAACTGAAGTGAATCAATTGATCAAAGAAAAGGATCAAAAGATTAATCAGCTTGAAGAACAGTTGGCAGTAGAGCAACAAAAGATTAATCGGCTTGAGGAACAGTTAACAGTAGAGAAATAGAAGAATGAGCAGCTTGAAGAACAATTAAACCTAGAAAAGCAGAAAATTGACCAGCAGGCCATTCAGAGACAACAATAGCTGTCTCAAGAGCTCGAGCAGCTTAAATTGATGCATCAACAAGAGATTAAATCTAAAGAAGAGAAAATCACACAGTTATAACTCTCTATAGAACAATTCAAAGATTATCCCAAGGTTGAAGAGTTTAAGAAGGAAGCCTTAGAGGCAAATAAGGCTTTATCTCAATAGTTGAATCTACTTTGTCAGAAAATATCTCTTATTGATCCATTATGCATCATAACAACATCACTGATTGACCAAGAAGTTAATATCAAGTTAGAATTTGAAGATGCGGATGATAAAGTCACAAATTATCTATCTTGGCAAAGCACAAAAGATGGAAAAGCTGCTAAATTACCTAAAATTGAAGAGTTTCATAAAGAGATATTGTTTTCAGAATGGGAAACACAGTTGATAAAAGAAAAAAGAGATACCTCCAGGGCCAGGGCTATAATGAATAATGTTATTGAGCTAGTGAATGATAACTTATATGGTGCCAATTTAATTTCTGATTGTTCCCCAGGAAAACTTCCAAGGGAGAAAGTTTTAGAGAAGCAATGGAAGCAAGATTTGGACATCAAGGAGGCGCAACTCAATAGAGTACAAGGTCTTAACTGGGATGTGCATTGGTCCTTTTTGGTCAAGCCACACAACCAATAGATGACTATCAAGTGCCTTGTTGATGCCGTTGATTGCATGATTCCCAAGCTATCAGATGCCACATACGCAAGACAGTTACACACCAGGCTGAGTCATCCTCCAGAAATCCAAACCATGCTCTCGATTTGTCGATTGAAGATACAAGAGAAAAAATAGATGTGATGAATCTCTTCAAAGGTTATCACAATTCTATTTTTGAAATTCAAATCCCATATTTTGATGAAGGAAATTCCAACAACTCTCAACAATTTTTATGGACAGTTTGTTTTTAATTTTACTATAAAGACCCTTTTATGTGATTTTAGAAAGGGTCCTCAATTTGTATAAAACTAGACTTGAGAAGTTTGCACTTCTGCACTTCTTAATTTATTTTTTATAGACTTGTTATGAAAGAGCTTCATAAAGACTTGCATTTTTGTATCTCCTTGGAGTTTCCAGAATAAGAAGATTGAACCAGAGTGTTACTTGCATAACGAGACTCAAATGTATATTGTACTTCTATCATTGTTCTTTTGTCTTGTTTTTATGTAATTAGCATTCCATTGATTGGTTATTGTTGATATATTCTTATGTTTCAAACAACTCTGTATTATTTCACTTTTGAAAGATCTAGAATTGTTATATTGTATATGTATGTCAACGATAAATATTAGTATGTTATGCGATATGTTTTCACATTACTTTGTTTAATTTCTTAAACAAAGTAATCATCATTTAAATGCATCTTTCTGTAGATAATTGAATAATATATATTATCATTTGTCTGCTAGGAATCATCAAGAATCACATTATTATGAGATCACCCGGGTTATATAGATATATCTGTATATTTTAGAGCTTATAGATTAAACCACCTATCATCCTTTTATACATTTAAAACACCCATTCATCAAATCATACATTATTGGGAAACTGGTCCCATAATATCCAGTCGGAGCCACCATACCAAACGGAAAAGGAGCTGCACTAAGGTCCGGACCGGGTGGTTATCCCCCAATGTTGGTGCTACGATTTTAGAGGCATCAACATTTTTGGCACTAGAAGGAGGGCTAGACTGTGAATGGCGAGTAAATATAAATCTACAGGCCATTCTAAGAGTAATTCCCCCTCACCATCACCTCCAACTTCTCCTTCGCATTCTAAATCTCCTATTCCTAAGCGAGAAGTTGAAAAGAAAAATACAAAACCCACTGCTGAAACCTTAAACAAGCCAGACAGTTCTTCTCCTGAACCTCCTGAAGTACAATCTTTGATTCATAAACTCTAGGGGATTTCAATATCCAAAGAAGAGTCTGAGTTATCCCAAGGCAGTGTTACTTCCCAATATATCCCATCGCAGCCGCTTACTAGGGCAAAGAGTGAAAAGCTTGGCATTCCACCAGTTGAATTCCCTCTACCAAGTCGAAAAAGGGCTAGAAAGACACCATTAGAATCTAACAGTGAGACTTTGTCCTCATCATCGTCCATTCCATCCATATCATTGCAAGCTCATCCATACGTTTCCCAACTTCAGATCATAGTCCAAACATGTACATGAACTTCAACATCCTCTACCCAATCACTTTCAACTGCTTTGTCACCCTATTCTACTATTAGCTCAACAATGGCACATAATCAACCTCAACCAAGGTCATGGACCAACCCAGGATCTATTAGAATGCCTGCACCTTTGACCCATTTGCCAGCATATCCTGAAAAATGGCTACCTAAATTTAATCCTGACAATGGCCTGTTAGCGGAAGAACATATAAAAAATTTCATGTTACCGATTAACTTGAATGGAGTAACAGAAGAAGATGCTGTTGTTAGACTATTTCCATACACTCTACAAGGAGCAGCAGGATCATGATAATTTTCGTTACCACCAGTTTCTATCAGTAGCTGGGATGCTTTCCAAGAGTGATTTCTAACTAAGTTTGGAGACGATAGGTCTACAACAACTTTGATTAATGACCTCTCCAACC
This sequence comes from Pinus tabuliformis, assembly GCA_031772625.1. Taxonomy (NCBI): domain Eukaryota; kingdom Viridiplantae; phylum Streptophyta; class Pinopsida; order Pinales; family Pinaceae; genus Pinus; species Pinus tabuliformis. The sequence goes on along the minus strand of CM062819.1, from coordinate 1,483,971,462 downwards.
TGAAAGCTGATTCAAAGGAGCCCATTAATGACTTCAACTCACGCTTCAATAAGTTGTTGAATGAAATACCTGCGGCATCCAAGCCTAGTGAGGAGGTATGAAATGAATGGTACATTTTTGCTCTTCCTTCAAACATAGCCATCTTCGTTGATAGGGCTGCCAAACCACCATTAGCAGAAAATATGAAGGAAGCAATAGCTGTTGAAAAACATATCCTTGCTTTGGACAAGAAAAACGCCGTAGAAGAGAGGAAATCCGAGAAAGTTACCTTTAGAGATGGTTCAAAGAAGAAAGCAACCAAGGATCCATATGACATGGAAGGCTTACAAAAATTTCTTAAAACTATGTCCAATGAAATGGTAGAAATAAAAAAGCAGGTAGTTGAAACTTCTGTGAAAAGACCATTTAGAAATTTTAAAAGAAATCAGCCAACTGACCCTAAACCACCTAATGCTATATCTAATGCAGAATCTGACCTGAATGATGATGAAGAAGAAGATACAGTTTTATCAGTTGAAGAAATGGAAGAAGATGAAACAGTTGAATGTCATGGAATGTGGGACTTTATCTTACCCAACTCTGATAATGAAAGTGAATAGGAAGCTCTCCCAGTAAACACCAGAAGTAAAAGTATAGTAGAGCCTAATCAAGCAAATCAAAAGAAGAAAAATTCAAATCCTGTTACTAAAGAGAAAGTTCCCGCAAAGAAAGCTCCAGTTGTGACTCCCCACAATCAACCATCTTCGTCCAACCCTCCCTCATCATCTAAAACGCTAGTAGTTTCAGATTCCATGGATTATAACATAGTGGAAGATATGAAGAAGACTCGAGCAAATATTTCTTTGCATGAACTTAGCAAGCTCAAGCATCAACAAAAGTTGTTGCTTAAAGAATTAAATGTAGTACCCTCTTATCCTCTTCCAACTAGTGTATTATCAAAGGTCGCTAGAGGATCAGGTAAGCTACCATCTGATAAGGTGGATGCTACCAATGCCGTTTTATTTAGGGATAGATCAAATTCTCATACTCCGCCTTTTCTCTTGACTTATGAGATCTAAAATAGAAATTTGAATAACTGCTTGATTGATTCAGGGGCCTCATCAAACATAATTTCAACATCAATTTGCTCCAAGTTAAATATTGAACCCCAGAAGTCTGCAATTCATATTGTCTAATTAGATCGAACTAAGGTTCAAGTTTTAGGAGAAATAAATTTAGTTACTATTAAATTATCTGCTGATCCCAAGGTTGTCCAAAGAATTGATATATTAATTGCTGACATCCCTGAGTTTTATGGTTTGATCCTTAGCAGAGATTGGTCTGAAAAACTTCATGGTTATATTTCAATTGATTGGTCTCACATGTGGCTTCCCTATAATGGGAAACCAAATCAAATCAGAATTGATCGCAAAAAACATTTGACTCACATAGTAACTGAGTTTGAAGAAGAAAATCAACCTATAGCCTTCAATAATAACATTCTTGGAAACTATTCGGCTGAATCATTTTTTGGGAATTTCAATGCTCAACAATCTCCTTTTCCTGTTAATAGTGTCATATCACAAGTCGAAAATTTCTCTAGTACCGATACTTCTAAGTGTGTTAGTGTTGCAGATGAACTTGTAGATAAACCTGTAAATAAGCCTTTATTTTGGTCTTTGTATTTTGATGGATCTAAATCTAATGACGGTGCAGGAGTAGGATGTATTTTAGTCAGTCCTGAAGGAGAAAAAATGATGTTATCATGTAGATTAGAATTTGAGTGTACCAAAAATACTGCAGAATATGAAGCATTGATTCAAGGTCTCTATAAAGAAATAGGCCTGAATATCCAATATCTGAAAGTATTTGGTGATTCTGAAATTGTCATTAAACAAGTGAGAAATACTATCCATTGTCTTTCAGGGAATCTGAAACATTATCAATCACTTGTTCAAGATCTCATAACTCATTTTCTGGCATTTGACTTTTCTCCTATTCCTAGATCACGTAATGCAGTAGCAGATCTCTTGGCTAATGTTTCTTCTAAACTCCTTCCATCCGAGGATTATAATCCAGATATATTTTCTATTGAATTATTTTTTCGACCATCTGTCCCAGATAATGTCACCAATTGGCGTGTGTTCAATCATGATGAGGATATCTTACATTTCTTGACATATGAAGGATCTTATGATGATTAAATTATCAACGAAAGTGATCATGATTTTCAATTAAAGCAGAGACTCAATGAAAATCCTATTCCTAAATTTGTGGTCAAGCTAGAAGATCTTTATGATATTAACGATAGATTCAAAAAGGTCACTAATTCAAAACTTCAAAGTTCAACTTTAACGTTTGAATTAGTACATCTCGGCACTGATGCCAAACCACAAAATGTCAATCCAGGACTTGGTATTTCATTATATGAAAGATTTGCTTTCATCATATTATTGAAGAAATACAAAATTGTTTTCGCTTGGAATTATGAAGATCTGAAAACTTATGATACCTCTATCATTCAACACACAATTCCAATGATCTCTGATGAGAAACCTGTACAACAGAAACTAAGGAAAATTCACCCAAATCTTGAAAGCCAAATCAAAGCAGAGTTGAATAAACTCCTTAAAGCCAAAATAATCTTTCCTGTCAGACATTCTAAATGGGTCTCAAATTTAGTACCTGTGAGAAAAAAGAATGGTGATATTAGGATTTGCATAGATTTTAGAAATCTCAACAAAGCATGTCAGAAAGATAATTTCCCATTACCAACAATGGAGCAGATACTTCAATCAGTAGCTGGCTCAGAGTTAATGTCTTTTCTTGATGGTTTTTCAGGATACAATCAGATCCTGGTACATCCAGACGATAGATTAAAGACTACATTCAGAACCAAATGGGGAACATATGCTTATCAAAAAATGCCTTTTGGTTTGATAAATGTTGGAGCTACTTTCCAAAGAGCTATGGATATAGCCTTCAAAGGTTTGATCAATAGGACGGTTGTTGTTTACTTAGATGACATAACTATCTATTCTAAGAAAAAGAGAAATCATCTGCATGATTTAAAGCAGATCTTTGAACGTTGCAAAAAATATGGGATTTCCTTAAATCCCAAGAAATCATTCTTTTCTCTTAATGAAGGTAAACTTTTAGGGTTTATTGTATCCAAAAATGGCATATACATTGATCCTGATAGGATAAAAGAAATTTCTGATATCCCTTTGCCACATAATAAGAAATCTATGCAATCATTTTTGGGACAGATAAATTTTGTGAAAAGGTTTGTGTTTGGTCAATTTAGTGTGTCCTAAATTGCTATTTAAAATGTCAATCCGGGAGTCGTAAACTGCTGAAGTGAAGTGCACTGTATATGCAAGATAACCGATTTCTTAGTTCTTTGTCGTTTTTGAGTTTTTGGTTTGTTTTTGGGTTTATCTTCTGTGGATTCCCTAGTATGAGATGGCGAAATTGAAAGTCAAGTATGGATGATAATGGTGATTTCTACAATGATTTTCCAAACTTTAAAGTTCTAAAAAAGAAGGTTTCAAACTGACTGTGATGAAATCAATTCTCAAAAGAAAATAAATGTACCAAAACAGTGAACTAGTGACAATGGCCTAGTATCCTTACTGCTGTATGAAAAGAAAATAAAAACTGAACTCAAAGCAACTCAAAGACTGAAAGCAGAGCAAACTAAATCACACTACTTCAACCCACATTCTGACCCTTCACCTTTTGACTCGCTCCGGCTATAGGAAGTAATCATAAACAAGCTGAGTAATATGATATCTAAATTGCAGGAAATCAAATTGCATAAAAGGAAACTAAGATTTAACTACTCATTCATATTTCAATTCTTGAAAATGACATAAGTAATTTAATCACTAACTTGCAGGAAAGCAAACTAAATCATACTACATCAAATAATATTTTGATTCCTCACTAATTGAGTCGCTTGGCTATAGGAAGGAAATCATAAACAGATGAGTAATATGATATCTAAGTGGCAGAAAAGTAAATAAGCAAAGCAAAACTGAAAGAAATGACAATGCTGGAATTAAAACTCAGTAAATGAATCAGCAGAAAGGACAAGATGATCTCATGTCAGTAGTCATTAAAACTATGTAATTTGCCTGGGCTGCCTACAAAAACCTGCAAGACAAAGACTGATTAGCTAGCAACCATGAGAAAGCATAAAAGAAAAGATAAACAATAGTTAGTATAAATATCAGGAAGTATATACAAGCAACTAATTATAAAAGCAATAACATAATGAAAGAAGGCGAGAAATTATACAGTAGATACAGAGCTTTGGTGTACAGGGGCCCTCTGCAACCTCAACCAATCAATACTCAGTCACAAATGGAACTCAAGAATGCTGTCTTCTCATATATTAAAGTGCAGTAAAAACATAGAAATAGAGCACGATACAGTGGCTTGTAAACACAGTCAAGATTACATATGAAAAGCTAACTATCCAGCGTATACTAACGCGTTATTTATAAGTGAAAACACTGTTGGCATTATGATTCTAGTATGGCTTTATGATACATATGTTGTACTTGATGGCAACCCACTCATCTCAGATAATAAATTATAGTGCAGAAAAGTTCATGCACTTATATGCAGAGAAAAGCTTATTCTATGTAGAGAAAAGTTCACGCACTTATATGCAGAGAAAATTTTATTTTATGTAGAGAAAAGTTCACGCACTTTTATGCAGAGAAAATTTTATTTCATGTAGAGAAAAAGTTCACGCACTTTCATGCAAGGAAAAGCGCGTATATGTTGGAGAACTTACCTTTGGTCCATGGTAGTTAGTCCTTGGTATTTGAACCTATGAGGAAAAGCGCGTATATGTTGGAGAACTTACCTTTGGTCCATGGTAGTTAGTCCTTGGTATTTGAACCTATGAGGAAAAGCGCGTATATGTTGGAGAACTTACCTTTGGTCCATGGTAGTTAGTCCTTGGTATTTGAACCTATGGTTTTGGACCATGGTACTTCGTCAAAAGTGTTGATCTCACGTACTTTCATGGTTGGTTCATGGTATTAGTCCAACAGTTTTTTTGATCCTATGGTTTTGGCCCGTGGTATTGTGAAAGGCCTAAGCCTATATAAAGCAAAGGAGATCACTTGGCTAATTCATTCTTGCAAATCGAATATCTTAAGATATGAAATATTGGGTTATTGTTTTAAAAGTTTGATCTATGAAAGGGAAGTTGAAAGCAAATCTGTGAAGGGTGATCTCTCGAGCGCTGCAGCTGCGGAAGTGCGGAGGCACCACAGAAGGCGCAGTGCGGAGACGCCACAGAGGCGCCACAGAAGGCGCAGTGTGGAGGCGCCACAGAAGGCGCAGTGCGGAGACGCCACAGAAGGCGCAGTGCGGAGGCGCCACAGAAGGCGCAGTGCGGAGGCGCCACAGAAGGCGCAGTGCGGAGACGCCACAGAGGCGCCACAGAAGGCGCAGTGCGGAGACGCCACAGAAGGCGCAGTGCGGAGGCGCCACAGAAGGCGCAGGTGCGGTGGTCGCGGCGCCACAGAAGGCGCAGGTGCGGAGGTAGTACAGATATCCGCAGATCTATACCAGTGAAGTTGCGATCCCTACTTAAAATTTGTTTTAACTGCCTTTGACTATTCTGCAGGGTTTTGGGTGCATAACTGATGTTTGGTTACTGGTATTGAGTTCAGATAACAACATGATTAATGACTTATCTTTATGTACTAGATATGGTTGATAATGTTCTAATGCACTCATTGAAGATCAATTAACTTAATCATAAGAAGTTGTGGAAGTAGCATATATGAATCTGATTATGGAAATGAAAAAGTTTTATTAATGTGATAATACTGATTCACCCCCCCCTCTCAGTATTATTTCCAACAATTGGTATCAGAGCAGGTCCTTTGATAGAAGCTTGATCGCTTGAAGGAGATCCGTGGAACAATGGGAAAGAAGCTTAAGAAGAAAGCACCTAAGAAAAAGAAGTCATCTCAGAAGAACTATGACAGTGGGAGAATCGATTGGGGATTAGGTATAAGAAGCTCTTCAGATTCAGAATCAGATTCAGAATCATTATCAGGTATGAATATATTATCCTCTGATGTTCCAGCTATCTTTCCTTTTAGAAGAGATGAAAGTGATAGCGAAACTACTGAATTTGCTCTTATGGGTGAACAAGAAAGATATCAAATAGAGGCAGAATTTAAAAGGCTGACAGACAAAATTAGAGATCAACAAGATCTATTGAACAAAAGGGAATGTGATTTCAAAGAAGAAGCTACCAAACTAAAGGCCCAACTAGAAGAAGGAAACAAGGTAAGAAAGCTACTCAAGGACAAGGAAGACCAATGTCAAAAATTGCAGCATGAAGTGACATCATTAAGAAAAGAAGTCAACGAAAGAAGCACAACCATCAAGAAACTCAAAGATAGATCCAACTACTATGAAACTCTTGAAGCTACATTCCTCTCACTAAAGGGAGATCTTGAAGAATCAAAGAAGCAGAATGAATATCTACATCAAGCAATTGAAAAACAAGACAACGAAGTCATCAGCTTAAAATCCCAGCTGGAATATGCCTTCCAAGTTCGTCAAATGCAGCAGGATCTAAATGAAGAACAAGAAAAGGAGATTCTCAATCTAAGGGAACAAATGGAAGAAGGAAGAAAAGCTGAAGAAGATTTGAAAAAGCAATCTCTTGAAAAGGAAGAACAGCTTCAGGTTGAGGTAAATATCTTGAAAGGTAAAATAGAAGAAAAGGATAAGATTTTACGATTTCAAGATAGCTCTAAAGTCTTGGATAATATTCTTAGTAGTCAAAGGTCTCCTGCTATAAAGACTGGTCTTGGTTTCCATGAATCGGTTGAAGGTGAATCTAGTTCACAAGGTGAAGCAAGGAACTCTAAAGAGAAATCTAAAGTGATCAACGAAGAAATGAAAGATCCATCTCATCATCAACCAAGGAAAGAGATTCCTCAAAGAAAATCCTTTACTCCTCCTATGAATAATGTTTAATGTTATGTATGTCATAATCTTGGACATGTTGCAGCTAGATGTAGAAGAAGAAGAGTTCAAGACCATTATGCAGAAAGGTCATCTCAATCAAGGTACTTTTATGGATATTGCTTTGCTTGCAATATGTTTGGTCACAAAGCTGCTGATTGTTACAGGAGGAATATGAAACATGTAAGATGTTATGCATGTGACAAGCTTGGACATATAGCTAAGGAATGCAGGAACAAAGTGTGGGCACCATATCAAAAGGAGAAAATGTCATCATCACGCTTGAAGATATGGAGGAAAAAGGAAGTACAGTCAGAAAAAGGTGGCACAGCACAACGTACAGACAAACTAGAATCAGAGGGAGCTGAAAGTACAAAACTTCAGTGTCCTGAATCTCATATGCAAACTCCATGAAGGAAAGTCGCGTATATACGCGAGTTGGATACTGCACAATCGCGTATATGATTGTTTGAAGAAAGGCAGTAAGAAAAGTGAAGTTGATCTATGAAGTATGATCTCTCGAGCATAAAATCAGATCTGAGTATCTGATAGATGGCACCAGTTTAGGGGGAGCATATGTTCTTACTGCATTGTTGGCATTATGATCCTTGGTGACAATGCTTATGATTCATCTTGCTATGGTTATGAGTTGTTCACATGGTCCTTGGATCAAATTTGTGGTTGATTCTCTAATGATGCTTGCATGGAGTCTTTATTGTTTTTGGCACATATATGGATGAGGATTGTTGGCTGGATTCATGATTGACTACTCAAAGTTGCATTGTTGGAGACATGATGATGATGAGATCTTACCTATATGATGATAGGTTGTTTCGTACATCTGTTGATTGATGCAGATGCTTCCATTTGATGACTCTTGGTTCATGTAGATCTGGATGGTTATGAATGAGTTGATGCAGACGTACCTTGCTGTTGACAGATACTATGAAGCAGATCATACAGTGTTGTTGCTGATGTTTATCTTAGGTGATTGGTCCTTATGTCTCTATTGTAGTTATCTCTTCAGGGCATGTAACGGCCTATGTTTCCCCACTATGCCTGGGATGAATGATGTTATCATATGTAAATTTTTGTATCACCATTGTGATGAATGTATGTATTGAGTATTTTGGTGATAGGAAGGTCATTTATGATATATAGAGTCATGTTCTTCTTGTAGAACATATTTTTGCAGACCTTGCTTATAGTCAGGGGGAGCTTCAGCATGAGCAACACTATATAGCAGAGCAGATATTTCAGCTTGTTCTCAGAAAGAGCATTATCAGATTGGAGCACCATGGCATATACAAAGGGGGAGTTCATTCAGAGACTTCAGCAGATCTGGTTTATATTCAGGGGGAGCATGCTCTTAGGGGGAGCATAACCCTTTGCCCTTGATGTCAAAGGGGGAGAATGAGCTGAAGATTTTGAGGTTGCCATCAAGTCCAAAGGGGGAGATTGTTGGCATTATGATTCTGGTATGGCTTTATGATACATATGTTGTACTTGATGGCAACCCACTCATCTCAGATAATAAATTATAGTGCAGAAAAGTTCATGCACTTATATGCAGAGAAAAGCTTATTCTATGGAGAGAAAAGTTCACGCACTTATATGCAGAGAAAAGTTTATTTCATGTAGAGAAAAGTTCACGCACTTTTATGCAGAGAAAAGTTTATTTCATGTAGAGAAAAAGTTCACGCACTTTCATGCAAGGAAAAGCGCGTATATGTTGGAGAACTTACCTTTGGTCCATGGTAGTTAGTCCTTGGTATTTGAACCTATGAGGAAAAGCGCGTATATGTTGGAGAACTTACCTTTGGTCCATGGTAGTTAGTCCTTGGTATTTGAACCTATGAGGAAAAGCGCGTATATGTTGGAGAACTTACCTTTGGTCCATGGTAGTTAGTCCTTGGTATTTGAACCTATGGTTTTGGACCATGGTACTTCGTCAAAAGTGTTGATCTCACGTACTTTCATGGTTGGTTCATGGTATTAGTCCAACAGTTTTTTTGATCCTATGGTTTTGGCCCGTGGTATTGTGAAAGGCCTAAGCCTATATAAAGCAAAGGAGATCACTTGGCTAATTCATTCTTGCAAATCGAATATCTTAAGATATGAAATATTGGGTTATTGTTTTAAAAGTTTGATCTATGAAAGGGAAGTTGAAAGCGAATCTGTGAAGGGTGATGTCTTGAGCGCTGCAGCTGCGGAAGTGCGGAGGCGCCACAGAAGGCGCAGTGCGGAGATGCCACGGAGGCGCCACAGAAGGCGCAGTGCGGAGGCGCCACAGAAGGCGCAGTGCGGAGACGCCACAGAAGGCGCAGTGCGGAGACGCCACAGAAGGCGCAGTGCGGAGACGCCACAGAAGGCGCAGTGCGGAGACGCCACAGAAGGCGCAGTGCGGAGGCGCCACAGAAGGCGCAGGTGCGGTGGTCGCGGCGCCACAGAAGGCGCAGGTGCGGAGGTAGTACAGATATCCTTAGATCTACACCAGTGAAGTTGCGATCCCTACTTAAAATTTGTTTTAACTGCCTTTGACTATTCTGCAGGGTTTTGGGTGCATAATTGATGTTTGGTTACTGGTATTGAGTTCAGATAACAGCATGATTAATGACTTATCTTTATGTACTAGATATGGTTGATAATGTTCTAATGCACTCATTGAAGATCAATTAACTTAATCATAAGAAGTTGTGGAAGTAGCATATATGAATCTGATTATGGAAATGAAAAAGTTTTATTAATGTGATAATACTGATTCACCCCCCCCCCTCTCAGTATTATTTCCAACAAACGCTGTAACTGATTCCTAGATTCTACGCTGCCAAACAGACACGTAAATCTCCACGGCCTGAGATCTAGCGGTATGGTAATCATGACAGATAAATCCATGGAGTGGTGGCTGCTCGATTCAGTTCAAGGATTGCTCCACAGGTGTTAGCACACCTTCGGAAATTGAGGATCTTGCCACGCAAAACTTCACGTGGGCAAAACAGAGCCGTGCCACCGCAAAACTCTTGGTTTGACCCTTCCTTTGACCGTCTTTGACCATGGCTGTTTGTGAGTGATTCGGCTGAACCAAGGGGACACACTCCATGTACATGTCATTTGCAGCTTGCCCATGTGGCCGGATTCTCCATTGGACACCTGTAACATAGTCTTTAACAAAATGGCTGCGGAAACTTGAGCTGGCTACGGAAAGTGACAAGTTTCCGCAGCTGATTGAACAAAAATCTAAATCAAACAGCAGTCATAAACATAGTTAGGAAACCATTTCATAAGCTCTTTTTAGACTAATATGCAATGATTTGACAGCTTGGTGGATCAAGTAAATGGAAAAGAAGGCTGAAAATGTATATAGGGAAGATGTAGGTTTGGGACTCAACATACCCCCGCTGTGAAGGTGTTGCATGTCGTCATGCAACCAAAATTGTAGTCATTCCGTTTTAATCCATATGTTCTGAAGCCTCTGCTAGGACATCTAGTCCTCTTTTCCTCTTCCTTGGTGCTACCACCATCCTGGGTTTCCTTATTAGACATCTGAATTTGAGATTGATCAATTCTCTGCTCAATTTTCTGCACTTTTTCTTTAGTTTCTTGTTTTTCTTTTGCCATAGTCCCAAATGAAGCATGGTATTATCATGAATAATTTTATCTACTTTGCTTTGCTCCTTAAGTGCTTCATTTTCTTGCTTTAAGGATTGAATTTGTGCATCTGGTGTCATGTGGGGCAGAGTGGTACTCGGACCTGCAGCTGTTTTTTCTAAAGATTCAAGGTAGTCATATACCTCCTGTTGACCGGGATCTATTTCAGGTGTCTTTCTTGGACTGAGTTCAAAATCTTGTGGAGGAGGAGGACTGCTTTCTAGCTCTGGCTGAGAAGGGCTTTCATCAACATGTGGAGGACTAGTTTCAATACTTGGCTGAGGACGAGGTGGACTACGGCTAGCTGGAGGTTTCTCGGGTGTTTCCCCACCCAAGTCAATGAAGTGGGGCCGTTTTGCTTGTGTTTTACTCCCCTTTCCTCTAAGCATGGTGCTTCTCCTTAAGTATGGTGGACTAGTACTCCCTTCTTGTATGCTTTGTTTCCCTTTTCCATTTTTCTTTGCTATAGCAACTTGTTCTTGAAGATGCACTAATCTCTCCGACAGTGTTTGATAATCTTCCTCTATAGATGGCTCAGGTGATTGGTAGACTTCTTGTATGTTTCTTTTGCCTTTCACTTTTTTCTATTTCTTGTCCTTAGTTCTGTTCTCTTTTTCTTTTTGACCAACTTCTTGAGTTTCTGTAGTAGGAGAGTCTTGGACTATGGTACTCTTTCCTTTTCTCCTACTCTTTCTTGGTGTCTTTGGTGTACTACTTTCAGATGCCTCAGATGGCTCTTGAAAGTAGTTTCTTATCAAGAATTGTTCCTAGGTATCTTTGTTTTTCTTCAGTTGGTCCTCAATGAGAATCTTTACAAATCCATGATGATATAGATGAGGTTCTATATTTCCTATGTGTTTTTGGACTGTGATACTCATCATTTTAAAACTCAACAGTAAGAAATAAGGCAAATTAAGAGTTTGACTCTCTAAGAAATTCATCAACAGTCTAGCATGGTACATGTACATTGAACCAAAGCATCCTTCGCAAGTGATAAATTTTTGGATAACTAACAACAGACTTGCCCATTCTTCTTTCAATGCATGAACAAGAATTCCTTTTGTAAACACATTGGTGTCCATACTTGGGTTTCTTAGCATAAATATCCATGCCTGTTCGTCCACGCTTTTGTTTTTAAACCATCTCTCACCTTCCTGGGGTAAGCCTGTGGCAGCTGCTACTGTTGTTTCAGTCACCGTGACCTTCAAGTCTCCAATCTCCACCATTTGGCCATCGAAAGACCGTGCAAAAGCTTTGGTTACCTATTTATTATAGCCCTTAAATTTTTGGATGAAGCGTAACCATTTGGCTTTCTTCAGCAAATATTTTGCTTGAGGGTAACCTTCTAAATATTTAGGTCCTTCTGGTTCTGCCCTTAGTAATCTTCCCATTCCTTCCTCTGTTTTGAATTTCAACTGAAAACTCAATTGCGTGTGAGGGTTTAGCAGAGGGAAGGTGGCTCGGTTGCAGGGTTTATGGCCCAATACAGTGGCTGCAATTGGTAGATGGATAGTAGGTAACAGGAGTGCTTCGGGATTACAGGCGGAACAGAGGATGAGCAGCCACAATGAGTTCACAAGATGAAATGTGGATGTATGTGAAGAAGATGGTCTTAATAGAATGGAAAGGGAATGGAGTGAAGTCGAGATTTTGAATTAATCGGTTGCGTATGAAATGTTACACGTTTTAATGGATGGCTACGGAAAATGCGATGGAGAGGAGCCGTAATGGGATAGGTCACATCTGATGATTACAGGTGGTGAAGGAAAGTGCAGTCGACTATGAGTTTAAACCCGAAAATCAATCATGAGACCATTAAGAAATGAATGCATGGTGTGCGGAATAATATCGTGGAATGGTAGTGGGTAATGGAGCTATCGTAACGATCATTGCACATAGTAGAGCTTTTATGGTTTGATAACTATGCATAATCATGACTTTAATTGCTATTTAATTAAAAATTTTTGCTCATACCTTTGGAAACCTTGTCATTTCTTGATCATTAGCTTTTAACCAACTGCTCTTCCTTGATGTCTTGGAGATGCTCCATGTCTTCATAGCATATGCTCAATTACACCTGCATTTTCATGATTATTGCACTAACATTTTGACTGTGGTTTTGAAAAACAGAGTGGTGGCTGCGGAAACTGCTTCTGGCTGCGGAAACTGCAACCAGCTGCGGAAATTGACACAACACCTTCTTAGTTGAACAAAGATAGTTAGATAATAACTAACTGAGTGAAAATAGTCCTGAAAGGGACTTTTATTGATGAAATGAAATGAAATGAGTGAAATGGAGTGAAATGAAGTAGAGTGAAGTGAAATGAAAATGAGATGAAGATGGAGTGGAATGGCAAATGAGGTGGAGTGAAGATGGAAAAAGAAGGAGAGAAGAGATTTTTTTTTGGAAAATATAGAGTGTCAGGTGTCCCTGATTTTCACTCTACATTTTCTGTATAAGATCGCCAATCTGTGATTCGTTTTCAGTCTTATACAATTTTTTTTTTTTTTAACTGAAAGAAACAAAGGCTAGGCTGGTGGGGAAGAAGGATTCTTCTTCACCAGCCTTATTGCAGAATTCTCTTGAAACATTTTGACAAATTCCTCTTTTGAGAGTGGCTTATGATAAATTTTCAATTGGTGGCCATTCACAATGAGAGGAGTTCGAAATTCATCAATGGTCTTGATTCTTACCGCTCTATTGCTAAAGACTTTGTCAATCTCATATGGCCCAAGCCAATGAGTCTGAAATTTACCTTTGAAGTCTTTAAACTTGGAATCAAACAGTAGTGCCCAATATCCCTCTTGAAACTTTTTCTCTTTGATGTATTTGTCATGCCACTTAGCTCTTTGATGTTGAACTAGATCAGTTCTTAGAATTGCTTCTTGTCTGATCTCATCTAGCTCATTCAGCTGCTCCATTCTGTGCTTTTGGGCTTCTGATAGATTCATTCCCAACTGAACTGCCATCTTGAAAGTTTTGACTTGAAATTCGATGGGGAGCAGGACTTCTTTCCCATAAACAAGTTCATAGGGAGAATGTCCTATTGTATTCCTCCATGTAGTTCTGTAGGCCCACAAGGCTTCAGGAAGCCTCTCTGCCCAATTTCTTCTGTGTAGATGGACAGTTTTGGTGATGATGCTCTCAAGAACTTTGTTTGTAGACTCCACTTGGCCATTTGCTTGCGGATGGTAAGGAGTAGATTTTCTGTGCTTGATTTTGTATTCTTCCATCAGCTTCTCCATCAAGTTAGATGTAAATTGACTTCCCTAATCTGTCACAATTTCTCTTGGGACACCAAAATGAGTAAAAATATCCTCATAAAGAAAATGAACAACTGAATTTTCAGTGGCAGCAGGCAATGCTTTGGCTTCTACGCATTTAGTGACATAATTAGTGCATACCAATATATACTTCTTCTGTTTAGATGGTGGATTAATGGGTCCAATGAAATCTAAAGCCCATTTTTCAAAGGGTTCGATGAGTACCTATGGTTGTAATGGCATTTCATTTGAAAGAGTCGGTCTCCCAACTCTTTGGCAGCTGTCACACCTTCTGACATATTGTTTTGTATCTTTGAAGAGGGAAGGCCAATAATATCCTAAAGAAAGGATTTTATAGGCCTTCCTTTTGTCAGCAAAGTGTCCACCGCATGGTTCATCATGACATGCCTTAAGGATGTCAGGCATCTCATCTTCCCGAACACATCTTCTGATCACACAATCTAGCCCTGTTTTAAACAATTCATTAGAAATCCATGAATAATTCGAACTCTCCTGAATAATTCTTCTTTTTTCACTAGGAAATAAATGTGGAAGTAGCTTCCCTGTAACCAAATAGTAGGCAATATCTGCATACCAAGGAGTCTTAGTAGTTACTGCAAATAAATATTCATCTGGAAACTTATCCTCTACAGGAGAATCTTCGTTAGTATTTTGGATCCTAGACAAGAAATCAGCTACTGTATTTTGTTTCCCTGGTCTATCCAACACAGTAATATTGAATTCTTGTAAAAGTAAGAGCCATCTTGTAACTCTGCCATTAGTAACAGGTTTGTTCATTAGAAATCTAATTGCATAATGATTAGTATGGACAAAAGTTTCATAGCCTGTTATATAATGTCTAAACTTATTGATTGCATGAACAACAGCTAAGAACTCTTTTTCAGTCACAGTATAGTTTAACTCGGTGGGAGTCAAATTTTTACTGGTGTAGTAAATGGCATAAGGAACTAAATCCTTTTGACCCAACACAGCTCCTAGAGCTGTATTTGAAGCATCTGTAGAAATATGGAAAGGAAGTTTCCAATTTGGCCCTCTCAAAATGGGTGCTTCAGATATTCTTGTTTTCAAAGTTTCAAATGTAGATTGACAATCAGGATCCCATTTGAATTCATAGTCTTTTGTAAGTAATTTGAAGAGTGGAGATGCTATTTTGGTGAAGTTTTCGATAAATCTTCTATAGTATCCAGTAAATCCAAGAAATTTTCTAACATCTTTTTGACAATTTGGAATAAGAAACTTGGAGATGACTTCGACTTTTGATCTATCAACTTTAATTCCATCCCCCGAAATATGATGTCCCAAAATAATACCTTCAGTAAACATCATAAAGCATTTTTCATGACTCAATGAAAGGTTTGTTTCTTTACACCTTATAAGGACTTTTTCCAAATTCTCTAATGCCTCTTCAAATGAATTACCATAAACTGTAAAATAATCCATATAAACCTCTACACAATCATGGATTAGATTAGAAAAGATTCCTAGTACTGCCCTTTGAAATGTTGCGGGTGCATTACATAATCCAAAAGGAAGTACTCGGTAAGCAAAAGTTCCCCATGGACAGGTAAATGTGGTCTTATCTTGATCTTCAGGTGCTACCTGAATCTGATTATAGCCACTAAAACCATCCAAAAATGAAAAATACTTTTTGCCTGCTAAAGTATCTAATACATGATCGATAAAGGGTAAAGGAAAGTGATCCTTCAAAGTTTCTTTGTTCAATTCCCTGTAATCAATGCATACCCTCCATTTACCATTCTTTTTAGGTACTATAACCAAAGGAGAAACCCATCGGCTATCTGAAATTGGATAAATGAAGTTTACATTGAGTAGTTTTTGGAGCTCTTCTTTCACTATCTCCCTAAGGTTTGGATTCATCCTTCTCTGAGGTTGTCTGATTGGTCTAATATTTTCCTCGATATAGATGTAATGAATGCAAGTCTTAGGGTCAATACCTTTCATATCGGTATACTTCCATGCAAATGCAGTAGAATGTTTTTTCAAGATTTTGGTTAGCTCTCCCTGTTGTGATTTTTCCAAGTTTTGTTGATATTCAATGTTTTACCTGGAAAGATCTCAATGGCGGAACTACCAAACTCTTCCACAAAGAAAAGAGACATTTTTCTAGATGATAGATACTCAATATTTGAATCTAACTGAAATTGTGTGTGGTCATATTCTGAAGATGTTTCAAAGTTTTCTAATGTGTTCAGAATTTGACTATCTTCACTGATTTCAGAAATGGTAAAGATAGGTTGTATAGTATCCTCATCATCAACCCACTCATTATCTCCTATTTCTGTAATTGCTTTTGCTGGAGGATACAGATTGAATTTCTTTGTCGAATTACCATCAGAAATATACATATCCCCAGACCTACAACTGATAAAAGCATCAGTTGTGGCTAGCCAAGGTCTTCCTAAGATGAGAGGGTGTCCTCCTAAATTACTCTTGGGAGTTAAAATCATAAAATCTACTGGATATTCCCAAGAGTCTAAGGAGACCGAAATGTCTTCTAATACACCATCTGGTTTGATAATTGATCGATCTGCAAGTTGCAGTAAAGTAGGTGTAAAAAGAAGATTAGGAAGTTTCAGCTGTTCCATAGTCTGTCTACTCATAATGTTGATAGCAACCCCTAAATCAATCAAAGTATTTGGAATTTCTATCCCATTGATATGTGTTTTGACAATTGGACTACCGGGATCTACATACTTCTGCATAGTAATTTTTCCCATCATGATATCTGCAATTTTTCCTACCAGGTGGATTCTTCTTGTATCTCTCGGTTTCCTTCCTGGTCTTTTAAGACTCAACTCCTTTATTGTTTTTGCTAGAATAGGAATCTCTCTAATGGCTTGTAACAAGGGAATCTTGATACAGACATTCTTTAATTCATCTAGAAAATCATAGTCAGGCAACAAGATTTGTTTTTCCACCCCTTTGTCAATTTGTAATCTTTCAGGAAAAGGAGGTGTGGATGAAGATGCAGGTTGCTCAACTATAGGAGTTGTGTGGGTTGACTCTTTTTCTTTTTCTTTTCGAGTGCTTGGGTTTTGAAGAGATGCTTCAGAACCTTTATTGGCTTCAAGAGAATCTTCCTCAGAAATGCTTTTCTTTTGAGCATTTATAGAAGGCTTATCTAAAACTCTACCAGATCTGAGTTGTACATCATTGAGAGGAACAATCATATAGGTAGGAAATTGTTGTCCTTCCACCATGTAAGCATTTTGAGGGTTTTTATTGTTGGGGTTCGGCAATGGCTGGGAAGGTAGTTGATTTGTCTTCTGTTGGAATGGAAGAAAGAGTTGAGAATTTGGATTCTGTTGAGAAGGTTGTTGTTGTTGTGGAAATGGCAATGATAGTTGTGGATTTTGATTTGGAAGTTGTGGAGCTTTTTGATTTTGAAAAGATGGAGGATATTGATAAAATTGAGCAAATCTCCCATAAGGATTTTGCATACCTTGTACCCATGATTGAAAAGGATTTTGAGGTTGGGACCAAGGTTGTTGCCAAGGATTCCAATTTGGTGGGGGTTGAAAGTTCATAGAGTTGTTAAACCCTTGGTTTTGTTGCCCCTGCCAAGGTCTCCTTGCAACAAAACAGAGAGACTCAATTGAATTTGGATCTTCTTGAAAGACAGCTTTGAGCCCAGGAATTGAAGGACAATCCTTGGTCTCATGGTTTTCTGAACAAATCACACATGTTTCTACAACTTTTGCATCCAAGGGACATTCCCTTAGAGCATGTTTCTTTCTACATTTTGGGCAAAAGATGGCCAAAGCTTCAGCTTCTGCTTTCTGCTTGTTTTGTATTTTAAGGGTGTCTAGTTGCTCACTAAGACTTCCTAAGATATCAGTTTTAAATTCATCAAGCATGTTGCCAATCTCAGCCCTACTTACTGATCCAGTTGCAGATTTGTTTGCTCTAATGAGAGAAAGATCTCTAGGCCCTTTTCCAGTTTTAGATTTTCCCCTTGAGAGATGGACACATAGCTCTGCTATATCATGAAGTGGAAGTTGAGATATATCTCCTTTTCCCATCATGTTCAAAATATCTATCCATTCATCTCTAATGGCTTTTAATAGAAGGGCTTTCAAGGTTTCCTCATCTAAGTTATTCATTTTTGCTCTTTTCAGGTTGTATTGAAATCTTTCAAGTAAATCCTCTAAGTTTTCATCTTCTCTTTGCACCATTTTGAATACCTCATCCTTGTGATTGGTGGGCATACAATAGTCCAGGTATCTATCCAAAAATGTTTGTTTCATATCATTCCAAGTCCTAATGGATTGAGTGACTAATCCCATGAACCATTTCAAAGCAGCTCCTTTCAATGTTGAAGGAAACAATTTGAGTTTTTGAGAGTCTTCCAGATAATCATAAGTTCGACACACGACTTCAAACTCAAATAGAAATGTTTCAGGATCCTCATTTCTTAACCCATGAAAGTTTGGGAGGACAGATGGTGAGATGCTTTTCATTGTTGCTTGAGAATCCTCATCGACTATAGGAAATTCGAATGAGTTATCTCCATCCCTATTTCCCCCATTGTTACCTCTACCTCCTCCATTGTTTCTTCCTCCTCCTCCTCTACCTCTAACTCTACCAAATCCGTTTACTACTTCCTCTGTCATGATAGTTTCCTTATAGACTTCAGAGTCCTCTGGTTCCTCTACTAATGGCGAACGAGGAGGAATTTCTCCCTCTTCTTCTTCAGGTGATTCTACTTCTTCAACTACAATGTGTCTCCCTGTAGAAGGAAAGAAAGGATCTTTTCCTAATTCAGATTCGATGGATGGTGTGGGAGAGTCTCCTAATTCAACTACTGCCTCTTGAATTCCAGGAATCCTAAGGCTAGGAGTGGGAGTTAGAGATGATGGAGGTGTCTCTTGTCTATTCCTTGAAGTAGATGGAGTTGTAAAAATCGAACTCTTGGCCCTAGCTAAAAACCTTCCCCTAGAATCTCTTGCTCTATGCATGTCATTTTTTTTTATTTTTCTTCAAGTCAGGCTAATAATTCTCTTTCTGATCTTCCAGGTCACTCTAGGTGCAAGAAGAGAGCATACTCAAGAAATTATTAAACCAATAACTTTCTCTTTTCTGATCCTCCAGATCACACTAGGTGCAAGAGGAGAGCATACTTTGAGAAGTTATCAATTTTTCCTTCCTTGAAATTTTCTTGTTGTTTTTTTTTTTTAAGAAATTGGCTACCTAGTTTCACTTCCCCGGCAACGGCGCAAAAATGTTTGGCCAATTTAGTGTGTCCTAAATTGCTATTTAAAATGTCAATTCAGGAGTCGTAAACTGCTAAAGTGAAGTGCACTGTATATGCAAGATGACTGATTTCTTAGTTCTTTGTCGTTTTTGAGTTTTTGGTTTGTTTTTGGGTTTATCTTCTGTGGATTCCCTAGTGTGAGATGGCGAAATTGAAAGTCAAGTATGGATGATAATGGTGATTTCTACAATGATTTTCCAAACTTTAAAGTTCTCAAAAAGAAGGTTTCAAACTGACTGTGATGAAATCAATTCTCAAAAGAAAATAAATGTACCAAAACAGTGAACTAGTGACAATGGCCCAGTATCCTTACTGCTGTATGAAAAGAAAATAAAAACTGAACTCAAAGCAACTCAAAGACTGAAAGAAAAGCAAACTAAATCACACTACTTCAACCCACATTCTGACCCTTCACCTTTTGACTCGCTCCGGCTATAGGAAGTAATCATAAACAAGCTGAGTAATATGATATCTAAATTGCAGGAAATCAAATTGCATAAAAGGAAACTAAGATTTAACTACTCATTCATATTTCAATTCTTGAAAATGACATAAGTAATTTAATCACTAACTTGCAGGAAAGCAAACTAAATCATACTACATCAAATAATATTTTGATTCCTCACTAATTGAGTTGCTTGGCTATAGGAAGGAAATCATAAACAGATGAGTAATATGATATCTGAGTGGCAGAAAAGTAAATAAGCAAAGCAAAACTGAAAGAAATGACAATGCTGGAATTAAAACTCAGTAAATGAATCAGCAGAAAGGATAAGATGATCTCATGTCAGTAGTCATTAAAACTATGTAATTTGCTCGGGCTGCCTACAAAAACCTGAAAGACAAAGACTGATCAGCTAGCAACCATGAGAAAGCATAAAAGAAAAGATAAACAACAGTTAGTATAAATATCAGGAAGTATATACAAGAAAATAATTATAAAAGCAGTAACATAATGAAAGAAGGCAAGAAATTATACAGTAGACATAGAGCTTTGGTGTACAGGGGCCCTCTGCAACCTCAGCCAATCAATACTCAATCACAATTGGAACTCAAGAATGTTGTCTTCTCATATATTAAAGTGCAATAAAAACATAGAAATAGAGCACGATACAGTGGATTGTAAACACAATCAAGATTACATATGAAAAGCTAACTATCCAACGTATACTAATGCGTTATTTATAAGTGAAAACACTATAACTGATTCCTAGATTCTACGCTGCCAAACAGACATGTAAATCTCCATGGCCTGAGATCTAGCGGTATGGTAATCATGATAGATAAATCCATGGAGTGGTGGTTGCTCGATTCGGTTCAAGGATTGATCCACAGGTGTTAGCACACCTCCGAAAATTGAGGATCTTGCCACGCAAAACTTCACGTGGGCAAAACAGAGCCGTGCCACCACAAAACTCTTGGTTTGACCCTTCCTTTGACCGTCTTTGACCATGGTTGTTTGTGAGTGATTCGGCTGAACCAAGGGGACACGCTCCATGTACATGTCATTTGCAGCTTGCCCATGTGGCCAGATTCTCCATTGGACACCTGTAACATAGTCTTTAACAAAATGGCTGCGGAAACTTGAGTTGGCTGCGGAAAGTGACAAGTTTCCGCAGCTAATTGAACAAAAATCTAAATCAAACAGCAACCATAAACATAGTTAGGAAACCATTTCATAAGCTCTTTTTAGACTAATATGCAATGATTTGACAGCTTGGTGGATCAAGTAAATGGAAAAGAAGGCTGAAAAGGTATATAGGGAAGATGTAGGTTTTGGACTCAACAATTTGTTCCTGATTTTTCTCACATTGTTTTACCCTTGCAAACTATGATTAAGAAAAATTCAGTCTTCAAATGGGGACACAACGAAAGGGAAGCCCTTGATTCAATCAAACAAGCAATCATTAATGCTCCTACATTGAATACTCCTACATTGAATACTCCCAATTTTTCTAGTCATTTTATTTTGTATAATTTGGCCACTGAAACATCTTATGCCGCTATTTTAACACAAATCAATGATCAACAAGTAGAAGCACCCATATCTTTCTTTAGTTCTAATTTGCAGGGTGTTGAGCTTAATTATTCTGAAGTTGAGAAACAAGATTTCGCTGTATTTAAATCTATCAAACATTTTAGACCTTTCCTCTTAAAAACTCATACAAAAGTAATAGTCCCATTCTCTGCAGTGAGACAATTGCTAGTTCAAAGAGAATTAGGAGAGAAAAGAGCTAATTGGGTAACAACTTTACAAGAATATGACATTGATATTAAACCAACGAAAAAGTTTTTGCAGATTACTCGCAGGAGCTTCCAATATACCAGATCATGAAGATTCAGATAGTACTGCACAAGTAAATGAGATAAGTATCATTGACTCTGAATCTCAATATGCTGATATGATCTTTTATTTAAAAAATGGATATGCTCCCCTTGGATTCAGCTACAAAAACAAACGTGCCTTAAGGTTAAAAGCCAAACACTATGAAATCATTGATGATGTGTTATTTAGGAGAAATTATGATTCTGTTATATTAAGATTCCTTGAAAACTCTGAAGCGTAAAAGGTTTTGCAGGAACTACATGATGGCCCAGCAGGTGGACATTTTGGAGGAGACACTACAACCCACAAAATACTACATACTGGATATTGTTGTCTAACTTTGTTCAAAGATGCCCATGACTACATGAGGAAATGTAAGATATGCCAAACTACTAGTGGGAGACAAAGGAAACTAGCCTTTCCTTTACAACCAGTTATCATTGAGCAACCATTTGAACAGTGGGGGCTTGATATTATAGGAGAGATCATTCCACATTCTTCCAAGCAACACAAATACATCCTCACAACCACAGACTACTTCACAAAGTGGGTAGAAGAAATTCCACTAAAGGTAGCCAATTCTGATGCGATTATCGAATTTATTGATCAGTTCATCATTACAAGGTTTGGTTTACCTAATGCGCTTATCTTTGACAATGCATCTTATTTTTCTAGAAATAGTATAGTTGAATTTGCTCTTAAGAGAGGTTTTAAGTTAAAATACTCTACAAATTACTATCCTCAAGGAAATGGCTTAGCAGAGTCAACTAACAAAAATCTCATCAGGATTATTAAAAGAACTATTGATCAAAACCAAAAAAATTGGCATAAATCTTTAATATTTGCATTATGGGCAGATCATATAACTCAGAAGGCCTCAATATGTACTTCTCCTTTTAACTTAGTGTATGGGAAAGAAGTTGTAATTCCACCAAATTTAGCCCTCCCATCTCTAGCCCTAGTACAATTCATTGAAGAAACTCCTTCTTCCTCTATTCAATTAAGGTTTGATCAAATTCTTAAATTGGATGAGGAAAGAGAAAAGGCCAAAATTACTCATGCTAAACATCAGCAAGTCGTTAAATCTTCTTTTGATGCAAGTTCAGCCGGCTCAAAAATGTTACAGATTGGTGATCTTGTTTTGAAATGGGACAAAGCACATGAAGACAAAGGCAAGCATACCAAATTTCAGAAGATGTGGCTTGGACCATTTCAGATCATTGAAAAGATAGGCTCATCAATGTTTATGCAAGACTTATCAGGAAAGATAGATTCTCTTCTTGTGAATGGGCTTATCTTAAAGAAATTCTTTTCCTAAGGAGGTAACCCCTTCTTACCTGTACATATTCTTTATGCAAATTTTGGTTTCTTTTAGAAATAATGTTGTAAATAGTCTACCATTGGCTTTCTACTATTGAGCTCTTTGAAATATTATTGTGACTACTTGCTTTTAAAAAGTAGAAACTTTTAAGGAAATGATTATAGTTTTGGAAATTAGATAAAAAACATGAAACTCTGAAATCCTCTTTAAATTTGTGAAATCTTTCAAACCTTGAAAACACAGTAAATCATTTTGAGTTTTATCAGTTGAGAAAGGTTATTTATAAAAAGGTAAAGACTTTCTCCAACTAAGCATCTACAACTCTATAAATGTCATCCATAAACTCTTAAGGAGTCAAGCATTCACCCCATCCACTAGGTTTATGATTTTTTAGAGTGTAATTCTAAAATATATCTGATTTAAAAGATAAGAGGTCTCATTACGAGCCTTCTTACCATGATCATAGGGAACTAATTAAGCTGACATTACCAATACTGCATACCAAAACAGGGTAATGGCTTATAATCAAAAGACAAGGGGTCTCATCACGAGCCAACTTGTTTAGTTTAATTACAACCTGTGAATGACATTTCCATCTTCTGGCTATCCAACAAGGGTAATGGCTTTTAATAAAATAAAATATGAAAAAATATATATGTAGATATATCTTTCTGAATTTATCTTTAAAAGATTATACTCTTAGATGGATGGGACAATGAATAGTTGATGGTTAAATGGTAACCCTGTCGAGACTATAGATGTTTGTTGGCAGCAGTGGCACTACCTATGACAAAAGAGTAAATTTAAAAGCTAAGTTGGAGGAGCCCCCTACTTTATCTTTAACAACCAATCAAAGCTTGAAGAAACCAAAAAATGTTTTTATTTATGATAAGGGTTTGTAAAAGAAATTGCAAAATTTATATCTTTGTTTTATTCAGAGTAATTTTTTTTTTATCTAACCAATTCCAAGATAGTTCCCTTTTCCTCAATTGATTCTACTTAAGGAAGTGTTAGAAATTTCATTATTTTATTCAGAGATAACTGGTTCTTCCAGTGAATTGCCAATTGTTATGCTATACAACAACCCCCCATTTCAAATTTTTAATCTTAGTCTAAAGATGCTAAATAAGAAATAAGTCCCCTTTAGGATATAAAAAGCAATAAAACCTTTTGAGTAAAAATATATTTTCCATACTTCTCATATAAAAGTTGCTTTATGAGTGTTTGGAACCGCTCATCGCAAATCGCAATTGCGTAGGACCAATGAACATCTGTTTGAAAAGTTGTGATGCGATCAAAGTCATCGCAAATTCCTCATCACAGTTTTAAATTGAAATGAACCATTTATAAACATGCGATGTGATTTAACTACCACATTTCACATATCGGTAATCCTAAGGAATAAGTTAGGGCACTTCGTTGAAACCTTGCGATGTGATAAGGCTATCGCATATTGCATATCGCCAATCCATAGGAAAACATTGAAACCACTCCGTTGAAACTTTGCGATGCAATGTAACTATCACGATCGCATATCGCATACCACACTCCCAATAGAAACAAGTAACATATACTATGAAGACTCGCGATATAATGTTAAATCAATTATAAAGGAAAACATGATTTACGAAGGAAAAACATGATTTGCCAAGTTTGAAAGGAACCCGCCAACTCTACGTGCTAGCTCATCACTCATCGCAATCGCAACAATACAAGGAATTCTTTCAGACATAACGCTTGTAACTCACGATTTACGATATGCGATGGCTCTACACGTATTAAAATAATACAATTGCTAATCACAAAATCATAGAGTTGTGACACCTGTTCTAAAAGGACCGTTGGAAAACTTGTGATGCGATATATATTAATTCGACATTAAAGTTTCACGTTATGAGGATACGGTAATGCATTAAGAGGCAGTTATGGTTACAATCCTTTAAGGATTTCATCCTTTGTGACTATGTACTATATGAGATCTTTTGCATCTAATGCGCATAACTGCTTTTAGTCTGTAATTAGTTGTATTGGCTGCTCTCAAAGTTTTTCGCCTATCACGCTTCTCTTTCTCATTTTGCAGTGTAAATCTAGAATCACACAGTCAGTCAAGATGTCTAAGAGAGCTCGAAAGACAAAGGCTCCCCTTACAGTGGAAGAAGGACAAGGAAAATTGGTGTTAATCTCAGATACTACCTATCTAGGCTTTGGTAAGACCTCATGGGAAGGCATATATGCTTTGCTTGAAAATGAAGATCCGAAGGAGATAGAAGAAGAAGCAACAACTGATGGAACTGATAAATCAGAAAACATGCTCAATGATTTGGCCAACTCTTTCCTCCATCGAATAGTGGCCCATGCAAATATTTTACCATATAATGATATGGTAAGATGGTGTTACAGGGAAAAGTGTCTATGTAGAACTGCTAATCACACTAAGGCTGGTAGCTACCTTAGAAACAAACAAAGTAAAACTACTTTCGTTTTCCTTTATGAAAGATAGATGAGAGAAGAATAAAGGAGACCACACCTCTGTCTTGCGCTTGGTTCCTTGCTTGATTCCTCTCTCTTCTGATAGTCCTTTGCTACTTGCTTTCTTGTATACCCAGCTTCACAGAGTACCTACAAAATTAAAGCAGCATAACACTATACGAGAACATAGATCTATTATCATAAACAATCTAGGATCAGATGTAAATTGACCATACAAATGCATAAAACATAAATCACACAAGAGTATGGAGGAAAACTTGAATAGCTTTAATGATAATCAAGAAAGATCCAAGAGAGTTACAACCAGTTGTTCTGACCCAGCATCATCCTCTCAGCAAGTAAGCCCTTCTTCACCTCATGCAAAGCTTAGATCACCCAACACTATGATGTTGCCTCAAGAAACCAACAGCAATTCCTTACAAGATGCAAAATTCCAGCCTCTAGATCTCTGGGATGAGGGATCCATATATAGATGTCTGTAAGGGAGATGAGTTAGCTTGTGATTTGATTAGTGTCTTCCCTCTGATAGTTCTTGCTTCCACTTGGAGATTGATGATCTCTTACTCATCCCTGGTCGAATTCAGAGAGGCAAGTGTCATAGGAGAAGTTTCTGGAAGATTCCATGCTTCTCCACCTCACGGATTGACACTACCATTTGTATCTTCTCGCCCATCGCACCCCATAGAAGGGCTTTTTGAAATGCAATGCACCCACTGTGTGTATTTAGGTGAGATGCAACGCACTTTGCCTATGGAGTAGGTGAAATGATCCAGTTTTGACCAGTTTTGAGTAGTTTTTCATGGAGAACTTTTGGGAGAAGCTATAATTAGTTGACCTTGTTCCTTTAGGGGTTGGAACAACACTTTTAGGGACTTAGGAGCCCTTGGTTTATGGACATTTTATGCTTGGGGTTGTAGTGCCCAAAAATGTCTATAACAGTTGCCCCCTAAAGCATGAGGTCGTTAATCTTTTTGATGTCGGGTGAAATGCTTTATCATGAGGATCCGAAGTTCTTTCAAGCTGGAAGGAGACCTGTAATAAGATACAATCCAATACATTATATTCATAATATTTTCATGATCTAGCTGATGTGGGCATTCCCATGCTCAGCTTTATAAATTCATTTTCATGTACATAGGACAAACAATCGTCTGAGTGTAGACTGATGATCCTGGTAGAGTCATCATCCCTTAGATTGGATGATTATCTGTGCAGCAATGATGTACATTTGATGTCTTTATTTCCTGAATATATATCGCAGCCCGGATGGATGAAACTAGATCCGGGGTCTTCAATCTCGTTCGATCTTTCACTCAAAGTACAAGTCGATCCATGTGAGAGATGTTTTGGAGTCGAACATGGAAAGACATCGCCTGATTACCAGCCAATGATGTAAGCTATTAACAGGCGCGAGAGGAATCACCGATAATGATAATGACCCTCAAGGTACTGCAGTACAATTCACGTGGTGTGAATAAGGGACTTGGCGTCGAACACCATGCAAAATCTTTCGATCGAAGGCCATTGATGTAAACCTGTCGCCGGAAGTGAGAAACTTGCCATTGAGGCATGCAAGCTTCAAAGTACTGAAATGGGTGTTCCTAGATTGACTTCTTGGATAATGAGTTGATGTTGACAAGAAGCGATCCTTCATAGGAGGGCCTTAATGAATCCCACATCAATGACACGAAACAAAGCAAATGATTTTAATGGAGGTGAAAACGGTCTGGTGATATAAGGTTCAGGGTGGAGGTCATGAAAGAATGGAGCGTAAATGTATTGCAGCGGGTGAGACACAGGTGAATTATCTGAGTGACTTCTCTTGAACATATCGGCGACACTGACATGATGGATTGGTAGCATTAACCCCAAATGTGGATGGTGTGTTGTGACCATGGTGATGTGACCGGTGAATGAAACAACCCAACCCAACTTGGATGCAGAGTGAAAGTGTCATGTTCAAGAGCGACTTGCTACCAACAAAGTTTCTTCAAGTTTTCTTCCCAAATTTTCCCCAGTCATTGCTGACCAGTACCTCTTTATTTTTGTCAAGCTTGAGGAGGATAACATATGCTTGTTCTATAATTTTCCCTTCGGGCAAACCCATCGCTATGTTTTAACGAGTCTAGCGATAGTGAAACTCGTTCTTGTCAGCTATGGACAAGTTTGTCGCTATTAGGTTTTAACGAGTTTAACGACAAAGATAACTTAGTCCTTTTCAATTTTAGAGAGTCTGAAAAGGGACGTAAAGGAAACACCAAAAGTCCTTTTTCGTCATCTAATCCCTTAAGTCCGAAAAAGTATAAAACAATACAGAAGGGATGGATTTTCGATACTTTTAACGAGCCAAACAAAACAAGTGCTTGATCTTTTTGTGTAATGATCCCTAAGGTCCAAAAAGATTAAAATCTAAAGGAGGGATAGCACTTCCGGTCCCTTTAACGAGCTGGAGAGGCCAATGACTCAACAATATTTTCATATTTTACGAGTCAGTTGAAAAGAGCTTAAAGGAGACTCGTCTTTGAGGAACGAGTGATAAATTTGGGTAGCAGCTAATTCCAGGTAAGGTTTGGAATTTCCCAATCACGACAGTGTTACAAGGATGGCTAACAGGATCACTCTTCGCAGCTATTCCTCAAAAGGGGTAAACAATCAAATGGAGGTGAATGATCAGCCAACACATAGTGGAGGTGATGATGAGAACACGACCAAGGCTTTAAAGACTGAAGTGCTACATTCACGACGGTTATTTACTGGAAATTGGTTCATTTTTTATTGAGCTTAAACGCTGGGGGAAACATTTGCTCATTGCTTATGTTTATTTTTTAACGAGCATGAAGTCCGCTTTAAAACTGCTCAATCAATCCAGTCGTATAATAAGAATGTCTCATATATAAAAATGGCAATTTTCTAAAGCTTTGCCCCACATCCTTTCTTTATGCAAGTTAGGAAATGACAAATCCTACGAGTTTAAAGGGTTAGAGGACCTACAAATTTAAAAAATTAAATGGTCGCTCTTCGCTTGCATGCCAAAAGGTTTGCATGCCCCCAGGTATAAAATAGAGTTTCAAGGTCACCTCTCAATCTACCGACAAAACATTTGTTTCATCGGGAAAGGTTTACCTCTTTCAGGTTACCAAAGATTGTTCTATCTGCACCGCAAACAAAACACTTCTTTAGCGATGCCTACCGAAATAGACAAAGGTGAGCGGCGCAAGTGCCTCTACCCACATAACTTTGACGAGGGAATCTTATTCCAGTCTAACCCCCTTTTCCAATTGTGGATGGGAGTGTCAGACTAGTCGTATTCTCTCGCGGAAACCTATCCTATACTTGAAGTTTTCCTGCCGAAGTAGACTAGGGTGCATGCCCCTTGGGTTTTAGTCATGTCCTCCGAATCACTCGCGCTCATCAGGTGGACGGACTGGGGATTGATGAGACATTCCTTGCGTGAGAAGACCATTCAGGGATGGTATATGACTATTTTCCATGTGTGAACCGGGAAATGAAAGCTGGTCTACGAGCTTGACCACTCTTCCTTCGTGTGAAAAACACATTACTCTAAAGAGTGATGAGACAATGGCTCCCATACAATAAATATAGTCTCGTCCAAGGAGTAGATTATAATCCAGAGGTCCTTGGACTACCATTAAGTTCATTTGAATGGTTTTCCCTCTCAATGTTATGGGCACATTGGGAAGGATCCCTAACGGTTGACTGGTTCCTTTGTCGAAGCCTGTTAGATTTCTCATCTCAGGCAAAAGCGATGGCGAACCAAGCGCTTTCCAAGCAGTCGAGGAAAGGATATTCACAGAAGCCCCTTCATCTATGATGGTACCGGCCATAACCATTCTATATACTTGAGCAATGATTCAGAATGGTACACTAGCTAGTAAACGGGGTCTGCCTAGCTGATTCCAATCGAAGGAAACAACTAGGTTGCTTGGAGGTGGGACTGAATAGATGGCCGGGTACGACTCTGACAAACTTCCTTCCTGCGGTAAAGGAATGGGTAAATTGCCCCCATGTTCATCGGAGTCTGTGTTTACAAAAAGAATTTGGACGGTGTCATCCTTGTTCTCTTCGGTGACTGTATCATCTGAAGATGGAACCTCTGAAGGCAAGACCGGGTCAACTGCCGCCTCGACCTTTTGACTTTTGTCTGGTATGGGTTTAGATGGTTTATCTTCAATGATAGACGCTTCGGCCGACCACCTAGGCGGGTCAGCCGGATTTTCAACTAGTGACGGACTCGGCAAGAGTTTCTTATATCCAGGAGGAAGTCGTAACGGTGAAACCAGACGATCGTCCAAAACTCTTTTAGCCTCGTCTAAGAAGGGACAACAATGGACGGTGTGATCGCCTTCACACAGTTTACAAGGAAATTTGCTTTTTCCTTTTTGTCCAGGGGCTTCACTTTCACTAGTTGACGGTGTGTTTTCAACATGATCATCAGAGGTTGACGACACCGGGTTGTGCAAACGAGGAGACCAGTCCCTTGAGATCTGTGGGATGCATGGAAAATCTCTATGATAGTGGTCTCCTTTGCAAATGACACATGGCGATTTAGGCCTGGTCGGTGCAGTGTGTGGATTTTCGCTAGACGATGCTTGGTTGCCCCTTTTCGCCTTTGGCTCCTTCTTCTTCTTCTCTTTCTTCTTCTTCTCCTTCTTCTTCTTCTCCTTCTTCTTCTTCTCCTTCTTCTTCTCAGGTACTTGATTTTTGGCTTTACCAGCCTCATCAAGCGAAGAGGGAGGAGGAGAGGAAGAATTGGACGAAGTAGAGGGTTGGGGGGTAACTCTGGAATTGTCTAGTTGCTGACTCGATTGTTCAGGAATCTCGGTGTTCTGAATGACGGAGGTTGAGAAAAGCCATACGGGTAAGCCGATTTTCAATACTGGAAGCGACAATGTGGCCATATGGGGTGCACCAACATCTCCCCAAGAGGAGAAGGGACTAGGATTTCCTCCAAGGGGAACTCCTTGGTTGGTGGACTCCATTTTCTCAACCTAAGACCAAGGTAGGAAAGGTGATGATTATTCCATTTAAAATAAATTTTAGACACTTTGACACAACTTGTTTTTTCAATTTTAAAGAGTCGAGAAAAAACAAAAGATGACTCTAGTCGCCTTCGATTTTTAATGAGCTTGAAGTGACAAGTGCTCAGATGGACCTTTTCTGTAAAGGAGTCTGAAAAGGAATGAAAGGGACTGCTCTGGAAATCTAGGCAGAGGGATTACCAAACCAATCGCAAAACTGCAGAATACTTTTTACGGTACGACAGTCAATCTTCCCGAATGCTGTGTTCAGTGCATTGCGATCGATAGGGTGGCAGACACGGCTTCCTATGGATAAAGGATAAAGCCTATTGTGGTCTCCCAAAATATACTCGGCGGTATGTGGGAGCACAAGTCTGTACTGGCACTTATCGTCTCAAAGTGGAGGAATCACCCAACCAACAGTGAGAACAACAGTTACCAGGCTTTACGATGCCGGAATACGTCTCTAGCCTAGACTTCTAGATGTTGTGCGTTAGGTTCCAAAGCGTTGTTAGATTCATTAAATTTATTTTATAGTTGATCTTTCTTAAGAAATTTTCCTTTCAGGTTCACTGCGTGATGTAGATGTACAATTCCTAAAATGCAATCTAAGATGATAAATAGTCATTTTATCTTCTTTGTGCAATGAAAATCCTAGCTACTAAGGAAAGAGAGACAATATTCTTTCAACAAAGAGCAAAGAGCACACACTATATGCACCATCCTAAATCAAACCAATCAAACAGTCTAAATGCAAATGCACATGCATGTATTTGTTTTCAGCCTTCTTAATATGTGAATGATAAAAAGAAAGCTAATGCGCAAATCTGAATTATTTTCAAAGCGACAATTACTAACAAGTTTCTTTTCAAAATCAAAATGAAGACAATGACAACACTTTGCGATTTGGAAATGAAAACTTGCTTTCGACACTAGAAAAACTACTAATTTAGATCAAATACAATAGTAACAGGGTAATCGACTATCAAGAACAATCAGGTCCTCTTCTATGATTGAAAACGACACTTGCGACACTTTCAAATCAAGAAACGACAGTACAATTACGTTACTTTTTTGTAAAGGAGAACTGAAAATGACTCAACAAATACATAAAAACATTTACAATTCTTTGCACAATGGAGGCGGAATAACAGCAAGGAAAGGGGTTTCAAACAGAGGTATACTGACTATAGGCAGCAAAACTCTTGAATAGATCTGAAAAGAGTGAACACAGAAACCAAAATTTAGGAACAATGCCTAGTCTGATCAACGCACCTGTAACACAGTGAATTTGAAATGCAGTGCACCTACTACACTCGGGAAGTGCGCTGAATTTGAGATTCACAGAACAGACAGTGCGCTGGACCAAGGATGAGACTTTGATTGGGTTTCGGGTCACAGTTTGCAGTTCAGTTCAGGGATTTTGGCCGAGCAAGTGGTAATCAGTAAATCAATCACAGGGGTAGATCTAAGGAGGTTACTAGAGCCACCACGAGGGCAATTAGAAAGCTTGTAAATCAATTGTTTAATTCATAAACAAAACCTGGAGATTGACTGAAGCGACATTTATCTACTTTGCATTTGCATAGCAAATGCAGTTCGAAGGCTACCTAGCTCGACTTCAGGCTTCGTCTGTAAGTTTATAAAGTAAACAAATGTAGATAAACAAACAACCTAGTCGGTCCCTAGTGGAGTCGCCATTTTGTTACAGGGAAACATGTCTATGCAGAACTGCTAATCCCACTAAGGCTGGTAGCTACCTTAGAAACAAACAAAGTAAAACTACTTTCATTTTCCTTTATGAAAGATAGATGAGAGAAGAATAAAGGAGACCAACCTCTGTCTTGCGCTTGGTTCCTTGCTCGATTCCTCTCTCTTCTGATAGTCATTTGCTACTTGCTTTCTTGTATACCCAGCTTCATAGAGTACCTGCAGAATCAAAGCAGCATAACACTATACGAGAACATAGATCTATTATCATAAACAATCTAGGATCAAATGTAAATTGACCATACAAATGCATAAAACATAAATCACACAAGAGTATGGAGGAAAACTTGAATAGCTTTAATGATAATCAAGAAAGAGCCAAGAGAGTTACAACCAGTTGTTCTGACCCAGCATCATCCTCTCAGCAAGTAAGCCCTTCCTCACCTCATGCAAAGCTTAGATCACCCAACACTATGATGTTGCCTTAAGAAACCAACAACAATTCCTTACAAGATGCAAAATTCCAGCCTCTGGATCTCTGGGATGAGGGATCCATATATAGATGTCTGTAAGGGAGATGAGTCAGCTTGTGATTTGATTAGTGTCTTCCCTCTGATTGTTCTTGCTTCCACTTGGAGATTGATGATCTCTTACTCATCCTTGGTTGAATTCAGAGAGGCAAAAGTTTATGGAAGATTCCATGCTTCTCCACCTCGCGGATTGACACTGCCATTTGTCTCTTCTTGCCCATCACACCCCATAGAAGGACTTTTTGAAATGCAACGCACCCACTGTGTGTATTTAGGTGAGATGAAACCACTTTGCCTATGGAGCAGGTGAAATGATCCAGTTTTGACCAGTTCTGAGTAGTTTTTCATGGAGAACTTCTGGGAGAAGCTATAATCAGTTGACCTTGTTCCTTTAGGGGTTGGAACAACACTTTTAGGGACTTAGGAGCCCTTGGTTTATGGACATTTTATGCTTGGGGTTGTAGTGCCCAAAAATGTCTATAACAGATGGGTAATCGAGAGCATTAACATAATGGACAGAGCTTTCTTCATAGCTGATGGAAGGATGTTTGGATCCTTCAAACCTGAAGATGTCAAGAGAATGTATCACTTGCCAGATCCCCAACGACACTACAACAAATCATTCCTAGAAGCTTTCGCCAAGGAGAATGAGATTGAATCAGACCCTATCAAGCAATGGAGACACTTTCCTAACAAGCACAAACATGAATCATCTAGTATGTATTCTGTGGACTCCTTAGCATCTCCATATTGTTATGCTGCTGCTATGATGTGTAGACTCTTTGGGAGCCCTGATTCTGCTAGATTTTCTATTGAAATGGTTCCATTGATAGAGGCAACGATAAACTCCTTTGTGATGGACTGGGCAACTATCCTATCAGATAAAATGGCTAGTCAAATACTGGATTATAGAAAGAACAGATTTGTCACTACCCGAGTTGTGCCCCCATTCCATATGAGTGCTTACATAGTTGACACAATTTGTTTTAATTCCGACTTTCCCATCTTAGGTTGGAAATGGACTGTTTAGGATCCAACCCCCATTCATATTTACCATAAATATTTATGGAAGTCTGAATACAAGAATCATTTATATAGGATTTTCCATGGTTTCATCCTACCTGTCCATCAAGCTATCTTTAATAAACCTACTCCTCGGCTGTCTGACGAGGCTAGCATTGATTTAACCTCAATCAGTAGTTGGTTCGAGGAAGAGACATTCACCTATGTTAGGGTTTTTGGCAGCATTACAGATCCTCATGTCCTTCCACTTTACATTCCAGATAAGCTATTAGCCAGGGAAGTAGCCTACCAGATAGTAGAAAAAGGGATGTCTAGAAATCTTAAAGACTCCAAGAAACAGTTGTGGCCTGCCTTTCCTCTTCGCTGCGGCACCTACTCATTACATGATTTTAAACATGCTAAGAAAGAAGCAAACAAGACAAAGGATCCGAGTCTAGCTGTTAGCCATAAAAGATAATATGACCCAAAGAAGGTTGCTTTCAATTTCACCACTCAAATGAAATTTAATAAATTCTTGCATGAGGAAGATGAGTTTGATGACTTATTTGCTTTAGCAGAATTATTCTCAATAGTGAGTCATATGGAAAGATTCAAATTGAGTGCTGAGAAAATGGACAAATTCATTGAATACAGGACACAAATTTTACTGACAGTACCTCTGGATTTATTAAGTACTACACCAATCATTCAGCAAGCATAGAACAACGGAGAGCAGGTTATAGAAAAGATTTCTAGAGAAGTTGAAACAAGTGATAAGGCCAGTGAACAACTAAACACTGATTTTCACATTGATCCCATATTGATTGAAGAATGAGAGAAATTTGATCAACAAATCAAAAGTAAGAATGATCCTCAAAACATTATCACATCAGCACCTCCCGGAACACAACGACCCATTATTCCTGATATTGTGATTAAAGAGACACCCAACAAAGACACAACTCAAAAAGAGATAGAAATAATCCCTGAAAATCCTTCATGAGAGATTACATTGAACATTGAGGAAATTCCACCCTTGGATGTGTTTTACAGCCCAAAACACAGGGATGTGGTCAAGAGGTAGAGGAAAAAGAGGAAAATAGATCAAACATCATCCACATCTCCTAAATCTGAATTTATGAATGTCATATTGAAAGATTTAGAGGTCAATCCTTTTGAGGATTTGACTAAGTTATCTCAATTTGCAGGGGCATACATAGCTGCTACAATTGATAAGGCAACTGAAGTGAATCAATTGATCAAAGAAAAGGATCAAAAGATTAATCAGCTTGAACAATAGTTGGCAGTAGAGCAGTAAAAGATTAATCGGCTTGAGGAACAGTTAACAGTAGAGAAACAGAAGAATGAGCAACTTGAAGAACAATTAAACTTGGAAAAGCAGAAAATTGACCAGTAGGCCATTCAGAGACAACAATAGCTGTCTCAAGAGCTCGAGTAGCTTAAATTGATGCATCAGCAAGAGATTAAATCTAAAGAAGAGCAAATCACACAGTTACAACTCTCTATAGAACAATTCAAAGATTATCCCAAGGTTGAAGAGTTTAAGAAGGAAGCCTTAGAGGCAAATAAGGCTTTATCTCAACAACTGAATCTACTCTATCAGAAATATCTCTTATTGATCCATTATGCATCATAACAACATCATTGATTGACCAAGAAGTTAATACTAGGTTAGAATTTGAAGATGCGGATGATAAAGTCACAAATTATCTCTCCTGGAAAAGCACAGAAGATGGAAGAGCTGCTAAATTACT
The DNA here is from genome assembly GCA_031772625.1 of Pinus tabuliformis. Classification (NCBI taxonomy): domain Eukaryota; kingdom Viridiplantae; phylum Streptophyta; class Pinopsida; order Pinales; family Pinaceae; genus Pinus; species Pinus tabuliformis. Next base: position 1,483,936,071 of record CM062819.1, on the reverse strand, counting down.
TAAAATTGAAGAGTCTCATAAAGATATTATTTTTAGAATGGGAAATATAGTTGATAAAAGCAGAAAGAGCTACCTCCAGGGCCAGGGCTATAATGAATAATGTTATTGAGCTAGTGAATGATAACTTATATGGTGCCAATTTAATTTCTGATTGTTCCCCAGGAAAACTTCCAAGGGCGAAAGTTTTAGAGAAGCAATGGAAGCAAGATTTGGACACCAAGGAGGAGCAGCTCAACAGAGTACAAGGTCTTAACTGTGATGCGCATTGGTCCTTTCTGGTTAAGCCACACAACCAACATATGACTATCAAGTGCCTTGTTGATGCCATTGATCGCATGATGCCCAAGCTATTAGATGCCACATACGCAGGACAATTACACACCAGGCTGAGTCATCCTCCAGAAATCCAAACCATGCACTCGATTTGTCGATTGAAGATACAAGAGAAAAAATAGATGTGATGAATCTCTTCAAAGGTTATCGCAATTCTATTTTTGAAATTCAAATCCCATATTTTGATGAAGGTAGTTCCAACAACTCTCAACAATTTTTATGGACAGTTTGTTTTCAATTTTACTATAAAGACCCTTTTATGTGATTTTAGAAAGGGTCGTCAATTTGTATAAAAATAGACTTGAGAAGTTTGCACTTCGGCACTTCTTAATTTATTTTTTATAAGCCATGGATTAAGGTTTAGACTTGTTGTGAAAGAGCTTCATAAAGACTTGCATTTTTGTATCTCCTTGGAGTTTCTAGAATAAGAAGATTGAACCAGAGTGTTACTTGCATAACGAGACTCAAATGCATATGGTACTTCTATCATTGTTCTTTTGTCTTGTTTTTATGTAATTAGCATTCCATTGATTTGTTATTGTTGATATATTCTTATGTTTCAAACAACTCTTTATTATTTCACTTTTGAAAGATCTAGAATTGTTATATTGTATACGTATGTCAATGATAAATATTAGTATGTTATGCGATATGTTTTCACATTACTTTGTTTAATTTCTTAAACAAAGTAATCATCATTTAAATGCATCTTTCTGTAGATAATTGAATAATCTATATTATCATTTGTCTGCTAGGAATCATCAAGAATCACATTATTATGAGATCACCCGGGTTATATAGATATATCTGTATATTTTAGAGGTTATAGATTAAACCACCTATCATACTTTTATACATTTAAAACACACATTCATCAAATCATAATTTATTGGGAAACTGGTCCCATAATATCCAATCGGAGCCACCATACCAAACGGAAAAGGAGTTGCACTAAGGTCTAGACCGGGTGGTTATCCCCCAATGTTGGTGCTACAATTTTAGAGGCATCAATAACAACCAAAACCCTAACCCGAGGAGATGTAACACTAAGAGTTTATTGGCCTCGTTGGGGTTAGTTGGGTAGCCAACTTCCCGGGGTCATAACTTAGTCATATTATATCCATTTGATGTATATGATACTTTGTTGGAAATATATCTTCGAAGAATACAACTACTATCAAAGGAATTTTGCCTAAAAAATGTCGTTTAGGGCCTCAAAAAGGCTCCGAAAGTTTAGGGCCCAAAAAAATGCTAAAAATAGTAAATTGTTCTACAATTAAGGAAACTGAAAAACTGAGAGAGGCAATGGTGGGGGTCCAAGTGGAATAGGCGGGTGGCCACCAACATCCATCTGGATCATTCCTCCCCCCTTAGGAAGCAATGGTCCCCATTATGTTGAGTTCCTCCATGAGATGGGGAAACTTCTACCGAACTTGGTCCTTGGTGAGTTTTTCTGCAATCTCTGACGTGTCTAGTAATGGTGGGAAGCATGGTCGAAGGCGGTCCACATTGAACACTGGGTGAAAGCCAAGGAATGAGAGAATGCTGTGCTCCAAAGCATTTTTTTCCAGAGCCTTGGTAATGGTGTAAGGACCATATTGGAGTGGTTTGAGCTTCCGATGGGATCCTGTAAGGTGCTCTTTCTGTAAATGCAAACAGAATTTGTCGACCACCTGAAAATTGTGTGGCACCCAATGTTGATCATGTCACTGCTTGTACTTGGCATTTTCCACAATGGAGCGACGATATATCAGCCCATTGGGTAGAGGTGCTCCAGGAGTCATATCGAACAAATTCTTGACTTGACAGTGCAACGGTACCCCTGTGGGTGAGGAGAAGATGTCCCTGTATTCTTTCATGATTGTATCCACCTGATTCTACTGCGTGGAGGAACCCTTCCTGGGGGCCATGGATGTGGCTACGATCTTCGCCTTACTTTGAGAGTGAATCAGAAAGAAAATAAATTTCCTAGTTTGGGAGATGATCTTAATGCATTTCTTGGCAGAGATCAAAGAGGTGGCAGTAGGTGGGGCTACCTCTGGTATCCTGTATAACGTATTACCCAAAGAAATAATCACAAAGCAAGGTCTAGAATCATATACAACATGTCACTTCCACAAGTATGGTTGTCCTAATAATACATCACAAACATCGAGAGGGGATACATCACACAATACCTCATCTGTGAAGGGCTTGATGTTGTAGGGAAGGTGACACTGCTGGCTAACTCAGAGATCTAGTCCTTAGTGAATCCACCCAATGTTGTACGACTACGGGTGTGGTATGGTTAGCAGGCCCAATTGCTTCACGACCTCTGCTAAAATGAGGTTCTTTTGGTTGCCACTGTTCACAATGAATTGTAGTGACAAACCCGTCACCCACATTTGTGAGTGGAAAAGACACTCCCCCTCCTCTGTATCTTCGGGCTCATTCTTTTGGGTCTTGGTGGTGGCAACAGTGGCACTGAGCTCTACATCAATAATATGCTTCCCTTTGTCATTCCTTTTGTTGCGTTCTGACTTAGGGTCAAAACATGCATCTGATTCTGAAGCCTTCAACTCGGCCACCAACGACTGCTTGGCCTGACACTCACTTGTGTTGTGGGTGGGGCCCTTATGGATCTCACACCACTTTCCTGTGTCCTTCTTTGACTTCGTGGTGGTGTTATTTTCTTGCAGCTTTGATAGGTTGTCTTGGGTCACCCCGCCTTGACTTCGTCCTTTGTTCTTCGGATTCGCAGATCCAAAGTCTCGCTTCTTTTGTTTAAACTTCTACTCAATCTTGACAGTGTATCAATATGCTGTGCCAAGCGGGGAAATGTCCAGGAACCCCATCTCATCCTGGATGTACCTGTGTAGGCAACCGTGGTATTTGAGTACCAAATGCGCTCAGAATCCTTGATACCTAACTTTGTGCGAAGGGTATGAAAATCATTGGTAAACTCCGACAGGTCTTGGTCCCTTCCCTGCTACAGCGTGGTCCACTTTATGTATTTATCCTCATAACTTTTGACAGGGTAGTACTTCTCCTTGATGGCATCCCAGAATGAATTCCAAGTGGGTGCGATTGAAAACAATGAGGCCATATTTTCATCCTTCTGCTCATAGTAGGTTTCCCACCAGTCCTTGATGTGGGGGCCGACTTTAGGAAGTACAAAAGAGATCTTTTCCCAACTGGAAAAATCATGAACAAAAAAATATCCTTCTTGCAAATTTAACCATTTATCTACGTGTTGTAGTATTCAACAACCCCTCATTTTCCTTAGAAATCATAGGAGGAATAATGGGGACCCTTTAATTTTTTTTTAGGATAATATCCTTTTGCATAAAATATCCTAAGTTAGGTTTATTTTCTTTTATTTCTCAAAAATAAAATTAGAAAGCTAAGGAAGGAAATTACTTTTCCTTGAAAGAATAAAACATTGGGAAACAAAGAAAAAAACACTACAAAGGATAAACATATGGATATATCAAAGAAATTTATATAGCAAATGCCAAAGCTCCAAATTCTGAAACGTCGAAAACCGATTTCGTCGAAATGCTGAAAAATGATTTCGCCGAAATGCTGAAAAATGATTTCGGCGAAATGCTGAAAAATGATTTCGCTGAAATGACGAAAACTACGAATTCGCCAAAATGCTGAAACACCCGATATCGCATTATGTCAATTAACATTTCCGCTATCACATTCTATCAGATGATAAATGCCGACATCAAATTTTGTCAACTAATCACCAATTCGCCAAACTCGCCATTTCGCATTTCGCTAAAGCATACGGAAAACTACCCACTGTCAAATCGCTGACCAATTCGCTTCCGATACAATGCCATCTATCAGCACCACGTGAATGGATGTTTGAAAATTTAATGATCCTTTATGTGTTTTCTAATCTCGAGGTTTTCAATTGATTTGCAATAATTTTGACTTAATACCGAGGGATTCTCCATTACGCATGCATTTATTTGATATGACTTTACCAGCGTTCGAGTAATTTTTGCTTATCTTCGCTTGTTTTTTTAACAGGATAAAGACATGTCTCGACTAATCAAAGCAAGAAGAAAGTCTGCCACCCCACCAGAATCAGTCTTGCTGCCCGAGGAAATTCACGAAATGGCTCCATTGATTTCGGATACCACATGCACATCAGATGCAGGCTCGTCTAGTTGGGAGGCAATGTCCCAATTATTTGAAAATGAAAATCCGAGAATAGTTGAAAGTAGAGGAGCTATTGTGGATGATTCTCAAATAAATCACGCAGATCCATGGTCGGAAGTAGCCAATTATTTCCTTCACAGAATTGCTTCTCGTCCTAAAATCCTCCCATATACTAATATGGTGAGATGGGTTATTGATCATGTAGATATAATAGATAGACAATTCGTTATTGCCAAGAAAACTGTCATTGGTTCATTCAAACCCGAGGACTTAAGAAGAATGTATCACTTTCCAGCGCCCTAGAAGAGATACGACGCTCAATTTGTCCAGAAATTCATGTAGGAGAATTCAAACCCTGTTGAACTTATTAAAGACTAGAGGAAAGATCCTAACAAGCACAAGCGTGAGGACAGGGGTATGTATTCACTGGCTTCTCTTGTAGGCCCTTTCTCCCAGGTTGCTGCTATGATGTGTCGTCTTTTTGGTTTAGCCAATACTCAAAAGTTTTCAGAAGAATGGGTGCCCTTGATTGAAGCTGCTTCTGACAACTACATTATGGATTGGGCAACCATTTTGTCAAACAATTTGAGCATGAAAATTCGTAATTATAGGCAAAAGCACAATGTACTAGCAAGGACAACTCCTCCCTTTTACATGAGCGCCTATATTATGGATTCTATATGTTTCTCTTATGATTTTCTGTCTTTAGGATGGAAGTGGACTGATCAGTATGCTACCCCCATTCATATTTACTTTGACATCCTGTGGGAATCTAAGTACCACCCTAATTTTTACAAAATTTGCCACGAAATCATAGTCCCTATTCACCAAGAAGTCTTTGGAAGTAAAGCCCCTAAGGTTACTGTTGAAGCCAATAGAGATGCCAAACAGTTGGTTATGGTTTGACTAAAGTGCATAAAGATGCCAAGAAAACTGTTTGGCCCCCCTTTCCTATTTCTTGTGGTTCATATGCCCTTGACAATTTCAAGCATGCTTTTCTTGAAATTGAACAATTAAAACTTTTTTGTTTTCCAGTTTTGCCAAATCGACACTATGATCCTAACAAAATTGCCAAAGAAGTAACAACTCAAGTGAAACTCAGGCCTTTTTCAAGTGAGCCTGATAAGTTTGATGACTTATTTGAGATGCTTCCAGAATACTCTATGGTCGAGGAGCTAGCTGCAAAAAGATTAACTTCTACGGAGTTGCTAATCTTTAAGCAATATTGTCAGAGGAGAAATGCCCATTTACCAGAAATACTGGTAAAACATATGCAGCAGGAAACAAGAAAAGCCGAAGCATCAACCTCTTCTTCCCAAATACCAGTTATAGAAACAAAAATTGATGTTGTTGAACAAGAGAAACAATTCAATAAAGTCTGGGAAGAATTCAATCGTGCGCTATCTACTGAAGAAATCCCTACCACAAACGGTTCCAGTCAGCAAGCTATAGAACCAATGTTAGTTACTACACAGTTAGCAGCAATCACTATTGATCCAGACACAAAGTTATGTACAGGTAATAAAGAAGCCTCCAAGGTTTCAGGAGATAAAGGGGAGACCTCATTCACTGCCGAGGATCCCCAAATTATTATTAATACTGAAGAAAGTGAGAAGAACATCAATGCAAAAGCAGAGAAAGATTCTACTACACCAGAGGATATGGAAATAATCCCTGCATTCCCTACCACTGAGATAGTCCTCAAGATTGATGAAATTCCACCATTGGACGTGTTTTACAGTCCAAAGCATAAAGCAGTTATGAGCAGATCGCAGAAGAAAAGGAAATTAGAGCAGTCTCCAGACTTACTCCCTAGCGAGACTCCAATCCAAATACTTTGGAAAGGAGCTTAGTCTGCCCTTGAGGAAGAACTGAACATGATGTCTCAGTATGCAGGAGCTTATGCCAGTGCCACCATCGAAAAAGTCGCAAAAATTTAGTTATTAATAAAAGAAAAGGATCAAAGAATTTCTCAAATGGAGAAACTTTTCCAACAGGAAAAGAAAACCATAGAGCAACAATGGCAATCAAATGTTACTAATTTACAAAGAGATTTTGATAATTTAAGGCTTCAATTTGAAACAGAGAGCAGAGATAAAGATCAACAGATTCAACAATTGCAACAAAGGATTGAAAAACTACAGGAAATTCCTAAATCAAAAAAGTCTGAAAGGAGGCATCTGAACTGGACACCCTACTGACAAAACAACAATTAATTTTTTGTCATAAATTATCTCAAATTCATGATTTAGCCAATACTAGCGATTCCTTGGTTACTCAACTGTTCGATCTGAGGACATATTATGAAGGGATCGATGAAAAAGTATCAGACTACATAGATTGGCAAGACATTGCAGAAGGGAGAGCGATCAATCTCCCTAGAATTGAAGAGTCGATAAAGGAAATTGTATTTGGTGATTGGGATATGAAGATGAAAAGCGTTGAAATGGCCATTATCAGAGCCAGAAATCTTGCTTCTTATCTCACCGAATACGTTAAGGACACTCTATTTTAAGCTTGTCTGATATAGGAATGCCTGAAAGACACTTTGCCATATGTCAAGATGTTAAAACAATCATGGAAAGAAGCTTCTATGAAAAAAGCTCTAGATATTCAAAGCCTATACAGACCTAACATGGAGAGTTATTGGCATTTCCTAGTGAAACCACATAGTCAATGGCTTATGTTGAGGTGTCTCTCAAATGATGCTACTCAACTTCTTCCACCACTCAATGATGCAGTCTTCACGGGACAGATGCGTATGTAGCCGATACACCCCCCCCAGCTCGAGCCAATGGTGAATGCATGCAATTTGAAAGAACTAATAGAAAAGGATCATTATAATTGATCACCATCTTGCTGTCCAAGATTTTAGTTTTAAAATAGTATTTAGAAACTTTATTTACAAGTTTTCTAGTTTTATAATATTAATAGCCTATTTAAACCCCTTTCATGCATTTAGAAAGGGGGTCCAAAATTTTGATAAGGTTGTAGATTTTAACCCCGTACAGAAATTACCTGCATACGAATTCTAAATCACAGAAAAATAAACAATGTGAGAGCATAACACATAAAACACATATACGCAGAGATTTCCCCTGGATCCCAAAACCGGGACTACCAGCTTGATTTTTCATTATGTTCCTTTCAATGTTACAATACATATTTATACATGCTGAAGCATCCAATACCATGGACCGAAAACCATCGCATCCAAAACCATGGACCGAAAATGATAGGTAGGTTCACCCAACCTAATATAGGGTCCAAATTTTTTTTTCCCGAGGCGCTGCCCCGGACCCCGTAGAGGGGGGCTACCCGCCCCCCTCAAACCCCCCGGACAGGGGGGGTTGTCGCCCCCCCTGTGACCCCCCCGTTGCGCAATTGGCGCAACGAAGGGGGGGCTCCGCCCCCCCTCTAACCCCCGGTTCACTACATGGGTTAGTCGTGGAAAGAATATAACACAACCCAACAATCTCCCACTTGTTGTTTTCTTTCCACACGAGGCGACAAGAGAGCTTAGTCATTTTTCCAGCCCTGAAAATGCCCATTGTTTCTCTACACCAAGAGAACTTCTCAGAGCTCACAGATTTTGTCAATGCATCTGCAGTATTCTTCAAAGTGTCCACCTTTACCAGCAACACCTTTTGGTCTTCTATCATATCCCTCACAAAGTGATACTGAACATCAATGTGCTTTGTCTTTGAATGATAAGCAGGGTTCTTTGCCAAGAAAATTGCACTTTGGCTGTCACAGTCTATTCTTATAGCTCCCTGTACTAACCCCATACTTGAACACAATCTCTGCAACCAAACTGCTTCCTTGCTTGCATGAGTGGCTGCCATGTATTCTGCCTCTGTAGTTGATAGTGCCACTACAGATTGTTTCTTACTCATCCAACTGACTGCACCTCCAAATAGGTTAAACACATACCCACTTGTAGATCTTCTTTGATCCAGATCTCCAGCCCAGTCTGCATCAACAAAGCCATGAATATCCAACACTCTGTCCAATCCTGGTCTTCCTTGGTAGCACAAACCATAATCACTAGTGCCACGCAAATACCTGAAAACCCGCTTCATTGTTGTCCAGTGCTCCTTCCTTGGTTTTGACATAAACCTGCTCAATACTCCCACTGCATGTGCAATGTCTGATCTAGTACAGACCATTGCATACATCAGGCTACCAACTGCACTTGCATATGGAGCACGGGACATGTCCTCTTCCTCTTCTTGTGTCTTGGGACACTGTTCAGCAGATAACCTCACACCTATAGGAATAGGAACCTTCATCGGTTTATTATCCTACATATTAAACCTCTGCAGTATTGTCTCGACATACTTCCTCTGGTTTAACTAGAGCTTCCGCTTTGCCCGATCTCTTTTAATTTCCATGCCCAAAATATAGTTTGCAGCACCAAGATCTTTCATGTCGAATTTGGAGGACAGTTGGGTCTTCAAATCCTAGATAATTTCTTTGTCATTTCCAACCAGAAACATATCATCCACATACAAGACCAGATAAATAACACGGTCACCAATTTTAAAATACACACATTGATCTGCTTTGCTTCTGGTGAAGCCAAGTCCCCGTATAAATGTATCAAATTTCTGATACCACATCCTTGGTGACTTTTTTAACCCATAAAGAGACTTCTTTAACTTGCATACCAGTTCTTTCTTACCCTTCACCGCAAAGCCTTCAGGTTGCTTCATGCAGATTTCCTCTTCCAAATCCCCGTGAAGAAATGTTGTCTTCACATCCATCTGTTCTACCTCAAAATCAAAAGCAGCAGCAACAGATAAAAGTAACCTAATAGAAGTTACCTTGGCAACAGGAGAAAAAATATCACCAAAATCAATTCCCGGCACCTGGGAATAACCTTTTGCTACCAACCGAGCTTTGTATTTCTCCACCTTCCCTTCTGCATTTGTCTTCTTTTTAAACACCCATTTGCTGCCAATGGGTTTCCTTCCAGTCGGCAACTCCACCAGATCCCAAGCCTCATTTTTGTGCAAAGATGCCATTTCATCAACCATGGCTTCTTTCCAGAGTTTTCCATCCTCTGAATCCACTGCTTCCTTCACAGTTCTGGGATCATCATCAGTAACAGACAAAGCAAAATTTGAACAGAAAGCAGATGGACTATACCTTTTTGGCTACCTTCTTTCTCGAATTGATCTTCTCAGAGCCGGAGTTTGTGGCTCTTCATCTTCTGATTCCTCCTCTATTGTAGAGTCTGATTCTTCCTCCTTTGGCTCAAACTCTATCTTCTCAGGTTCCTTTGGTTGGACTTCATGTTTAATAACATCTTTCACCTATCTGAACACCACATCTTGGCTGTACACAACCTTCCTTGTTATTGGGTTCCAAAGCTTATAACCCTTTAAACCATCCTTATACCCAATAAAGATGCACTTTTCAGATTTACTATCCAACTTGGTTCGTTTCTCCTTTGGAACATGTACATATGCATCACATCCAAATACCCTTAGATGTGAAAGAGAGGGTTTCTTACCAGTCCATACTTCTTGTGGAGTCTTATCCTCCAACGCTGATGAAGGTGACCTGTTGACCAAGTAACATGCAGTATCCACCGCCTCTGCCCAGAATTCCTGTCCTAACCCGGCACCACTGAGCATGCTTCTTGCCCTTTCCATCAACGTCTTTTTCATTCTTTCTGCGACTCCATTTTGTTGAGGTGTGTATGGAGTAGTCTTTTTCCGTGCTATACCACACTTCTTACAGAATTCTTCAAATTCCTTGCTGCAAAACTCTCCACCATTATCTGTCCTCAGCACCTTTATCTTCTTCTCTGTCTGATTTTCCACCAGAGCCTTAAATTCTTTAAACCTGTCAAAGACTTCAGATTTCTTCTTAAGGAAATATATCCATGTATTCCTTGAGAAGTCATCTATAAATGATACATAGTACACAGACTTACCCAGTGATGGAACCTTCACAGGTCCAAACACATCACTGTGCACAAGCTCTAATATCTGTTTCGCCCTCTTAGCACCAGAGGGGAAACTCACCCGATTCTACTTCCCATATACACAATTTTCACAAAAATCAAAATTTAGAGAGCTATTACTCATACCTTCTACCATACCTTTACCATGAAGTATTCGAAGGCCCTTCTCTCCAATATGTCCAAGCCTTTGATGCCACAGCATGGTCTTCTCTCCAGAGACCACTAGATTTTCAGCTCCACTTTCAGGAACCACAGAACTGTTGCACCCATCAACAACAGTGCTACCTTGCAGCTTGTATAGAGTTCCAGTCCGAACTCCCCGCATCAATACCAGTGCTCCCTGAACCATCTTGTAGGTATCCTTCTCGAACACTGTTTTTACACCTGCATCATCCAACTTGCTTACAGAAATCAGATTTCTGGCCAATGCAGGAATATGCAGAACACTCGGAAGTGTTCTAACCCTTCCACCTTGCAACTTCAACTTTACTTTTCCGCGACCAATGATTCTAGCCTTCCTATCGTCTCCTAAGAAGACATCACCACCATCGTATTTCTCATACCCGCAGAACCACTCTCTATGGGGAGTGAAGTGAAAGGATGCACTTGAGTCAATCAACCATGCCTCATGATCTACATGTGTACTTGAAGAAGCAAAGTACACATCCCCACCTTCATCTGAGGTGGTTTTCGCCTCTGCAGAAGGAGCATCATCAGATCCCTTTCCTTTATCAGGAGCTTTAGATTTACAGTCCCTTTTGAAGTGCCCTTCCTTTCCGCATTTCCAGCACACCACCTTTACAATTTTTCCTGGAGATTTAGATCTCCCTCTAGATTTAGATCTCCCACTCGATGAATTATTTTTGTTTCTATTCTGGGACCGTCCTCGTACAGACATGGCATCACCATTCTGGCTCTCTATATTTTTTCATCTCATCTCCTCCGTCAGCAAGGCTGAGACTATTTCATCAAACTGCAAAGCAGTTGCATTGCTACCTATTGCAATAACTAGACTATCCCATGAATCTGGTAGAGAACACAACAAACTGATGCACTTATCTTCATCTGAAATTTTAATATCAACAGACGCTAATTGACTTACCATAGTATTAAATGCATTCAGATGCTCTGTCACCGAGTCTCCATCTTTCATCCTCAGGTTATACAACTTTTTCCGCAGGAACAGTTTATTCACCAGAGACTTAGATTGGTACAAAGTCCCTAACTTGTCCCACAAAGCCTTTGCCGTAGCTTTCCCTGATACATTCAGCAATACTGAATCTGAGACACATAATCGTATTGTGCTCTTTGCCTTCCGATCCAACTTCTTCCATTCTTCATCGGTCACTCCCGTTGGTTTAGTACCTGGATCTACCGCGATCCACTGATCTTTATCCACCAACAGATCCTCCATCTTGAGTTTCCACAACTCAAAACTCTGACCATTGAACTTCTCGATCTCTATCTTTCCGCTGCTTGCCATCTTCTTTCACCACCAGAATCGATCTCACAGATCTCCCACTGAACAGGGTCTACCACAGGCCCGAGCGAAACCCCTTAGCAACAAAGGCGTCCCCTTGAAGCCAAAACAGCTCTGATACCAAATGTAGGTTTTAACCCCGTACAGAAATTACCTGCATACGAATTCTAAATCACAGAAAAATAAACAATGCGAGAGCATAACACATAAAACACATATACACAGAGATTTTCCCCTGGATCCCAAAACTGGGACTACCAGCTTGATTTTTCATTATGCTCCTTTCAATGTTACAATACATATTTATACATGCCGAAGCATCCAATACCATGGACCGAAAACCATCGCATCCAAAACCATGGACCGAAAACCATAGGTAGGTTCGCCCAACCTAATATAGGGTCCAAAATTTTTTTTCCCGGGGCACTGCCCCGGATCCCGTAGAACCCGCCCCCCTCAAACCCCCTGGACAGGGGGGGCTGTCGCCCCCCCTGTGACCCCCCCCGTTGCGCAATCGGTGCAACGAAGGGGGGGATCTGCCCCCCCTCTAACCCCCCGATTCACTACGTGGGTTAGTCGTGGAAAGAATATAACACAACCCAACAAAGGTGGCCTTTGAACTCGCACTATTGTTTGGACAGAAGTTATCCAATTGAAAGGCTGAGCATGGAAGCTATCTTTTTAAGATATAAAGCTTTGATGCATCATGTACTATTATCTTTGTGTTGTTGTTTTATGTTACTAAATTAGATAGTTAACTTATTTCTTTCTGAATATTTCATTATAGTTTGCTATGAAATGAGATATATCATTGTCACTATTGATGTGAGATATTGAATGATTTGCGATTATATATGAGATAACGAGATCTTTTGTGTGATTGAGTTTTTCATCAACTAAGTTAATTAACTATTTAATTAATTTAGTTTCTTACATATGCTTTCTTTTCATTAAAGTATGAGATGATCTATATTGTTACATGCTTTATGAAATCTTTCTATTATATCACATGAAAGAGATTTATCCCGAGAAATAGTTAGAATAAGTATTAAAGTTTTATCATTAGTTATTAAATCATTCCATTGTGTTGATTTCATTCCTTATGTTATTATTAAATATTTTTAAAAACGGGAAACTGGTCCCTATATCCCCAGTTGGACCCACCATATTCAATGGAAAAGGAGTTTCTTTAAGCTCTAGATCGGGTGGAGTTCCCCAATGTTGAGGCAGTCACCTTCCAACCTTCAACACTAGGGCATCCACATTTATCTAACCCTCAAATATGGGAATGTCAAAGTTAACTTGTACCTTAAAGGGTGTGGCACTTCTAGAGTAGCTGTGGAAGTAGATGCATCGCCCCTGGGTAGCCGCTGAAGGATCTGGGCAAAGTTGTCCATCATCACATTCCTTTGTCGCTCTAGGGCTTCTCTGAGCAAGATTTTGATAGGATCTCCTGCCCTCTCGTCTTTTTTTTCATCCGCCATGGGAGGCCGTCAGGATGTATGAGGCTGGTCTTGCAAAGGTTCGACCAGTTCAAGCCCTAACTCCTTATATCCCGACCTCGTTGGGGACATGCAAAGAAAAGCAGAGAAAATGCATACTGCTATGATACCAATGATCCAGATTTAAACATGAATGCAAAAAATTATAGATATAACCATAAATGCAAAGATGCAATAGAAATGACACTTCATTTCATTAATACCAAATACTGAAATATGCCTACAAACATAATGGAAATAAAAGTAGCTCGGGCAATGGTAGCTTATCTATGACAAGAGATGTGGCGGCTACATGCCTCTAAACTGAGTTACAATGAGACTCAAGGGCCTTTTTATTTTTGAACAATAAGAGAAAACCCTAAACAACCAAAACCCTAACCCGAGGAGATGTAACACCAATAGTTTATGGGCTTCATTGGGGTTAGTTGGGCAGCGAACTTCCCGGGGTCGTAACTTGGTCATATTATCTTCGTTTGACGTGTATGATACCTCGTTGGAAAGATCTCTCCGAGGACTACAACTAATGACATGATTTCTATAGAAATCATCAACATTTTTCCCAAAAAGCGTCGTTTAGGGCCTCAAAACGGCTTCAGAAGTTCAGGACTCGAAAAACTGCTAAAAATAGTAAATTGTGCTACAATTAAGGAAATTGAAAAACTAAAAGAGGTAATGGTGGGGGTCCAAGTGGAATAGGCGGGTGGCCACCAACATCCGCCTGGATCATGGTCGACGGAGGTACACCGGAAAAATCAACTACCTAAATCACCGTGGAGCCTCCCTCCCTGTGACGTTAGCATGGTGGGGGAGGTCCCGCCATGATTGTTGCTATTAGATGGGCTCCAGGTGATCGACGGATGAGCTTTCGACAAGGCTTCCCCCCTGTGATGTTGGTGTGACGAAAGTGAGGTCGCACATGCTGTTGAAGTGACATGGCGATGGTAAATAATGGGATTGAGTTTTGTAGGCAAATTGTTGGATGCTGATAGTGGATGGAGGATTCATACCATTGTTATATATATATATATATCCAAGGTGGGCATACATATTTCTAGGCATACATGGGCCACTGGATGGTGGGTCAACGACTCTGTATATATATCACCTTGGGGGTTGCGCATATGGACGATGACCTTGTCATGGATGATGCTCCATTGAATGGTGAAGATTCATTTACAAATAAGTGTACTTATTGTGTATATTATATGTTTATAAGTTATGTGTCAAGGCATGTGCCACAATATGAATACTTTATAAATATATATACTCCATATATATGTACATATGTATATGTGTGTGTGTGTGTACATATATATGGAGTATACTTAATATATATATATATATATATATATATATATATATATATATATATATATATATATATATATATAGATATGCATGCACACATACATATATATACATATACATTAATATATACACACACCATATAATGGTGGAAATGGTGGAAGAGTAATATGGGATATGTGGCATTGTAATGCACCTCGTGTCCATAATTCAAAAGTGATTGGAAAGCAAAGAGCATCGGGAAAGATAAAAATAAGTGGCCCAAGAAGACTGTAGATGTGGTGGAATAACAATGTGCTATGTTGTAGGAAAAGAGTGATGAGACATTAAAAGATTAATAAAACTTTGAAGTAGCATAACTTGAGATCCCAAAGTCCAATTTGGAAAATCTTTATACTGCTGGAAATGTCTCGCTGAGACAAAGACGATGAAGACATCCAAGTGCATTTTGGGAAACTTGAAGGAAATTGAAAAGAAAAGAAAAGAAAAGAAAATTAACCCATCTCTTTAATTGTATTAGGATGGTTGGGTAACCAAGTGAACACTCCATAGAGGGTAAGGTGGGGTTGTTACAAAGAACTTGGTCGGATGTGCCATTTTTATAGAACTCATGGATCTGCCACTTTATTTCCTCGTTTTCTAGAAGAGATCGTTGGTAGATTGGCCCATTCGTTAGAGGTGCACCCAAGGTTAGTTTGATTGAATTCTTAACCTAATAGTGCAAAGGTACCCTTGTGGGTGAGGAGAAGATGTCTCTATACTCTTCCATGACCTTATCCACTTTCCTTTGTTGCACAGAGGAGCCCATTGTGGAGGCTATGGATGTGGCCACGATTTTCTCGTTACTTTGAGAGCGAATCAAAAGGTGTATGGCTGCGGGTGTGGTGTTGTTGGAAAAACCAACCACTTAATGACCTCTACTAAGATGAGTTTTTTTAACTACCACTATTAACAATCAATCACAATGAAGCTCCCTTCACCCATACTCTTGAGTGGAAGAGATGCTCACATTGCTTCTAATATTTGGGCTCACTTTGTTGGACCTTGGTGGTAGCAACGTTGGCATTGGGTTCTGCATTGATGATATGTTTCCTATTGTTGGGTTCTAGTTTAGAGTCAAAACCTACATCTGACTCTAAAGCTTTCATCTCAACCATCAGTGATTTCTTTGCGTGACACTCATTTATGTTATGAGTGGGGATTTTGTGCAACTCACACCACTTTCCCATGACTTTATTCATCTTCAAATTGTTATTCTTTTCTTGTGGCTTCGATGGGTTGTCCTAGGCTATTCCACCTTGGATCTATCCTTTTTTCTATGGTTTGGAGGTGCCCTTTCCTTGCTTCAGATTTGCATATCCAAAGTTTCACTTCTTTTGTTTAAATTTTTACTAGATTTTGGTAGCATATCTAAATTTTGTGTCAAGCGAGGAGATGTCCAGGAAATCCATTTATGTATGGATGTATTTATGCAAATTTCCATGATACTTGAGCACCAGATGTCACTTAGAGTCCTTGATACCCAACTTCGTGTGCAAGGTATAAAATATATTCATGAAATTTGGTACTTCTTGGTCCCTTTCTTGCCATAGTATGGTCCATTCTATATATTTGCCTTCGTAGGCTCCAAGAGAATATACCATTCCTTAACAACATCCTTAAAATAGTTACAAGAGGACGTGACTAAAAATAGTGCAGGCTCCTTCGCGAACCTTTTCTCATAGTAAGTTTCCCACCAGTCCTTGACATGGGCGATGAATTTAAGCAGTGCAAAAGTAATATTTTCTCTATCAAAAATATTATGGATCGAAAAATATAATTTTAGTAGATTTAACCATTTATCTAGAGCCTCTGCACCTATCTGACCTTTGAATATAGGAATATAAAAATTAACTTGTACATTAAATGGGGCGACACTTTCGAAGTGGCTGCTAGTTATATGTCATTTCGTTCCTTTGTCACTCAAGGGCTTATTTGAGCAACAATTTGATAGGATCTCCTACTCCCTTATATTTATTTTCTTCTACCATGGGAAGCCATTGGGGTAGACTAGGATGGTCTTGAGAGTGCTCAAGCAGTTCAAGTCCCAACTGTTTATACCCCGACCTCGTGGGGCACATGCACATAAAAACATAGAAAGAGAAGAACGCTTTGATACCACTGATCCAATTTTTTGAAGGAATGAAATGAAATACAAATTTAAAATAGAAACATAGAGATATAGTGAAACTGAACTTCAATTAATAAATAGAAAATACTGAAACTGTTTACATGTAGAATAAAAGAAAACTAGCTCCAGTGGTGGTATCTTATCTTTGAGAAGAGATGTGATAACTATTTGCCTTCCTGAAATATGTTACAATGAGGATCAAAGGCCTTTTCATCATGAATAAACAGTGAGAAACCCTAAACATTAAAAACCCTAACCTTAGGAGATAAAGTTCCAGAGGCTTATGGGCCCGATGAGGTAAGTTGGAATGTCAACTTCCTGGGGTCATAATTTTGGAATATCATCTCTTATTGGCATGCACAATAGGCCGTCATAAAGGTCAATTTGAGGAGAAAAACTTTCAAAACAAACATGAGTCAAAGACCAATCCCACCTGAAAGGTACATAATGGTTGAAATGCCAAAAGGACACAATGGTTGAAATACCAAGCCCACCTAAAAGGGGTTGTGGCTAGTTGAGATATGGAGAGACATGTTGTAGCTATGTTGAACATAGGGGAGATTCTCATCCCATGTTCGTGGATTCTTAGAGTTGTACATCCATAATATGTGCATGATCATGTTGTTGATGACCTCTATCTTGCCATCAATATGGGGGTGGAAGGAACTCGACTTGGTGAGATTGGTGTCCAACAATGACCATATAGGTTGAACATAATGCACTTAGGAACATTCTATCTTGATTTTATATGATGGTTTGTAGGATCCCAAAATGTACCCACACTCGTTTGAATAAGAGCTTGGTAGTGGCTTATGTTGTGACACTCTTCATGCAGGCAACCAATATGGTCATCTTAGAAAATCTATCAATGACCATAATGTTGAAAATAGCAACAAGAAATGCTAAATATAGAAGTGCTAAAAATAGCATTGCTATAAATAACATTTCAGGATACATTCCAATTTTAGTTAGTCCTTGAACTAAAATTGAGAATTAAAATTCGATTTTGATCTTAATAGTTGTTTGAAAAAGAATTAATTAATTCATCTTGAGTTAATTAGTTGGAGAAAATCAAACATGAAGTCTATGTGAAGACATGCAACAGTTTCCCCTTTGATTGAGGAAGTTATCCCTTGATTAAGGAGATTAGGATGAGTTGTACTTTGAGTTGTAATTAGTTAGCTTAGTTAACTGAGTTAAGTCTAGTTAGATTAGTTCCAATAGTTTGTTGAACTGATTGTGAGTTCAGTTAGTTAATGCATGCATGCATGTAACTATTGCACTTCAGATAACTGAATATTCTCTCATAAATAACTCATGCATGTCATTTCAGTCAGAGACCCAGTTGAGATCAGATGATGGGACAATGTACTATCAGTTGTAGGAATATTACATTGAGGATATCTCTTGCATGCAGAAGGAATTCATTCCTTGGAGATTGCGTAGTTACTTCTAAGTTTGGTGAGTTGTGTGAGAGGTCAATTCACACAGGTGGCAGCCAGAGGACCTAAGAGAAACTGCGTAAGGAAATAGGAGGCTTGGAGGACTGGAGGAAGGCATATGTTGTGTCTATTCAGTCTATGAGCAGCATTGAGGGATTGTACTAAGATCTGGATAGCTTGTGAGCTAAAGCTTTGTGTAATCCAAAGATATTTCCACTTGTATGATAATACAGAGATCGAGGTTTTTAGCTGAGGCTTTCCTTAGAGTATCCTTCTGTGTTCATGTGTGATTGATTTCTCATTCTCTGTTATATATGTTCTATTTGATCTTGCTCAAAATCGATTAAGCTTCTGCAAGTTTGTTTGTAGAGGTAGATCAAGTATTTTGCTTTAGTATATTGCATTATCAGGTGATCTACAGTGGGAATTTCTACATGGTATTGGAGCAAAGATGATGAAAGCGAAGAACACTATACGAAGAAGGGAGAAGTTCGAAGGTTGAAGTTCTTGATTATAGAATTCAAATTCTTATCACATCTCAAATTTCACCAATGGCATTCAACGGTTTGAGACTCGAGTATGCCCTTGATGGCAACTCGAATTATATAGCCTGGAAGGATCGCATGGAAGCGGTATTAGAGGACAATGGTTTGAAGGACTTCATTGATCAAGAAGTCCCCAAGCCAACAACTGCTAATGCCCAAGAATTGGCGGAATGGAAGAAATGTGTGGCTAGAGCGAGGAGGATTCTTCTGGAGGGAGTTCGAGACCACATAGTCTCGAGTCTCCATGGGAAGGAGACACCGTTTTCAATGTGGAAAACATTGAAGGATCTATATCAGAACAACAATGATCAGAGGAAGCTGGCGTTGAAAGACAAGCTTCGGAAAATCAAGTGTGAAAAGGGCGACATGATCTCTACATATCTGAACAAGCTCACCACCTGTAGGGATGAGCTTGGAAGTGTAGGGATCACGACAACTGATGATGACATGGTGAGTCTTGCTCTCCTTGGTCTTCCTAAGAGCTGGCATAGCTATCAAGACTCATTAAATGGAAGAGAGAAACTACCAGATTGGGAACAACATTGGTCGGATTTGATGCAGGAGGAGATAAGAAGAAGCACCAAAGATGGATCTTCATCAAAGCAAGATGATGAAGAAAATCCAGCCTTAGCGCGTAAGGCGAGGAAAGGGAAAGGGAAGGCATCCCATTCCAAATCTAGTTCTTCCCATGGTGGGAAGAATATTGAAAAATCAAAAGTGCGATGCTTTCATTGTTATGAGCTGGGCCATTATGCTACAAATTTTCCATAGAAGAAATCCAAGAAGGGATCCTCGAAGGGATCAGATGGTGAAGCACTGGCCTCACAGCTCGAATTGGATTTCACCCTCATCGCATGTATGGTTTCATCGATGGTGGGGTGTGTTTGGTACCTGGACAGTGGAGCTTCATTCCACATGACCAGCGACAAGAATCTTTTCAGTACCTTGGAGGAGAAGGACCTCCAGATGTGGATCGAGATGGGTGATGATGGAAAGTACTGTGTTTCAGGTGAAGGTACGGTTGTGTTTTAGAGGGAGCATGTTAGGTCCCTATACTACTAGTGTAACCCCTTATTGTTATTAGTACAACCCCCTTATTATATCGTTGTGCCCATGTAGTCCCCATATTGTTATTATTGTGCCCCATAGAAGCCCACTATTGTTATTATTGTGCCCTTACATTATTATTGTTATGTCAGCTCTGATTATATTATGACCCCTTAGACTCCTATATATAGAAATGAGGTATTGTCATTTGTATCATCCAAGAATTGTTCATTTGTGTAATGTAAAGGAGGTTTCCCCCTCGAAGAGGCTTATTTCTAAGGCGTTCATCTATCTTTTCTATCTTTTTGTGAGCTAGTTTCATAACATTTGGTATCCGAGCTTTGGATTCTAGGGTTTCACTGCTCCAAATAGGTCATCGTGGAGTTTTCACTATACCTTCGTTTCTGCGACGTTTCAGAAGAAAAAAAAAAAACCCATTTGAGAGAAAATTGCGTTGAACCTCGGGCCCGAATTTCAGAGCTTGTCTCGCTATATTTTCGGAGATATGATCTGAGGAAGTTAGGGTTTTTGCAAGCTCCAGAATTTAAGCTAAAATAGGTCATTGTGGGATTTTAGTTATAATGCTTTCGCTACAAAGTTTCAAAAGCTAAAACAAAAACCCATTTGAGAAGAAATCACTTTGAACCTCGGCTCCGAATTTCAGATCCTGTGTCGTTATATTTTCGGAGATATAGTCTGAGGAAGTTAGGGTTTTTGCAGACCCCCGAATTACATTCCAAATAGGTCATCATGGGAAAATCGTCATAACTATCTCTCTGGGCATCATATTGAAATTTTGTAAGAAGTTTCAGAAATAGGACTTCCTGTAGTTTTACCTATATCAATTTTAGGTACTAAGGTCAAAACAGTGAGACGTGGCACGTCGTACAATTTCGCTCTACTGAACTAGTCTATAATCAGGTCACCGTGGGAGATTTGGAATAACTCTTCCTTGGATAATCAAATTCTGATCAGACTTGCGGGGTTAGAAAGAGAACTCAGAGAGATACCGCAAGAATAAATTTCAGAACTTGGAGATCTGAAATTACAGAGTTACAGTCATTTCAAGATCGAGCTCCTAAAATCAAGAAAAATCGAGATGAGGAAGTTTGATGGCAAGGATCTGGTAAATTGGATACTACATATGGAGAAATATTTTGATCTACATGGTGTACCACTGTTACAAAAGGTATGTATTGCATCTTCATATTTTGAACAAGATCAATTTTTATGGTATGAAGGGCTTTTTTCTCGTAAACCACTTGTTACATGGTCAATTTTCACAGAGGAAATTATAGCACATTATGACGATACAAAGAGCAACACCTTCTTTAGAGAAACACCACAAAAATTGGAAGAAAAAATAGAAAAAGGGCTTTGTTACAAAGTGGAAAGAAAAATTATGGCAACAAGGAAGTCTACCCCTCACTATAAATATGGAAGTGTTGTTTCTCCTAGCCTTCCACAACCTACAAGGGTTACACCACAACAATTGGAAGAAAAAAGAGAAAAAGGGCTTTGTTACAATTGTGATAAAAAATACATTAAAGGTCACAAGTGTGCTGAGAAGAAATTATTTTACATTGATTGTGCAGAGGAGGAAGAAAAGGATTAAGAAACGTCAAAAGAAGAGTATATACACTAGGAACCAACCCCAGAGAAAGAAGAAATGAATCCAACCACATCTTGTAAAGCATTGGAAATAATTACTACTCCTCAAACTCTTAAGATAGAATGACATATCAAGAAGAAAAACGTTCAAGAAGTGAAAGACCACATCAAGAAAGAAGAAATGAATCCGACCATATCTTGTAATGCAATGGTTGAAATTACCACTCCTTAGACTATCAAGATATAAGGACATATCAAGAAGTGAAAGATCACATCGAGCATCAAGAAATGAGTCCAACCATATCTTGTAAAGCATTGGAAGAAATTACCACTCCTCAAACTCTCAAGATAGAAGGACATATCAAGAAGAAAAAGGTTCAAGTAGTGAAATATCACATCGACCATCAACAACAAGTTCTCCAACTTTTAAAGGATAACGCCACTTTGGTGCAGAATCAAATGAAACAATAGGTAGATCAACATCGTAGTGAAAAAAGTTTTGATGTAGGTGATTGGGTATTTTTACGGCTACATCTCAAGAAAGCTATTTATGAGAAGGAAATGTTGGCAATACTACATGCACTTAAGAAATGGTGACCTTACCCAATGGGAAGACACTTCAAGGTAAAAATGGATCATGATAGTCTTAAATACTTTTTAGAACAAATATTATCTTTAGAAGAACAGAAAAAATGGGTCACAAATATGTTGGGTTATGACTTTGATATCATCTACAGAAAAGGGAAGAAAATTTTTGTTGCAGATGCACTCTCAAGAAAGGATGAGGATGTGGAAGAATTGTTTTGTGCTATTTCTATTATCCAACAAGATTGGATAAATGAAGCAAGGGATAAATGGAAGAAGGAAAAAGAAGTGTGGCCACTCATTCAAAAGTTGCAGAATATCCCAATTCAAACAATATTGCTAGAAGTTGAAGAGGAAGGAAAAATCATATTGGAGCCTGGAGCAGTCACAGAAACAAGAACCCGAAAGCTACAAAATCAATCAATTTCAGAGTATCTCATCAAGTGGAAGAACTTACCAACTGAAGATTCCACATGGGAGGACAATAATTTTATACAGGAGAATCAAGAACTACTCAAGCATTGAGGACAACACTTTTTGAAGGAGAGGGGCATGTTAGGTCCATATACTACTAGTGTAACCCCTTATTGTTATTAGTACAACCCCCTTTTTATATTGTTGTGCCCATGTAGTCCCCATATTGTTACTATTGTGCCCCATAGAATCCCACTATTGTTATTATTGTGCCCTTACATTATTATTGTTATGTCAACTCTGATTATATTATGACCCCTTAGACTCCTATATATAGAAAGGAAGTCTTTTCATTTGTATCATCCAAGAATTGTTCATTTGTGTAATGTAAAGGATGTTTCCCCCTTGAAGAGGCTTATTTCTAAGGCGTCCATCTATCTTTTCTATATTTTTGTGAGCTCGTTTCATAACAGAGCATGGAGATCCTCTCACCCTAACTGATGTAAAGTATGTGCCTAGTCTGAAGAAGAATCTTGTGTCCATCGCTATGCTGGAAGACAAAGGCTATGATGTAGTCTTTAGCAAAGGAAAGGCATTCCTGAGGCATATCGGCACTGGACAGACCAAGAGGATTGGGATTCGAGTAAAGAATCTCTACAAGCTGGAGGTAGACGACTATGCTGCATTGAGTTCCAAAGCAGAGTTGGTGCAGAGCCAAGATGTTGGTGAGCTATGGCATAGAAGATTGGGCCACTTGCACCATGGGGCCTTGAAGATCATGCAACAGATTTCTACTAGACTTCCCAAGGGAAAACTGGAGAAAATGGATACATGCAAAGGTTGTACCTTGGGTAAGTATGCGAAATCTTCCTTTCAGGATCGAGACAGTAGAGCTGGAGCAATCCTGGAGCGAGTTCATACAGATGTGTGTGGACCATTCTCTACAGCCTCCACCGCTAAACAAAGGTACTATGTTATTTTTATTGATGATTTTTCTTGTAGATGTTGGATATACTTTATGCAGAAGAAGGATCAAACCTTCTCAAGGTTTTGTGAGTTCAAAGCCTTGGCAAAGAAAGAATATGGAAAGAAAATAAGGGCCTTATGAAGCGACAATGGTGGAGAGTATGTCTCCCAACAGTTTAAGGACTTTTGTGCAGCAGAAGGAATTAAACAGGAGTTGACAGAACCCCATAACCCACATCAGAATGGGGTGGCCGAAAGGAAGAATAGATCGATTGTGGGAGTAGCTCAGGTGATGTTGCATGACCAAAGCCTACCACTTCATTTGTGGGCTAAGGCATGCAATACAACAATATACTTGCATAATAGAATCCCGCATCGTATACTGGGAATGAAGACACCAGTGGAGGCCTTTTCCGGGAAGAGACCAGATGTAAGTCACTTTAGGATCTTTGGATCATCGGTTTATTGCCATGTGACCAAATATGCCCGGAAGAAGCTAGATCCAACAGCTGAGTTGGGGATACTTGTGGCGTACATTGATACACCCCACAACTATCGGGTGTTCTTGCCTACCAGTTAGAGGATAGTGGTACGCAAAGATCTAAAGTTCGACGAGCAGAAAGCCATGCGAGTATCACTTGAAAGGGAGCTCAAGTTGCATGCAAAGGAGGAACTTTTAGTTCCTAAGGAGGAGGAGCCTTAGACTGATGCAGAGCAGCTGCATGAAGAGGATCCGGGAGTGGAGACATCCACTCATGCAGAGTCTTCCAGAGATGGGTAGAAACACTCAAGTGAAGCTGATAGATTGATGTTGGATGCGAGGGAGAATGTGGGACAACCATATTCTGATCGTAGATAGAGGAGGTCACCCGAGCGGTACACTAGTTACATGGCCCTGGTTGGGGAGTGTGTAGAGACCGAACCTTCTTCATTCGAGGAAGCAGTGCAGCAACCAGTCTGGGTTGATGCTATGGTGGAGGAGTATGACTCCATCATTCGGAACAGTGTTTGGGATGTTGTCCCAAGACCAGAGGACAAGTTAGTAGTGAGTTCGCTATGGCTTTACAAGGTAAAGAAAGTAGCTGATGGGAGTGTTGAGAAACATAAGGCAAGTTTTGTTGCCCATGGTTTCTCACAGGTCAAGGGGATCGACTATGATGAGACTTTTTCTCTTATAGCAAGGTACTCATCTATTAGATCGATGTTGGCACTATCAGCTTAGATGGGTTGGAAGATCCATCAGATGGATGTGAAGACTATGTTCCTCAATGGCAAGATTGAGGAAGAGGTGTACACTAAGCATCCAGAAGGTTTTGAGACCTTTGATCATGAGTCGCATGTGTGCTGACTCAAGAGAGCTTTGTACAGGCTGAAGCAAGCACCTCGTGCTTGGTACACCAGGATCGACAACTATTTCACCGGGTTGGGCTTCACAAATAGTGAAGCAGATGCGAACCTTTACCACATCATGGTAGAAGGTAAGCCATTGATCATTTTTCTTTATGTTGATGATCTGATATTGACAGGTGATGATCAGTTGATCTAGTCTTGCAAGGAGGACCTTGCAAGAGAGTTCGAGATGAAATACATGGGTCTTATGCACTACTTTCTAGGAATGGAAGTGTGGCAGAAGGATGGGGAAGTGTTTGTGTCTCAAGGCAAGTATGCGAATGAGATACTCAGGCGATTCCGCATGGAGAAGTGCAAGTCCATGCAGACTCCTCTAGCTGGAAACTGGAGGAAGGAGGATGCTACTTCAGGTGAGGTAGTAGCTGCTACTGTTTATCAATAGCTTGTGGGTTTATTGATGTATCTAGTGAACACACGACCAGATTTGTGCTTTGTGGTGAACCAGCTGAGTCAATCTATGGCTCAACCTACCAAGCTATTTTTGAAGGCAACGAAGCATGTGCTAAGATACCTCAGGGGCACATCTCAGTATGGATTTTCGGTACAGAAAGATAGAGGGAGTGAAGCTTTAGGGCTTCACAGATGCAAATTGGGCAGGGAGTCCATCAGACCAGAAGAGCACTTCAGGAGGAATTTTCAACCTTGGTTCAGCTGCAGTTTCTTGGTACAACAGGAAGCAAAGGTCAGTTGCACTTAGCTCAGCAAAGCCTGAATACATGGCTACCAGTTGGGCAACATGTGAGGCCATTTGGATGTGGAAAATTCTAGTTGGATTGTTTGGTCAGAGGATGGATCCAACTGTGATCTATTGTGATAATTAGAGTTGCATCAAACTCTCTGAGAATCTAGTATTTCATGACAAGTCCAAGCACATCGATATCTGGTATCATCATCTTCGAGACTGTGTGGTGAAGAGGATCATGTTGTTGTTGTATGTTTCGACTGAGGAACATGATGCAGATATTTTGACTAAGGCATTGTCAAAATGCAAGTTCGAGTTCCACAGAGACAGGATTGGGGTGACAGATAATCCCTTTCTTGTTGAGAGGGAGTGTTGAAAATAGCAACAAGAAATGCTAAATATAGAAGTGCTAAAAATAGCATTTTGGGATACATTCCAATTTTAGTTAGTCCCTGAACTAAAATTGAGAATTAAAATTTGAATTTGATCTTAGCAGCTGTTTGAAAAATAATTAATTAATTCATCTTGAGTTAATTAGTTGGAGAAAATCAAACATGAAGTCTATGTGAAGACATGCAACAGTTTCCCCTTTGATTGAGGAAGTTATTCCTTGATTAAGGAGATCAGGATGAGTTGTACTTTGAGTTGTAATTAGTTAGCTCAGTTAACTAAGTTAAGTCCAGTTAGATTAGTTCCAATAGTTTGTTGAACTGATTGTGAGTTCAGTTAGTTAATGCATGCATGCATGTAACTACTGCACTTCAAATAACTGAATATTCTCTCATAAATAACTCATGCATGTCAATTCAGTGAGAGACCCAGTTGAGATCAGATGATGGGACAATGTACTATTAGTTGCAGGAATATTCCATTGAGGATATCTCTTGCATGCAGAAGGAATTCATTCCTTGGAGATTGCGCAGTTACTTCTGAGTTTGATGAGTTGTGTGAGAGGTCAATTCACACAGGTGGCAGCCAGAGGACCTAGGAGAAACTGCACAAGGAAATAGGAGGCTTGGAGGACTGGAGGAAGGCATATGTTGTGTCTATTTAGTCTATGAGCAACATTGAGGGATTGTACTGAGAGTTTGATAGCTTGTGAGCTAAAGCTTTGTGTAATCCGGATATATTTCCACTTGTATGATAATACAGAGATCAAGGTTTTTAGCTGAGACTTTCCCCAGAGTATTCTTCTTTGTTCATGTGTGATTGATTTCTCATTCTCTATTATATGTGTTCTATTTGATCTTGCTCAAAATCGATTAAGCTTTCACAAGTTTGTTTGTAGAAGTAGATCAAGTATTTTGCTTTAGTATATTGCATTATCAGGCGATCTACACTGGGAATTTCTACACATAAACACACAATCATTACCATGCATGGTAGAAGGAAGGCCAGACATATAGTCCATGGATATGGATTTCCAAAGGTGACAAGGAGTAGGTAGAGGGGTGTAAATTCCTTTCTTCTTAATGGTTGTATTAGAAATGGCACAAGAAATGGAGGACTTGATATATTTGAAAACATCTTGTTAGAGTTTCAACCAATAAAAGTACTTTTGTAGAACTACCACTGTCTTCTCTATGCTAAATTTCCTTACTTCCCGACTGTAATGCACCTCCGAAATCTTCTTGGCACACTTGCTTTAAGGAACACAAAGGTGTCCTATGGAAGAGGTCAATGGTCTCTATGGATGATTGTGTCCTTTCCTAGAATGCAGTGTTTCCACTTTTGGAAAACGTTGACAAATGGAATACATATCATAATCATAGGTGGGGTAAATTTGAATAGGATAAGAGAGTGTCTCACTGTGGTAGGCCACCAAATTCATTTGTTTAGTGAGGATTGCACCAATAGCATAGTTAGAGGAATATATCTCAACCTTAAATGGCTATTGCAGGTTTGATAAGGTGAGGATTGGTGTAGAGAAAAGACAATGTTTCAGTTCAATGAATGCCTTCTATTGCGACTCAAGCCAAAAAAGGTTTGATTTTTCTCTATTCTTGGTAACTTGAATTAAGGGTCAAGTGGTATGAGAGAACCCCAACATGAATCTTCGATAGAAATTAGCAAGGCCTAAGAAGTTGCGAAGATATATGAGCCTTATCGAGGCTGATCAATCCTGAATCACTTAGATATTATCTAGATCCACATGCACACCTTGCTCATTAATAATGTAATCTAGATACTGGACCTTGTCTATGCCAAAGGAGAATTTTTCCAAGTTAGCACATAACTTTTGTTGTCACAGAGTATGCAGGACCTGCCGAATATGTTGCAAGTGCTATTCCTAATTCTTATTGAAGATGAGGATATCATTGACATATACAAACATGAATGAGTTGGTGAAAGGCCAAAAGATGTCATCCATTAGCCTTATGAAAGTTGCGGGGGCATTCATCAAACTGGAGGGCATGAACAACCACTCAAAAAGATCCTCCTTGGGTCTAAAGTAGGCTTACACACATCTATTGGTTTTATTGGAACTTGGTGATAGATAGATTCAAATCAATCTTGCTGAAGTACTTGGTCCCCTTGAGCTGGTCAAGAAGATCATCAACCTGTGGAATCGGGTACCTATTCATGATTATGATTTTTTTCAGGGCTAGATAATCAACATAGATTCTCCCGATCCCATCCTTCTTTTGCATGAGTACAATTGGGCTCCCAAAGGGTGAGGAAATTGGTTGGATGTGCCCTTTGTGTAGAAGCCCCTGTATTTTTCGCTTGATTTCCTCATTTTCCAGAAGAGAATAGCGATAGATTGGCCCATTGGGTAGAGGTGCGTTGGGGGTCAAATCGATTGAATGTTTAAATACCCCTCCCACACTTACCCACTTTAACAAGCTCTCCAGGGTAAACATGAGCTAAGTGTCACTATGATATGACTTGATCTCCAAGTTCTAGTTATGGAAGTGGGGCCTAGAAACCAGAATAAATACTGGCATCCCTTAGAGATTACAAACAACTTAAGAGCCTACCAACCACCCTAGGTGATCAATCCCTGAGCTAGAACTCTTTTTCACTAGGTTTACTCCCCAACTGCACCCTTGACACACCATGCGTGTCTTATGAGGCTCCAATTGCACCCATAAGGCTGCCTACATGCGGTTGTGACCCAAATTCCTCTATTTTCTGCATGTGGTCATGAGATCTATGCCACTTTTTCAGGCTATCCTCCAAATCATTGCCAAGGACTTCTTGTAACTTTCTAGAATCATGACAATGATGATAACAATGCTAAACAATCAAAACTTGAGCAAGGCCTTGACCAATCCATGCCTAATGCAAGATAAACATTTGTCAAACATATGAAAAACATATAAGTTACAGGTCATGAATGAATATCTGATCGTAACCTTTAGAACTTCATTTGAGAACCACCAAGAAGGATTTATGCACTCTCTAGATAGCTGTAATAACAATTGTTAGCCCATGCATTCATCAATCATCCGGTAACTTATCAAATCATGAACAAGAGCCATAACTATAACACATCATAAAACTATGCATATAGCCAAAATATAACTTGAATAAAAACTATGACAAATCAACCATAAGATCACCATAATAACTAATACAAGTGCTCATAGATCACAACAGAAAAATAGATCATATTAACATATGAAAGGCCAACCAAGTTAGGGACATCTATGTACCATCTGACCATAGATTGGATTGAACCAAATATCTCTTTCAGCCAATCACCTCTGTGCAATATTCCAAGCATGAATGCAGGATCATAATGGTTAGACCAAGATAGAACCAACCAGGGTTTCCAAAGGCAAAACCACCTCAACCCTCAAGCATAGTGATATCACCTATACGGTGCAAAAGTCACTAACATCAAACATATTAGTATCTACCCAAGATGTCTAAGGCTCTCAGAATTAGTAACTCAACCCAAAATCTCCAGGGAACCCAAGCTATTTTAGGGCTCTAAACCGTTTGTCCCAAACCACAAGCTCCAGGGACTAGTAACTCAATCCACAACCTCTAGGGAAACAAAGCTGTTCCAGGGCTCAAGAGAATTTGTTCCAACCCACAACCATAGGAAATATGAGAACTAATAAAAAAACTAAGTGGAGAACCCACTATGCCATGACTATCTAGGAAATGACAAGGCAAGGCTAAAACCACTGTTACTCTAGGCAAATATCCATGCCAATGACAACACATAACCAAGGAACCAAGTGCATATATCATGCATCCAAAAACCAATAAGGAGATCACACATGAAACTTGTTACCTGCAAAGTAAGCCTGATGTAGCTATTGATTCATCTATCTCCTTGTGCTTTCTTTCTTTCCTTTGCTTGCTTTCTCTAAATCCAAGTGATTTCTAGAGTGCTCCAAGGATGTTCCAAGTATGCAAGAGTGTATGAGAGAATGAGTGTATGAAAGGAGAGAAAAAAAACTGAACCGACCAAAAGATGAACCAAAAGATATCAAAAGATAACGAATGATTCTCTAATGCCTTTTTATCATTGATGTCTCCTTTCTCTTTCATTTTCCTTCAGTTTTCCTCTAATTTCCCTTGCATGCAAATTTGTGTCTCTTCACCTTCATTTTCTCCTATTTTCCTTTATTTTCATAATTAAATGCCATTTATTGCCTCTTTTCCTTTGCAAATGCCTTTTCAAATTTCTATAGCCATTAATTAACCACAAGTGATTCCCACTATAATGTTTTCCCACCATTCAACTTGGAATACATGTCCCATGACCTTGGTGTTATTTTATTTACATGGAAAATCAACTAAGGGATGTTACAAACCCCTCCCCCTTAGGGGAACACTGTCCTCGGTGTTCAATGACACTTATAACCAACAAAACATGTTGCCCATGGAGATTTATAACACAACTCAATGCAGAATTTACATCATACCAAACTGTTGAAACCATGAACACCATACTGCTTATTGGAGCTTTATAACACAACTCATTGCAATATATATATATATATATATATATATATATATATATATATATATATATATATATATATATAGATATATATATATATAAACCAAAACACATAAACCAAACACATATTCTCAACCAACAAATAAGGAAGGATACAAATCCCACATTTGATTATCCATCTCCCATGCAGTTTCATAGGGCATAAAGTGCTTCCACTACACTTGATCTTGCTTTGTTGTTTTGTTCCAGAGCATGAGCTATTTCTGCTGCAAAATGAATTAAGGTTTTGGCTGGGATTCTCCCTTTGATTCTACTTGCAATACAAACCAATCAATCACATGATTAATGTCTTGGAAATATCTCTTAAGCAATGAAACATTGAAAACATCATGAAATTTCAATGTTGGCGACAGTGCAAGTCGATAGCCCATTGGTCAATCCTCAAGGAGCTCCTCTTGGGCTTGATGTGCAAGTACACATGATATCCAACCTGAAACTCATTGAATGATCTATGTTGACTTGCATAACTCTTTTTCCTGTCCTATGCTGCCTTCAAATTCCTTTTAATAACTCGCATCTCCTACTCCATCTCAGCCAACATATTTGGTCCAATCATCACCCTGTTCACTGGATCACTCTAGCTAGTAGGATTATTACAACTTTTCCCATTAAGATCCTCAAATGGAATCATCCTCAAGGATTCCTGATACCCATTATTATATGAAACCTCTACTAGTGGAAGATACTCCTCCCACTTCTGCTGCTGATGCATGACATGCATCCTCAACATGTCCTCAATCATCTTTTTAACCCTCTCTATCTTTCCATTTGTCTGTGGATGATTAGTTGTCTTGAAAGCTAACTTTGTCCCCAAGCCTACAAACAAATCCTTCCAAAACTTGGAAGTGAACTTGGCATATCTTCATGATATGCTCTTCTTGGGAACACCATGCAATCTCATTATCTCCTTGATGAAGATATGAGCTATCTCACTAGATGAATTTGTAGAATTCACTGTAATGAAGTGAGCTACCTTGCTCAATGTGTAAACCACAATCATGATGGATTCATGCTACTTCGATGTCCTTAGAAGACCTATAGTTAAGTACATGGAAATGATCTCCCATTTCCACTTTGGAATTAGAGTAGGTTGCAATAGACAAACTAAGTGCTTACACTTAAATTTCACCTGTTGACGGTCCAAACATCTTGCAACAAACTCAACCACCTCTTTCTTCAAGTTCAAACAATGATAAAACTTCTTAACAACTATCAAAGTCTTCTGGTATCCCATGTGGCTTGAATATGGCTTGACTTGAAACTCCCTCAAGATAATATTCTTCAACTCACTTCTATTTGGAACATAGATCCTATTTATGAATTTGACCAAGCCATATGCCGTGAGGTGATACTCTTCATCCCTATCACCTTCACCCTGCTGCTTCAATCTCTACTTCAACTATTGGTAGCTCTCATCATGCTGCCTTGCAGCCAAGGCCCGTTCCTATAAATTTGTCCCATAAGATATCACAACGAAAATGTGATTCACTTGTACTCTCCTACTAAGAGCATTTGCAATCATGTTCTCCTTGACCTTGATGCATCTGATCTCAAAGTCAAACTCACTAAGAGTATCCAACCATCTACCTTGCCTGGCATTCAGATTGGCTTGGTCAAAAAAGTACCTCAACCCACTATGATCACTCATCAAGACGAACCTCCTGCCAAGAAGATAATGTGTCCACATCTTCAATGCATGAATGATAGCTTCGAATGCAATATCATGGGGAAAATAGTTCCACTCATGCTCATTCAACTTCCTTGACTCATAACATACCAACTGTCCTTCCTGCATTAGGACCCCACCAAGTCCTTCCTTGCAAGCATCTGTACAAACCAAAAACTCTTTATTAGGATTTTCAATCTTCAAGATTGGAGCATTTGTAAGAAAATGCTTCAATTGTTCAAAACTAGCTACAAAATCCTTAGTCCATTCAAACTTCTTCCCTTTCCTCTGCAAGGATATAATAGGATATCCAATCCATGAGACGTTCTTGATGAATTTCCTGTAATAACTTGCTAGTACCATGAATGAACTGACATCATCCACATTCCTAGGAGTTGGCCACTCCATGATAGCCTTAATGTTTTTCGAGTCGACTTCTATCCCCTCTTTGGGAACAACATGTCCCAAGTAATGAGATTGAGATTGAAATAAACTGAACTTGCTAAGCTTGGCATACAACTGATATTTTCTCAACAATATCAACACTGCTTCCAGGCACTCTGCATGATCTTCCTCATTCTCGGAGTATGTCAATATATCATCAATAAACACTATCATAAACTTGTCCAGGTAAGGACACAACACATTGTTCATCAATCACATGAAGGTGGCTAGAGCATTGGTAAGAGCAAAAGGAACCATCACAAACTCATAATGTCCATACCTCGTAAATAATGTAGTCTTGTAGATGTATTCTTCTTTGATGCACACCTGATGATATCCCGTTTTCAAATCAATATTTGAGAACATTATTTCTCCCTTCAGTTGACCAAACAAGTAATCAATCCTCGATAATGGATACTTGTTCTTGATAGTCACTTTATTCAACTGCTTGTAATCAATGCACAATATGAGAGTACCACCCTTCTTCCTCACAAATTGTACTAGTTCTCCCCAAGGTGACACACTTGGCCTTATGTATCCCTTATCAAGAATTTCCTTAAGATGCAACTTCAACTCCACCAACTCTGGAGTAATCATCCTGTATGATGCCTTAGATGTTGTTGCTACTCCCGACATCAACTCAATAAAAAATTCCACCTCTCCATGAGGAAGAAACACATCCTAGAACTACTGCAAATAAGATACCTCTTCAGGATTTCATCATCCTCAACATCATTCACTTTGTCACTGGAAATATGAACTAAGAAAAATACACATCCATTCTCGCAACTGTGATTTTCATGCATAGATATAAACATTCTCACCAATGTATGCTTCTTCTTTCCGCACAAAATTTTCCTTTCCCCATCATCGTCTAGGCACTCAATAACCTTATCATAGAAGTCCACTTTAGTCCCGTGAATGAACAACCAATTCATGCCCAAAAGCATACTATATGATCCCAAAGGAAGCACATTTAGAGGTGTTTATGTAGGCATACCATTCAACTCAAATGCACAAGATCTCACCAAATGATGAAATATTATCTTGGTCACTGTAGCCAACTACACCAACCAATATTCTACATGCACTTCTTTATTCAAGAAACACTTATCCATTAGGTTAGGACTGATATAACTATAACTAGATAAAGGGTCAATAAAAATGGAAACAACTTGATCATAAAGATTACCTTCCATCTCAATAATGGATGCCTGATGATCAACTTGCCTACTATCCACTACTGCATAAATATGAGGAATTCTCTGCCCAACATCTCCAACCGTTTATGCCTCCTGAGCACTGTAAATATGAGGTCTTCCACCCACTCTTGTCCTTATTTTGTTCCTCACATTTAAATCCATGTCGTCTA
Source organism: Pinus tabuliformis (assembly GCA_031772625.1). Lineage (NCBI taxonomy): Eukaryota > Viridiplantae > Streptophyta > Pinopsida > Pinales > Pinaceae > Pinus > Pinus tabuliformis. The sequence continues at coordinate 1,483,901,984 of CM062819.1, read as the reverse complement.
TCAACTATATTGAAATTCTTGTATGAAGCTACATTCTCCTTGTCACCTCAATCCTGAGGTGTTCCTTGCTTCTTACCCCACTTTCCTTTATGTTAAAAAATGTAACTAGGTTCGACCTTCATAATGACATGTGTAATTATTATTTTATGTAATTTATGTAAAGAAAAAATTAAAATTATTTTTGTAATCCTTGAGTCATGGGTTTCATGCTCAAGAAATTTTATTTTATAGTTAAGGCTCCCATTGTGAGCCTTTAGGGTTGATCATCAAGTCATAAAAGTATAGGAAGTCAATGTCATGTATTGAAGACATGTTACATATTGTAAAAGGTATATTTGATTGTGTCAATAGCCCTCCAAGACCTTGTCATAAACTATCCTTGAATTCAACCTACAAAAGGGAATAAAGATGATTCCAGAAGGGTATGTCAGCCTAGGCTCAAGATCAAGTCAGCCTATATCATGGACATACCACTATATATAAAGTAGAACTTGACATCATCAATGGAGATTTTTGGTCAAGCATCTGAAGAAAAATAAGGAGTGCGAGAATCAAAAGGAGAGCAGTTTGATAACCAGCGAAGTGTAAGGAAAGAGGAGCAAAAAGGTTTAGCACTGTTTTGGGTAATTTCTATTCACACGTGTGACAAAAAATTAGGGTTTCTACAATAGGGTTATAACAATCCATAGATAAGCCATTAATGAAGCCACCTATCATCATTCTTGCTAATCGAAGACTCAACAAGAAGTCTCAAAGTCAAGCGAAAAGGAAAAGGTCTCCAATCTACCCCAAATCAAGCTCACACATGTGAATTGCAGAAGTACAGTAATGATGAGAATTGCAAGACTGTGGTAGAAGGCCGAAATGTCAGAGTAGCCGAAATATTTAGTAGTAAAAGTCAGATTGTCTATTATTGACTTGGGAAAGAATAAGAAGTAGTGAAGAAGGGGCTCGTGACTTGGTCTTGGAGAGGTTGATAGGTCAAGGGTCTTTGTATTTTTATTCATCACTTGAAGTCTCTATAAGGAGAAGAATTTGTTGTGGGTTTTCCTCTCAAGTTGGAGAGGTTTTGGCCCTAGTTGATCACCTATATTCTGTGTCTCTTGTCTCTTTATTATTTATGTTTTATTATATATTTGATGAAGAATAACACTATAATAATCTAAGTAAAGAGAATACCCTAATCAAAAGAAGTAAAAATAATTCACAAGTAGTTATCATTACAAGAGAAATCACCTAATCCTAATGCCCTAGATTTCTCAACATGGTACCAGAGTTAAGGTGAAAAATCAAGGAAAGGGAATCTCATCAAGGGACACAAAAGCACTCAAGGATCAAATCTCTAAGGACATCAAAGAAAATTCAAGATCTACAAAGAAGTGTCAAAACGCTAGATCTAAGAAGAAGTCTACACCAGAAGAAGTTTTGGGATCTTCAAAAGACCACAAAGACCCTACTCAAGTTGAAGAGACCTACAAAGCAAATTATCTTGAAGAATATTCATCCAAGATAAGAAAGATCAAGGATGTTTTCATCATCTTCAAAAGGTTCTAAGAGAATATCCCTTTTCTTTGAAGCAAGGACCTTACAATTGAATAATATCATCGAAGAAGCATAAAGAAATCATCAAGAAGTCATCATTGATCATCATCAACAAGGACCTCACCATAAAAAAAAAACTAAAGTGATCTCCCTCTTTGTGGAGTCAAGGATCACTCTCGAAGAAAACTATCTTCACCAAGAAGACGTTCTTTATTATATAGATCGTCATCAAATTCAAGGAGGCAACAAGTGGAAGAAGCATCTTCACAAGTAAGTATATTTATGTTTACATCCGAATTTGTCAAAATGCATTTTTTCAAGGAAAATAAAAAAATGGTTGGGGCTTCAAAATTTCTTGCATGGAAGAAGAGGAAATATATGAATCTCATTGAAAATGAGGTCATGGAACATGTCAAAGGCTCAATCACCAAACCATCGAAAGAATATGCTAAAGAACTTGAAAAGTTTATGAAAGGGGAAGTAAGGGCTCAAAGGATTCTCTTATCCCATATGTATCTAAACTTGAAACTTCAAAAGAAATATATGACAAACTAGAAGAGTTGTTTTCTGTAAGCACTGCAGGAGAAGTTATCTCTTTAAGGAAATAACTCTATAATCTAAGAATATAAAAAAAGAAGGAATAACCTCATACTTTATGAGGATATCTGAAATATGGGATCAACTTCAAGATCTGGGAGAAATAATGTCTGACAAGGAGATGACCACCATAGTACTAAATGAACTACTAGAGGAGTGGGGTAAATTTACTTCAAAAATTTATGGGAAGAAAGAAGCTACTCCATTCCAGGATCTATGGTCACTATGAAATATTGAAGAAACTAGGCTAAAGGAAAAAATTGATGTAGCATAAAATGAGAAAAATCAAGCATATGTTGCTATGGCAAAGAGAAAAGGAAATGATTGGGAAATTTGATCCTTAGAAAAATAAGAAAAACATGGCTAAGATTCAATGCTATGGATGTAAAGAATATGAGCATGACAAGAGATACTTTCCCAAGCTCAAGAAGGAAAATAAAAAAAGAGGTAGAGAAGAATCCCATATCACCGAAGAAGTGGAGGAAGCTGAAAAGAATAAGTATAAGAAAGAGGAAGTAAAATATCTCTACAATGATTGAGATTACCTAGTTCTTTTAAATTTTCCATTTTTTCAAGTCTTCTATTGCAATATATGGTAATCATGAGTCACTAAGGAGCATGAAAAATGCATCATGGTATCATGGAAGCATTGAAAGCAAGAGCTCATAAATCATCATAGAGAACCATGAAAGATACAAGTTTGCGGAAATCACCTATGGAAGGATATAGCTCTTGGTAACCGCATTAGAAGCATAAATGGTACTTATGACATGTGTAATTATGATTTTATGTAATTGACCTAAAGAAGAAAATAAAATTATTTTCTGTAATGATTGATTCATGGGTTTCATGCTCAAGGAATTTTATTTTATAGTTAAGGCTCCCACTGTGAGCCTTTAGGGTTGGTAATCAAGTCATAAAATTATAGGAAGTCAATGTCATGTATTAAAGACATGTTACATATTGTAAAAAGTATTTTTGATTGTGTCAATAGCCCTCCAAGACCTTGTCACAAACTCTCCTTGAAGTCAACCTACAAAAGGGAATAAAGATGATTCCAGAAGGGTATGTTATCCTAGGCTCAAGATCAAGTCAACCTATCTCATGGAAAAACCACTACATATAAAGCATAACTCAACATCATCAAGGGAGCAATTTGGTCAATCATCTGAAGTGAAAGAAGGAGTGCGAGAATCACAAGGAGAGTAGTTTCCCAATCAACGAAGTGGAAGGGAAGAGGAGAGAAAATTTTTAGCACTGTTTTGGGTAATTTCTCTTCACACATGTGGCAAAAAAATAGGGTTTCCATAGTAAGGTTATAATAGTCCCTAGAGAAGCCATTAAGGAATCCACTTATCATCATTCTTGCTAATCAAAGCCTCAGGAAGAGGTTTCCAAGTCAAGTGAAAAGGAAATTCACTACAACAAAACATGAGATTTGCGCCAGATTTAGTGCCATATTTTAGTGCATTTTCTTTCCAATTGGGATGAGCATCCTCGCACTAAATCTGACTCTATTGTACAATTTTGAAAGTGTCCTTTTTTATGCCATAATTTGCATCATTTTTTACACGAAATTTTGCATCCTTTTTTGCATTAGATTTTGCATCTAATTTCGCACCATTTTCGGCATCTATTTTTGCACCTTGTTTTACAACAACTTTTGCTTCCAATTTTTTCGCTAGGATTTACATCTAGTTTTATGACAGGTTTTGATTCTAGTTTTGTGCCAATTTTTGCATATGTTTTTGCGTCATTTTTTACTTCCAATTTTGTGCCATTCTTTGCTTCTAGTTTTGCGCAATCATTTGCATCAGGTTTTACACCATCTTTTGCATTCGATTTAGCACCATTTTTTGCATCTAGTTTGTGCCAAGTTTGCATCTATTCTTACACCAATTTTTTCTTCTATTTTTGTACCTTTTTTGCATCCAATTTTGCACCATATATTGAATATGATTTAGCACCAAAATTTGCATCCATTTTTGTGCCCATTTTTGCATCTTGTTTTGCACCATTTTTTACATCTACTTTTGCATTTGATTTGTCTCCCTTTTTTGCACCATATTTTATATCATTTGTTGCATCCAATTTTGCATCCTTTTTAGCATCCAAGTTTTCATCTAAATTTGCATTGTATGTTGAGCCATGTGTTGTGTCCACCTTTGCATCCCACTTTTTGTCTAATGTTACGTTCAATTTTGAGCCATTTTTTACGTCTACTTTTGCATTTGTTTTTGCACCAAGTTTTGCATCATTTTTTGCATCTTATTTTGCATTCAACATTGCATCTCAATTTGCATCCAATTTTGAGCCATTTTATGCTCATTTTTGCACCATTTTCTGTATCTACTTATGTGTCCAATTTTGCACCTTTTTTACATTCATTTTTGTATCATTTTTGTTGTCTAATTTTGCATCCTTTTCAACATCCAAATTTGAATCCTTTTTTTTTGCCACTTTGTGTCCACATTAGCATATCATTTTTTGCCTAGGTTTGAGTCTAAATTTGCATCTAGTTATGCATTATTTTTTGCATCCAATATGGCATCATTGGTTTCACCCTTTTCTTATCCCCATTTTGCATCTTTTTTTTTGTCTTTTCTTACATCCATTTTTGCACCCAATTTTTCATCCAAATTTTACACCATTCATTGCATACTCATTTGGCATCTAAATTTGCATCCTTTTTTCTTATTTTTAGCACCCAACTTGGCATCCTCTTTTGCATCCAATTTTATGTCTAGTTGTTTGTCCTTTTTTATATCTAGTTTGGTGTCCATTTTTGTGTCCTTGTTTGCATCCAATTTGGTATCCTTTTGTATTCCATGTTTGGTTCCTTTCTTTGTGTCTAGTGTTACACCCTTTTTTACTTCTAGTTTAAAACCCTTTTTTTGTCCTTGTTTGCATCTTGTTTTGACACCTAGTTTAACATCCAATTCTACTCCCAATTTTGCATCCATGGTTACACCACATTTACATCCACATTTGGCTTCTTGTTTAGAGTGTACTTTTCTTTCCATTTATGACACCCCTTATGGGTTAATTTTACTAATTTCAATTACATAGTGAAATATATTACAGTTTCTAAATATCATTAAAGAAAATATGACAATTCAAATTGATAACATAGTGTTTGTAAATAAATTTAAGTGAAATTTACAACATCCATCCAAAAAATAGAAATACCATCATGTATAATAATTCCAAATCAAAAAATCATTAACAATTTTTAATATACATATATGACTACCAAATCAATACCTATCACAAATATCATTATTCCAAGGTAAATTCACAACATTCATCCAAAAATAGTAATATCATCATACATAATGATTCTCCATCAGAAAACATTGACAATTTTCAACACATATATAAAGTAACAAGATAATACTAATAATATCATCATCATATTTAATCAAATCAACTAAAATTCAAATGTGTGATTACCAGATCAAAATATTTCATGAATATCATTATTCTAAGGTAAATTCACAACATCCATCCAAAGATAGTAATATCATCATACATAATAATTCTCCATCAAAATAATGTTGATAATTTTCAATATATACATAAAGTAACAAGATAATAATGATAATATCATCATCATATTTAATCAAATCAACTAAAATTCAATGTATGATAACCAAATCAAAATGTTTCATAGATACCATTATTCTAAGGTAAATTCATAACATCCATCTAAAAATAGGAATTTCCAAGATCATCAAGATATCACTAGCTAGCACCACCAAGATCATCCTCATGATCATTAACATGATCATCATCTTGACCATCATGATCAGTTTCATCCACATCATCATCACCAATTCTATAACCATCATCATCATCACCAACGTTATCACCATCCTCATCATCATCGTCTCCTATATTTAATGTATGTTTAGCATAGTCTGGATCATCATCTCCGGGGTCATTACCTATAACATTCTTGAAAAAAAAAATCAATGTTACATGTTAGTATTAATTCCATAGCACAATGCATATTTTGGTTACAATGTTAACTGTAAAATTAGGTAGGATACATTAACATATAATTGTACTAAAAAATAAAATGAAAATTTGGTTTAAGATATATTGGAGATCCAACTAAGATTATGCTTGTAATTCACATTAAGTAGTAGAAGCAATTTTTAATGCATATGAAGTAGGTACCCAATTGTTCTTCATATTCTATTGTGAATGTTTCTTATGATGTTCATGCACCATTGGTAAATTAATAGTTATTAGAAGATTTTGTTCAAATTACAATTGTAATTCAAAAGTTCATAATCTTCTTATTCACAAATTGTGAACATTCTGCACAATGGACTCACAACAAGAATTCACCACCATGCTTCAAGTTATCATTATTGGGTTAAGAATCAAGATGAAAATACTTGCTGGTGCGAAATGCGTCGAAAAATGAATTTTGATGTGATTATCGTTGAAAACATGTCTCAAAAACTTGATATGGATCACAAAAATCTTAATTCAATAATGGACGTTGAACCACACTTTCTGGTCCAAAACGCGTCAACAAATGAATTTTGATGTGATTATTGCCAAAAACATGTCTAAAAAACAATCATCCCATTCGTAATTTGAAAGGAAAATAATCAACCTCAACTTCTACAATAAATTGGTAACTAATTCAATTTATCATCGGTCTCAACTAGCTTACACGATACAATAGATTACATGATACAACAATGTCAGCCTAGAGAAGCTAGATTACATGATACAACAATCTCAGCCTAGAGAAGTTGTAGGATATTCAAGAAAAGATGTCCATGGAAATGCAGGTCACCAACAACGCAATAGGAAAACCCTACATTAAAGAGGTCAACATGCTAAATCTTAGACCATGCCACATATGAAAGGGTATATCATAATTGCAGAGTACAAAACTATTTAAAAATGGTTTGTGAATATTATCATAGCTCCATCACAGAGATATCAGAAGATAACAACAAAAACAATTACTAAATATCTTGTAATGTACCTGTAACACCCCCTCCTAAATTATTATTATTATTATTGGTCTAATTTCAACATTGGTAGACCTGTTTGATGTTCTATATGCACTGGAAGGAGAGTACAGAAAACCCTTGGATGACATGGAATACATCACCCACAACAAAAGAGTGAAGAATGTCTAATATTAGAAGATTCAATGTTGACACTCTTGTTTGAAAAGGGAAGGATAACCAACCATTTATGATGCATCCACTTCATCAAGACAGTTTGATAGGCAGATGCAGAATGTCTGTACTCCATAACTACTACTTCCACAAGAAACATAGTAATAACATTTGCGGTATAGAAGTGTTTCAGATGAGGCAGTCCTCATTTAGAAATATATTGAGTAGGGGTTAGTTTAGTGTCTTAAATGCTGCTAGAATCCAGAGGAAACACAAGATCAACATTGTTAAGCTGCACACTATTTATGGAAAATGACTCTCTTAGCCTAAGTAGGATGATAGTTTCAGATCATAAATATCCATGAATCTTGAGCATGGTAATGATGAATTATTTATTTTATACTTGCATTTGAAGATGAAAAGAATATGACAGTATGGATAAGGTATATCCAAAGAAACCTTGAAGCTAGGACAATGATTGGATTCCCCAAGTATCTATAGGCTTGTCACTTAGAGTTTTATGTGAATACTCGCTAGAGAGTTTTAGCCACTAGCGTCTGTTGAGGCTTTATAATGATTAGGGTAGACAACATGATAATTACATCCTTGTGGAGAATATATTAGATTGTACTATACCTGTGATAATGTTTCATCTAGAGATTCTACAACAGAATCTCAAACAATATTTAACATCTTAAAGTAAAAAAAAGAAATTACCATGGCTGGTGACATGCATAACATATTTCTTTGGGCCTAACAAGGTCTACAACCATCCTTTTTGGAAATCCATGGTGCTGGCATATAGTATCTTAAGTCAACCTTTGTGTGTGTTTAACTATATTATTCGATTCCAGGTACTGAAGTTCATGTACTTAATAAAAACGATAGACCCTCCAGCTTACAAGCACTTAAAGTTCCATGTTTTCCAAAAAGGTCTTATTTCTGAGTATTAGATGAGCATTAGCTAAACCAAAAAGTCACAAACTGCAACATCTCCAGTGTAGATTAAGGTTCATTTATTGACCGACGATGGACATATTCGATGCCTAGTTGGTGCCATTTTTAATTGGTTCCTTTGGCGATCGGACGACTTATTGAATACATTTGATTATGATTTTTCTCCAGCTGGTCCTGACAGAGGCAGTTAGTGGAAAAACAATTTCCAAAAAGGTTTGAAATCCATTTAAATCTCCCCATGTTGAGAATCTAGTTCCATTGCACCAAATAAAATATTAAACATAAATATGTAGTTCTTTCCTTTGTGGAAACCTATGGTGGTGAATCATTCATATTGGAGTTAGCATAGGACTGATCATAAGGCCTATAGCTTTTGGTTTCATGGATATAAAGGGTAACTTTTGTAGTAAAGGGTTTGAAAGAATGGATTAGTGGAAAATGTTGCCTCTTCAGATTCAAATGGTATGCTCTCAAGAAAAATGGGTTCAAGGTTTGCAACTTTAGTCATACAAGGGATCTGGAAACAATGGTGAGAATGTTCAAAATATTGATTTCCCGGAAAATCAGTGCAATGTTTATAGGATCAAATCACAAAGGTCCATAGGTTTAGGAGATGGTAAATAGGGTGCAACACCTACTGAACCCAACATTGTTAAGGGTAGGAATTCTCTATCTGGACAACAACTAAGTACAAAAATAAATTCTTTTAAGTAAAAATAAGTAAGTACATCCAAAGAAAATTGAGGGAAAATAACTGCTGGAGATGGTGATGGAACTAATGTCGATGAGGAAAGGGAGTATGAGGAAAGGTTGATGAATGCTGAAAGCTCCAACAAAGACATACATTTCTCTAATCGAGCCACCAATACTCAGTACTCTGAGATGCAAGAAAGCATGGAGAAAGGAATGCATATCATTTTCCAACAGCTAGAAGGGAATGGGAATGAGTAAATTTTCACATGCATCTACTATGTTTAGAAAAGCCTCAGAATGGATGCAATAGTAGAATCCTGTATTAACGACATTCATTGCAACTATTTTACAGGCAAGAGACTTTATTGTTTATAGGCTTTGGCATACATAGCCCACATTTTGCACATGGCTATTTCATTTGGGGAGGTTATTCCTGCTACTTTTCATATTCTTCTTGGACTGTTGTCTCATAGGCATGGACTTATTTCTTCATTTGGGCACATCATCCTCTTTTGTGGTTATTTGGTGCAACTTTATTTACTTCACCACAATGGCTCCAACCATAAAAACTAATGAGTGGCGTGCATGTGGCTTGGGGTTGGTTATCCAATGAGTTAGTATATGTTAATAAATCTTCCCAATAATATTTTTACCAAAATAAGGCATTTTCAGAATTTGGGAGAAAGGAATAATTACTTAAATTTGTTGAAATTAGCAGATTCAGGGTAACTGTGGGAAAAAGAAAAATCAAGTGTCCTGATTTTCCTAGATGTTTTCAATTATATGATTTTTGGGTATTTACTAGAAATATGGGTAGCAAAACATTTTAATCTTTACATATTTTATAATCAAATATTTCAGGATGTAAAATATAGCAAAGTTGCAAAATCTAGAAGGCTAGAAAAACAAAAGTTGAACAATATTGACACGTTACCTCAATTAGTGGTACTACTCTGCCATATGATGAAACCAATAGAATCACTACACCCACTAAATAAAATGCGCTACAAGATTACCCATAAGCAACATTTAGAGTTAACCATGAGTCATCCAAACAAACAAATGTGATTTCAATGTGAATTAATGAGCATGAGTTTAATACCAGAGATAGAGGCTTTAAAAACATGTCAATGAGCCTATTGAAGAAACAAAAAAGATCACTATGTTATCAAATACCTGCATATTTTTTAAATCTGGAGTCATATTAGTTAGATTTATTCATTTTTTGGGCATAAGAAAAAATAAATGATGATAATATACAAGACATCATAAATCCTTGTCAATTTTGAGTAGTAGACATTGTAACATACATTTGAAAAAATAATGATGGGAAAGAAAATCCATTTTTTTCTAATTTAGTGATATCACATTTTTGCATTCTTGCACAAAGTTGCATTTAAAGAATCAAGATTTTATATCTGCTGTCTCTTCAGAAACTTGCAATAAACAACTACAAACATTTTGCTGTGACCAAGAAAGTTAATTCACATTTGTTCCATCCATATCTTGATGCATTAGGTAATAAAGATTGAAAGATTTACCAAAAATCATCGATTTGGAAATCAAAGTGCACAATAAGGTCACATAATAAGTACATATGTCTCACTTCCAAGCAAGATGGAGTGATATGAAAAATGATGTAACCAAAAATCATGATAAAAAATAGTAAAGAAAGGTTTCTAGATATTACAAAATTAACAAATTGAAGAAACAAATTAAAAACAACAAATCCACAAAAACAAAAGGTCTACAAATATCATGAACTATTTGTAAATTTATAACAACAAAAACATAAAGCACCAATGAAAAACAAGATGGTTAGCCTTCACCAATCCCCACAACTGACCAAAAAAGATTAAGAGAGAATCTATTTGCAAGCCCTAAAATATACCATTCACCCCTGCATAATACCATCCACCCTCAACAAAATGGCCTTCTCCAACCCTTTTGGCTTGAAATTCCTCAAAGAATTATCACTATGAGAATCCAACCTTGGGAAAGCACATAGATAATAGTGTGCATATATTCTGACACTTGCTCATTATAACTATACACTACAAAAAATAAAAATGAACCATGCTTTACCATTAAAAAATAATACAAGGTAACTTTAGTTGCAGTCATACCTTAAGATGCATATGACCTATTTGATGTTCTATATGCACTAGAAGGAGAGTACACAAAATCCTTGGATAACTTGGAATAGTTCACCCACAACAAACGAGTGAAGAATGTCTAAGATTAGAATATTCAATGTTGATTCTCTTGCTTCAAAAGGGAAGGATAACCAACCATTTATGATGCAACCACTTCCTCAGGACAATTTGATAGGCAGATGTAGAATGTCTGTATTGCATAACTACTACTTCAACAAGAAACATAGTAATAACGTTTGCAGTATAGAAGTGTTTCAGATGAAGCAGTCCTGACTTAGAAATATATTGAGCAGGGGTCAATTTAGTGTCTTAAATTCTACTAGAATCCAGAGGAAACACGAGATCAACATTGTTAAGCTACACACTATTTTTGGAAAAGGACTCTCTTAGCCCAAGTAGGTTGATAGTTTCAAATTAGAAAGGTCCATGAATCTTCAACATGGTAATGATGAATGGTTTATTTTATACTTTCATTTGAAGATGAAAAGAATCTGGTAGTATGGATAAGGTATATCCAAAGAAACCTTGAAGCTAGGACAATGATTTGATTCCCCAAGTATCTATAGGTTTGTCACTTAGAGTTTTATGTGCAGACTCGTTGGAAAGTTTTAGCCACTAGCGTCTGTTGAGGCCTTATAATGATTAGGGTAGACTACGGAATAATTACATCCTTGTGGATAATATATTAGATTATACTATCCCTGTGATAAGGTTTCAGCTAGATATTCAACAAAAGAAACTTGAAAAATATTTAACATCTTCACTGTAACAAAAAAAATTACCATGGCTAGTGATATGCATAGAATATTTATTTGGGCCTAACAAGGTCTACAAACATCCTTTTTATAAATCCATGGCACTGACATGGAGTTTCTTAAGTCCACCTATGTGTGTGTTTAATGATATTATTCAATTTCTGGTAGCCAAATTCATGCACTCAATAGCAACGATAGACCCTTCAACTTACAAGCACTCAGAGTTTCATGTTTTCCAAATATTTCTTATTTTTGAGTAGTAGATGAGCATTAGATAAACCAAAAAGTCACAAACTGCAACATCTCTAGTGTAGTCTAAGGTTCATTTGCTGACTGAGGATGGACATATTTGATGCCTATTTGGTGCCATTTTTAAGTGGTTCCTTTGGCTATCGAATGGCTTATTAAATACATTCGACTCTGATTTTTCTCTAGTTGGTCTTGGCCGAAGAAGGTAGTGGAAAAAAAAATTCCAAGAAGGTTTGAAATCCATTTAAATCTCCCCATGTTGAGACTCTAGTTCCATTGTACCAAAGAAATTATTAAACATAAATATGTAGTTCTTGCCTTTGTGGAAACCTATGGTGGTGAATCATTCATATTGGAGTTAGAGACATATCAGAAGGCTTGTAGCTTTTGGTTACATGGATAGAAAGGTTAACTTTCATGGTAATGGTTTTGAAAAGAATGGATTAGTGGACAATGTTTCCTCTTTAGAGTCAACTGGTATGCCCTCAAGAAAAATGGGTTCAAGGTTTGCAACTTCAGCGTTCACAAAGGATATTGAAACAACAGTGAGAATGATCAGAATATTGATTACCCAAAAAATCAGAGCAATGTTTATAGGACCAAATCACAGAGGTCCATAGGTTTAGGAGATGGTAAATAGGGTGAAACACCTATAGACCCCAACATTGCTAAGGGCGGTACTTCCCTATCCGAACAACAAATGAGTACAAAACTAAATTCTTCTAAGTAAAAATAAGTAAGTACATCCAAAGAAAATGGAGGGAAAATAACTGCTAAAGATGGTGATGGAACTAATGTCAGTGAGGCAAGGGAGTATGAGGAAAGGTTGATGAATGCTGAAAGCTGCAACATAGACATACATTTCCCTAAGCGAGCCACCAATACTCAGTACTCTAAGATGGAAGAAAGCATGGAGAATGAGATGCATGTTATTTCCAACAGCTAGAAGGGAATGGGAATGAGTAAATTTTCACGTGCATCTACTTTGTTTAGAAAAGCGTCAGAATGGATCCAACAACAAAATCCTATATCAATGACATTCAATGCAACTATTTTACACGCAAAAGAATTTATTGTTCATAGGATTTGGCATATGTTGGGCCTAAGAATTATCCTTAAAATACATCCACTTTCACTCCATTCACACATTTTCTCACCTCTATTCCACCACCATGTCATCACATCCACTTCACTTTCATCATTAAATGGGTTACCATTGTGTTTTCCAAAATATTATTAATTCTTAGTATTTTTAAGAGAATTTGTGGTTAAACTTTAGAAAATAATATCCATATACTTATACCTAACAATTAGAATGAGTTTGTTGACATGTGTAGGTACAAATGAAGCTTCTAAGGCACTCTATGTTCAAATTCGAATTTGAGGAGATTATGGACCTCATGGATAAGATCATGGACCTCATGGAGAAGATCATGGAGGATAGGGTTATGTGTCACCATTGGTTGAGAGATATGTGGATTTGAAGAGGGAATAGTTGATCCACATTTATGAGTTTGTTATCATAACTTTCATATAAATAGGAGTGTTATCTCTTTCATTTGTAATCTTAATTTTCCTTGGAATTTAGAAACTTAGTCCTTCATTTGTAATTTTAGATTTTAGGATCATTGTAATGGAGATTTAGAATCTCTTGGAATGTAGAACTTGGAGCTTGTAATTTCAATTTGCAATTGATGATAAATACAGTGGATTGGATTTTCTTTCACATTTGACTTTTTCTAGGTGTGCTTGTGGAGCTATGGAGGGCCCCCATCGTCTCACTTGCATCCTTGTTTTGGTATAGTAAGCTTTCATTTATGTTTTTAATTTCATTAGTTTAAAGATCTTGATGCTGGAAATATAAATGAATAGTCTCTTGTAAGAGAGCTTTAATATTTCCTGTAATCAATTTGAATTATGTTTAAATGCCTTCATTTCTTAGTTTATTGATTAAGATAGTTAGAAATATTAATGAATAGTCTCCCGTAAGGGAGCTTCAATATTTCTTACACTTGTCATAATGTATTTTAATATTTAGATTTAATTTTGTTAAATGACTAAATAGGTGTTGGAGATCCCAATGAAAGACCTCCTGTAAGGGAGCTTTGGCATTTCTTCACCTAGCTTAGTTTAGTTTGTCTCTAAGTCCATATATATTGGATGATACTCGAAGTTTACTTACCCGGATCGATAGTAAATGAAACTCTAATTTTCATCTGAATTTTAAACCAAACATTTTGGTGCCGTTGCCGAGGAGGATGATTTGGAGATAGACTTAGGAAGTTAGGTTTATTGCAATTTTTTTTATGGACTAACTTGTGAAACCTGGTGACAGCAGGATCTTCATAAAGGAGTTCAAGTTTGAGCTTTTTTATTTTTTCGTACTTAGTTAGTTTCAAATTCAGTTTTTTAAACCCCCCATTTCTTACTAATCCATCTACGAATGAGAAAATTGAAGATGTTGAACAACTACTTCTTGGAGAGCAAGGACAATATTGAGGATTGGTTTCAAAAGAACCTTGCGTCAACTCCAAGAATAAGACATGTTACTCACATGTTTACAAATCATAATTTAAAAATTTTAAATCTTGATGTGAGAATTTTTGAATTTTTAGTCCGTAGGTGGCTTCACTGGAAGCATTCTTTTACTTAGGAAATAAAAAAATCTTTCAAGTTAAAGGTAGAATAGATTAGAAAAAATAAAATGAGATCTCATAGAGTTTTCCTTTAGTTTTGTTTTCAAAAGATAAAAATAATAAAAAAAATCATCCACATTTCTCATAAATAAATTTAGTTAAGAACCACTTCATCCACTCTAACCTGCAAAAATAAAAATAAAAATAAAAATAAATCAATAGGTTAGTATGCTCTCTTCTTGCGCTTCGAGCGATCAAGAAGATCAATAAATCTCTTAATTTATTTTCAAAATTAAATAAAAATTTCTTGCTAGGAATTTTCACAAATCATTAAAACTACAACATTATAAGGAATCAAAATCATTTAAAAAAAAAATTCATTTATTTTTGATTTCAAATTTAAAAATTAAATCTGTAGTTTAGTGATTTGATAATTGTGAATAAAACTTCTTGGCATATGATTTCTTTCTTTGCATATGTGTTGGGATCATTTCTTCCAACAAGCCAAATCTGCATATAAAAAATTCAAAATCTAAATACGGTTGGCCCCGTCGTTATTGAAATCGGTCTCGAAAACCTGGTAAAAAATTGCCAAAAACCCAAATATAAAGAAATACACAAAAATGCCACAAACAAATAAAGAGTTACACAACGAAAATGCCAAAAACCAAAATACAAGGTACTACCTAGGAAGCTGAAGTTCCTTTCTTTTCGCTTAAAAAAATAGCCCCTTTAATAACACCATACCATTATAATATGGATTTTCCCTTTTTACACCATGCATTTCCATTGTGACCCAAAAAAAAAAAATCTATATATATATAATAAAAAAAAGAGACCAGGATGCTCAACATTAAAATAGTACCTTCTAATATTGTATTTTGGAAAATACACTGTAGAAAACTCCCAGTTTACCATGAATTTGTTGGTATTTGATAAAAACAAAAGACAGGCAAAATCAAAAGCAAAATCGAAATATATAGACTAAAATTTCTACGAAACACACAACTATTACAGTTTCGAAAGCCAGCGTCTCCTTGTTAACTTTGAGCTAAAAGATAAATAAGAGTAAACAATAACAACTCTGAAAGAAACAGGAAACCGTCGGCAGTTCTTGTACAGGAGAAATATTTGCAATTCAATGCAGTTAATGGTGTACATCTTAAGCGGAAACCTGCAACATACCAACGCACTCTACACTCGACTGTAAAACATGAATTCATGAAATAACTCAACATCCAAACACGAACCGCTGTACGCATGATGTCAATCTCTGATTTGATTTTGTTACAGCATTGTCAGAAGACGCAACAGTTTTGACATGTCATTTTGAAACATGTTCTGTGATCAAACCAAAACAAATATGGAAAAATGAAGAGATGTGTTTTTTCCGCAACGGAATGAATTACATAACCTAGAAATCGTTTGCTTGGATTCATAACGGTATGAGAGTAAATCATGGTTCTTCGGGACCTTTTTTTAGTGACTAGCGTGAAGAAAAAAACGGTTTTTTTTTTTTTATATGACCAAACACATCTTTCAAATAAGCCAAATCTGTATATAAATCTGCAATAAGCCAAATTCAATGTCAGTCTTTAAGGAAGTTAGAGGCTATTAAACTTGGCCAAGAATTATCCTTAAAATACATCCACTTTCACTCCACTCACACATTTTCTCACCTCTATTCCACCACCATGTCATCACATCTGCTTCACTTTAATAATTAAATGGGTTACCATTGTGTTTTCCAAAATATTATTAATTCTTAGTATTTTTAAGAGAATTTGTGATTAAACTTTAGAAAATAATATCCATATACTTATACCTAACAATTAGAGTGAGTTTGTTGACATGTGTAGGTACAAATGAAGCTTCTAAGGCACCCTTATGTGGCACTCTATGTTCAAATTCGAATTTGAGGAGATTATGGACCTCATGGATAAGATCATGGACCTCATGGATAAGATCATGGAGGATAGGGTTATGTGTCACCATTGGTTGAGAGATATGTGGATTTGAAGAGGGAATAGTGGATCCACATTTATGAGTTTGTTATCATAACTTTTGTATAAATAGGAGTGTTATCTCCTTCATTTGTAATCTTAATTTTCCTTAGAATTTAGAAACTTAGTCCTTCATTTGTAATTTTAGATTTTAGGATCATTGTAATGGAGATTTAGAATCTCTTGGAATGTAGAACTTGGAGCTTGTAATTGCAATTTGAAATTGATGAAAAGTAAAGTGGATTTGATTTTCTTCTACATTTGACTTCTTTCTAGGTGTGCTTGTGGAGCTATGGAGGGCCCCCATCGCCTCACTTGCATACTTGTTTTTGTATAGTAAGCTTTCATTTACGTTTTTAATTATAACTGTAAAATGCAGTATCTTAAGTCCACCTTTGTGTGTGTTTAATGATATTACTCGATTTCAGGTACCCAAATTCATGTACTCAATAGCAACGACATGCCCTTCAGCTTACAAGCACTCAAAGTTTCATGTTTTCCAAAAATTTCTTATTTCTGAGTAGTAAATGAGCATTAGCTAAACCAAAAAGTCACAAACTGCAACATCTCTAGTGTAGACTAAGGTTCATTTACTCACTGACAATGGGCATATTCGATGCCTAATTGGTGCCATTTTTAAGTGGTTCCTTTGGCTATCGAACGACTTATTGAATACATTTGACTCTGCTTTTTCTCCAGCTGGTCCTAACAGAAGTAGGTAGTGGAAAAACAATTTCCAACAAGGTTTGAAATCCATTTAACTCTCCCCATGTTGAGACTCTAGTTCCATTGTACCAAAGAAAATATTAAACATAAATATATAGTTCTTGCCTTTGTGGAAACCTATGGTGGTGAATCATTCATATTAGAGTTAGCATGAGACTGATCAGAAGGCCTGTAGCTTTTGGTTTCATGGATAGAAAGGGAAACTTTCATGATAAGGGGTTTGAAAATAATGGATTAGTGGACAATGTTTCCTCTTCAGAGTCAACTGGTATGCCCTCAAGAAAAATGGGTTCAAGGTTTGCAACTTTAGTCATACACAAGGGATCTGGAAACAACGGTGAGAATTCTCAGAATATTGATTGCCCAGACAATCAGAACAATGTTTATAGGACCAAATCACAGAGGTCCATAGGTTTAAAAGATGATAAATAGGGTGAAACACCTACATAACCCAACATTGCTAAGGGCAGGACTTCCCTATCCGGACAACAACCGAGTACAAAACTAAATTCTTCTAAGTAAAAAGAAGTAAGTACATCCAAAGAAAATGGAGGGAAAATAACTGCTGGAGATGGTGATGGAACTAATGTTGGTGAGGCAAGGGAGTATGAGGAAAGGTTGATGAATGCTAAAAGCTACAACAGAGACATACATTTCCCTAATCGAGCCACCAATACTCAGTACTCTGAGATGCAAGAAAGCATGGAGAATGGGATGCATGTCATTTTCCAACAACTAGAAGGGAATGGGAATGAGTAAATTTTCACGTGCATCTACTCTGTTTAGACAAGCCTCATAATGGATCCAACAGTAGAATCTTGTATTAACAATATTCATTGCCACTATTTTACAGGGAAGAGACTTTATTGTTCATAGGATTTGGCATACATGGCCCATATTTTGAACATGACTATTGCATTTGGGGAGGTTATTCCTGCTACTTTTCATAGTTTGGTTGGGCTGTTGTCTCATAGGCATGGACTCACTTCATTGTTTGGGCACATCATCCTATTTTGTGGTTATTGGTGCAATTTTCTTAGCTTCATTAGAATGGATTTGTTGGGATAGGGTCCCCTGGGGTCAATTTTGTAATCATTTTTGTTCTCTGTAAAGTCTCCGCATTTTGAGGAAGTGGAGCACGAAGGTCATAGAAGTCAAAAGGGCTTTAGGAAGGTCAAAGCCCCTTAGTATGTTAGAAGTTAGATGTTTGGTGACCCTTCCATGGTTCACGAACCATGGTATTGTTATGAAAGAAGATATATAAATAAGTCTTAGCGAGTCATACGTAGTCAGTTAATAATTGAAGATCTATGTATGGGCAAGTGATCTAGGTCAGGAAAAGTCTATTTTCTATACTTAGGCAAAGGGGAAGGCTTTTGCAGCTGTGTGCGTGGAGACCTTGGTAAGTCTGCAACTGAGTGTGCGAGTCCTTGCAGTTGTGTGCGCATGGAAGAAAGAGTCTGTAACAGAAGGATTGATCATAATAAAGACTATTTTGAAGCAATATCTGTGTATCTGTGCCTTTATGTTATGCATTTTCTGTATATTTTCTTTGTTTTCTGCAATTATATTAAGAAACTCTTAATTGATACATGAAAGTGGTAGATCCATTTATTTACTTGATGTTATGAATGTTAAAAGAAATCGGCGCATAATTAGAAGCTATTATCTGTAAATTATCATAATTTCCGCAATTCAAGGGTTAAGGTTCGCGAAGGTCGGAATAGATCCCTAGGGATCATAGAAACCCATCACACAGACCTATGGATGCAGAAATCTGGTTCTGTCATCACCCAATACTGCCTCAGCTAAGACTACAACCTGCGCTACGTGGGTTGTTGCTGAAAGGGATGACAATTTAAGGTTTTGTTGGTTGGCACAACTAACTCTGAACCTGGGTCTAGACCCCCTTAAGCCAAAAAATAGTTCCATTTCCAGGATCGGGATTTGTCTGAGGAATGTGTGATGTTGAATAAATGGTTTCCAACTAAGAAGGAAATTGAGAAGTGGATAGATCAGAAGCTGCACGAATTTGCAGCCCAGGAAAATAGGAATCCATGTCTATCAAAGGAAGAGTGGTTGAGTATATATCTATATACAAATGAGCACAAAATTTTCTTCTGCTCTTTTCCATGCGAATTACACCAGTGGTTGTATAAATTGGCAGATAGTAAGGGTACGTGGAAGTTGGAAAACCCTATTATGTGGACTCCACAATTGGTCAGGCACTTGGAAGCTTCAGAAAACAAGATCGCAAGGGCTGTCAATTACTGGATCGATAGAATTTTGGGCAGTTTCATCACTCAGTTCGTGACCGATACATCTGTCAGTTATAATGAAGATGAACATGAGTTTTTCAAAGGACCAAGAGGTAAGTATCTAAAGTCCTTGAAAACCCGGATTAAAATGCTATTGTGCGAGAAAAGGGTTATGACATTGAATTAATATTTAGAAGAGATTTGATGGGAGCTACGTGGAGTGGAAAAATGTTTAGAAGAGATCTAGATTCTAGTGCTGAGTACAACCCTTTGTTGGGAGAGTTTGATAGTGACAAAGAAAGTAGTATTCTAAAGATACCTTTAGGTGCGCTACAGATGGTAAAACATGGTATCTCGGGGATACCACATCCATCCACTCCATCTCCATCATCACCTCCGCCTTACACACCTACACCTACACCGTCACCTCCACCTCCACCTCCACCTCCACTATTCAACATGGCTAATGCTATGAAGATGCCCAAATTTAAGGGTTTGGGGATAGAAGAAACTGAACAATTTTGGTTTGTAGCTAATGATGTGTGGAATTTACAACATATTACAGATGATGACTTGAAGAAAGCACAACTGGTTACAACACTGCAAGATAGAGCACTAAGCTGGTATATTAAGTACTGTTCAGCTCATCCAAATGCAACATTGGAAGAAACAAGGAAGGCACTCAATAAAGAGTTCAAGAAGCCTAAGTCACAAGCCCAGTCAGTAACATAGCTCAAAGAGATCCAACAAAATGTGAATGAGTCCATGTGGGACTTTGATCAGAGATTGAAATGTCTGCTGTAGCAGGCTAATACGTAGATCACAGATGACCAACACAAGGACTGGTATATTGCTTCGCTATTGTCCCATTTGAGATTTCCATTGTCACAATAGAAGATTGGAACGTAGACTGAAGCACTGGAGATTGCCATGAAATTGGAAGCCTCACCTATTCAGGATATGAATCTGGGAGTGCACCATATTCAGTCAGTCCAGAATGAGGTCCACATGAAAGTATGGTGTTTTAAATGTAAAGGCTAGGGTCATGATAAGGACCATTGCCCGGTGTACCAGAATTATCTAGTTAGAGGGGGTCCTGTCCCCTTGAAACTAGAGAACATCGTTGGGCCAAGTACAAGAGTGGTACCATGGTGCGCTATTTGTTAGTTTACAGGAAAACACATGACGAACAATTGTCATCTGCTGCAGAATTTTGCGTAGACTCCACAACAGCTGTTCCGTAATTTCTATAAGTCTATGGGTCATAACGAACACAACTGCCGAAGTTATGAATTGATGATGGAAAAAACACCAACGTATAGAGTACAAATGGAGGCTCATCCTTAGGTTCAAGGAGCAACTATAGCGTGTGGGGGGTTTCAGGGATGAGGAAGAGGAAGAGGAAGAGGTGCTGGAAGAGGTCATGGCTAAATCATTTGCTACAATGGTGGAGAACTAGGTCACTTTGCACGAGATTGTTAGAATCCAACGCACCCCTCATGTCAATATTGTCGCCACTTTGATCATGTCATAGAATATTTTCTTGTGCTCATTGCAAATATGCAAGAAAATAAGACTCAGACTTAGCAGCCAACCTAGAACATCAAAATGATGAGATCTGAATCGTGTGAAGAGGGTCATAGTGTTAATATTGTCACGTGATGTGGCATCGCTACCGAGGAGGATAAAGGGAAGCAACCAGAGGAATATGTATGGGTTTGAAAGGATGTTGATAAGGATACTGGATTCAATGTAAATGAAGTAAAGGAAACATTTATGGAAGCAAAAAGGAGCTTCACAGATGAAGGAGCTTCTACGTCAAGGACTCAAAGTATGGGAAAGCCTGAAGACACCAGTACTGCACAAGAGGCAGACTCGTCATTATTAGCATCATTTTTACAAACCTGCATGAAGCTCCTAAGGGATAAGAAGGTATTAGAGGGACTACAAGAATTGATAGATAACTGCACTAGCAAGAATAAGCCACTACAAGAACAACATGCGGTACATAAGGTTGACAAAAGTAAGAAAATGACTGGTCGCGAAATGAGATTGACTGCATATATTGGAGAATATGAAATGGACTAGGTAATCCTTGATTTGGGATTTGATGCAAATGTTCTGCCAAAGAAAACTTGGGAAAGAATGGGAAGACCAACACTATAGTGGTCCCCGATCCAGCTGAGGATGGTGAATCAGCAGAAGATTATTCCTATGGGGTGCCTACATGGAGTGACTATGGATATTGAAGGGGTGCACGCCATAGTCGATTTTGAAGTAATCGAAATAGTAGATGACAGTAACCCATACCCAACGCTACTTGGAATTGATTGGGAATTTGATATGAACGTAGTCATCAACCTGAAGAAGCACAATATGACATTTGAAAAGAAATAACTAAGGGTTATTGTGCCATTGGATCCAGCCGAGGGTGCACGATATACTGAACTAGTTTGTGATTATGAGGGGGACGATGATATTGAGTAGATCTATAAGATGAATGTGTGGGATGAAGATTGGATCAACCCTATGACAGATGGGTAGATTACGTGGGAGAAGGACAATTCCTGCATTCAAATTTAGATGAGGAGCTTACAAAGTCACTTCGATGTATATCCACTTAGGTATGCAACTTACCACATTATGATGGTTTATAAGATGTCAATTTATTTCTGGATAAATTTGAAAGGGATGTACTAGAGGAACATTGGGTCTAGGCGTTATACCTCACGCTGAGAGCTACGCCTTCCAAATGGTGGGGTACGCATAAGAACAATTTTTCAGACTGGAAGGAATACCGATGGATGATGAAGCTATGATTTGGGTATGCCAATACCTACGTTATGTAGAAATACATAGGGAAATATGATCTGCATGAACATTTGGCTCGATGGATGAAAGCATGGGGAGAAGAACTGCAACTAGAATGGGTTCATATATTCTGCCACACTTTGGATACGATTACAATGAACTGGTATCTAGAAACGAAGCTGCGACATGGAACTGCAGAATGGGATGTTCTAAAAGAAAGTTTTATGTTAACTTTTAGCTTTGAAGATGGATTTGAATGCATTGATGAGGCATTACAGGAGATCAAAGTTGCAATATTCAGAATGCCTAAAGAACTTGTTACATGGTTACAACCAGACTGGAGTATGCAGCTGCGCCATGTGCTCGAATGCTATAATGTGACCACCGATGAAGGAAAAGAAGATCCTAAGAACATCAATATTCCTGAGTCGGAAGGACAATGCGAAGTCACAGGGCCTAAGGTGGAAGTTCCCGATATTTAACAACCCTTGAAGAACAAGCAACTGAATATTGGACTGGAAGCGCAACCAAATTTTGCAAACATAGGCCACTATTAGGATGAAGATACAATGGATAAAGTTGCGGAGCTACTATGGGAGTATCAGGACTTGTTTCCCACCAAGTTTTATGATCTGAAGGGGATAATAGGGGATCTGGGCATCATGAATATCACTTTAAAGACAGATGCGAAGCTAGTGAAGTAGCGCCCCTACCGGTTGAATCCTAAATATAAAGAAAAGGTGCGCGAAGAATTAAATAAGATGCTTGCAGCTGGGATTATTGAACCTGTCAAAGAATCAGATTGGGTTAGTCCCATGGTGGTTCAAGAGAAGAAAACACAGGGTGAAATTCAGATATGCATAGATTTGAGGAAGTTGAATGATGCTTGTGTCCACGATCCATTTCCTACACCATTCATAGATGAAGTACTAGAAAATGTTGGAGGTCAGGAGGCTTATTCGTTTACTGATGGATTCTCAAGGTAACATCAGATCAAGATTGTGTCAGAGGATAGAAGTAAGACTACCTTCGCTACTGAATGGGGTTGTTTTCAGTATACAGTTATGCCTTTCAGACTTAAGAACACCCCTGCAATATTCTCTAGGGTGGTAGTCGTAGCGTTTAAGGAGTTTATGTTATGAAACCAGCTCAAGAAAAGATAGAAAAGATAGATCAACGCCTTAGAATTCAGCCTCTTCGAGGGGGCAACCTCCTTTACATTACATAAATGAACAATTCTTGGATGATTCAAATGACAAAACCTCCTTTCTATATATAGGAGTCTATGGAGTCACAATATAATCCAGCTGACCTAACAATAATAATATAAAGCCACAAAAATAACAATAGAGGGATTCTATGGGGCACAGAAATAACAATATGGGGGTAATAGGGGCACAACAATATAAATAAGGGGTATAACTACAATAGTAATGGGGTAATCACTAGTATTATAGGGACCCAACATGCCCCTCTCCTTCAAAAAAGTGTTGTCCTCAACGCTTGAGTAGTTCTGGATACTTCTGCATAAAATTCTCATCCTCCCATGTGGAATCTTCAGCGGATAAGTTCTTCCACTTGATAAGATACTCTGAAATTGATCGATTTCGTAGCTGTCGAGTTCTTGTTTCTGTGACTGCTTCCGGTTCCAATATAATTTTTCCTTCCTCGTCAAGTTCTGGCAATATTGTTTGAATTGGGAGCTTGTTGCCTATAACCTTCTTTAAACATGAAACATGGAAAACTGGGTGCAATCGAGAAGCTGCAGGAAGCTCCAATTTGTATGCCATAGTACCAATCTTTTGCAACACCTTGTACGGACCATAATACTTTGGTGATAATTTATTATCCTTCTTAGCTTGCTTTAGGGACATTTTCTTATATGGTTGTAGCCGTAGGAATACCCAATCACCTACATCAAAACTTCTTTCACTGCGATGTTGATCTGCCTGTTGTTTCATTCTATTTTGTGCCAACACGAGGTTATCCTTTAAGAGTTGGAGGACTTGTTGTTGATGTTCGATGTGATGTTCCACTGCCTGAACCTTAGAATTTTCTCTTAAATATGATGTGATGGATGGTGGTTGATACCCATAAAGTGCCATAAATGGGGTCATTTTTGTTGCTGTATGGAAGGAAGTGTTATACCACCATTCAGCCAGAGGCAACCATTTGACCCATTGTGTCTGTTTATCAGATACAAAGCAACGAAGATATCCTTCCAAACATTTGTTTACTATCTCAGTTTGCCCATCAGATTGAGGATGATAAGATGAGCTATGAGCTAACTGAGTACCAAGACAAGAAAATAATTCTGTCCAAAAATTTCCAGTGAAAATGGGATCTCTGTCACTTACAATAATCTTTGGGTTTCCATGTAGCTTTTGAACTGTTTCCATAAATGCAGTAGAAACTGTACTGGCTTTAAATGGATGTGATAATGCACAAAAGTGTGCATACTTGGTAAGTCTGTCAACTACCACCATGATGACACTCTTTCCCTCAGACTTGGGTAAACCTGTGATAAAATCCATTGAAACCTCCTCCCAACGTTGGCTTGGAATGGATAAAGGTTGTAATAGACCCGGTGTCTTAATTGTTTCAACTTTATTTTGTTGGCAAACCAAACATTCCGCCACAAACTTTTGAATATCTGATTTAAGGCCATCCCAAAAAAATTCCTTCTTAACCCTGTGGTAAGTTTTTAAAAATCCTGAGTGCCCTCCTAAGGGAGAAGTGTGCAATTCCATAAGAATCTTTTGTTTTAGCTGGGAATTCTTACAGAGGTATAAGCGATCTTTGTACCATAACGAATCATTTTGCCAGCTAAATGTATCAGAAGTACTGGAATCTTGTTGTAGCTTTCGAATAAGTGCCCACACTTCTTCGTCATTCTTCCATTCCTCCCTTGCTTCGTTTATCCAATCTGGTTGGATAATAGAAATGGCACACAACAATGCTTCCACATCCTCATCCTTTCTTGAGAGTGCATCTGCCACCACATTTTGCTTCCCTTTTTTGTAGATGATTTCAAAGTCATAACCCAACATCTTTGTGACCCACTTTTGTTGCTCTTCAGAGGATAATCTTTGTTCTAAAAAGTATTTAAGGCTATCATGATCCGTTTTTACCTTGAAGTGTCTTCCCATTAGGTAGGGTCGCCATTTCTTAAGTGCATGGAGTATTGCCAACATTTCCTTCTCATAAATAGCTTTGCTTAAAAACTTTCCCTTGATTGGACGACTTTCAAAAGCAATGGGTCTTTCATCTTGCATTAGAACAGCACCAATTCCATTTCCTGAAGCATCACATTCCACAATAAAGGTTTTTGTGAAGTCCGGTGTAGCTAAGACCGGTGCTTGGCACATTGCCTCTTTAAGATGTTCAAAGGCCTTTGTTGCTTCCGGAGTCCATGAAAATGAATCTTTCTTCAATAATGTTGTTAGAGGTGCTGCTATTCTCCCATAATTCTTAACAAACTTGCGATAATACCCTGTCAACCCAAGAAATCCTCGCAGATGCTTTATGGATGTGGGGATTTTCCATTCCTTAATGGCTTTAATTTTGCTAGGGTCTACCTTAACTCCTTCATGAGATACAATATGACCCAAATATTCCACCTCCTGGACTCCAAAGAAACATTTGGATCTTTTTGCATATAATTGTTTCTCCTCCAATAGTTGTAGCACCCTGTCAACATGTTCAACATGATCCTTCCAAGACTTGCTGTAGATTAGTATATCATCAAAAAATACTAACACAAATTTTCTAAGGAATGGTTTGAAAATTGAATTCATCAAACCTTGAAATGTTGAAGGTGCATTGGTAAGGCCAAAAGGCATGACCAAAAATTCATAATGACCCTCATGAGTTCTAAATGCCGTTTTCGGAATGTCTTCAATCTTCATTCTGATTTGATGATATCCCGAACGAAGATCCAACTTGGTGAAGTAAATTGATCCATGCAATTCATCCAGTAATTCATCAATGACAGGAATGGGGAACTTATCTTTAATAGTGAGCTTGTTGAGCTCCCTATAATCCGGACACATGCGCCATGATCCATCCTTCTTGTGCACCAATACTACTGGAGCTGAGAAAGAACTTTGACTCGGTTGAATTATACCAGCCTCTAGCATTTCTGCAACCATACGTTCAATTTCACTTTTTTGGGCATAGGGATATCTGTACGGCCTGATGTTTGGAGGAACACTTCCTGGAATCAGATGAATAGCATGATCATGATCACGCATAGGTGGGAGACCTTTGGGAGTCTCAAATACCTTGGAATGATTGTCCAGGACTTTTTGGAGATCTGGAGAAATAGATGATTCCAATGTGGAAACATCTAGCGAACATAATTGTGCAATTACACCTCTTTGCTCCTTTTTTAGAAGCTTTGTCATGCCATTAGAGCTGATTATCTTTCCTGGTTTCCCTGCAATACCCCTTAATTCAACTTCCTTTCCTTCCGTAGAAAATTTGATGAAAAGTTCTTGAAAATTAAAAGCTATTGTACCCAAGGATTGTAGCCATTGGACTCCTAGTACAACATCAGCACCTCCCATTGGAATGGAAAGCATTGGGCTAGTCAATACATATTCTCCCATGGATAGCTTGATATTATGGCACTTTCCAGAGCAATTTATTGTTCCTCCATTTGCAATCATCACTTGACACTCTGGTGCTGGATATAGGAAGCAATTCAATTCTTTTGCTACCCTACAATGAATAAAATTGTGGGTGCTTCCTGAATCAATCAACACTATTACCTTTTTCTTCTTGATTTGTCCTTCTATCTTGATGGTTTGAGGAGTGGTAATTCCCGCCAATGCATTACAAGATATGGTCGGATTTATTTGTTCTTCATCTAGGCTTTGTTCCTGGAGTATATCCTCTTCTTTTGACCTTTCTTGCTCCTTTTCTTCTTCCTCTTCACAATCTATGTAGAATAATTTCTTCTCAGCACACTTATGACCTTTTGTGTATTTGCTATCACAATTGTAACAAAGCCCTTTTGCTCTTTTTTCTTCCAATTGTTGTGGTGTCAACCTTGTAGGTTGTGGAAGACTAGGGGCAACAACACTTCCATCTTTATAGTTGTGAGTGGTATGCTTCCTAGTTGCCATAATTTTGCTTTCCATTTTTCTTGCTAACCTGAATGCCTTCTCTAATGAATCAGGTTCCCAAAGGCGAACATCATGTTGGATATTATCCTTTAAAGACCCTATGAACACATCAATCCTATGCTCCTCTGGAATATCTTTTACCCTTATGTTCAATTTTTGGAACTCCTCAATGTGCTCCATTATTGAACCCTTTTGTTTGAGACTTATCAATTGGCTAAAAAAAGTGTTGCTTTTTGTATCCTCATAATGTGCTATCAATTCTTCCGTAAAAATTGCCCAAGTGATAAATTGTTTACGAGAACAAAGCCATTGATACCATACAAACTGATTTGGTTCCAAATATACAGTTGCCATACGTACCTTTTGTGTGTTTTGCACATTATTGAGATCGAAGAATTGCTCCATCTGTAATATCCATGTGGCGGGATCCTTGCCATCAAACTTCCTCATATCGATTTTTGGAATATGGTGATTCTTCGATCCAACATTAGCATCTATGGAATCATGATTAACATTTCTTTTGTTCTCATCATGAGTTTCCTTTAGTACCCTTTCACCCTTAGTGACCATTTCTTGTAGCAACTTATTCATATTTATCTTCAATTCGTCCATGTCTGTCTTCAAATCTATCTTCAAATCATCCATCTTAGCTTCCACGTCAATCATCTTAGCTTCTATGCCTTTCTTTAAACAGTCCATCTTAGCTTCTACACCTTTCTTTAAACCATCCATCTTAGCTTCTACATCTTTCTTTAAACCATCCATCTTAGATTCTGTTCCTTTTTGTGCAAGGGACAGTTGTTGCACTTGGTCTTGTAATTTTGATATATCATGTTGCATTTCTTCCTCTTCTTCATGAGTCATGCTAGAGCTTTCAGGTTCCTTACTAGGTGTTTGCATTTTCTTTCCTCGGGGCATCAGTTACCGATAATAATGCTCTACTATGCCCTTTGAATTCCTTCAAAATAAATTTTCAAACCAAGCTTAAGCAAAAATTTAAGAAAATCTACACACCTTTTTTCACTTTGTAGGAGCTCGATATTGCCTCTGATGTATCTCTGTAATTTCCAATCATCTAGTTCTGAATTTGTGAGCTGTAGTAGCCCTCTGTGTCCTCTTTCCAATGCCACAAGTTTGACCCAAATTGGATTCTCCAAGGAAGAGTTATGTGAAATCTCCCACAGTGACTTGCTTTTAGACTAGTTTAGTAGAGCGAACTTGTACGACGTGCCACGAGTCACTGTTTCAACCTTTGGATCTGAAACACACATACAAGAAACTACAGTCTGTCCTCTTTCTATACCTTCTTACGAAATTTCAATCCGATCCCCAGAGAGAAAGTTATGACGATTTTCTCCAGGTCACCTGTTTTGAATGTAATTCAGGAGTCTGCAAAAAGACCAACTTCCTCAGATCATATCTCCGCAAATATCACGCGAAAAGCTCTGAAATTCGGATCCAAGGTTTAGCGAGATTTCTTCTCAAATGGGTTTTTTTTGCGACTTCTGAAACATCACAGAAAAAAGTTATAGTGAAAATGCCACGATGACCTGTTTGGAGCAGCGAAACCCTAGAATCCAAAGCTCTGATACCAAATGTTATGAAACCAACTCAAGAAAAGATAGAAAAGATAGATCAACGCCTTAGAATTTAGCCTCTTCGAGGGGGAAACCTCCTTTACATTACATAAATGAACAATTCTTGGATGATTCAAATGACAAAACCTCCTTTCTATATATAGGAGTCTAAGGAGTCACAATATAATCCAGCCGACCTAACAATAATAATATAAAGCCACAAAAATAACAATAGAGGGATTCTATGGGGCACAGAAATAACAATATGGGGGTAATAGGGGCACAACAATATAAATAGGGGTATAACTACAATAGTAATGGGGTAATCACTAGTATTATAGGGACCCAACAGTTTATTCACGAATTTTTGGAGGTTTACTTCAATGATTAGATGGTGTTTGGGTTAGTAAAAAGACATGTTTCCAGTCTGCGCCTGGTGTTGGGCACTTTTCGAAGGTATCAAATTTCCCTCAATTTGAAGAAATGTATATTCTGCGTACCATATGGGATTTTGTTGGGTCATGTAGTCTGTAAGAAAGGGTTGATGGTAGACCCTGCCAAAATTGCAGTAATTATTAATCTAGAACCTCCAAAGAATGTCAAACAACTGCGCGCGATGTTGGGCCACACAGGGTACTACAAGAAATTTATCAAGGCATATGCGTAGATCACTGTGCCCATGGAAATATTGCTGAAAAAGGATGCGACATTTTTCTGGGACGATGACTGCCATAAGAGTTTGGATGTTTTGAAGGAAAAAATGGTCACCACGCCCATTTTAGTGTTCCCTGACTAGAAGAAGGAGTTCCATGTACATGTAGATGCATCCTGCATAGCACTAGGAGCTGTGCTAACCCAACCAGGTGAAGGTGATATTGATAATATGATAACTTTTGCAAGTAGAAAGTTATCGAAGGTGGAAAATAATTATTCTACCACAGAGCACAAAGGACTAGCAATGGTGTATGCATTGTAGAAATTTAGGCACTATTTGTTGGGTGCGCACTTCAAGATGTACACAAACCATTATGCTTTGAAGTACCTGATCAACAAGCCTGTGTTATGGGGGGGGGGGGGAATCTGTCGATGGTTGTTTCTCTTTTAGGAATATGACTTTGAAGTAATTGTGAAGCCAGGGCGACTAAATACTGGACCAGATCACCTTTCATGGATTGAGAATGGTGATGAACCTACAAATTTGGAGGAGGGATTACCTGATGCACAACTCTTAACTATGCGCGTTGATGATGACCATTTCATAGACATAATCCAATTCTTGTCTACATGTATAGCTCCTGAGGGGCATTCGACACAACATAAGAAAGAGTTGGTGGTCCAGGCTTCATATTTCTCTGTTATCGCCAGACATCTATATAAAATGGGATCTGATGAAGTATTGTGGAGGTGTGTCCCAGAGTATGGATGAAAAAGTATCCTCACTAAATCACATGGAGGAGTTGTAGGAGGAAATTATGCGGGAAGAGAAACTGCACAAAAGATCCTACACACAAGACTATGGCGACCAACTGTGCATAAGGATGCCAAGGTTTACTACAGGGCATGTGATGTCTGTCAGAGAACGGGGAGACCGTCGCGAAGGGATGAATTACCTTTGAACCTGCATGTGTCATTACAAGTGTTTGATAAGTGGGAGATAGACTTTGTAGGCCAATTCAACCACCAAGAAAGAAGTCTGGAACCAGATATATCCTTACATCAACCGAATACTTAACCAGGTGGGCCGAAGCACAACCTGTAAAGGATTGTAGCATAGCTACAACTACAAAGTTTATTTTTGAATATATCCTATCTCGGTTTGGCTATCATAAGATCTTAATGAGTGATAGAGGTTCACACTTCTTAAATGAAACAATTTCCGCTTTGCTCAAAGAATTCTAGATGTATCACCAGAAGAGTATGCCATATCATCCTCAAGCGAATGACACTGTAGAAGCATTTTTTTTTGGAGAATGCCTTAACAAAGATTTGCAATGTGAAACGAGATGACTAGGATGTGTGCATATCCACTGTTCTATGGGCATATAGAAATACCTACAAGAAGTTGAGTGGACAAACAGTGTTCAGATTGGTCTATGGATAAGAAGCGGTAGTGCAGATGGAATACATAGTGCCCAATTTGTAGATTGCTGCGGTTACTGACATGGCCGATCGGGCTAACATGGAAGAATGACTCACGCAGCTTGTTGAGTTGGAGGAAAATCACTTCTTGGCGGCTTTTCATCAGAAAGAGCAGAAGGATTGTGAAAAGGAATAGCATGATCAACATATCAAAAAATGCACCTTTAGGAATGATGATTTGGTATTACTATATGACAGTGAGTTCACAAAGTTTCCGGGGAAGTTCCAAATGCATTGGATGGGGCCGTATATTATTAAGGAGATTACATATGGAGGCACAATACACATCACGAGGCTGAATGGGGAATTAATTCCGGGAAAAGTAAATGGGAGTCAATTAAAGATGTATATGGGTGATCTTGCCGCTACGCAATGACTATATGGATGCGGGATAGTCTTAGTGTTCCAGGCAGTTGCAAGGGATCATGGGACTATAAAATACACTGCCAAAAGAAAGGTTGGATGAAGTGATGGGGCTACGCGACATATAGGGGCAAGGTGCAGAGGAGAGCTACGACGATGGAGTTGAGCTATGATGGTGGGTCCCGAATAGTCGGCCAAAAAGTGACCGTTGGAACCACTGTAGTTGATTGGATGGCGATTTTTCCATTAAAATGAGTGGGGGGGGGGGGGAGAATTTAAGATGCATATATTTGGAAATCTGCCACCAAAATCGCATTAATGACAGGGAATTGGAGGGAACAGACATATTTGAATTCAAATTGAGCTATAAATATGGCATCCCACTCCACATTCGAACACTTTTTTCCTTGAGAATTTTCCTTAAGTTGTTGCACTTTCAATTGTGTCTAGAACAATGTTGTATGTTTGATAAGGATTGGGAGAGCATTCTTTCACATCTGGAATTCGCAAACTTACCTGATTGGCACCGCAAGATAATCCTTGAGAGAATGAATGCAATTCCACTTGAGACAGAGGCAACCCAACCTGTACCTCTAGGTTTTCCTACTACCGCGCTTAGGTCGCCAAGGCCTAAGCCATCTGCTTCCATGGTGGGAGATAAGAAGTAGAAGAAGCCCTAGCAAGCACCGGTGTGACAATCACCATGGAAAAACCCGATCAAAATCCGCCAGAATGGAAAGATGGATAAGTATAAACAACAGACGAGCCCTTGGACCCAAATGAGGAAGAATTGCATGGGGGCGTAGAGGAAATTGATGCAGAAGAGGTTAAGCCAATAACTCGGCTACTGCCATATATTCCACCAAGAAAATCCATGGCTAAAGTACCCAAAGACCCGGATTCTGTGAAGTTTATGGTCTCCACACCTTTGTTGCTGGAGAACATGCTATTTGAGGGATCGTTGTTGGCCCGTATGCCAAACTTGAAAATGGAAGATTGGGACTTGGGGGACCATGAGAGGTTTCCATGGTTGGATTTGAGTAAGTACCTAAAGAAGGTCTACTATGAAGAGGCAGACATCATGTGGCTTGAGCCGATGAAATGGGTGGCTAGAGTTGGGGGCGCGGGGCTCCTAAATATGTTGTGGGTGCTGCACTTTAGTCACACCACTATTAATACAGTTTGTGTGCACCAATTGTTGACATTGGTGCACGATGGGTGCCTCTGGTTAGGAGGGCCCATCTCAATCATTGAAATTTTGATCCATAGAATAACATTACTACCATACCAAGGAGTGGACCATGTGGAGGCTTTCGTAGGAAAGTCGCAGGAGAAGAAGTTGGTGGACCAAATGAAGAGTGATTTTGGTTTGGTCAAGAAGTCACCTATGTACTCCATTAAGCCCATATTAGATGGTGCGGTGCAGTTTTCTACACAGATCTTGGCTGGTAAGATTATGAGGAAGTGTCACGTCAATGAAGTGTGGGTGCCAGTTGTCTCTTTGGCTACGCAGTGCGCCAAAGGAGTCCAGTATAACTAGGCTCAATACTTATGTCATGAATTTTTGGAGGATTGCAAAGAGGCCCAGGATGGCGGTAAGTCATTCCACTATGTTTGGTTATTACTATTGATCGCATTGATGGCTTGGAGGACACTCGAAGAAAGCCAATTCCCTCAACAGGACTTGGATCTACCTGAGGCCGCGAAGTTCACTTCGCTATGGGCTACCAAAGACCCCACACGAGTGATGGAGACAAAGATATTTTGGGTCTTGTTTGAGTTAGAGCTCAGGATGGTGATTAACCAACGACCAAGGTTATCACCAAGTTTTCACGAGAAGTATGCCAATGTCACAGACTTCAAGGAAGATTTCCATAATTTGCACATTTGCGCGAAGAAATATGCTAAGGGAATATGGTACAAGTTTCCATATTTAGTCACCGAAGATGATATTATAGGGGTTGTTAGTAAGTGGCCAAGTGACTGGCTGAGTCCCTTTGATGCCGGCGCAGGAATGAGTAAGGATGATGAAGGTGAAGCAGCATAGACAACAACAATGATAGCAACAAAAAAGAAGAAGGAAGCACATAAGGCTTCCGCTAAAGAAAAGGCTGCGGCCAAGGAAAAGGCCGTGTAGCAGAAAGAAGTTACTGTAAAGGAGAAAGAAGTAGTTGCCAAGGAAAAAGAAGCAACAAAGGAAAAGACTATGTCGCAGGTCACCATTGACCTCGACGAGACAGACACCGAGCGCATAGATGTGGAGGAAGAGATAGAGTGTAAGAGCCCTATCCTAGGGTCTGCTAACAGATCTAATTTCTTCTGAAATTAAATGCGATAAGAGGCTTTAACTTACCTACTTACACTGCTTTCAACAAATAAAATTTTATCATTTAAATTATAATCAACATAAATTAAGGTGAATATTTCATTCTAATTAACTTTACAAGAGTAGTCTATGGAGGAATACCTGTACCGGTGGCTGATGGAGATACCTTTGTCCTGTTGCTCCTGCTGAATGCTCCTCTTTACAGACCCAACCGGATTTACCTCCCAGCCAACTAGGAAATAATCCCTAGCCCAGGAAACCTCCACAGGTTCCCTAGCCCTCTGAGCCCAAGTCCAACCAGATGTAGTGTGTGTGTCCAAATGAAAGATTCAGACCAAGATAACAATACTTCCCTCCTCTCAACAACCCAAGAAACCTCCACAGGTTCCTAAGGTCTCCAAAAACACAACAAGTCCAAACAATCACAACCAACCCCACAATCCTAAGCAAGACCCAACCTCCCCTTTTCTCCCTTCCCCTTTCCTTTTATACCCTCCTTCCCTTCTCCATCTCAACCACCTCTCATTAATGTCATTAACTTCTCATCCATCCTTACAATTGACTTCTCTTCTCCCAAGTAAGCTGGGAGTACATTTGGAAATGTGACATGAATATAAAATTGAGAATTTAATGGGAAAGGACCATGTCTTCTCCCAAGTAAATCTGAAAAGTACATTTGGGAATGTGAGGTGAATATATATATTGATAATTAAATGGAGAGGACTATGTCTTCTCCCAAGTAAATGTGAGGGTACATTGGGGAATGTGAGATGTAATTACATGGAGAGGACCATGTCTTCTCCTTAGTAAATGTGAGGGTATATTGGGGAATGTGAAATGAATATATATATTGATAATGAGATGGAGAGGACTATGTCTTCTCCCAAGTAAATGTGAGGGTACATTGGGGAATGTGAGATGTAATTACATGGAGAGGACCATGTCTTCTCCTTAGTAAATGTGAGGGTACATTGGGGAATGTGAGATGTAATTACATATATTTTTGAAATAATGGAAGGAGACCATATCCTACCTAATATTCAATTTGAGAAGGTAAGTGGGGAATTTGAATAATGGAAATCATGAATTTTATATTAAACCAATATTTCTCAATATTTTCAGATAATGTAAACATTAACAAAATTTGTAGGATAAGATTTAAGTGGGGCATTACATACACCCCTCCTTTATAAAACATCGTCCCAAAGTTAGAATGAAAAGATACAAGGAGTTCGAAAGCATAGCAAACTAGAGAGAGTTATAGCAATAAAATTTGATAAGTCAGACAATGACATTACTTCCCATCAAGAGTCTCCAATTGATCTATATCCTCCTATCCATCCTGACCTACTTCCGTCCCCACCCTATCCGTCCTTTGCTGCTTTATCAGTGGCAACGACCATACTAACCACTGATAAAACCGACATGGTGGAAGCATCGAATACATCGACCTAACTTCCCCAGCAGGCAACTGGCAATCATCATCACATGTCTAGGGGAGCATGTCCACCACTGCCCTCCCACGATTCCAAGTTTCGGAGGATACACAGTGGGAAATGCCTCCACCCCTCCTTCAGAACTAGGGTCAACGCCCTAACACGGACCACACTACAGAGCTGGTTGGACTTGTCATCGAATAATCCAGTCAGGTCATCTTGCCACCTGTCATTTGCATTTTACTCATGTCATAAGAGTGCATATCAAGTAGATACCAAATGTAATAGAACAATGTACATCGTACCTTTCCTCATTGGTCGTCTCGACCTTCCCCAATGGAATAGTAGATCTTGGTTATCATACGGTTCTTTCCAACCTATAGTTTAGTTCTCATCCATGCATATATACAACCACAAAATAGATATAGATACATGATCTTAAACATCATGTTTATTAAGCCTAGTGTCCACGTGTCAATTTTTGTTGTTCATACTGGAAATAAATCTTACATCAGATAAATAATAATTTCACTAAGTCATTGATTAGATAAATCATATCTATATAAGCCTATACGATGCAACAATAACTCTGACAAGTCATGCATTAGATAAATTGTAACCAAGTAAGTCACACATTTGGTCATACATCTAACATTTCCATCATCAATACCGAATCCATCAATTAATTTTCACGTGTCCAACCAAATGTGTATAATGTTCATAAATAACAACATGGAACTGCAAAATAGAACCTTAACATAGGTGGCTATCTACGTTAAAAGGGGCATCATAAATGCTCATGTGACATCCTTGTGGA
The DNA here is from genome assembly GCA_031772625.1 of Pinus tabuliformis. Lineage (NCBI taxonomy): Eukaryota > Viridiplantae > Streptophyta > Pinopsida > Pinales > Pinaceae > Pinus > Pinus tabuliformis. Next base: position 1,483,865,664 of record CM062819.1, on the reverse strand, counting down.
ACCCTTCAATAACAATTAGAGTTGAAATAGATTCAACTATCCGTCATGGAAAATAGCATTTGAACCCGGATATCCTATAAGGTGGTACCAAACCAAAATAATGGCAAGCAACGGATTAGTGCACTATCAATTTCACTAGAAGGTGTTAGTATAAGTTTTATGCATATAATTTCTTTAAAACCTTAGTGAATATAAAAGTCCCACTCTTCCAATTTGATGGTTTTTCATCTTCCAAACCCATTTAGTTAATCTTGGAAATAAACGACTCAAAACTTCAGAAACTATTTCCAACATGATTTTCATACTTTATTTTTTGTAAATTGAGAGAAATGTCCTCTAAATGCCAAAAGGTTCAAATTTATTATATATTTAATCATTGTTTACTAGTACTAAAACAATTTCATGATATATAATGCAGCTCACAATATGACCAGACAAATGAGAAATAATTAAATGAATGGAATAATTGCCTTTGCCCTGCTGCTATTAGTACTTCCCTTCCAAATGGCACTGCATCTCTAAAGGTGCCTACTCCTTTCACAAGTGGCCATTGACCACAAAAGTTGTGAAGAAAGTTGAGGGTCCTTTTATCCAAAACTAGAGACTCATTATTTTTCACGGTTTTTTTTTTTTTTTTTTTTTTTTTTTAAGGGTAAGAGTGTATTCTAATATTTTCACTGGTCTTTTATTGACTAAATAAGCTTCCATTTTAAAATCCCAAATCTTTAGACGGTTCCTCAAATCAGCATTTGTTTCCAACTATCATAAAACTGTGATTTCCCAACAATATGGCACAATTGGATGGGTCTTTGAAAGAGTTTTAATCATTTGCAAGCTGAGGAAAGCTTGCTTTGCATGCACCAATACGTTTTCTCTTCTGTCATATCACTGTGAGGGGCATAAACTATGAGGCATAAGCATTGTTTTCCTTTAAAGAAGGACCATTGTCCTCCCCCTCACAAATAGTAGCATAATGAAGCGGTCTTTGGCATTATTGGTTTAGTGTTTTATCTTTTCATGGCCAACAATGGTGTCTTATCCACATGAGCAATCCTTTCAAAATTGACAAGAAAAGAATACAATGCAAGAGAGAAATAAGAATTAACATAAAATATTCCTTGAAAGAGTTTGATTCAGTTATTTCCCTATCTCTACAACCAACATCAAACAACTATTGATAAAATATTTAGCATTTATCAACTCAACCATACATCAATCGTGTTATGAATCTCTGTCAGATTGAGATTTAGGACGGGTCTTCTTAAGCTTAGTCCTGCACTCAACAGAGTGATATCTTCCAGGATTGTCTCCACCAACTCTCATGTTGCCCCATTAATTTTTGCCTGGAAAACACTTTCTTTAACACCTGAGCTTCAATTTCCACATGTCTAATACAAGGCATGTTCATAATTTCTGATATTTGAAAGACCATCATTGATTCGTTTTCTTGTTCCTAGGCATTTTCCTTCCATCCATTGTTATTCTATTCAAGTAAGATCACTCAGTGGATATTACAAATCTCCATGACCACCTTAATGTACCAATTTTCTAGGTCTCACATGATTTTTTTACCTAGGTCTTGATTCTCATTGAGTTGCTTTGTATACAGGTGATTTCCTTGCTCTCGGATCACATCTCTCAAGTCAGCACTGTGTATCTTATTGTCCCAACCTAGGGTTTTGATTTGGTGTACTCTACTTTTGAGTCGGTACGTCTGTACTACTCATTATCAATACTATCATGGATTTTTATTCTCAAGTGATATATATGTATCTGTGTGCTCTCAGGTGTCACCTTGATGGATTTTCACTACTAGATCCATGATATTCCATTTCTATCATTGTACTGCCTGGAACAACTCTTGTTATTGTTAACTTCACTTTTCTTGATATTGCATGGTTTCTTTGACGTATTCGCTTAACCCTTAGACTCTTAATCAATTATAGGGATAGTATTTATCTCTTCATGAATGCTATTATTCTTGAAATGAATTGATATATTTCAAATTCTCTACTCTGGCATTCCAAGGCATAATCTTAATGCATACTGTTCTTGGAAAGAAGGTCTAATTTGAACAATAATGCATAGCTCTGGTATCTTCTGACTTGTGCTGTTGATTCCCTAGCAATATGCCTAGGTTTGTACACTTTGAATTCATTATTTTTGTAACTGCCCCATTCTTAGTGTGCAATTAAGTAACACATGTTGCAGTCTGACTTTTGCAACCATTCTAGATTCGCTTATTTGGAAGATTATGTAGCTCATCGTAACTCATAACTATGCATTCCTCTGCCTCAGGATTATTAATGGCATTTTGTAAGTACTCATTGGTATCTATGTAACGTTCCACATAGGTCTGAAGACTAACGCAGGATTTCCTTTGAATAGTAACGGCTTGGGCCTTCTCTGCACAAGTAACAACTCTGTCAATACAAATGTAGATGCTAGACTGTGTAATGATTCATGCCAATATAGTATTGGCCAGTGCTGGTGTCATAACATTTCTACTGCCATGTTGAATAACGCTAACGCTCTGGTCCAATGCAACGCTGCCATTTCCATAACATTGTCATCTATGCCTACTAACCCAAATTTAGGTTGTAGTGATTTTGGAGTGACAATTATCGTTTCTAATACAGACTTGCCCAAATTCTTTGGCAGATTCTATGTTAATATGTGGGCAGTGTGATTTGCCTGAATTCCTTGGTGTTTTATTTATTTGAGACAAGGGAGTGTCGTCATCATCTACTTTATCTAGTTCATCACCATTAGATTCACCGTGTACATCTTTATTGTCTATTGACCTACTGCTTTGGTCGTTGGTGGACATTAAAATAATTAGATTTCATTTATCTATGTCTATAAATGCAATATAAAACTCACAGCAGAGGTCTGTTAAGAGTCTAGACTGCTGAATATCAACAAACAAAATGTATGTCAGATTGAGTAAGACTTTAACTGGATATTAACAAAATTGAATTCGATAAGTTTCTATGCCTAATTCCATTCAATGACTCGTATATTGTAAACATAAACACAAAGTGATCAACCACTCTCAGGCAGGCTCCCTATTATGGATTTGTCTTTATCCATCATTATCTAGAGAACTTACTTACACAGGGAAAACATACTGTGTTGGGGTTGGATTTGCAAAGAGTTGATCTTTGTCTTTGATATTCAATCTTTGTTTTACTTGTAATCATCAAAAGGCATGGATAATGAATGAAGGTTGGGCACATGGTCTACAGATTTCCTCTCTGTTTTGTGTATCGATCTCTATTATTGATGTTTGCAGCCTTCTCATTCAAATCTGATTAAGTCGATTTTATAAGATTGTGTGGATCTCTCTCCCCTGGTTTTAATGGAATTGTTATGAATCTGAGCAGTTTCCCTTTTCCACAAAGGTTTGTAGCTTAAGACATTTACCCCTGATATGAGTTTGAGTGACTAGGATAGGATTTTTCCTTTGCCCCAGGGATCACATAAACCCATCACACAAACCTCTGGATGTAGAAACTTGGTTCTGTCATCCCCCAATACTACCTTGGGTGACACTGTAGCCTGCGCTACGTGGGTTGTTGCTAAAATGGCTAGTAGTTTAGGGTTTTGTTGGTTGGTGCAACTAACTCTGAGCCTGGGCTCTGACCGTCCCCCTTAAGCCAATAGGCTCCAACCGTAAAAACTAATGAGTGGCATGCATGTGGCTTGGGGCTGGTTATCCAATGAGTTAGTATATGTTAATAAATCTTCCCAATAATTTTTTTACCAAAATAATTCATTTTCATAATTTGGTAGAAAGGAATAATTGCTTAAATTTGTTAAAATTAGTAGATTCATGGTAGCTGTGGGAAAAAGAAAAATCAAGTGTCCAAATTTTCCTAGTTGTTTTCAATTATATGATTTTTGGGTATTTACTATAATTATGGGCAACAAAAATTTTACTCTTTACATATTTTATAGTCGAACATTTCAGGATGTAAAATATAGCAAAGTTGCAAAAGTTAGAAGGCTGCAAAGATAAAAGTTGAACAATATTGACACGTTAACTCATATAGTGGTACTTCTCTTCCAAATGATGAAACAAGTAGAATCAATGCACCCACTAAATGAAATATGCTACGTGATTACCCATAAGCAACATTTAGAGTTAACCATGAGTCATCCAAACAAAGCAATGTGATTGCAATGTGAATTAACCAACAGGAGTTCAATACTAGAGATATAGGCTTTAAAAACATGTCAATGAGCATGTTGAAGAAACCAACAAGATCACTATGTTATCAAAGACCTGAATATTTTTTAAATCCAGAGTCATATTAGTTAGATTTATTCAATTTTTGGGAATAACAAAAAATGAATGATGATAATATCCAAGAAATCATAAATCCTTGTCAATTTTGAGTAGTAGACATTGTAACATACATTTGAAAGCATAATGATGGGAAACAAACTCCAATATTTTTTGATTTATTGATATCATATTTCTTCATTATTGCACAAAGTTGCATTTAAAGAATCAAGATTTTATATTTTTTATCTCTTCAGAAACTTGCAATAAACAACTACAAACATTTTGTTGTGACCAAGCAAGTTAATTCACATCTATTCCATCCATATCTTCATGCATTAGGTAATAAAGATTGAAATATTTACCAAAACTCATCGATTTGAAAATCGAAGTGCACAATAAGGTCACATAATAATTACATATGTCCCACTTCCAAGCAAGTTAGAGTGATAGGAAAGATGATGTCACCAAAAATCATGACAAAAAATAGTAAATAAAGGTTTCTAGATATTACAAAGTTAACAAATTGAAGAAAAAATTAAAAACAACAAATCCACAAAAACAAAAAGTATACAAATATCAAGAGCTATTCGTAAATTCATAACAACAAAAACATAAAGCACGAATGCAAAACAATGGTTAGCCTCCACTGATCCCCACAACTAACCAAAAAAAAAAAGGAGAGAATCTGTTTGCAAGCCCTCAAAAATACCATTCACCCTTGAATAATACCATCCACCCTCCTTAAAAAAAATGGCCTTCTCCAAACCTATTGGCTTGAAATGCCTCAAATAATTGTTACTATGAGATTCGGTCCTCGGGAAAGCACCAAGTTAATAGTGTACAAACATTATAAACAATGCTTATTATAGATGTGCACTGCAAAAAATACAAATTAACCATGCTTTACCATTAAAAAACAGTACAAGGTAACTTCAGTTGTAGTCATACCTTAAGATGCAGATGAAAACAACCACTAAATTAGCAATTACTACTACAATGAAATATGGGGGAGATAGAAAGGAATCATGCTTCACCAACAAAGGTTTAAGATAGGAAAGAAAAAAAAACAGTATTCAATTGGACACAATTCAAAGTTACTTTAATTTTTATGGTTATTTGGTGCAAATTTGTGGTTATTTGTTTTGATATTCTTATTGCCTATAAAAACCCATATAGGTAAGTTACTTTGACTCTTATTGCAAGGATCAACTACTTTTATAGGTATTGTCCCATTTTGTTCAATGTTGTTTTGTAATAAGTGTCACAACCATATAAAGATGTACTTTCTCTATAATATCTCAATTACAAACATCATTATCTCTCCAAAGATGCATGCTTTGACACAATGAACAGTGGAAAAAATAATTCCATTAATTAGTATAAGGTTACAGAAACCAAGTACTGGTCCCATTGCTTATGTGCTATGCAGTAATATAATAGGGGTAACAACCATCTAAGAATGCACTTTTTCTCTATCTTAATTACAAAAGTGTTCATTCCTCCATAGATGCGAACTTTGACATTGATGAACACTCTATAGAATCATTCCATTAATTGGTATAAAGAACCAAGTATTGGTAAAGGAAAGTAAGGGCTAACCTATTATTTTCATTACTTGCTTCAAGTTTCTCAAAAGGCAATGAACGAGGCTTCAAATTTAATTTTGGTCACTCACTAGATATGTTCTCCTCAAAGTCAGATTCCCCCAAATACTTTATAGTTGGCTAAGTTTTTTTTCCTACAACTTCGCTGGAAACCTCAATAGGAAATGAACCAGTAGTAGAATGACATTCATATGAATTTCTCATCAATATACTATGTGAATTTTTCCATTAAATGTCAAGGAATTAATAGAATGCATTAAACAAATTTAAAGACACAACTTATGTGTGATGACTATATAAAAATCTAGATTTTGCAATACCTCTTGGACTTCCAATATTGCAGTCTGAGAAGTAGCATCCAATGGCTTAGTTCGTGGAAGTAACTTTAACTTGGGCTGCACCAAAACATCATATTGCACATGACCTAAAGCATCTGTGGCATTTATTGTAGAAGCATGGTTTTTTCACTCAATGGTGGTTTGTGGCCACTTTAAAGGGGGCTTGATACACGAACAACTTCTATTGCAAACCGGTTTCTAGTAGCTTCATTATCAGAACTGTGAGTAGTGTTGCTCTCCAATTTAAAGTCTAAATAAAATGTGCTCTTTGCATCTGCAAACTTGAAAGAATCCATAGAAGTGCTCATACTCCATGACTCATGAGCACTTTTGGAATTATAGTAAGACCAAGCACCTTCACAACCATTTTCAGCTTGAGGGGATAGTGAGGTCCTCCCTTTGAGGTGATTTTTAACATGGCTACCTTCCATAAGGTCAGATACAAGAGACATTTTCCTTGTGACTATGTTTGCAAGAAAGGTTTTTTCATTCTTATCCATGTTTGCAAGGCCTTCAACATTATTCCTGCTAACATCTCCATAGCCAAAGTATTCTACATTACGACCAATATTTGCATGTGCAAACTCTCCATAATTTTCTCTACTAGTTTCTGCAAAGACAAATCTGTCGTCATCTTTATTTCTAAGACAAGGTTCAATTGCATTATTCCATGCCAGACTAGTTGGAAAATATCTGACAGTATCTGGAAAAGTGTCCTTGTAATTATTTCTTCTGCAATCATCAAAAATATACTTCTCTTTTTCATTGTAGAATTTTTTCTCTACATTAGTTGGGGTTTTAGCTTGTCAACCAATGTTATTATGCTCACTAAGCCCATAGGTAAAATTTATAGAAGCCAATCCAACTTTTCTAGTTTCATGCAATGAATCTAAACATTGATGATCGTTTCTAAATTGCTCGGAATTATGTTCAACACCTAAAGATCATCTAGAACTCCATATGCAAGCTGAGACTTTATCAAATGCATTGGCTTGATCGAATCTTGACGAAACTATTTGTGCAAACAAAGGCGGATTCGATACATTATCATTTCTATCAAATTCATCTCTTGCTAAATCTGTTTCTCGGGGAATAGCCCAGGAATTTGGAGCTATTGTAGCATATAAAAAGGAATTCCCATCGGATCTATTAATTGCAGATTGTTGAGCTACCACAACCCATCCTGAACTTGACACCAATTTCACTATTTGCTGCAATGGGGAAGAAAATTGGTGACCAAATGGTGTATGATGATGATAGGCTAGGTTTGAAACATGGTCCTAATTAGCAGCTAATCCAAGATCATGCTAGAAAGGAGGAGAATATTGAGGCGACTGAGGAGGAGAATACCTTGTCTTCAAAACCTTGTTGTAGATTGGTTGCAAAACCTTCCTACCATGATGATCACCTCCAACATAAACCTGGTTAATAGAACCACCCCAACTTGTTCCAATGTTTTTCTTCTCATGTATACTCCTATCTGCACCCTTTAAAACTCTACAAAAAAAGGATATATACACACTTCAGATCAAACCCTAAGAAAAAAAATAGCAGTGACCATAATAATAGACTGTAAAGACAAATTTTCTTCTCTCAATAACTTGTATATAGGTTCCATTATTAGGTCAAATTTCCCTAATATTTACACATGCCATCCAACGAGAGTCTCAAACCATTGCTAAGTCTGCAAATTTCACTGTAAATTATCATTTCAAATACCCTTAAAGGAGACGAAATGAAAAGCATAAAAAAAGAAACTCTTGAAAAAAAATGAAGAATGAATTCACCCAGTGCCAGGGGCTAAGGGCAGGGGGAGATCCAATGGAATGGAACCGCCATGGAAGTACTTGAGTGTCATCGTGTATCCTCTAAAACCCTGATTCTTTGACATCATTCCTCTATTTCATATGTTTGAAAAGTGAAAATGGATGTTATGTGATTTTTTTGGTGCGTTTCAATTTTATTTGTCATTGTGTGAGAATCACTTGATACCAAAAAAAATGCTAAATGGATTATTTAAGCTCATAAGAAGCTCATTATTAGTGAAGGAGGCACATTGGATATCTGTTATAGATTAATGGATTCAAATATGCAATTAATCTTATAATAATGGTATTTCATAATGTTGGAATGTTGAAACTATTTGTTTATATAAAGAGAAAGAAGCTTTAAGTGAATAGTTTATAAGGCATGATGATTGTTAATAATTTGTGGGTGGGGTAGCAAGCTAAGTGAGCTTGACTATTGAGAAAATATCATGGTTAAGTCTATGAGATTTGGAGGAGTCTTGGCATGGGTGACCTTCCCATGAATTCTTAGTTATATGGCACTAGACCTAAAGGTGACAATTGATGATATATGATTCATTTTACTGATTTCAATCCCCCTTCTTCACCCTTATGAACATCACCTATTGCAATGAGTGTTAAGTAGAATATTCAATCAATATCAAAACAAAATATTTCATCATAAATTATGATTGTAATAGTTTTAGTGACTTATAGTATTTTACATATTTTTTAAAATAACAAGTATCTAATTATATTTAATGAAATGAAATCCCCAAGGATTAGCTTAGTTGGTTTTGAGCTAGATGTGAGATCTCTCCCCCAAAGGTTGGGGAGATCATGGGTCTGACTCTTTTGATCCCCTTCGAGATAGGCCCCATAATCAAGGCCGATGGTTGCTAGGGAGTGTCAAGGAAACAAAGTGTCAGGGCAACACAATAGAGTACTAGGTCAAAATGCATGGAAATGAATGAATTAGAGGGTGTGTCGGGGATGCATTTAATAAAGAAATTTGGGAAACATGGAGGCAAATGTATTATGAGGAAGTTACAATAGTAACAAAAACATCAAGAAAAACCCTAGTCTTACCATTTTTTAGTTTATCTAGCCAGGGGTTTGGATCTCCAAACGATGGGGTTTGGATCTCCAAGTGGCTAGGGGTTTGGATCTACAAGCGGTGGGGTTTGGATCTCCAGGTATTAAGTTATAGGATTTTAATCAACTGGAACTGTATATGTATCTTAAATGGTATCTGCAAGAACTCCTGATGGAATTAGGTCAATCAATGAAACTTAAACTGGACTTGTCACTCAATCTCGAGCCATCAAATTTGCTACCTTTGTATTCTATACCTTAGATGTTGTCGGCATGGGATCTATATTCTAGCGAAGGGGTGCTTGGGCAGGAACTTAGCGAAGAGATGTTGGAACTAGCACTTGGCACAATTGGCGGAAACAAGTAGGGGTTGTGAAATGGTGAAGTGGCACAACAGAGCAGTGTTTAGGTATCATGAATACTTGGTACCAAGTGCACCCACCAAATGTTTAAATCCTTCTACTTAGCATGGCCATGTGTAACTTTAACTTATTTTGAAAAGGCTAGAAACATATATGGTGGGATCATTCATAGGGGATAAAGGTTTAAATGCGCTTTCTAAAGTCATCCATCAATAATTTGTTACCATATTCTTCTACTAGTCTAATTTGGGACTCTTCCACATTTAGTATGAGAAAATATGATACAATATTATTAATAAATTCTTATATTGCATACCATTATTTCGTCTTTTAAATTTTCTTTTCACCACAATAATTATGATTTATGTTATGTTTTCCAATAAAACTTTTATAGGATACTTTTTGTAATAGTATTCAATGTAAATTTGCACATATGATAATGGAAATAATAACACATATATTAATAACATTACACTTTTAATTTGATGGATGAACCAATAGGAATATACGAGGAGAGGTGATGGGCAGGAAGATTTTTTTTTGAAAAACCAGAGGGTGATGCTGCGAGGTGCCGACCATGGATTCCTCGGCTAGATCTATAGTGAAAGGATCCTGTATTGTGGAACACTAGAATTTTTTTTGATAGACGTGTGTTAGTTTATGCTGGGTGTTTCAACACAAACCTGATTGAAGGCATATTGTTAGAGGTTTTTATTATGGAACAACACAGTCAATAGTTAAATCATAGTATTTTGTATCAAGAATTTGAGATCAGGTTGATAGAAAGTAGAATGAGGTCTTCTCGGCATCGGGAAGCAGCATAGCCCTCCATTGTCATGATCTAGTTGCGGGGTCAATATTTGACATAACAGATAGCTATCCCCTGTTGGTGTTGTATTTTGCTGTAAGGTGGGATGGATAACTAGAAATGCTCAGAGATCTTGATAGTGAGGAGAAGGCAATAGATGCCTTGGTATGAAATACAAGTGGAAGGATTCTATTCAAAGGAGCACCTGGGAGCTTAAAAAAGAATGGAGTCTTCTGTAAGAACACTGTGTCAGGTCATGGTGGCCTTTGCAGTTCATGTAGTGTTATGGAATGATGGAGTTTGCTGTGGAGATGCCAAGACTTATCTGGTCACTGGCATGGTATTTTGTGATTAATGATTGATGGGTACATTGTCTGCTCTTAGCCAACCCCTAGTTGGTTGATTTTTGGAGCTACGGAGACAATGGCGGGAAGATTTTTTTGAAAAAATAAAAGGCGATGCTAAGAGGAGAAGATAATGGAATCCTCAGCTTGATCTGTAGAGGAAGGTTCCAATAATGTGGAACGATAGAAGCTTTTTTTATAGATGTGTAGGTATCAGGTATTGGAGATCGAGTAGATAGGTAGTAGTATGAGGCTTTCTCGGCATCGGGGAGCAGCATAGCCCTACATTGACATGATCTAGTAGCTGGGTCAATCTACAACAGTGAAGATAGCTATCCCTTGTTGGTTTCTGTAAGATGGGAAGGATAACTAGAAATGGTCAGAGATCGAGATAGTGAGGAGATGGAAATGGATGCCTTGGTATGAAATATAGTGGAAGGATGATGTTCAAAGGAGCACCTGGGAGCCAAAAAAGAGAAGGTTATTCAAGTGGGGAGCCGAGGGAGGGAAGTTAAAATATCCTAAGATGATTCCATGTGGAGCTACTCATGAATCGACGGATCGATCTATAGAGGAAGGATCATGTGCTAAGGAACAAAAAATTATTGATAGATAAGAACATGTTTAAGATGGGCATTTCATTTCGCAACTAATCAAAGCAATTTGGGGGTTTGTTTGAGGCAAAGGACAGAGTAAGATATTGTGAGAAGTTGGCCATGGACTCCTTGGTAGGAAAACATAGGAAGGGTTCAGTTCATTGGATCTCGGGACGTATAGGCATGGTTTGAGTATATATATGCAGTTACTACCTATTTAAACCCAATCGATGCAGATTTTGGATTTGCAGTAAGTACCTACTTAAACCTAGTGAGGATTCAAGCATTTTGAGACCTTGATGCTTGATTTTGTAGTTCGAGGTCTTCTAATTAATCTTCCCCGGGGTGTATCAATGTGCAAAATTGTCTTTATCAGTTCAGGGATGCTATTTTGAGACTTCGGGTTATTTCCCCTCCTATTTTAACCATTTTAACATTTATTGTATTGGAAGGGTTGTGCTAGTGACATTTTGCAAGGGTTAGTGGAAGGCATGGTTACATATGATGAGTTGGATTAAGAGTTAGTCGACTACTCATCAGATCCTTTATATTCTGAGACCATTTGGGTAGATTCGACTCAACAATCAGTTTGAATGGATTTATTGAGGGATGTTGATGGTCAGGAGGAGATGATTAACATCACAAGATCAGCTCCAGAGGCAGGTGTAGGCATCCCAACAGTTAATGAGGTTGGAGCCCCTTATTCAAGACCTGGTCAAACATGTAAGGTTTTGATTAGTTCAGATAACCAGGACCATATGGAGTGGGTTAAGGGGTTGTAACAAAAGGACGAACAGAGGAGGTCTAGACCCTCTTTATCGACCAGGCCAGATTGGAAAACCTTGGACACAGTGCAGGAACAGGAAGATGTATCTGTAAGCATTCAAGGTATTGATGTCGGTGTCTCTAATCTAGGACAAACAAAGGATAAGGAACATGGTGAATATGATCAACAATAAAAAGATGGAAAGGTAGGTGAGGATAGGTTAAAGGGGTGGAAAAATCAAAAGCTAACAAAGTGAAGGAAAGACGTAGGTAGTTGGTTCTGGGAGAGGGTATCAAAATGAGCGATGTGTTGGATACAAATGATTGTGTGCTGGTGGGTAGGGTACGAGGAAGAAAATATTCTTCAGCTAGGCTCAAGAAGTGGGTGGCAGAGGAGTGGGGTCATATGATGGTCCACTTGCCTTCGGTTATGACAATGACACGAGGATAGTTTTCCCTTAGTTTCACATCATCGGAACAAACAAATGGGTGCTATCGAATATCTAGAAAATTGAAATGGCTCCTATTCTATTGAAAAGATGGTCCCCATTATTTGACCCGGATCACGAATAGTTGGGAACAAGCCTGATTTGGGTCAGGGTTCCGGGTTTACCATTGCAATATTGGTCTGAGGATGTATTTAAAAGCATTGGGGATGATCTGGGGACCTTCCTATATTATGATAAATCATTTAACAAGATAGGAAATATGTCATATGGCCGAATACTAGTTCAATTGGGTAGAAGGGAAGGATTTGTTGAAATCTTGTTACTCTAGTGGAGAGGATATTCCAGATTGCAGAAGCTGGACTATGAAGGAGTGGAAGTATTTTCAGAGGAACTAGGTATTTTTATGAGGTTATTAAATGTATATGGGCCTTGCCAAAACATAACAACATTTTGGGAGGCATTTATGAAAGCTTCTTTCATGAAGGAGGATAATGTCATTATGGGGGAAGACTTGAATTATTCAGTGGGTGTAGCAGAGTCATGGGGACATAATGCACAAGTAGATTCTCTTGCAGAATTTTTTGAACAGATCATGGAATCAAATAAGCTAATTAATGTAGAACTATCACCTGTAGATCAAACTGGTAATGCAATGTACTAAAGCAAAACACGTGATCTACTTCTACAAAACATTAAGCGGAAGCAAAATTGATTTCATGAGAAACATCAACCATAAACACATATAAATGATCAAGAGAAATAATAACACATGACATAGATATATCACTGGGGAAAGCACCAGCATAAAACCCCCAACATTGTATTATCAATCAAGTGGAAATCCTCTTCTGTTTACAAAAAATATCAGCTCAAGAGCTATCCTGTACTCTCTGCAATCAAAATATGAAGATGATAGACTCACTATGCCTCAATATGTAGGCAACCATCCATCAATCCCCTATTTCCTTGTGCAATTTTGATTGGGGTCTAATTCATAACATATGAGCATTGGCCCCAAATCATACTTGCTGTCAACCATAGGTCCAACTACGCAATCCTTGAGGACACTAGTTCCTCATGCATGCAAAGAATATTCCATGGGAAGATCCAAGCATCTGATAGTACGATGTCCCTCATCTGATCTCAACTGGGTCTCTGACAGAACTAACATGCAATAGTTATCCATGAGTGAATCCTCAGTTATCTAAAATAATAGTTGTCACATGCATGCAAGCATTAACAAACTATATTTTATTATTTTAAAAAATAATCTAACTAGACTTGACTAGTTAGAACTAAGTCAACTGATTCTCTCATTATAGAACTCATACTTATTCCCTCAATCAGTGGGACATCTCATGTGCATGCTCACAAAGACTTCAAAATTCGAATTTCCTTAACTAATTAACTCAATTAAATTAATTAATTAATATTTCCAACTGTTGTTAAGACCAAGATTAATTTTACTTCCTATAGATAGACTAGGGACTGCTATAAATAGGAAGGGACCCAGAAATGCTATTTTTAGAAATTTCTATTTTTAGCAGTTTCACCTCTCACCCAAGGTGGCCAATGACCTCACTGGCCAAACTGCTATTTTTAGACATTCTATTTTTAGCACATTCTAAATTTAGCATTTCTTGTTGCCCACTTTTCAACAATTAACATTGAATTTGCACGTATACAACCTACCTGGAGGAATCGCAGGACTGGTACTGCCATGTTGGCCAAAAGATTAGATATATTTCTTATCAAGGAATCAATGCTTGATAAGATTAAATTGATAAGGCAGTGGGTTGGATTGGGGGGAATATCTGATCATTCCCCCATATTTTTAGAGATCTCTAGGTTGTCATCAAAACCTCATGCACCTTTCAAATTTAACTCGATATGGTTAGGTGATAAGGGATTCCATAAGATGGTTAAACAAGAATGGAGAATATGGTCCTGATCAGATCATGTATCAGCTGCTGAGAAATTTATGCAGAATCTTCTGCATATCAAAAGGAAAACTATTGACTGGGCTAAGATCAAAAGGAAAAGGGATGATGAAAAAATCTGCAATATTGAAGCAGAACTTATTAGGCTGGAAGATCCAGTAAATGGAGGATTCTCATCTCTGGAAGCAAAGCAACATGTTATTCATTTGGAGGCTGAAAAAATAAAGTTGCTAAAGGAGAAAGAAGAGACTTGGAGGCTCAAAAGTAGAGCTTTATGGCTAAAGTTTGGAGATGACAATACTAGATTTTTCCAGCAATTTTCCAAGGGGCGAAAGTCCATTAACACTATTTGGTCTCTTCAGGATGAGGATGGAAATACAGTTCAGTCTTTTAACAGGCTTGCAAATCAAGGTATTCAACATTTTTCTAATCTATTTAAAGCTCAGTAGGAGGCATCCTTAGCAGAGGTGATCATGGTGGTTAGTTCTTTCCCTCGATTTGTTAATGAAGAGGAAAATAATGACATGTTCTCCCCTGTTACGATGGCAGAGCTGGAAGATGTTCTTAAATGGTTTAAGAGGGACAAGAGTCCTGGTCTGGATGGTTGGTCAATAGAATTTTACCTCACATTTTTTTATCTCATTGGTGATGACCTCCTTAGAATAATTGAAGACTGCAGGTTGGAAGGGAAGATGTATGAGGCCTTCAATGCTATTTTTATTGCATTAATCCCTAAGACTGATTTACCCATTAATTTCAATGACTTTAGGCCTATTTCATTAATTGTACTTACAAGATCATTGCTAAAATCATAGCAAATAGGATAAAGCCAATTTTATCTCATCATATTTCTATGGAGCAATTTGCTTTCTTGGAAAATAGACAGATCCATGAAGCAATAGGAATTTCTCAAGAGGGCCTCCATTCCATGAAAGTTAAGAAGACAAAAGGAATGATCATGAAAATTGATTTATCCAAAGCTTATGATAGGACAAGCTGGATGTATATTCGAATGATTTTGACTCATGTAGGATTTCATAATAATATTATAAATTGGATAATGTGTTGTGTTTCATCTGTGTCATTCAGTTGACTGATCAATGGCTCAATGAGATTTTTTTTTCATCCAGAACATGGTCTCAGGAAACGGTGCCCATTATATCCACTATTCAAGGATTGAGTAGGATGATCATGGAGAATAAGAACAGAGGGCTATTCAAAGGGGTTAATATTTCCTCAAATATAACACTGACCCATCTCCTATTCGTTGATGATGTACTTATTTTTATGAGTGGGGCAATTAATGATTCCACTGTTATGAATGACATACTCAAAATATTTTGCAAAGCAACTGGCATGAAGACCAATCATGCGAAATCTACATTATATGTAGCAGAATGCTCTCCAAATGAATTAGCATTTGGTGATCAAATATTTCCTTTCAGACAGTTGACATTGAAGGAGGATTAAAACATCTAGGAATCAAGTTGAAACCAACTAAATGTAAAAATCCAGATTGGCCTTAGTTGGTTGCAAAATTTGAGAGTGGGATAAAATCCTGGCATCATAGATGGCTCACTAAGCTTGTCCGAAACGTTTGTTTCAAAACTGTTCACAGGTTTTTCCTCAAAATAAAAATTCTATCAACCTGTATGGACTCCCTCTTTAACATCATAGATGGCTATCGAGAGATGGGAGATTGGTATTGATTAAATCAATGTTGGAATCTACCCCGGTTTACTGGATGTCAATAACATGGATTCCAATTGGCATTTTGCAAAAAATACAACAAATATGTTGCAAATTTATATGGAGAGGTAGGAAAGAAGGAAAAATATACACTTGGATCAAGTGGGAGCAGATTTCAAAGTCGAAAAAATGGGGTGGTTGGGGCATGAAAAATCTGATCAATTTTTCAAAAGCCTTGGCGGCAAAAATGGGATGGCATCTCATCTCTTCAAATGGATTATGGAAGCAAGTGGTAGTGCAAAAATATATCTCGTCGGTATAGGTTGAAGATTGGATTAGGTTGCCACATTGGAACAGAGTGGATATATCAATGATGTGGAGGGCTGTATTAAATTCGTTCAATTTTATAAGGACAAGTCTGGCTTGGAGCATTGGCATAGGCACGAGGGTCTGCATCGGTGTTGATGGGTGGGATGGGAGTGGAAATGTACATATTCTTCCGTCAGATCTGTTGCTATTTCTGTGAGAGGCTGGATATAAAACACTAAATTAGATAGCAGTAGATGATAACTCCATGCTTCTTCATCAAGGATGGATTTCAGCACGAGCATTGTAGCTTCTGGATCTTTGGCATTAGGTATCACTATCTTTTATTAATGCACTTGATGAAGCTCATATAAGAATAAAAAATCGTCAAGATGAGATCATTTGGTCTTGTGCTAAACATGGAGGATACACGCCGAGAGAGGGATATCTAATCATTTATGCTGTGAGTGAACTAATTAACATTGAATGGTGGTGGATATCGATCTAGAGTTTAATGGGACCTCAAAGAACCAAGCTTTTCATGTGGTTCTTGTTGCGGAATAAAGTATCAACGAGTGATATCCTACAATGAATTGCTTTTCAAGGCCCAATTTGGTGTGTTTTATGTAAAAAAAACACAGAATCTCTTGTTCACTTATTTCTAAAGTGTCCCATCATTGTTCAACAATGGAAGATGGTATGTCAAAGTTTAAATATTACAAATTGGTGGCAGGGGCAATCAGTGCTTGCAACATGGGAATTCTGGTGGACTAGTGATCCTGGTGGATATTGGTGGCCACCTGCCAAGTCCACCTGGACCCCCACCATTGTTTCTCTCAGCATTTTCAGTTTCCTTAATTGTAGCACAACTTACTATTTTTAGCAGTTTTTCGGGTCCTGAACTTCTGGAGCCGTTTTGAGGCCCTAAACGACGTTTTTTGGGAAATCTGGGGGCAACATGGGTCCATGGACCGATGTTTCCTTTCCCAAAGTGGTAGTGCTCGGATAGATCTTTCTAACGAGCTATTGTACGTGTTAAACGGAGATCGTATACCAAAGTTACGACCCCGGGAAGTTGATGTACCAATTTACCCAAAAGGGGCCCACAGTTTGGCGTTTCATCTCCTAGGGTTAGGTTTTGGAATGTTAAGGGTTTTCCATTGTTTCTCAACAATAAATAGGCCTTCGAGCCTCATTGTAACACAGTTCAGAGGCATGTAGCCACCACATCTCTTCTCAGAGATAAGCTACCATCGCCCTAGCTGGTTTATTTCCATTTCTGGTTGTAAGCATATTTCAGTGTTTTCCATTAATGAAATGAAGTATTATTTCCACTGCATCTTTGTGTATATGGTTATCTCTGTAATTTGTTGCGTTCCTATTTAAATCCGGATCAGTGGTATCAGAGCGGTCTGCTTTTTCTCTGTTTTTATTTGCATGTCCCCAATAAGGTCGGGAAATAAGGAGTTATGGCTTGAACTGGTTGAACCTTTGCAAGACCAGCCTCGCAAATCCCGACGGCCTCCCATGGCGGATGAGAAGAAAGACGAGGGGGCAGGAGATCCCATCAAAATCTTGCTCGAAGAAGCCCTCAAGCGACAACGGAATGCGATGATGGACAACTTTGCCCAGATCCTTCAGCGGCTACCCAGAAGCGACGCATTGGCTTCCAGTAGCTACTCTGGAAACGCCACGCCCTTTAAGGTACAAGTTAATTTTGAAATCCCCATATTCGAGGGTCAGATAGACGCAGATGCGGTAGATAAATGGTTAAATCTACTAGAGGGTTATTTTTCTGTTCATGAATTTTCGAGTCGGGAAAAGATTGTTTTCGCCCTTCTCAAAGCAGCCCCCCACATCAAGGATTGGTGGGAAACCTACTGTGAGCAGAAGGATGAAAGTACTGGCTCACTATTTTCAGCCGCACCCACCTGGAATTCATTCCGGGATGCCATCAAGGAGCAGTACTACCCTGTCGGAAGCTATGAGGATGAATACATAAAATGGACCACGCTGCGGCAGGGAAGGGACCAAGACGTGCTGGAGTTCACCAATCTTTTCCATACCCTTCGCACAAAGTTGGGTATCAAGGATTCAGAGCAATATTTGATACTCAAATACCGTGGCTGCCTGCACAAGTACATCCAGGAAGAGATACAATTCCTGAACATCTCCTCGCTCGACGCAGCATACCGATATGCCGTCAAGGTCGAGCAGAAGTTTAAACAAAAGAAGCGAGACTTTGGATCTGCAAATCCAAAGCAGGGGAAAGGTGCCCCTAAACCACAGAACAAAGGACAAAGCCAAGGCAGGACAGCCCAAGACAACCCGCCGAAGCTGCAAGCAAAGAACAGCGCTGTGAAGCCGAAAAAGGACACTGGAAAATGGTGTGAGTTCCATAAGAGCTCCACTCACAACACAAGTGAGTGTCGGGCCAAGTAGTCACTGGTGGCTGAGCTAAAGGTTTCAGAATCAGATGCATGTTCCGACTCTGAGTGAGAATCCGATAGGGGAATGAAAAAGGGAAGCAGATCATTGATGCGGATCCCAACGCCACTGTTGCTACCGCCAAGATCCAGAAAAATGAACCCGAAGATCCAGAGGAGGAGGAGCGTCTCTTCCACTACCAGATGTGGGTAAAGGGCTCCCCGATACAGTTCATTGTTGATAGCGGGAGTCAAAAGAACCTCATTTCGGCAGAGGTCGTGAAGCGGTTGGGCTTACCGACCACAACACATCCACAACCATACACCATTGGGTGGCTTCACCAAGGACGAGATCTTCGCGTGAGCCAGCAGTGTCGCCTTCCATATAACATAAAGCCCTTCACAGATGAGGTATTGTGTGACATTGCTCCCCTTGAAGTTTGTGATGTATTATTAGGACAGCCATACTTGTGGAAGCGACATGCTGTGTATGAATCAAGGCCCCGTGCTGTTATTATTACATTGGGAAATAAGTTGTACAGGATACCAGAGGTAGCACCACCTACCGCCATCTCTTTGATTACTGCAAAACAATGCAGTAAGATCATTTCCAAAACTAGGAAATTTGTTTTCCTGATGATACGCCCTCAAGGAAAGAAGAAGACGGTGGCCGCAGCCTCCAGACGGGGTCCCTCTACATGACAACTACAGATGGACAAGGTTGTGGAGGAGTACGAGGACATATTCACCTCCCCTGCAGGGGTTCCTCTGCACTGTCAGGTCAAGCACTCCATCGATCTGACCCCAGGTGCGCTGCTACCCAATGGACCAATTTATCGGCGCTCCGTTGTGGAGAACAATGAAATCAAGAGGCAGATTCAGGAGCTCCTGCAGAAAGGTCACATCCGTCCGCGTTCATCGCCTTGTGGGAGCCCAATCGTGTTGGTACAAAAGAAGGATGGGATGTGGAGACTCTGTATTGACTATCGGGCGCTGAACAAGATCACTGTCCATAATAGGTACCCGATCCCACGGATTGATGACCTCCTGGACCAACTAAAGGGGGCGAAATATTTCAGCAAGATCGATCTGAAGTCAGGATATCACCAGGTACCAATCGAACCCTTTGATGTGTGGAAGACTGCCTTCAAATCCAAGGAGGGCCTTTTCCAATGGTTGGTTATGCCTTTCGAATTGACGAATGCTCCCGCAACCTTCATGAGGCTAATGGATGACATCTTGCGGCCATTCACCAACTCTTTTGTAGTAGTATACTTGGATGACATTCTGATCTTCAGCCAGAGTTGGGAAGAGCACCTCCACCACATCCGACAGGTTCTCCAAACACTGCGGCAACACAAGCTATGTGCCAATTTGGAGAAATGCACTTTTGGCATGACCCAGGTTTAGTATCTGGGATACATCATTGATGAACATGGGGTGCATGTCGATCCAGCCAAGATCCAAGTCATTCGGGATTAGCCATCTCCAACCACTCTAACAGAGCTCCACAGCTTTCTAGGTCTTGCCAACTTCTACCGCAGGTTCATGTTGGGGTTTTCTCATATTACTTGGCCCTTGAGTCAAGTCACCAAGGGAGGGGCAAAAGCAAAATTCTTTTGGTCTGAATCTCAACAGAAGGCATTCATGGAGTTGAAGGATCGCCTCTGCACAGCACCAGTGCTCGCGTTACCAGATTTACAACAACCATTTGAGGTCGAGACAGATGCCTCTGACTATGCTATTGGAGCAGTCCTTACTCAACATGGACATCCAGTGGCATATCACAGTGAAACACTTTCAGACACAGTCCGGAAGTACCCCACTTATGATAAAGAGATGTATTCCATTGTATAGGCTTACCGACAATGGAAGCATTACATTTTAGGGAAGGAAACGGTCATCCACATAGACTACCGACCCCTGCAGTTCATACAGACCTAAGGAAAATTACAGAATGATCGCCATCAGAAGTGGTCTACATACCTGCAACAATTCCACTTGAATATCAAGTATAAGAAGGGCAGCACCAATAATGTTGCAGATTGCCTCAGTCGACCACCGATCATGGCATTAACCACTGTGCTCAACTCTTATGGGCACGAGACTTCTGATTGGCCACTTCTCTACAAAAGCGACCCAGAATTCGGCCACACATACCAGACACTCTTGGAGGGTCGGCATGTTCCAGATTTTCACCTCCAGGATGCCCTGTTATGCCACCTGGGTCACCTTTGTGTTCCTTCAAGCGAGCATGCCAAGATGATTTGGGAAGCACACTACAGTTGGGCTGCTGGGCATTTCGGGGTCGAGAAAACAGTGGCAGTACTGCAAAATTATTTCTATTGGCCGAATCTTCGACAGGATGTTGGGAAGTACATCAGATCATGTACTGCCTGTGCCATTGCCAAACCAACCATTAAGAAGCACAACCTCTATACCCCGTTGCCTACCCCTAGTCGACCTTGGGAATCCATCTCCATGGATTACATGTCAGGCCTTCCTTCCACTAAGCATGGAAATGACTGTGTTTTTGTGGTCGTCGACAGGTTCTCGAAGATGGCCATCATGGTGGCCTGCAAGAAGAATATCACAGCAGAAGCCACTGCTAAACTCTTCTTTGAACGAGTGTGGGTGCACTTTGGGATCCCACAATCTATCATATTAGATCGGGACAGTCGGTTTCTCAGCACATTTTGGTCTAGTCTCTGGTCAATGCTGGACACCAAACTCACAAAGTCCACAGCCTTCCATCCTCAAACTGATGGCCAAACAGAGGTTGTCAATAGGATGATTGTGCACATTCTGCGCATGTATAACTCAAAGTATCCACGCACATGGGACGAGAGCCTCCCCTATGTTCAGCACAGCTACAACTGAGCTCTTCACAGCTCCACTGGCCATAGCCCTTTTCAGGTGGGTTTGGGATTCCAGCCACTATGCCCCATTGATGTGGCCATGCCACTTGCAGCTACTCACATAAATTCAGCTCATGTCCAGTCTGAAACAGATAAGGCCACCAGCTTCATTGAGCGCATCCAACATATTCGCCAGTAGGTCCATGACATTCTTGAGAAATCAAATGCCAAGTACAAGCAGCGACATGATCAACATCGGGTGCCACACAAGTTTCAGGTGGGCGACAAAGTCTGGTTGCGTTTGCAAAAGGAACGCCTTACTGGAGCCTATCGGAAATTGAGACCACTCCGATATGGTCCTTACACCATTACTAAGGCTATGGGAGACAATGCATTTGAGCTCAGCATTCCCCCATTCCTTGGCCTACACCCAGTGTTCAATGTGGACCGCCTTCGGCCATACTTTCCACCATTGCTAGACACATCCGACATTGCAGAACAGCTCAAACCCACAGAATTAAATCCAGATTGCATGGAACAAGCTGCAACTGATCGGATCATGGACACATAGATCAAGAACACTCGCCAACAGAATATCCAACTGTATCGAGTTGTCAAAGTAGGCCAACTCCTTCAGCAGGGCAAGTGGCTCACCAGGGAACAAGTTCAGCGAAAGTTTCCTCATCTCATGGAGGAACTCAACGCAATGGGGACCATTACTTCCTAAGGGGGGAGGAATGATCCTGGTGGATATTGGTGGCCACCTGCTAAGTCCACCTGGACCCCAACCATTGTTTCTCTCAGCATTTTCAGTTTCCTTAATTGTAGCACAACTTACTATTTTTAGCAGTTTTTCGGGTCCTGAACTTCTGGAGCCGTTTTGAGGCCCTAAACGACATTTTTTGGGAAATCTAGGGGCAACATGGGTCCATGGACCCATGTTGCCCTTCCGAATGTGGTAGTGCTCGGATAGATCTTTCTAACGAGCTATTGTACGCGTTAAACGAAGATCGTATGCCAAAGTTACGACCTCGGGAAGTTGATGTACCAATTTACCCAAACGGGGCCCACAGTTTGGCGTTTCATCTCCTAGGGTTAGGTTTTGGAATGTTAAGGGTTTTCCATTGTTTCTCAACAATAAATAGGCCTTCGAGCCTCATTGTAACACAGTTCAGAGGCATGTAGCCACCACATCTCTTCTCAGAGATAAGCTACCATCGCCCTAGCTGGTTTATTTCCATTTATGGTTGTAAGCATATTTCAGTATTTTCCATTAATGAAATGAAGTATTATTTCCGCTGCATCTTTGTGTATATGGTTATCTTTGTAATTTGTTGCGTTCCTGTTTAAATCCGGATCAACTAGTATTCAATTCGAAAAATTTAGGAATCTTCCAATGCTGGTATGTTTGGAAATATGGTTGGGAAGGAACAACATATTATTTCAAGATAAAGAACAAAATTGGGCTTTCTCTCTTGCTCATACAGTTGATACATTCAATCTTATCCCAGAAAATGTAAAAAATTCTAAGCTCAGGAATATCACTGCAGAAATCATTGATAAATCAAGTCCATGGGCCTACTTTGATGGATCAGCTCATGATGATGGTTGTGGAGGAGGAGCGATATTGTATCTTGTAGATGATCATTATTTCAAGCTAAAAATGGGATTAGGGTGAGGAACAAATAATTTCTTTGAACTGAACAACCTTAGACTCCTGCTTATCTTTTCTATTGAAAAAAGATGTCATCATCTTCAGATTTATGGAGATTCAAAAATAGTTGTAGAGTGGTTCAATCAAGTTGTTGTTTGTCATGTGCATACCCTCAGAAACCTGCTGGATGAGATTATGATATTAAAAACCCATTTTGATTCTATATCATGCAAACATATCTACAGGGAAAGGAATCAGGCGACTAATGTTTTATCCAGAGAAGCAGTGGTTCAACAATATGGTACTTGGATGATTCAGGAGCATAGGGCTCATGAATTTTTTCAATACTATTATTGGCCTTTTAGCGAAATTCGACAACAGGTGTAAGGATCTATTGGACTACTATCAGGATTTTTTTGGAGATCAATATTGGATAATGATGCGGATTTTGTTGCTATCATATTAGTCATATATTTGTAATTTTCTACTCTTTGCAAGAGACAAGTCTTGGTCACAATTGTGAGATATGATTTTTTATAAAGCATCTACAACATGTAATATTCATAATTATAATGAAAATTACGTTTTTTTTGAGGAGAAAAAAACATTAAATAACATATATGAAATATATATAACATATGTATACCAAATATATAACTGGATTTAAACCAAAATAAAAACATATATATAATGGTTGTCACAATTGCAACAACATACATGGTTCATCGCACTTGTGACCAAATTTTCAACAACATTACTTTCTCTACAACAAGAGGGGCTTCAAGACGTAATTTGTATCTGCAAACCAATTTTCAGCACCCCTTGTTGCAAGTCTAAATTTTAGAGCTTTGACCAAAATTGGAGCAGTTTGACCAACATTGACATTAACCCTTGGAGGTGACTTGGAGGAGGGTTGGACTTGTTATCTTGGTGGAAATTTTGTCTTAGTCTTGGTCTTGGTATTGGATATTTCTCATTTTGATATGATTTTATAAGAGAAGGATTGTTGGGTTTTCCCCTTGTGGGTTTTCCCTAGCTAGCAACCTAATTTTGGTGTCTCTTGTCTCTTTGTGATCTCTATATTTTCCTGAAAGATTGAACATTTGTATAATTGCTTGATGAAGAAGACATGAGAAGTAATAAGAAGACATCTAACATTCACAAGTAATTATCAATAAGAAAAATTAGGTGTTAAACATCACTACACTTGGTTTCTTCTACAGCTGCCACATACTTTGCCTCTGTTGTGGAATCTGATGGAACTGATTGTTTGTGTGACCTCCAAGTGACAACTCCTGATCCAACACTCATAACATAACCTGAAGTAGATACTCCATTTTCCTTATCTCCATCAAAATCTGAATTAGAGTATCCAATCAAGCTGAAGTCATCTACCTGTGTATATTTGAGTCATTGAACGAACCATATTTAAGATTTTCATGTTCATTCTTTCACCTACACCATTCTATTGAGGATTATAAGGCACAATTGTTTGATGTTGAATCCCATGCTAGCGAAGATAGTTTTCAAATTCATTTGAAGTATATTCTTTTCCATTATCAATACAAATAGAGCCAATATGATATTATGTATCATTTTCAATCCATGCATGAAAGTTTCAAAAGATTCAAATTTATTCTTCAACAGATATACCCAACACATTATGGTGTAGTCATCATATATTTATTTCCATTTGTAGAAGGAATAGGCCTAGGTCCACACAAGTCAGAATGAATCAATTCAATCTTTCTACGTGCTCTAGAAATAGAATCATGAAATGGTTATTTGTTATGTTTTCCTAAGATACAAGCATCACATTGCTTAAGTTTCCTTGGAATGGTTGGAAAACCAATAACATCATTTCTCTTCAATAAACGAAGATTGTCATAGTTCAGATGTCCAAATATTGCATGCCATAAAAGACTAGATGGAAATGTACCTTCATTATACTAAGAGTTGTATGCATGGTTATGTGCACGAGCAGATGTTCCTTGCAGCTCCAAGAGTATTTCTTTTTCTATTCCCATCATGACAAGTGAGTTGTCTGATGGTTTTCTCACTTCAAATTTTCCATCAAACATGTGAATGGAGTGTACTTTCTAGCATATGTGAACCAAGGACAACAAGTTTCTTTGCAACTATGGGAGGTAGAGAACATCATGTAGAAGAAAGTCAGGGAGTCCAAGCAATTTGAGCATGATGGTGCCAATTTTGGATGGCTTGAGTTTTGAATTTTTTCACAAAGTAGACTGCTCCATCTACATTGTCACTGAAATATTCAAAGAAATCTTTGTGAAAGGTCATGTGGCAGGTTGCACCTGTATGAAGCAACCATGCATCTTTCCATGAAGCAAATGAATTATTAAACATGTCTTCAGTTACTCCAATATTGCAATGTGCCACAATATAATGAGCATATTCAAGTGCTTTACCTTTCCTTGGATCTAGTGTTTTACCTTTCTCTTCATTTCTTTCTTGCTTGATTCTATCCCAAGAGAGCTTGCATGTGGATGCATCATGTCCATTTCTACTGCAACATATACAATGAATATCAGGTCTTCCTCCTTGGTAATGTTTGTCCCCCCTGCCTCTGTTATTCTTCGTTCCATTTATTCTTCTGTCACCTCTTCCTCTATAAGAATCTTGTGTATGATTCTTCTCTTTCTATGCAAGGCACATAACTTCTTCAGAAAGGCTGAGCAATTATCTTCCTCTTCCCATAAACTTTCTCTCTTTCTACAAACTCCTCCACATGAGTGTCAAAAGTAATCTCTTTAAGTTGGACAATAGCTTGTAATGATTTAACAGAACATGTGGGATATAGTCACAATATAGTGCCTTGAAACAATTTGTTAGAGGAACATCCATTTTAACTTTGGTGGATTCGAAATCATGCATAATAGCTCTGATTTTAGAGGTTAGGGAAAGGGGGCCATCATCTTTCAATTATAGATTAAAGAGTTTGATCATTAGTTGGACTACCTCAAGCTTTGATTGTGATTCATATAAGTCTTTCAACTTATTTAAAGCATTAAAAGCATTGGACGTAATTGGTGCAATGTGATGACTCACCTCTTCATTTACTAATTCAACAATCAAGGCATAGGCCTTGTTGTTCTTGTTCTCCCATATGGAAAGCTCTTTTTCTGATGTGGGATTTGTAGACGGATTTTAATCTCCTCCTTCATATGCTCCTTTCCATAATTCATTGAAAATGAAGGTATGCTTTATCTTTCTGGACCATTCATGGTATTTCTCTTTGCCAGTGAGAACTACTCCACCAATGGAGATGAGTGAATGCATCTCTGTAAAATTCTGAGTTGGGCCCTGAATAGTCAAAATACTTGCAACAATAGTCTTTGATAAAAAATCTAATATATCTCTACAAACAATAGAGACTCATCATACATCTTAGCTCCAATTCTCTTTAATCAAAATAACCCAAAAAAAAATATGCAGGCTCTCGATCTCAAATAGCCTCTTTGATGTAAACCAACTCTCATATAAAATAAATCAACTCAATACACTAATGAGTATTCAACGTAGATATAAATGGACCAACACTAGAATTACAATTATCATGTAATATATATATATATATATATATATATATATATATATATCCTCGAAATAGCTATGACCAATGGGAAATATATTTTTTTGTCTCTTGCGGGCATCTAAAGATGAAGATTCAATACTTTGATGAGGCTTCTCCTTCTTCATTACTGCTCACAATATTAGAATATAAAACAATGTGTTCTTCCATTCACAAATATGAAAATATATACATATTACATATATTTTCAATGTTATATTATTTTCTGAAACTATGGAACGACCATCACTGCATATATGAATGGACCAATTCTTAATTATAATTCAATGAAATTCATTATATATTATTGGTGATACCCACACAATAATTCATGGAGAAGAAAGTTGTGATATCAAGGAAGTCTTCAAATATTCACTAGAGATTTACTTATGCTATCTGCAACACTCTACATTACACTCAACAAACTTCACAACGCCAACGCTCAATAAAAATGCCAATGCCAATGCTCAACACCAACGTCAACACCAACCAATAATCACAGATAATTGCAGGGATGTGTAAAAACATGTAAACATAGGTTTAGTTACAATACCACCATCTCCTTTCAAGCTAGAACCAAGTGATGAAATGTTGTCTACAACCTTGTTACAACATGCGAAAAGTGTATCAACTGATGAAGGGCCTCAGCCAGTGTGTACAGTGCATAAAATGACTACATAAATGTTATAATCAGGCAACAAAAGGAGAATTTGTTAAGGTCTATGTGGATGAATTTCAATTTTCCATAGCGCAAATGGTTCTACCAAGGAAAGGAATGACAAAGGGATAGGTTAGACTAATGGAAAAGGAGTTACAGAGGAGAAAGGATGCTCTAATACCATGTCAAGCTAGGTATATGGTAACTCGAGAATATTTAAATTTATATTAAGAAGAACATTAATATATACAAATAGGAGAGAGACCCTTGGGATTCACATTCCAAGGTCTCTTCATTTTCTTATTTTGTATTTACATATTTACACCATATTTTCCCAATCTCGGAGGATCAAGTGTCAACAATATATTAAGAACTAAAATCAAAACATAGCAACACATCATAGTATAAATTCAACCTCTAGTCTGTTTGTTCCATGAAAACCACGACCCAAGGTAAAAGGGTGATGTGCCATCTTAATCATGTATAGAATGTGGGAAGGGTGCTATAATGACATGTGTTATATCATATGATATATGTCCAACAACTATATGAGATCAAAAGGAGTCATATAGTATGAGTAAGTTATCAAACCATATATGCCTAGCATAAATAAACTAAGGTGTTTTGGTTAAACATCAAAAAGTCAAATGGAGAATCACCTTTCTTCGAACAAGAGGAGATGTATAGCCTGTAGCATGAAGAAAAAGGAAAACTTGTTAGAAAGAGATGTTGAGGACCATGAAATGTGCAGGGGAGTAGGAAAAGGAAATAAATAAGCCATGTATTCCCCAATTGGAGAGTGATTATTGTCTATTGTATTACAATTTTTTTTTGTGTGTGTGTGTGTGTAAATTGAGGTACATGAAAATTGTGTGTAATATGTATGCAAAGTATGGTCTTCAAACTCGTAAGTTCATGAATCCATAAGGCTGTAAGGTCCGATTTTCATCATCATAATGATTATCATCATCAACTTCACCATCATTTTTATCACTATTGTCATCATTAGAATTATCATCATAATAACCATTCATGTCATCGTAATCATCTTGATCCATGTGGATCTTCATACACAATGGCATGGAAAATATCAAAATTCAAAGTGGCAGAAAAGAAATTATCTTGACATCAGATCTAAGTGCTCATCGCCCTAATTCCAACGGTGCAAACGACACTCCAATCCGAGTCCGGATGATGAAGTTATGGCAGAAAGAAGATTGCCTTGTCCCTTTGGAAAAGGAGGCATTTTCTCTTAAAAAATGGCTTTAAGCCTTTAAAAGGAAAATCACAATCGGATAATTCAAGAGGTGGGTTTAAGGCAGGCGCAACAGAACCCCCGATCAACGATCTCCAACTAAATTGCAATCAGAGGCAAGCGATGGCCGATATCGGCGATTTTAGGCACACGATATTGGAACCGGGCAGAGCTGACTTGCGATTGCGATATTGAAGATCGGAGTGATTAGCCGATCGGCGATCAACAGAACCAAAGACCAGAACCCCGAGCTGTTGTATGAGCGAGATGCCGATGCGATTGGCCGACGCCGAAATCAATGATCGGCGATCAGCGGTCGGCAATCCCTGCTAATAGGACTTTTGAACCAGTGATATGCCAATTGCAATATGGGGACCAGACCCAATTGTGTTATAAAGCCCGATTTCATATAAATTGAAATCCGGGTAAAAGGCTTTCGGTCGGGTTTTTCCAATGTTTTGTGTATTATCTGTTTAACGGAAAAAGGCCTATTTTTGGGTTTCGTTGTGCCCGCTGACCCTTCCATCTGAACAACTTCTATTCTAACAAAACCGACCTCCGATTTAAGCGGCATTTGTCACAAAATAAAATTATAAAAGCCCGATGATTGGAAAAAGTACGGAGAGAGGATTTTTGGCACACAGTTCGAGGCAACAACTTGCCCGCTGACCCTTCCATTCAAAAATATGAAAATATATACATATTACATATATTTTCAACGTTATATTATTTTCTGAAACTATGGAACGACCATCACTGCATATATGAATGGACCAATTCTTAATTGTAATTCAATGAAATTCATTATATATTATTGGTGATACCCACACAATAATTCATGGAGAAGAAAGTTGTGATATCAAGGGAGTCTTCAAATATTCACTAGAGATTTACTTATGCTATCTGCAACACTCTACATTACACTCAACAAACTTTACAATGCCAACGCTCAATAAAAATGCCAATGCCAATGCTCAACACCTACGTCAACACCAACCAATAATCATAGATAATTGCGGGGATGTGTAAAAACATGTAAACATAGGTTTAGTTACAATACCACCATCTCCTTTCAAGCTAGACCCAAGTGATGAAATGTTGTCTACAACCTTGTTACAACATGTGCAATGTGTATCAACTGATGGAGGGCCTCAACCAGTGTGTACAGTGCATAAAATGACTACATAAACGTTATAGTCAGGCAACAAAAGGAGAATTTGTTAAGGTCGATGTGGATGAATTTCAATTTTCCATAGCGCAAATGGTTCTACCAAGGAAAGGAATGACAAAGGGATAGGTTAGACTAATGGAAAAGGAGTTACAGAGGAAAAAGGATGCCAAATTTGGGACCTGCAGACCTGTGCTCTAATACCATGTCAAGCTAGGTATATGGTAACTCCAGAATATTTAAATTTTATATTAAGAAGAACATTAATATATACACATAGGAGAGAGACCCTTGGGATTCACATTCCAAGGTCTCTTCATTTTCTTATTTTGTATTTACATATTTACACCATATTTTCCCAATCTCGGAGGATCAAGTGTCAACAATATATTAAGAACTAAAATCAAAACATAGAAACACATCATAGTATAAATTCAACCCCTAATCTGTGTGCGCATTTGTTCCATGAAAACCATGACCCAAGGTAAAAGGGTGATGTGCCATCTTAATCATGTATAGAATGTGGGAAGGGTGCTATAATGACATGTGTTATATCATATGATATATGTCCAACAACTATATGAGATCAAAAGGAGTCATATAGTATGAGTAAGTTATCAAACCATATATGCCTAGTGTAAATAAACTAAGGTGTTTTGGTTAAACATCAAAAAGTCAAATGGAGAATCACCTTTCTTCGAACAAGAGGAGATGTATAGCCTGTAACATGAAGCAAAAGGAAAACTTGTTAGAAAGAGATGTTGAGGACCATGAAATGTGCAGGGGAGTAGGAAAAGACAAGAAATAAGCCATGTATTCCCCAACTGGAGAGTGATTATTGTCTATTGTATTACAATTTTTTTTTTGTGTGTGTGTAAATTGAGGTACATGAAAATTGTGTGTAATATGTATGCAAAATATGGTCTTCAAACTAGTAATTTCATGAATCCATAAGGTTGTAAGGTCCGATTGTCATCATCATAATCATTATCATCATCTTCATTATCATCATCAACTTCACCATCATTTTTATCACTATTGTCATCATTAGAATTATCATCATAATAACCATTCATGTCATCGTAATCATCTTGATCCAGGTGGATCTTCATACACAATGGCATGGAAAATATCAAAATTCAAAGTGGCAGAAAAGAAAGTATCTTCACATCAGATCTAAGTGCTCGTCGCCCTGATTCCAACAGTGTGAACGACACTCCAATCTGAGTCCGGATGATGAAGTTATGGCAGAAAGAAGATTGCCTTGTCCCTTTGGAAAAGGAGGCATTTTCTCTAAAAAAATGTCTTTAAGCCTTTAAAAAGAAAATTGCAATCGGAGAAGTCAAGAGGCGGGTTTAAGGCAGGTGCAACAGAACCCCCAATCAGCGATCTCTGACTAAATTGCATTTAGAGGCAAGCGATGGCCGATATCGATGATTTTAGGCACGCAATATCAGAACCGGGCAGAGTTGACTTGTGATTGTGATATCAGCGATTGGAGAGATTGACCGATCGACGATTGGCAGAACCAAAGACCAGAACCCCAGGCTGTTGTATGAGCGAGATGCCGATGCGATCAACCGACATCGAAATCGGCGATCGACGGTCGGCAATCCCTGCTAACAGGACTTTTGAACTAGTGATATGCTGATTGTGATATGGGGACCAGACTCGATTGTGTTATAAAGCCCGATTTCATATAAATTGAAATCCGGGTAAAAGGCTTTCAGTCGGGTTTTTCCAATGTTTTGTGTATTATCTGTTTAACAGAAAAAGGCCTATTTTTGGGTTTCATTGTGCCCACTGACCCTTCCATCTAAACAGCTTCTATTCTAACAAAACCGACCTTTGATTTAAGCAGCATTTGTCACAAAATAACATTATAAAAGCCCGATGGTTGGAAAAAGTATAGAGAGAGGATTTTTGGCATGTAGTTTGAGGCAGTAACTTGCAGGAGGGGTGACTGGTCATTTTGCCTGAATTGGGAAAATTTTATATGGTTTCTGCCCTTCTCAACACCACGAACGCGGTGGTGCTATCTATTTCTCCATCCGAGTTCTCCATTTTTCAGCCATTTTTCTAGAATGGAGGTATAAGACTCCTTTTATGTAACTGATGATTGTATTCTCTTCTTTTCATGCCATTTAATGAATGAAGGCCTCCCCATTGATCGAGTAGGGCCCAGAGACGTAGTCCAAGTTGGACAAACTCCATTATCAAGTATTGGTGTCTTCTTTTCGTGCCTTTATGTGTTTCTTTCTTCTTTCTTGTGTGCACATTAAATTCTTGTGTTAAGTTGCAATTTTCACATGTGATTCTTTTCATACATCTATAAGAAAAGGATCCCTGGATCACATCTTCATCATTGTCATCATCATGATTATCAACATTGTCGTCAATTGTTCATAATTATCAACGTCGTAAGAAATATCGTCAACCTAAAAAATGTGTTGAGTGTTAGAAAAGGGTTTTTTAGGACACATATGATATATGCATGAGAAATAACAACTTTATTTTTGAGAGATGATGACAATGATCATCACCACCATTATCATTGTCTTTATCATTTTCATAATCCCCATCATCATTATTAATGCAATTTATATCATCATTGTTGTCATCATTGTCATGGACATCATGATCATCAACATCGTCATCATCATTCATGCCATTATTATTGTTGATAATGACCTAGATGACAATGATAATAATGATGATCAGGTGATCATGACTTGGATGATGATGCCAAAGATAGTGATGATGTTTATGGCAATGCCAATATTTAAATCTGGTAAGATTTTATAAGATCATTAGCTTGTCATCGTTATAATCATTGTCGTCATCATCATCATCATTATCACTGTCATTGTAACCACCATCATCTTTATCATCATAATCACCATTGATGTCATCATCGTAATCTTCATTATCGTCGTCGTAATGATTATTGGCATTGCCATTAGTTGTTCATAATTGTCAATGTCATAAGAAATACCATCAATTCAAAAAATTTGATGAGTTTTGGAAAATGGATTCAAAAGTAGACACAAAAATGCGTGCAACAATGGATGTAAAATGGTTGCAAAAGTGGATTCAAGAGAAGTAGATGCAAAACAAGATGCAAAAACCTAACAAAAAAGTGGATGCAATAGTTAATACAGGCTTGGACATAAAATATGATGCAAACGTAGATGCAAAAGTGGAAGCAAACATGGGTGCAATAGTAGGTGCAAAACTTGGCACAAATTGTGGTGAAACAAAATTGGATGCAACAATGGATGTAGAAAAGGACATAAACTTGGATGCAAAATAAGATGCAAGAAAGGATATAAACATGGATGCAAACATGGGTTCAACAATGGACACAAAATTAGATGCAAAAGTGGATGTAATAGAAGTAGGTGAAAAAGTAGATGTCAAATGAGATGCAAAACCTAATGCAAAACTTGACATAAAAGTGGATGCAAAAGGCGATGCAATAACATACACAATATTTGATGCAAACTTGAACACAAAATAGGATGCATATGTGGATGAAAAAGTAGAACCAAATGTGGGTGCAATGGTAGGTGCAAAACATGGCATAAATTGTGGCACAACAAAATTGGATTCTGTTGATGGTGCTGGACCCGCCAACATGTCAAGGGGATCTCCCCGGTAAGAAGTCCCAATTAGACCTCAGACCGTTTGGTGTAGGAGTCCCAGTAGTGGGTCGTAAGGTAATGCCTTGACCACAATGTCGCACAGAGGAAAGTAAGATAACTCTATCAGTAGAAAGGGTGTGATTGATGCAATGAGTCAAGGAATGAGTATGAGAGGTTCCAACACTTCAAAAGGGGAGGAAGGTGAAGGTTAGTTTCAAGTTTAAAGGGATCAGTCCCAACTCTGCTAGGAACACACCACACAAAGGACATGCACAACTTCTAATAGAGAAGTCAACACGGATGCGGTAGTCCCAAGATACAAGGTAAGATAACCTGAACAACACTCACAGATTAGTTCGAGACGAGTGTGACGGTTGATATAAAAAGGTTCAGAGAAAGGTCTGTCTGGTGTCCAGCAGAGCAGTCGACATGGACGATGACAACGTTAGTAACATATGCAACACATTAATAACAAGATTCATATAATTGCATGTGAATCAGTTCATACATAAGTACGTAAGTTAAACAACATATATCATTAAGGCAACCGGAGCAGTCCAACTACAATAACAACATATGCCTGAAAATGTGTTGGCTTTTGTTATATAAAGAAGTGTAAGTCACAATCATACAATACACCATGTAAACCTGCTAGCCCTATCAGTAGAACATTACAGCCACATTGGCTTGCTCCTCCAAAGAGATGTACTAGCTTCGTGTATGGAGAAGCCAAGGCGCGTTACAATACTGTCCAAGCCTTCTTCAAGATAGTCTTAGTAGAAGCTTGGCTGACCAAAAGCCTATATAATGAGTTATGAGGGACTATTTATAGTAAAGGGTGGGGTGACCCTTGACATTCCCCTTTGTGACAGTTCAACTACCCTAATGACTCTTCACCTACCCTATGGTTGTTACATCCAAATGTTGACACTCGACTTACACTTGACATGCCTCAACATTACAATGCACATGTACTCATGTGAGACAACATGGCTTGATCAAGCCTTGCAAGACATCACTGACACTTGATCCACTATGGTGAGACCAAATCTTTGACATGCTAGTGATGGTGAAGTTGGTGAGATGATGCCAAGATTGGTCGTCCGTGATGGTGTGCATGCACCTCATGGTGACGTCTTGCTGAAGCGAACTCTTGCCTTCATTGCAATCAGTGCATTAGTTCAACCCCTTCATCCAACTCGTCTGCTAACATGCGCATGGTCTTCTTGGGTACGGTTGAATTGAAAACACACTGATGCATAGTGTCCATGCTGATCTTCAAGTGTGTGTTGGTGGCCATGTGCATCAACTTGCTGAAGTGCATGTTCAGCCCCAGCTGGACTTGCTTCTTATGTTTGCCTTATTGAGTGTGTTGAATGGGTTGGATTGCATGCATGCGCTCAATGACATGCATGCTGCTGGATCCTTTGCATGTGATAAACAACACCGCTCACCATGTTTGCTCTGTGTCAGCTGCTGGGATGGATCCTTAACTTGTACTGGCGCAGTTTCATCCATGAGTGTATGTTGTGCCCACTGCTGTTCCTGTTCCTGTTGCAACTCATTGGACTGTCTGTGCAGCTTCATGTTCTTCTTGGGTTGCTGCTTCAGCACATGCAACTCCTTCTTTGTTCCATCTTCTGCATTCGCGTGATCTTCATGTCGCACCGTCACTTCATAGCCTAAGTCTCCAAAGTTAATTTCATTATTAGTGGATCTACTTGATCTTGCAACTTAGCTCCGCCTCTATGTTGTTAACAACCTTCCTCTTGCATTTGCTACGTTCACTTCATTTGCCGCATTCGCTCCATTTGGTATGCTGCCTTCAACTGTTGTTCATGATGCTGGTTGCTTTGATGTTACGATTTGATGTCCTTGTACACGAACAACTTGATGTCTTCGTGAGTAGGTAAGCCCATGGACACTTGATCGACTACATCCCTAAGTGTGCTCTGAACGATGTCTTCATCTCTTCTCTCTTGGAAACCATTGTACCTATACTGCTGAGAAGCAGATGAGCACCTGTGATACCTGGAGACATGAAAACACTCATAGCAAGAAATTTGTTAGTTGAAAACCAAAATGAACATGAGAAATGACTTGGAACATACTCTGGTGAATGATCATGAAGGTTGCGCAATTTCAGCCGGGAGACTGACTGCCAAGACTACACAAGGCACAATCTGGGTTGTTGGGAGACTTACTGACTGCTAGAACTGCGCAATGCACAGTCCAGTTGGGCGGTTGGTTGTTGGGATTGCGCAATGAGAAATCCCAACTAGGAAGGACTGCTAGCCCAGGGGTAGATTTGCGCAAATTTTAGGCCAAGCAGCCACTAACCTCCAGAAATGCACAATTCAGTCCAGGAGGCTAGTGCTGGGCCAGATTGCACAAATCTAGAGAGGAAGGTAAGCCTTCCTTCTCCAGATTGCGCAATGCAGCCTTGGTGAAGGCAAAGACTGGGCCAAGGTTGGCCCGACTCGCCGACGGGCAACTGAAAGCAAGTAAGTCGATGAAATTCATGGCGACACTAAGTGATAGTAGAAGTGATAAACAATGCATGAAAAACATGAATGGAAGATTGAGAAAATAGATCAACATGCATGTGGGTGAGGTTGTTCGCCGGTTGGGCGAATGTCCGTGTAAAACAATTTCATGCATGCAACAACATCGAGATAGCAATGAAAATTGAAACAGAGCTTGGAGAAGCTAGAATATATGTAAACGATAGCAGGCATTCGAAGAAATCAAGCAAATAGAACTCCCACAAGTGAAAACACAAAAAGCGACATAAATGCAGTAAAAGGCATGGGAAGTAGGCTTGCCCCAAAACAACTGAGCTGAATGTGCTGAATGCTCCTAGATGTGATGTGGGATGTTAGAGCTACAATTTTGATGTGAGGAATGAGCTCTGCAGTGTTTGGTTGATGAGTTTTGATAACATCGAGGTTATGATGCGCATGCCATAAATCTAGGGGAAGCAACACTTGGAGGGAGGTTTCTGAATTTCTCCTTGCATGTAACCTCCAACTGCTAAACATAGATCCCTGAAACAAGGGATGCCTTTGCATGCTGCCTTGGGAGAAGCAACCTATGCATGCAAGTCTATTTTTCTCAGTCTCGGAGGGAACCAGTCAACTCAGCTGCACATGCAAGCGACTTCTCGACTGCTGGAGAAAAATGCGCATTTCTGACTATAAGCTGGGATGAATGCCCAAGGGGATGTGCAATTTCTAGGCCCAGCAGGTGACTGCTGCCCAGATTTGCGCAAATCTTGGGCTAGACTACCTATTGATGGGAAAAATTTCGCAATTCCTGCTGGGAGGGTTGGCTAGCAGGATTGCGCTATCCTGGAGCCCAGTAGGCTGTCAGAGGGAATTGCACAATTCTAGGAGGGAATGGCTGGTTGCCCTCTAGAAATGCACAAATTTCACTGGGAAGCTACTCATCTTGTAGTTGGACCAAGTCTAGGTGAGCAGCCTATGAAGGGAAAAGATCAAACTGTGATTGACAGGTTGCCTTTGAGCAAGAAAGACACTGAAGCTTGAGGACTTGATGAAGCAAGGCAAGCTGTTGTGAAGGTTGGTAGGGAGGCTCCAAAATAGGCTAAGGAAAAATTTTGGAGGGTGGTTGTAGCCGCTACAACACTTGGCAACACACTGGTAGAACTCCAACTCTCTGAATGGACCTTGTTCGTGAAAAGAAAGTCTAACACCTCCGGAAGTATTGTTCAACTCTCAACTCATCTTGGCTTAACACTAGCTTGATTATAAGATGTAGCATCTACTAGACTCTTGGTTGATTGACACACATTCCAAGCCAAGGCAACATAGTTGTTTCGATTGGGGTTGAGGGGTATATAAGTGCACAAGAAGTATAGTCGTCAGAGTCTAAGTTTCATCTCTGGTGTTTCTCCACTGCCAGCAAGCTTGGACAGTACCCCAGTGGAGTCACATAGGAACACAAGCATGGCTCTGCTACCAGTGAGCCTAGTCAGGACCCCGACAAAGTTACTTGCATCACCTCTTTGCACAGGAAGCCTTTCTCTTCTTTCGCCTTATTCATTTTTCGTTTTGAATTTTTTGACTTTTCATTTTTTTCATTTTTTCACTTTTACTGTGCATAGCACTTATTCATTTCAGAGTTGGAAGAGGGATCCTGATTTATTGAGAGTAGAGGAGGTTGTTCCAGCAGAGAATTAGTTTATTATATCTCCGACGCGCCTGTTAAGGTTTTTCCCCCTCACCTTACTCTACTTGAATGATCTGACAAGGGTTAACCCAAAAACAATTGACTAGAGAAGGTGACACTAGTTAGCGTGCAAGCGTTGTGTTTACAACAAGGTTCACTTTGAACAATACGTATTTTCCTTCAACGTATCATGGACCAAGAGTAACAAGTTCATCATATAGAGGCAAGATCACAGATAACCAAGTAGCGATAGTTGTACAAACCCTCTTGTGCTTTGCCCAACTCATTTCATGAGTCACACATGGCTTCATGCAAACTAACCTATGAACAAACGAAACAAACAACAAAGAAAAGAAAGAGCATAAGTAAAACTGAAAGAAAAATAAGTAAGCAAACAAGCACGCACACAAACAAGAAAGCAAAACATGTAAGCAAACAAGCATGCAAGCAAACAACTGAAAGCAAACACTACTCCTATTCCTATACAGATAGTGCATGGGCCTGAGCATGTGAAGTGATACTTCCAATGCAACCACCGGTGCATTGGTAGACCCGTGTGGGTGAAATCTTGGTCCGCGAGTAACCCAGTTGTGCGGACACAGATAGAAGAAAGATATGGCAGTGAAGACAGCCACACTTCATGTTTCAAAGTGCCCACGAGACATAAATGAGTGCATGTGCATGATAGACAGTTCGTGGACTTATCATGGTGCTGTGTGACCCTACATGCAACTTTGAAGCAAAAGCACATTCTTGACTGAGACATGCAAGCAAATGAAAGAAACAAAGATAACTTGCATCGCACATACGTTCTTGTAATGTAAGACTCCTCCAATGCAAGAGTAATGGGATCGTGTAGTTTGAGTGGAGGAAGTGTGATCTGTGTGTGAGATGGGTCTTCAATGCATACATATGAGTGATGAGGAGCCTTGGGTGATTGAACAGTTTCATGATCGGAAGTGAGACTAACCCCAAGAGAGTGAGGACCTAACATAACCATCATCTCAGGCTGAAGTGCCTCGATAATCTTGGGTGTCTCTAATTCATCATCAGGTAGATCATCATAAATGGTGGCTTTGAAAGATCAATTGTGATAGATTCACGATCGTGATAAAAAATGGAAGAAAATGAATCATGACTAGCATGATCAGAAAAATCAATTGATTCTTTGGCATCCTCATGATTAGATGAATCAAAACAGAGGGGTAGATGAAAAGCGAATGAACTCATCCTTTGTGTTTTCGAAAAAGACAGATGAAGGATCAAGGGGATCTTCAATGAATAACTTATCCTCTCTATTGTCGAATGATGGACTAGCATCCTATGAGTCTTGTGAGTGATCAACAATGGGTGCATTCGTAGATGAAGACACACATACAAAATCATGGATGGGAGGTTCACCAAAGAAGCTAGGAAGGAACGGAGGGGGATTAGATGGAAGGGAGTCATCCTTCGCCGAGTGTTGATGTTCAAGCTCCCACTCATACTCTTCATGAATGAAAATGCATGTTGGTTGTGCAACACCAACTCCGTAAGTGGGTTGTTCCTCATTCACAAAAAGTGAAGAGTTCGAAATGGACAAACACAAGACATCATCATCTAGAGGAACACCTGAGTGTGAAGATGGAGGTCGAAAGAAAGAATTCATATGGAAACTCAAAGGACTCACTAAAAACTCTGCACAAAAATTAAGTGGAGTGATGTTGGGGGGGTGTGAAGAATGAACAAATGTGCGAACATGATCCTCAACATCACTGGGCGATGGTGGAACTATTGAATGAAAGGGAGGCAGACAGTTCGTTGAGATAGTGCCTTCTCCCACATGGGATTTCGCAGTTCCATCAAAGAAGAAGGTTAAGCGAGGCTTGAAATCAAGCTTTCTCTTAGGATTGATAGATCTCTTAAGATAGTACTCAAACTGGTCCTAGAGATAAGCGAACTTCATTTGGATCTTCGGAGCTTGAAACTGTAAGTCACAGAAGCACTGCCAAAAATCAATAACGGATTCATGTGGAGCCCTCCATTGTTGTAACAGTTTCCAGTCAAGATGGTCTGGATCAAAATGATGGAACATGTCTTCAATAAGATCACAAAAGTGCTCACATGAGTGCACAGTGTTAGCCGGTAGGCTGAGCACCCAACAAAATGGGGATTCACGAAGTGTGAATGCAAGCAACAGACCGACTTGTTCGTCAGTAAACTCATCTTCCTCATAAATCATGGAAAGGAAGTTATGTAAGTGCTTAGCCCAGCTACTTCACCTTCACCATCGTACGTGTGAGTGGACAAGAGATTGAAAAGCTTCCACGAGATGGAGACATCTTCACGATTCGAAAAACACCTCGAGGGAAGAAGAATGCAAGATTCCATGAAAGATATGCAAAGGTTCAAAACTAGATGAGAGGTTCAAAAGGTTTGGTATGCTGCCTTCAACTGCTATTCATGATGCTTCTTGCTTTGATGATGCTAATTGATGTCCTTGTCCATGAATAACTTGATTTCTTCGTGAGTAGGTAAGCCTGTGGACACTTGATCGACTTCATCCCCAAGCGTGCTCTGAACGATGTCTTTGTCTCTGCTCTCTTGGAAACCATTGTACCTGTACTGCTGAGAAGTAGATGAACACCTGTGATACTTGGAGACATGGAAACACTCATAGCAAGCAATATTTTAGTTGAAAACCAAAATGAGCAGGAGAACTGACTTGCCACATACCTGGGTGAATGATCATGAAGGTTGCACAATTTCGGCCGAGAGGTCGGGAGATCGACTGCCGGACCGCACAAGGCATAGTCTGAGCTGCTAGGAGACTTATTTACTGCTAGAACTTCGCAATGCACAGTCCATTCGGGTAGTTGGCTGTTCGGATTGTGCAATGAGCAATCCTAGCTGGGAAGGATTGCTGGCCCAGGGGAAGATTTGCGCAAATTTTGGGCCAAGCAACCATTTACCTCCAGAAATGCACAATTCAGTCTAGGAGGTCAACACTGGGCCAAAATGCACAAATCTAGAGAGGAAGGTAAGCCTTCCTTCTCTAGATTGCGTAATGCAGCCTTGGTGAAGGCAGCGACCGGGCCAAGGTTGGCTCGACTCATCGACGGGAAACTGAAAGAAAGTAAGTCGATGAAATGCATGGTAACACTAAGTGATAGAAAAAGTGATAAACAGTGCATGCAAAACATGAATGGAAGATTGAGAAAATAGATCAACATGCATGTGGGTGAGGTCATTCGTTGGTTGGGTGAACGTCCGTGCAAAACAGTTTCATGCATGCAACAACAGTGAGATAGCAACAAAAATTGAAACAGAGCTGGGACAAGCTGGAATATATGTAAATGATAGCAGGCGTTTGAAGAAATCAAGAAAACAATACTCCCACAAGTGAAAACACAAAAAGCGACAGAAATGCAACACAAGGCATGGGAAGCAGGCTTACCCCAAAACAACTGAGCTGAATGTGCTGACTGCTCCTAGATGTGACATGGGATGTCAGAGCTACAAGGTTGATGTGAAGAATGAGCTCTGCAACGTCCAGTTGATGAGTTTTGATAACATCGAGGTTATGACATGCATGCCACAAATATAGGGGAAGCAACACTTGGAGGGAGGTTTCTGAATTTCTCCTTGCATGTAACCTCCAACTGCTAAACATAGATCCCTGAAACAAGGGATGCCTTTGCATGCTTCCTTGGGAGAAGAAGCCTATGCATGCAAGTTTGTTTTGCTCAGTCCCGGAGGGAACCGATCAACTCAGCTGCACATGCAAGTGACTGCTTGACTGCTGGAGAAAAATGCGCATTTCTGACTATAAGCTGGGTTGATTGCCCAAGGGGATTGCGAAATTTCTCGGCCTAGTAGCTGATTGCTGCCCAGCTTTGTGTAAATTTTGGGTTGAGCTTCTTGTTGATGGGAAAAATTACGCAATTCCTGCTGGGAGGGTTGGCTGGCAGGATTGTGCAATCCTGGAGCCCAACAGGCTATCAGAGGGAATTACGCAATTCCTGGAGGGAATGGCTGGTTTCCCTCCAGAAATGCGCAAATTTCATTGGGAATCTACTCAGCCTGTAGTTGGACCAAGTCTGGGTGAGCAGTCTGTGAAGGGAAAAGATCAAACTATGATCGAGAGATTGCCTTTGAGCAAGAAAGACATTAAATCTTGAGGACTTGATGAAGCAAGGCAAGCTGCTATGAAGGTTGGTAGGGAGGCTCTAAAACAGGCTAAGGAAAAATTTTGGAGGGGTGTTGTAGTCACTACAACAGATTTCAAAAGTGGATGAAATTATAGACCAAAAAAGACGCAAACTTGGATGCAAAAAAAGATGCAAAAAATGATGCAAAAGTGGTAGCAAACATGGGTGCAACTGTGGACACAAAATTGGATGCAAAAATGGATGCAACAAAAGTAGATGCAAAAGTAGATATAAAACAAGACACAAAACTTGTTGCACAAACCTGACAAAAAATTGGATGAAAAAAGGATGCAATATTTGATGCAAACTTGGATGCAAAAGAGGATGAAAATGTGGATGCAAAAGTGGAAGCAAATGTGTGTACAATAGTAGATGCAAAACATGGCTTAAATTGTGGCACAACAAAAGTGGATGCAATGATAGATGCAAAAAAACAAGGAAATTTTTATGCAAAAGAAGATGCAAAAAGGGATGAAAAAGTGAATGTAAACATGGGTGAAACAGTGGATGCAAAATTGGATACAAAAGTGGATGCAACAAAAGTTAATGCAAAAGTGGATGTAAACATGGGTGCAACAGTGGATGAAAAATTTGATACAAAAATGGATGCAACAAATTTAGTTGATGCAAAACCTTACGCAAAATTGGATACAAAAAATGGATGCAAAAATAGATGCAAAAGTAAATGAAAACTTAGACGCAAATGGGGATGCAAATGTGGATGCAAAATTAGAAGCAAAAGTGGGTGCAAAGGTAGGCGCCAAACTAGGTGCAAATTGTTGGGCCTCTGTTTTGCCTTGCTTTATATCACCTTTTACTCGAAATCACTCATGATTTTGTTTAGCTTGACCAGTCATTGTCATAGTTTTGTGCATTCTCGAAGATAATAAGTAAGTATTTGCTATTCCTTTGTTTTAACGAGATTTAAACTTTAAAGGCATATTTAATAATAGTTTGTGTGTTTGCAGGTTTACAAAGTTGGTTATATGCCTATTCTGATAGAGGTGAAGTTCCTGCACCACACATTCTTGCACTAGTACCAGTAGGATTCCTGCACCACAAATTCCTGCACTAGTTCAGATTTTACAACTTCCACCCGAATTCGCAGCAGTTTCCCGACAACCGATTTACTCCTCGATTTCCATGCCGATTGTTGCGAATCTCAAAATTCTGAAACATGGGTTTTTTCCCAGTATAGGAAATTGAGTAAGATTTAGGCCATTTTCAAAAATGCATAATAGTTGAGGAGATACAAAGAGGTCTTTGGAGGTAGTTTGTTAAAAATACCAATTTTTCCAGAAATCTAGAAAACACCCAGATTTGGAAAATTCATATTAAATCTCTATTTTTAATAGGGGAATGGTTGTACTGATATTCTATTTAATTAGAATTAGTTGGGATGAAATCCCCATGATTGTTTACAAAGGATACGATTAATTATCATGTAAACATATTATAAAAGGAGGAGTGATTATGCACGTAGGGGAGAGGTGGTAACAGGACTGTGTTTCTAAACGGGAGATTGTACCTTTTTTTATCGCCCAAATCTGGGCTGGACTCTGTATTTCATGATGTACTTTGCCTTTGTGAATTAATAGGAATAAGGAGCTCCACCTCATGCTTTTCGAATCTTATTTGTTCCTTTAAACAAATGAGTCTGATCTGAGTTATTGAGCATGTTTTTATTTAAAAGGGAACGCGCTGGTTGGCTAGTTCCCAACCAACCCAGCATGTTTACCCCATTTCGTTTCCCTGTAATTTGTGTTTACATTGTCAAGTGTGATTTAATTTCCAGCACATGCATTCCTGTCTGAGTGAAAGCGGATCCGTTGTGTGAAGTAGATAAATTTCCTTTTCCTACAATTTCTTTTCCCGCACTTGATTTCATATTGGTTTTCCCCGCTTGGTCCAAGTAGGAGAAATGAACCTGCACCAGTGCACGTTGGTGTGATATTTCCTTTCCTGCAATTCCGTTTGATTGGTTTTCCCCGCTTGGTCCAAGTAGGAGAAATGAACCTACACCAGTGCACGTTGGTGTGATATTCCTTTCCTACAATTCCATTTGATTGGTTTTCCCCGCCTGGTCCAAGCAGGAGAAATGAACCTGCACCAGTGCACATTGGTGTGTTGTAGCA
The DNA here is from genome assembly GCA_031772625.1 of Pinus tabuliformis. Lineage (NCBI taxonomy): Eukaryota > Viridiplantae > Streptophyta > Pinopsida > Pinales > Pinaceae > Pinus > Pinus tabuliformis. The sequence continues at coordinate 1,483,821,516 of CM062819.1, read as the reverse complement.
AGAATTTTTAGCTTACTTCCCACAATCTTCTTTTCTTTCATTAAATTCTTATGACAGGATAAATGTATATTGATTGTTTCTTCATTATTGCATTCTGTTAAGATCAGGAACATTCACTTTTTATGTGTGCAATTTAATTTGACACTTGCGATAATTAAGCACTCATTTTAAGAATTAATAGCTAAGTGCAGGAAGCTCTGATCAAGTGCAAGAACTAGTTTCTTGTCATAGGATTTGAGTGCTTTGAACCCTGGAAGTTTGAACCCTTTCATGAAGTAAAAGGCCTTTGGTAAAGACACCATTTATACCTCCTGCATAAACCTCTGTTCCTGCACTAGTGCAAGCAGACTGCGATAGTGCAGGATAGATTAGTGCAAGAAGGAAATCTCTAAAGAAGCAGGTTTAAGGGCCCATTCTATGAGACTGCCAAGTGTTTCTGCTAAAGAAAAACATAACATATACTCAATAATTAAAAATTGATCAGTTGGAGTGATTGCCTTTTTATTTTGATTCCTTTGCAAATGCATTCTTTCTTGTTCCAGCACTAGATTACTTTGATGATTCAGTTATCTTTTACTCTTTCGATTCTGCAAGCTTTTCTTTAAGAAAGTAGGAATTTCTATTAGGAAAATTCATACCATCTCTAGCATTGCTTGTGCTTTGTCTCTAAGTTTACGAATCCCCCGGGTTGACAATTAAGTGTTGAGGAGTTTGCTTAAGTGCAATTCCTGCACCCAACACAAATTGTGGCACAACAAAAGTGGATGCAATAGTGGACACAATAATGGATGCAATAGAAGATGAAAAAGTGGATGAAACATAAGTAGTTGCACAAATAGATGAAAAAATAGGCACAAACCTCGAAGAAAAACTTGGCGCAAAGGGGGATACAAAAATGGATGCAAAAAATGAAACAAAAGAGGATGCAAAAGTTGATGCAAGTGTAGGCACAAAAAAATGGATGCAATAGAGGATGCAAAAGTAGGTGAAATAAAACTAGGTGCCAAACTTGATGCAAAACTTGGCACAAAACTTGGTGCAAAGGATGGTGCAAAACTTGATGCAAAACCTGGTGCAAAACCTCATGAAAAACCTGGTGCAACACTTGGTGCTAAACTTGGTGCAAAACTCGGTATAATTTTTGCATCATGTTTTGCACCATATTTGATAAATGGATGCAAATAGCACAAAAAATGGGCTCTAGATGCAAAAAAGGAAGCAAAAAGGGATGCTAATCATAGGGTTTTGTTGTAGTGAAAAGGTCTCTAATCTACCCCAAATTAAGCTCACATGTGCAAATTGCAAAAGTACATTAAGGCTGAGAATTGCAGGACTTTGGTAGAAGGCTGGAATTTCAGAGTAGCCAAAATATTTAGTACTAGAAGTCATGTTGTCAATTGTTGAATTGGGAAAGAAGAAGAAGCAGAAGGGTCTTGTGACTTGGTATTGGAGAGGTTGATAGGTCTTGGCCTTGGTATTCATCAATTGAAGTCTCTATAAGAAGAAGAATTTTTTGTGGGTTTTCCTCTCAAGTTGGAGAGGTTTTGGCCCTGGATGATCACCTATATTCTATGTCTTTTGTCTATTTATTATTTATTGATTGGTATCTGTTTAATGAAGAAAAACACTATAATAATATAAGTAAAGATAAGATCCTAATCTAAAGAAGTAAAAATCATTCACAAACAATTATCATTATAAGAGAAATCACCTAATCCTAATGCCCTAGATTTCTCAAGACTTTAGTCTTCTCATTACCTTTCCAATCCTACTTAGGTTCAAACTTGCACTTTCACTTTTCATAACAATGCTTCATATTCCCGATGATTTCCTCCAATGATCGAGGCTCATCATACTCAATCCAATCTTTAAATTCTAAAGACAATCCACTGATGAACGTTTTTACCTTTGTCTTTTCATTCTTGAGGTAGGGCACATACCCTAACAACTCTGGAAACTTGGTCATGTACTCTTCATCTATCATGGAACCCATATTCAACTCATAAAATTCCTTGGTCTTCCCGTCACAATATCTCTCAGACAAGTACTTCTTCCTGAAGAGTCTTTTAAACTCGTGCCAACTCAACTCCTCTTTCCTGATTCCTATGACACGCTGCACATCTTCCCACTAGATATTTGCTTTTCCATTAAAAAGGAAGATAATTATCTTGGATTTCATATTCTCTGATTAATCATGCAATCTGAAGAACTTCTTCATCCCAAGAAACCATGCTTCTGTATCTTCTGACTTCTTCACATCCCCATCGAAAGTAGGAGGCTTGGATTTCTTGAAATCCTCTAGAAAATACTGTTTCTCACTCCTCATATAAGGATGATGGCGGTAATGATGATGATGTCTCTTAGAACCTTAACTAGAATAAAGGGTCAATAGGTTTTAAAGATAAGGTGATGCTCCAATAATCACTAAAAATAAGAAAATTAACTTTCAATATAGTTAAAATAAAATTTGCAAGCAAAATATACACACACAGGTGCATGTTGCTTGATCATTGATTATATTTGTGTTATGTAATGTTTTTAAAAAATTGTTATTTTATTTGGAGCATTTCTCTTGGAGGTTGTCCCCTTGAAGAAGCAAGTGAACCTAATTCTCTATTTCTCATTATCAAAGAGATATTTCTTAGGATTTATCTCTCTTTTTGTCTTGTATTCTCGGGTTTTCCACTATATTTTTTGTGAATTACAATATAAGTGGTATCAAAGCTCTTTCTTGGACATGAAGTGGGACAATTTTGTGGTACAAAATGGGAGAATTTTTGTTCCTTTTGTTGATTTATGATAAAAAAAAGGATGGAAACATTTAGGAAATTTTCTAAAAAAAATTATGCAAATTTTGAAGAATTGAATTCCTTTTAAGAGAATATTCCATTAGGAAAAAAACATTGAAAATAGAGTTCAGGAAATGTAGATAATTGCCATTTAAAATTGGTAATTTTTAGAGTTTTTTTGGGAAGGCCACAAATTTAAAAAATTGGATATATTTTGTTAAAGAACAAAGATTTCAATCAAACTGGTGCTAGTAGATTTGTAGAAGATATGGAATTTCACAATTGGGTTCATAATAGCCAATCTGATAAGTATAGAAAAAACAATGATTATTTTACATTTTGGGCCTCAAAATCTACCTTGCACAAGTTATTTTCTAGTGTTTTCAAGAGCATGAAATGCAAGTGGAATCACATTATTGGAAACCATTATAACTCAGATTGGTACCCCTTAAAGTAGTACCACATCACACAATACCTATATAGATAATTTCACTTCCACTTACCTTTAGGTATATAGGAAGTCCCCTAAGTGTATCTAAAACCAACTTTAGTTAAGCTAATTGGTCATCTTGTTGCTATAGTACAATGAGAAAAGCACTTGGAGGTACCACTCTCTAGTACCTGAGTAGTCAAATGATATGCCTAATGGCATGGTTGAGCCTCCTTATTTAACTTATTGATATATTGAGACAACTATTATTATTGGACCCCACACATAAAACATAAAGTTATGCCACATGACACTCCCTTTTCCTCAAGACACAATGATTTTTTTGAGTGAGCTCATCCATGAAGAAGAATATCTACAGACATCCTCATATGTCACCATGCAACATCATGAACATCAAATATACCATAAGGAATATGGAATCAATGGAATGCAATCTTAAGCAATGTTAATAATATGTAAATGGGTTGAAGGAGGAGTTTAGCTGGAATTTAGATGTGAAGTTTGAAAACTTTGAAAAAATATTGATTGAGAAGTTGCCAAGTATGTTAACTCAGGTTATACTAGATGAAAGCCATGAAACTATATGACACATTAAGCCACACCTAGAAGAAACTTCTAACTCATGACTATTTATCCATTCACAATACTTGTTGGGCCTATAAAATAATAGATCAATGGATAATAAAATATGGCACCATTCTCCTAAGGTGGGATTGATAAATTTTGGTGGTTCTAACTCATTTAGATGAGTCACTCAAATGGAATGATTTTCCTTCTATGGTGTCACTAATGTCATGATGAAATCAAAGTGGGGGCCCTATTTTTATATCTAAAAAGATGGAAATAATGTGAATGGCATAAAACATCCTATTCATGAAACATTTCTTGGAGTCAATTTCTTAAAGTTGTCCATGCTTGTTTTGAGAGAGATACTCATTATTTGGGGACAAATACCAAGTTACACCAAATAAACTAATTCACTAACTTTAGGGCAGTCTTGAGTGATTAGATATCCATACAAAGAACTTAACATATACCTTTTATAAAAAAAATGTTTCATTAATGGCGTCAAGGAGAATATTCTATCACAAGTTAGAATGAAACATCTTGATACATGGTTAGAAGTAACCAAGAGGGCCTTAGAAGCTGAGATGATTATTAATGAACAAATAAAAAAACTAGAATTTATTCCCCACTCTCATCCTCCCTAAGGTAATTCACCAAGAACAATTGTTAATAACCCCTCAAAATCACAAATCTTGTCTCCTATAGAAATGGAAAATGACCAAAGATGTGGATTCTACTATATTTGTGATGAAAACTATGCTCCAATTCATTGGTGTAAAGAACAAAAAATGTTTCAAATTGATATGAACATTCAAGCCCTAACTGAAGATATAACTACTAAAGGGACACTAGCATTAGAAGTGGAAGACACAAACACTCAAACTCAAGCATATATTGAGCTTCCATTTCTTCTTGAAGGACCACTACTCCCCATACATGCATTATTAGGCATTTCAACTCCATAAATAAAGCACATGGACTACATTAGGCACCAATAATTTATAATGCTAGCTGATAATGTTAGCACTCATAATTTCATTCAGAAGAGAGTGGTAGAATGAATCCATTGTTTTGTACACATAGTGCACAAATTTCATATCATTATTTCCAATGGAGATATGCTGAATGCGGGGGAAGATGTGAAAATGTCAAACTCCACATGGGAGACTATCAAATCAAAACCCATCTATTTCCATTGGCATGGTTGGTTGTGATATAGTATTGGGGGCATAATGGTTACTCACATTGGGACCAGTCACAATTGATTTCAAACAGCTATATATGAGTTTAACTAAAGATGGGCATGTACACATCATTGGAAATGAATTTAGGAAAGATCCCTTGAAATAGTCATCTCTCTTCGTATGGAGAAGTAAATAAAGAAAGTCCACTCTATAATTATTGGTCAATTTAATGTCATATAAGTTATGGAAAATACAACATAAGAAATATACCCCATTGGCAGTTGGTCCTTGACAACCATCATTAGGTATTTGAGACACCAAAGGGTACACTATTATTGAGGAGAGCATGAACATATAATTCCCCCAATTCCAAGAATTCAACCATAAAATTCACTTCATTATCGACACCCTTTTGCACAAAAGAATGAAATAGAAAATACCATTTAGGAATTGTTGGAGGTAGGGCAATGCTTCCTAATATAGATCCTTACTCATCACTAGTATTCATGGTGTTAAAGAAAAAGGCAATTGGCCCATGTTTCTTGATTTTAAGGCTCTCAATAAGTTCACAATCAAGGCTGAACTCCCATCCCAATTATTGGTGATCTCCTATATGAATTTTATGGAGCAAATATTTTCAGTAAGCTTGTTCTACATTCAGGATAACCACCAAATTAGGATGAAAGAGACACACATCCTTATGATGGTCAATTTTAGAACATATAAATGTCATAAGTTTTTATATATTCCTTTCGATATTTGTAATACTCCATCCACCTTCTAGGGCCTCATAATAAGATTTTCAAAATCTTACAACAAAAGTTTGTGATGTTATTCTTGATGATATTTTGATCTGTAATAAAGAATGAGAAATACACATAGAGCATGTTGATAATCCCTTGCAACTCTAGAGAAAAAATAAATTATTCATGAAACACAACACATGTGATTTTAAGGCTCCTAAAGTTGAATATTTAGGTCACATTATAAGTCAATAAGGAGTATGAATTGATTAAAATAAAGTGGAGGCTATGCAATGCTGGCCTCATCTAATAACACTAAAGAAGATTAGTGGATTCCTAGGAATTAAAAGATACTATAGAAAGTTTATGAAATTTATTGAAAAATTGCAGCTCCCCTAACTTCACTCCTTAAATAGAATTCCTTTATTTGTAGTGAGGAAACCACACAAGAATTCACTAGTTTAAAGGATACCATGTGCATTACTCAAATAGTAGTAGTTATTGACTTTAATAAGAAATTTTTTCTTGGAATGTGTTTCCTTATAAATAGGTATAGTAGCAATATTGATACAAGAAGCATACCCCTTGTTATTCACCTAAAAGCAATTGCGTGACCAAAATTTGGGAAAATATATGTAATGGAAGGAAATAATGGCTATCCTTCATGCAATGTAGATTTGGCATCCATGTCTCACAAGGAGACATTTTGAGATCAAGATTGAGAATAATAGTCTAGAGTACTTCCTTGAACAATTTTAGTCCTCAACAAAGAAACATAAATGGGTCACCAAGATGTCTGGGTATGATTATGAGACCATATAAGAAGGGTAAGGAGAATCTTGTGGTTGATGCCTTATTTAGAATATTTGAGGAGGATGTGTCACTCCTTGCGTTATCATTAATAAGTATAGGTTGGCTTGAGGAATCTCATATAGAATGGCTAGAAAAAATACTTTAAAGTAGCTCATCCAACAACTTCAAACAAATCCCAACCTTCCTAGAAATTATGCATGGAAACAAGATACATTACAATATAAAGGACACATTATTTTTGAAAAATATTCAAGCATAAAACAATGAGTATTAGAGAAACCACACTCATAACCAACAACATGTCACTCTAGCTTTCATAAAGCCTATGAAAGAACTAAATTGACATTCTTCTAATAGATATCCAAGAATTTGTAGCATCCAATGATGCTTGGCAAAGAATAAAGGGAGAGATAATAAATATACCAGAGAAATTGCAACCTCTAACAATCCCAAAAAATATCTACATAGAAATTTCATTAGATTTTATCATGGTACTCCTAGGAGTAGCTAAAAAATTATTCATCATGGTGGTGGTAGACTGTCTTTAAAAAACTACTCCTTTTTTTGCACTAGGACATTCTTTAACTCCTTCCTCAGTTTCTCAAGCTCTTATGGAACAAATCCTTAAGCTACATGGTATGCCCAATTCCATTGTTTCAAATTGTGACCCCACGTTCACAAGAAAATTTTGATAGGATTTATTTAAATTTCAAGGTGCATAATTGAATACGGGCATTGCATATCATCATCAAATTCATGGTCAAACAAAAGTAGTCAATAAGTGCTTGGAAACCTATTTGAGATGATTTTAATTTAAAAATACACACTGGTGGGCACAATGACTTCCCCTTGATGAATGGTGGTACAATACCACTTATCACGAGGCTACCAAAATGACACCATATGAAGTGGTTTATAGTAAAAAACCCATTTCCATGGCATCCTATGTACTAGGTGCATCGAAGCTTCATGTAGTAGATAAGACGTTTCACACTAGAGAAGCTATTATCTATATCCTAAAGGAAAGCTTGGTTATGGCACAAAATCAAATGAAAAAAGAAGTTGATTAGTATAGATATGAACATTCTTTTGTTGAAAAGGACCAAGTGTTCCTTAGCATAAAAATTATAAACATACATCTCTGAAATATAAATTCCCCTAGAAGCTAGCTCCTAATTTCTATGGGACCTATTAGATCATATAAGGCATTGGTTAGGTTGTCTACAAGATGGCTCTTCCAACCCACTCCAAGATTCATCTAGTCTTTCAGGTGTCTTGTTTGAATAATGTTGTTGGATCAAATTGAAAAGATAAAACCAACCTACTAGAACTTGATGAAGAAGGTTCCATTTGCCTATAACTAGAAATAGTATTAGATACTATAAAGTAGTATGGGATACTATAAAGAAGTGTTGGATACTAAAGTGCGCAAATTGTGCCAACACACTATAAAGGAAGTATTGAGTCATGGGAGAGATATGCAATCCAAATATTCCAAAAGGGAACAAGTAGAAATTCTCCAACAATTTCCTAAGCTTCAACCTCATGGGCAATGATGATTTCATAGGGGAGGGTATGTTAGGATATTACCATAACCCGCTTACTTATGTTGACACACCTACCCACAAAAATGAAAACCATTGTAAAATTTATGAATTCCCTCTTCAAAATAAAGAATTAATAGTTAAAACAATAAAACTTAAATCAAAATGGTGGGTGTAAAACTACCTCCCACCTCTTAGATAACCCAGGCTAAATGGGAGGTGTTGCTTTTAGCTAACCTGACCTCCATGGTATCATTATGGAAATGGGGTTACAAAATTTTCTCTTCTCCTAAAATTAGTAGATATGAATTTGGTATGCACCAATGCGATGAAATCTTTGAGATCATTCTAGCTATATAAACCTTATCCAATTCGACACCTGGATTGAAAGATATGGCTATTTAAGATTTGGCCAATATAACCCCACCACATCAGCATAACTTTGCCACATGGAATTCTTGTGGCCCTATGTGGTGATTTAACATCACTCATGGCCCCCACCATGGCTCCTACCATGTCATCACTCCTCCTCTTCCACAATGTGAATGATCCTTTTTTAATGCATGCAATCCAACCCCCATCCTAGTTGCTTGTTCCTATCGTGTTGACTACACCAACATGATTTACAAGACACAAGGAAAACATGGATTTCCCTATTGTTTAGGAGCCCCATACATCTTTTAATGCTCATACCAATTGTATGCCTTTTTCTTCTACAATAATCTAAATGGATTCTTAAATGCTCTTTTGAGTTTATTCTTTTCCCAAGGACTTCCTATTACACAACATTTTGTCAATGTCCCTGTACTCCCCGTTCCTTGATCCTCGTGTTATCACTCAGAAATTTTCCCTAGAAGTTATCAGAAGAAGGAAAATACCGAGGTAACCACAAACCAATCTTTTAATTATAGGCTTTAGCCAACCTATGACTCAGAGAGGGATCTCTCTATATGATTTAGCTTTGTTTGCTGGGATTTTAGGCTAGTTCTTAAAGCTCAGGGGATTTTGATTTGTATTGAAGGTTGGATGGTGGAATCCTTAAAACATATGGATAGAATGATGTTTTTGGACTATTGGGCTATGGAGTCAAAGAAGGACAACAGAACTGGAATTAACTCATTAAAGGGAGTGTTCAAAGGGCAAGCTAGCAGAGTAAAGTGCAGGTCTTTGGGCTAGATGGGTGGAATGAATCTTAACTAGGGTGGGAGAGAACTTAAGAATTCTCAGACCAAGATTAAAATGAGGAACAAAGGTTAATAGCAAGAAAATGGCAATTAAGAATCCTTTACTATAGATCAGAGGGTGACTACCTAGACTAAGGAGCAATTAAGAATTCCTTAATTTAGATAATTTACAGAAAACATTAAAATGCATAATAGTTAAAACAGAGTGCAATGAAGCAAATTCTGAGATATCATTCCATATTATAGCATTCAAATTTCAGATACATTAAAGATTATGGAAAAACTTTTAAATAAAGATAACAACACAAGAGAAAATACTTGTCTGTACTTTGCACTACACATGAATCCAGTGAAATGTCTTGACTTTATTCATTAATCCAGCTTGTTGGTCCAAACAGTGATACAATAGCTTACAATATTTTGATCAAGAAAGTCTATAGAAATGTCTAAGAATCCACCCTACATACTTCAAATGATGAAGTATTTATACAAAAACTATTACAAAATATCTCAAAACAAACTTGAGATTTATTCTAGGAAATACAAGTATCTTCTTGCAAGAAGATAGAGACAACTATTGAACTGTTTCATGCTGTCCCTTTTATTGTGGTACTGCTGGCTTTTATGGTTGGATTTGTAGCCCTTTATGCTGGCTTGCAGTTGTGGTATTTTTACGTTGGAATCTTCTTCAATTTTGATCTTTCACCTAATACTCTTTGACCTTGATACTCTTTAACCCTGCTCTACTGTTTTCATCTGTTTCACCTGGCTATTCTATTTTTACTGTGCAATAACTTTTCGCTGTAAATTTCTCCCAGTAAATCAATCATTGTCTCCCACCATTCTTCATAAGGTAATTCGATATTCATCATCCTCCTATATATCTCATCGGCTTCAGTATACTTGGCAAAATTGGGCTTTGTGATGAATAAGTGTTTAATCTCATGCTGGAGAAAAAACAAGTTCTCAAAGGTGTTATACAAAACTTTGCCCGTTGGCATTGCTTTTATAGATGAAGTGCTAGTTTGTTCCTTAGCCAACTGCCTTAATCTGTTATCATAGTCCAACTGTGTCATAAGTTTATCATTGATGACCAATGGACTAGGAAATCCTTTCTCCCTCAAAATTTGGAATTTGGCCATGAATCTATCAATGGCCACCTGCATGTTATGGCACTTTTCTTCTAAGTTCAGCATCAGGTTTCTTTTGGAAAGGACCTTCCTTATTTCCAAAATGGTTTCAGTCCTGTCTTCTATATTGAGCTCCTGAAGCTCATATCTGTTTTTTCTGTTAAGGAAATGGATGAGTCTATTGGCATCCTCTGGCTTATCCCCCAATTCCTCTTTGACTTTCTGAATAGCTACTATAGCTATCTTTATCAGTTCTGTTTGCTCAAAAATAACTTGAATAGATGGCCAAATATCCTTGACGGAGTCAATGATATTGGCCCATAACAGTTCCTTGGCTTGCCCAAGGGGTTTCTCTAATGTCAAGTCTTTCTCCAAGGCTTTGACCCTTTCACTCATTCTGTTGGCCTTCTGAGTTTCTTCTTTTTGCATAATTTGTGCAAGTTTATAATCAGTCTCTAAACTTGCCACCTTTTCCTTTAGTTTTTTCATTTCTGTAGCCTAAATTGACATCTCTTCCATGGCTTTAACTAATTTTGCAGCCTTTTCTCTTGATACATCTGCTGTTGTGGTAGATTCTGCTGTTACTGGCAATGTTGTAGTAGGTGGAGCTGTTGGTGCAAGTGAAGCTGCCAGTGTAGAAGGGACTGCTGTAGACACAGTAGGGATGACACTTGCAAAAGTTGATGCAATGTCAGTCTGTTTCAATTGGATCAAGCTATCCAATTCTTTCTCTGTCTCCCTTAGTTAATCATTGAGCTTTAAGACCAAGTCCATCAACTCTTCATGTTTGGTTTGGTTCTCTATGAATTCCAGTGTTTGAGGATGTTGCAACTGGGGAATTTTCAATTGCTTCTTCAGTGCAACAATATCATCGTTCTTCTTCTTTATCAACTACTCAGTAGCTTTAATATCCTTGGGATCGTGTCTAAATTTAATAATTAAGTCTTCCAAAGACTTAATCCTCGTATCCTTGGCCTATGAGGAGGCCTTCTCCAACTGAAACTAGGCAGAGATGTTGTTTACTGAATTTTGTAGCTGATGGGAAACTATGGCTTGACCTGTTAGGGTGGAGTATATCATCTCTCCAGCCTGTTTGTGCAGTTCTATGTAGGTTTTAACCTCGTACAGAAATTAACTGTATACGAATTCTAAAACATAGAAAATAAACAATGCGAAAGCATAACACATAAAACACATATACACAGAGATTTTCCCCTTGATCCCAAAATGGGACTACCAACTTGATTTTTCATTATGTTCCTTTCAATCTTATAATACATATTTATACATGCTTAAGCATCCAATACCATGGACCGAAAACCATCGCGTCCAAAACCATGGATCGAAAACCATCGCGTCCAAAAACATGTGTGAAAATCATGCACAAACCATTGGTGGGTCCGTCCAACCTAACATAGGTTCCAAAACCAAAATTTTCCTAGGCGCTTCCCCAAACCCCATAGAGTGGGGTTACCTGCACTCCTCAAACCCCCTGTGACCCCCCCACTATGCAATCGGCACAACGAAGGGGGGGCTTCACCCCCTTCTAACCTCCCGGTTAACTACGTGGGCTAGTCATGGAAAGAATATAACACAACCCAACATTCACCCACTTGTTATTTTCTTTCCACAGAGGGCCACAAGAGAGATTAGTCATTTATCCAACCTTGCAGTGCCCATTGTTTCTCTACACCAAGAGAACTTCTCAGAGCTCACAAATTTTGTCAATGCATCTGCAGTATTCTTCAAAAGTGTCCACCTTTACCAGCAACACCTTTTTGTCTTCTATCATATCCCTCACAAAGTGATACTGAACATCAATGTGCTTTGTCTTTGAATGATATGCAGGGTTCTTTTCCAAGAAAATTGCACTTTAGCTGTCACAATCTATCCTTATAGCTCCCTGTACTAACCCCATACTTGAACACAATCTCTGCAACCAAACTGCTTCCTTGCTTGCATGAGTGGCTGCCATGTATTCTGCCTCTGTAGTTGATAGTGCCACTATAGATTGTTTCTTACTCATCCATCTAAATGCACCTCCAAATAGGTTAAACACATACCCACTTGTAGATCTTCTATGATCCAGATCCCCAGCCCAGTCTGCATCAACAAAGCCATGAATATCCAAAACTCTATTCAATCCTGGTCTTCCATGGTAGCACAAACCATAATCACTAGTGCCAAGCAAATACTTGAAAACCTGCTTCACTATTGTCCAATGCTCCTTTCCTGGTTTTGACATAAACCTGCTCAATACTCCCACTGCATGTGTAATGTTTGGTCTAGTATGGACCATTGCATACATAAGGCTACCAACTGAACTTGCATATGGAACACGGGACATGTCCTCTTCCTCTTCTTGTGTCTTGGGACACTATTCAGCAGATAACTTTACACCTAAATGAATAGGAACCTTCACCGGTTTACTATCCTGCATATTAAATCTCTGCAATATTGTCTCGACATACTTCCTCTGGTTTAACCAGAGCTTCCTCTTTGCTTGATCTCTTTTAATTTCCATGCCCAAAATATAGTTTGCAGCACTAAGATCTTTCATGTCGAATTTTGGAGGACAATTGGGTCTTCAAATCCTAGATAATTTCTTTGTCATTTCCAACCAGCAACATATCATCCACATACAAGACCAAATAAATAACATGGTCACCAATTAATTTAAAATACACATAGTGATTTGCTTTGCTTCTGGTGAAGCCAAGTCCCCGTATAAATGTATCAAATTTCTAATACCACATCCTTGGTGACTATTTTAACCCATACAGAGACTTCTTTAACTTGCATACCAGTTCTTTCTTACCCTTCACTGCAAAGCCTTCAGGTTGCTTCATGTAGATTTCCTCTTCCAGATCCCCGTGAAGAAATGCTGTCTTCACATCCATTTGTTCTACATCAAAATCAAAAGCAGCAACAACAAATAAAAGTAATCTAATAGAAGTTACCTTGGCAACGGGAGAAAAAATATCACCAAAATCAATTCCCGAGACCTAGGAATAATCTTTTGCTACCAACCAAGCTTTTTATTTCTCCACCTTTCCTTCTGCATTTGTCTTCTTCTTGAACACCCATTTGCTGCCAATGGGTTTCCTTCCAGCCGGCAACTCCACTAGATCCCAAGCCTCATTTTTATGCAAAGATGCCATTTCATCAACCATGGCCTCTTCCGAGAGTTTTCCATCCTCTGAATCTACTGCTTCCTTCACAGTTCTAGGATCATCATCAATAATAGATAAAGCAAAATTTGAACAAAAAGCAGATGGAATATACCTTTCTAGTTGCCTTCTTTCTCGAACTAATCTTCTCACACCTGGAGTTTGTGGCTCTTCATCTTCTAATTCCTCCTCTACTGTAGAGTCTGATTCTTCCTCCTTTAGCTCAAACTCTATCTTCTCAGGTTCCTTTGGTTGGACTTCATGTTTAATAACATCTTTCACCTCTCTGAACACCACATCTCGGTTGTACACAACCTTCCTTGTTACTGGGTTCCAAAGCTTATAACCCTTTAAACCATCCTTATACCCAATAAAGATGCACTTTTTAGATTTACTATCCAACTTGGTTCGTTTCTCCTTTGGAACATGTACATATGCATCACATCCAAGTACCCTCAGATGTGAAAGAGAGGGTTTCTTACTAGTCAATACCTCTTGTGGAGTTTTATCCTCCAGCACTGATGAAGGTGATCTGTTGACCAGGTAACATGCTGTCTCCACCACCTCTGCCTAGAATTCCTATCCTAACTCAGCACCACTAAACATTCTTCTTGCCCTTTCCATCAATGTCTTGTTCATTCTTTCTGCAACTCCATTTTGCTGAGGTGTATATGGAGTAGTCTTCTACCATGCTATACCACACTTACAGAATTCTTCAAATTCCTTACTGCAAAACTCTCCACCATTATCTATCCTCAGCACCTTTATCTTCTTCTCTGTCTGGTTTTCCACCAGAGCCCTGAATTCTTTAAACCTGTCAAAGACTTCAGATTTCTTCTTAAGGAAATATATCCATGTATTCCTTGAGAAGTCATCTATAAAAGATACATAGTACTCATACTTACCCAATAATGGAACCTTCACAGGTCCAAACACATCACTGTGCACAAGCTCTAATATCTTTTTCGCCCTCTTACCACCAGAGGGGAAACTCACTTGATTCTACTTTCCATATACACAATTTTCACATAAATCAAAATCCAGAGAGCTATTACTCATACCTTCTACTATACCTTTACCATGAAGTATTCAAAGGCCCTTCTCTCCAATATGTCCAAGCCTTTAATGCCACAACATGGTCTTCTCTCCAGAGACCACTAGATTTTCTGCTCGACTTTTAGGAACCACAAAACTATTGCACCCATCAACAACTGTGCTACCTTGTAGGATGTATAGAGTTCCAATCTGAACTCCCCACATCAATACCAGTGCTCCCCGAACTATCTTGTAGGTATCCTTCTCGAACACTATTTTTACACCTGCATCATCCAACTTGCTTACAAAAATCAGATTTCTAGCCAATCCAGGAATATGCAGAACACCTGGAAGTGTTCTAGCCCTTCCACCTTGCAATTTCAACTTTATTTTCTGCGACCAACGATTCTAACCTTCCTATCATCCCCTAAGAAGACATCACCGCCATTGTATTTCTCATACTCGCAGAACCACTCTCTATGGGGAGTGAAGTGAAAGGATGCACCTGAGTTAATCAACCATGCCTCATGATCTACATGTGTACTTGAAGAAGCCAAGTACACATCCCCACCTTCATCTGAGGTGGTTTTCGCCTCTGCAGAAGGAGCATCATCAGATCCCTTTCCTTTTTCAGAAGCTTTAGATTTACAGTCCCTTTTGTAGTGCCCTTCCTTTTCACATTTCTAGCACACCACCTTTACAGGTTTTCCTAGTGATTTAGATCTTCCTCTAGATTTAGATCTCCCACTCGATGACTTATTTTTGTTTCTGTTCTGGGACTATCCTCGTATAGACAAGGCATCATTATTCTAGCTCTCCATATTTTTCCGTCTCATCTCCTCCGTTAGCAAGGATGAGACTATTTCATCAAACTACAAGGTAGTTGCATTGCTACCTATTGTAATAACTAGACTATCCCACGAATCTGGTAGAGAACACAACAAACTGATGCACTTATCTTCATCTTAAATTTTAATATCAACAGATGCTAACTGCATTACCACAGTATTAAATGCATTCAGATGCTCTGTCACCGAGTCTCCATCTTTCATCCTCAGGTTATACATCTTTTTCTGCAGGAACAGTTTATTCACCAGAGACTTAGATTGGTACAAAGTCCCTAACTTGTCCCACAAAGCCTTCGCCGTAGCTTCCCCTGATACATTTAGCAATATTGAATCTAAGACACACAATCGTATTGTGCTCTTTGCCTTCCGATCCAACTTCTTCCATTCTTCATCGGAAACTCCCATTGGTTTAGTACCCGGATCTACCGCGATCCACTGATCTTTACCACCAACAAATCCTCCATCTTGAGTTTCCACAACTCAAAACTCTAACCATTAAATTTCTCAATCTCTATCTTTCCACAGCTTGCCATATTCTTTCACCACCAGAATCGATCTCACAGATCTCCTACCGAACAGGGTCTACCACAGGCCTGAGCGAAACCCCTCAGCAACAAAGGTGTCCCCTTGAAGCCAAAACAGCTTTGATACAAAATGTAGGTTTTAACCCCATACAAAAATTACCTGCATGAGAATTCTAAAACACAGAAAATAAAAAATGCGAGAGCATAACACATAAAACACATATACATAGAGATTTTCCCCTGGATCCCAAAACCGAGACTACCAGCTTGATTTTTCATTATGTTCCTTTCAATCTTATAATACATATTTATACATGCCAAAGCATCCAATACCATGGACCGAAAACCATCGCATCCAAAACCATGGACTGAAAACCATCGCATCCAAAAACATGTGCAAAAATCATGCACAAAACCATAGGTGGGTCCACCCAACCTAACATAGGTTCCAAAACCAAAATTTTCCAGGGCGCTGCCCCGGACCCCATAGAGTGGGGTTACCTGCACCCCTCAAACTCCCTATGACCCCCCCACTATGCAATCAACGCAACGAAAGGGGGGCTCTGCCCCCCCTCTAACCCCCCAATTAACTACGTGGGCTAGTCGTGGAAAGAATATAACACAACCCAACATTCTATTTGGTCTATGGGATGAATATCCCTTGCAAACACTTCAAAGTCAACCATCTTGTAATCTGATGATGTTTTGGGTTGCTGAGCTGTAGGTTTGATAAAGGACATCTGCAGCTTTCCCTCCTTGATGTCAAAGGTAGACGTTAGCCTTGTTTGATTTGTGGGAGTGAGCTTTAGGTATTGGGCATATGTTTGGGCTTTAAGCCTCTCATTCCTCATTTTGATTTCCTTATACCTGTCTTTTATGTCCTGATCTTTATCAGTAGGCTATTGAAGCAAGACACTTCCACACTAAGCTGCCTTTCCAACATTTGAGTTTGTGATGTGGAAGGCTCTTGCATGTGTTTAGATGGATTTGTGGGCCTACTTTTGTCTACCTCTGTGTTGGTCACCTGTGTTGATCCTTCTGTATATTCCTACTCAGAGGCTGGATTTAGCCTTTGCCTCTTGTTGTGACTTGTTTCCTGCTACAAATTAGAGGTATCCATTCCTGAAGTGGAATCTCCCTCTCTGTTTCTTTTTGTATTTTTCTCCTCATTCTGAGGAGTCTGTGTGACTGGAGGGGTGCTCATGGCTCTTTCTTGCTCTTCTGGTACCTGCAGGAAAGTGATCTCATCAAGTTACTTTTCCAAATCAATCAGAGCATTTTCTACATCTACCCTTGTACTGTCACTGTATACTAGGGTATTTTCCACCCATTCTATTTGATTTTCATATGCCTCTATCTCTAGTATGGGGTGGTGGATAAAAGGTCCTAACTTGACCTTTTGCCTTTTCTTGGTAATGAACTTTAAAGGGTCATATCTCCATACGAAACTTCTTGGGAATTTCAGGCTTTGTAGGATTAGGTCTACCTCTTTCCCTGCCTCTCTGGAATTGCATATGAAGGGACCTAACTGATCTTTGATTTTGAAATTGGCCTTCTTCTTGGCATTGACAAAGTTGACCTCATCTACATTGATGATCTGTCTGTAATATTCTAAGGCAAACAACCTCATGGGGAGGTATCTTGGCAACTTATATGGTGCAAGAAGGCAACCATATATTCTAATTTCTGTGTGGTTTTGGTAAAGGTACCAATCACCCACTTTGGTTTGCTTGGAAAGCTAGAGGAATCTCTTTATCTCTGGGCTTATCCTAGGTGGAGGATTCCCAGTGAGCATAGTCATGATTGGATGCACAAAAGAGTCTATGAAGTCAGAGTATGTATAAGGTGATCTAAACTCATGGAAAAGTGGGGTCCAAAAGATGACAGATCTGGGCTGGCCCCTGGTGTCAAGCTTTTGGAGAGTAAAGGGAAACTTATTTGATTGATAATACAAAAATAGATGGTACAAAACAAAGGAGTATTTGAATACTCTCTCATTTCCCATTCTTGTGAACTGCTCATGCATCCTATCAACTATGAAACTGGCAAAGTCATATATGATTGCAGGAGGCTGCCCTAGGGTATAGATGGACATGAAAGCAAGAATAAGTTCATCAATGTATTCACTGGTAGAGTAACCCAAAACACAGGATATCATGGTTACAATGTTTTGGCCCCATTGAGAGAAAATAGTTGCTACGTATGGAGGGGGGTCCTTAGGGATATGCTTTTCTTCTCTAATGAAGGTCTGAAACAACTGGGCCAATCTAGATGGGCTTAGCTTAGGATACTGGTCCAACAGGTCTCCAATTGAGAGTGGGGTTAGATTTGACCCTGGTTGAAATTGTAGCATTTCATTAATTGACTTAGCTGTGATAGTGAATAGAACCTTCTGGTCATGAGACATTATGGCTCTATGGCTTGCGACATAGCATGCATATCACATATGGATGATTTCTGGAAACATGTGAACTTAGGGGAACTGGTATTTGGGTAAATTGGACTCCCAAAGGCCAATATCATCTGTATGGTTCAAGTATCTGTCTTTGCTTAAGCAATGGATTTTAAGCAGGAGCTCTATTGCAGTTGTGTCCTTGATTTGGAAATCCCTGTCAGCCAAGGGAAGGTGGTCTAGGTCTAAATGTGGAGTAGTAATGGGTCTAACGTCCATAGAAATAGGGGCAACCATAATTCAGTTCTTGTGGATTTGAATTATGCTCTGGGGGGTTTATCAAAGGTTTTGAGAATTTTCAGAGGGTTTAGGCAAGTAATTTCCTTAATTGGCAGTATTTTTACTCAATTTCTTAATTCAAAACACTGCACAGGCCAAAGGTTTTGAAATTTTGCAGGGGTAAGAGGTATTTCGCGGTGAAATACCTAGAATTAGGCAATTTGGCTATGAAATTGCTGGTTCATGGAAGCTGTTGTGGTTGGCGTAGTCCTGGTATAGTCTGAAAGGTTGGCTCGCTGTCTGTAGTGTCTTCTGGAGAGGAATTGGAATTTTGTGGGTAAATCAGGTGTTTGCAATGGTTGGCAATGGTTTTTAGAATTTACACAGAGAATGTGAGAAAAAGGGCAAAAGAAGGCTTCATGGTCTTTTATAGAGAAGATGGTTAATTTTTGGCAGGTTCACTTTTGGACGAATAGTGACGATTTTGCGGTTAAGTGGGGGAAGCGGTTTTGGAGGGCCATCGCACTGCTTTCGTGGTGCGAGCGGTATTTGCGAGGGGTCGCCTGATGCCAGACATCGTCTGACACGTAGCATTGGGGACTAGGAGGAAGACCACTTTATCGGGCGGTTATTGTTCATCCATCGGGTGAAGCCGATATGATTGTGTGTCGTTGGATGTGGGGGAGGGAAGATCAACGATGGTCTGGAGGCAAAGCTGCGTGGGGGAAAATGATGGGGGTTGATGGGGGGCCCAGGGATTTAGTTATGGTGGTTCGGGATTAGTTTAGGGACTAATCCAGGGTTAAGTGATTAGGCTGGGCTTTAATGAGGGATTAGGGAGTTGGGTGAGGCCAACGCAGGATTAACTTAAATTTTATTGGGGTTAGGTAAATTAATTGAGATTATATCGGAATAAGGGGTAATTTATATTAGTTTTTATTTAAAACTAAGGGGTTGGGATATTCTATATAGGGTTTTAATAATTAATGGGAAAAGGGTTATAATGGGTTTATAAAATAGAGTTAGTTAATTAATATGAAAGTGATGGCGGAGTGGGTTTTCCTAAGTAAAAAAAGGGGGTAAAGTATATGTGATTGTGAATTTTGATTTATACTTAGGATAAAAGCTTTTGGTGGGTTTTTTGTGTGAAAGGGTTTTACAAGGGGGTTTGCACTTTTCCTAGGTAAATGATGTGAACCCTAGGAAAGTGTGATTTTATTAGGGAAATGAAG
Organism: Pinus tabuliformis; assembly: GCA_031772625.1. NCBI lineage: Eukaryota > Viridiplantae > Streptophyta > Pinopsida > Pinales > Pinaceae > Pinus > Pinus tabuliformis. The sequence continues at coordinate 1,483,801,631 of CM062819.1, read as the reverse complement.
GGGGAATGTGTTTTCATGAAGGGGGTTCTAGTACTTGTCCCCCTAAGTCATTAATCCGAGGGTTCGATCCCTCTAAAATTTAGAGAAATGCTCTAAGCCTTTTTTACTTGTAGGATTTAAGCACTAGAACTTATTTATGGGAAATTAGTGAAGTAAAGGGGTGAAATGAATGAGGGGATGTTAAATAAACCATATTGTGAACCATTGTCTTTGCTTTGTTTACTGCTTATGCTCATTTGAAAGATGCATTTAAAACCATGACATAAATGTTTTTGTGTAATCACATGATATTTCTGCAACCTTTCTACTACTTACCCATTTACTCATCCTACCATTTTTTCTTCATTTTATTTGGGTGCATTTAGGCTAGCAAACCCTTATCAATATTTTTCTTTTCTTTTACAAAGTAAACTATCTAATTCTAACCTTATCACATCCAAGGGCTCAGATTAAACTGATGAGCTCCTTTTATTTACTCTACCTATCTAATGATTTGCCAAGATTACACTGTTTGGTTAGATTTTATTCACTAACTATAAACATAAAATTCAAAGCATGGTATAATCAAGATTAAACAGTTTGATTACCATGGATTGTGGCATGAGCAAGAAGCTGCACACAATCATTATTATGCATAAAAGTAAATAGCAATGGCATTTTGACTTGCACACTTTCATGGTCTCTTTTTATCTTTTGAGATTCATATATCTTTCTTTTTTGACCTTTTCTTATTCTTTTATCCTTTGATTATTCTTTTAGGACATACCCTCTTTAAATTTCTTTATTTTTTAATATGGAAAACATTTGTAGAAAGCAAAGGTATGTACAATATTACAAGGTTTCACCTTAGTCATTCAAAGTTATGACTTTTATTGTTATAGGAACCTAACACCTGGAGGACCTCCATAGTGAACCCCGCATGCTTTGCCTTCATGGAAAAACTCCCATTATGTCCCTCTTCATGAGTAGATCATTTCTCTTTTGCACCATTTCCTCTGAAACTTCTGTTTTTCCTAATTTACAAGACCGACGCTAATGACCTTTGTCTCCCCCGTGTTGATGTGCATACATTAGCACTATTCCTTGCGTCGATTGGTGCAATTGAGCTGTGTTCCAGTCGTGTCGGTCCTGTTATGGATTTTTTTTTAAATTAGAGCCGAAGCTTCCATCTCTAGAAGCTCCGTAATGGAAGTCTTGTAAATGGTTTGGCTGGATGGGGTCGAGGATGATAGTTTGGGATCCTTTCCCCTATAATGATGGAACTACCTCAAGGTATAAGTCCTTCTCCCATGAGAACAGGATCCATCTCCCATCCATCTTTCCTATATAAACCTCCCTTCTTCCCAAGCACAAGCTAGTTAGAGTGTTGGCTGAGTGTGAGTATACTATTTTGATTTGACAAGCAAGCTATTACTAGTTGTAGCCATCTAGTTGTGTGAGAGAGAAGTGTGTTTGGTTTGGAGTGAAGCCTAAAGGGAAGAGTATTTAAACTACTTTTGCTTTAAGTCATCATGAATTGCTAGCAGAAGCATATGGGAACCTGGTTTTGTCAGAGGAAGACTGCGACGTCAAGACGAATGGTTGTAATCTCTCTTTGATATTAATATATGAAACTATCGATTGATTTCCTACATGTCTTGTAATATTACATATTCATGTCTTGATGCATCTAGACTCATCAAGTAGGTTGAATTGCAATTTGTCTATTATTATGTTTGTGTGCTGTTGTTGTTTACTTGTTTTAGGAGCTTGAAGAAAAGAAGTGAGATATTACTGGAGCGAGCAAGTGAGGACATCATCAAGTAGGATAAGCGACCAAGAGGTAGGCCCTCTTGATTGATTCTAACCTAAGGAAATATTCCATAGAATGTATCTATTATGGCTAGACCCATTATCGGGCTAGAGGAATTCGTTCATGTCCGCACTTATAATTTTACTTCACCACAAATTGGCGACTCCGCTGGGGAGATCCCATCTTTTTGCTTGTTTTGGATTTCATGATTTCGTGAGAACTTTGCTAGTTTCACGTTTTCCCTTTTATTCTGTTGCTTTTCTCCTGCTTATTGGCTTAAGTCTAAAAATCATAGTGGCAAATCTGGTCCCTGTTTTGCATTTTTTTTCTTAGTTTCCTCAGGCAACGCGTTTAATCAGCTCACGGTCACACCGATTAGCACGAATTATAGAGGAACAGCCGCGCTGACCCGCCTCTGGTGCTTGTTGTCAGTTAGGCAGTCGTGCCGCTTCCTGTAAGTGAAGATTAGGGCTAGACCCCAATCTTGGCCAGTGTGTTATGCTCTTGTGTTTTTGACCCTGTGAGCCTTTTGACTGTTTTTTTCCCTGATTATAAAGCTAGTTTTCGTTTGATTTTGCTTGCTTGTAGGCTTGTCATCTTGTTGTTTGATTGATCTAGTCATTGAGTGGCCAACGACATTAGGACATCTAGCTAGTCGTCCATTCAGCAGCTTGTGGATTCATTGAGTTTGGTCGTGGGTGTGTTTGATCCTTGCATTTGTTTTTCATCCCTCTTACAACCTTGACCTCTTTTCGCACAAGTTTGAAAAAGTTTTGTTTACTAGTTTGAACGTATTTTTCCGACATAGATTACATTGTCGGTCTTGTGTTTTGGCAAAGTTGGTGCTTCGTCAATCTGAATGAACTTCTCTTTTCATGTTTTCATCTGCTTGAAGAGCTCATAGTCTCGAAAATTTTCTCATTGAAAGATTGTATGTGAAAGTTTGTCTCGTTGTTTTATGAGAAAATATGAAATTCTAGCTTGTTGCTTCAATATGATTCACATCTCTTAGAAACTAGAATTGCATCAACATTTGAAAAGGAAGAGAAATTTTTTCATTTCGAAAGGACTAATAGATAAGTGTTTTTCAGGAAATTAGGAATTGGAATGCATTTTTTAGTAGTTTATTTTTCAAAAAGTGAAGTAGTGAAAAATCATTTCATTTTCAGTTGCTTGATTGTTTGCATTTGATTGAGTAGTTTCTACTTTCTCTAGTGTAGGCATTTCATCGAATTGAAAGGGTATTGTCCCATTTAGTTGCATTTTAGGTTTTTTGAGTAGCATCACTAAGACTTGAAAACAAAAACTTAACTCAAGATCAAATCTAAAATGAATTCAATTTACCTAAGGCGCATTTGACATTAACGATCACATCTAGAAGGTCTAGACTAGATACGTGTTCCGGCATCTATAAACCTAACAACTGTCGTTAGATTCGGTATTATAAAGCGCTAGCATGCATTTGTGCTCCCCGTACTGTTACGTATATAATGGGAGACCCCACTAGGCTGCAATTCTTTTATCCTTAGAAAGCTGAGTTGGCCGCCTTACGAACGTGATACACCAAACACAACATTCGGGGAGATTGCTTGCTCGTACTTCTTGGTTCGCCAGGAGGTATTCTGCAGTTCATGATTTCCTGGTAATCCTATTTACCTAGATCATCTAGAGTATTCATTTAATCTTTTTGACTCATTAAACTTAAAAGATCATTCGAACACTTGTCCTTTCGAGCTCATTTCCAATCGGAAGCGATAGAGTCATCTTTGTTTCTTTCTCAACTCTTTAAAAATGAAAGAACATCAGTCTTTTATGCGTCTTAAATAATTGATTGCCCACAATCCAAAACATCTTGTTATATTTTTGACCAAATCGTGAGTTCCCTTAAAAGGACATTTTAAAGCCTTGAAGTTATTTGTTCTATCGGCTAAGACAAGGTCATCGTGGCTGAACCATCTGTTTCACCCAGTTCCTCTTCCTCTCCTTCATCTAAAAGATTGTCTGAGGAGCCACTTCCTGAGTTATCAGATCCATTTGAGGACCAAAATGTTGAACTCACAATTTTTTTGAGTGTTCAACCATTATCATCTCGTCCTCCACCTACTTTTGATTCAGGGTCATCTGTTGGTCTTGACCCAGAATCTCCGAATAATCCCATTCGAACTCCAGAGAACTCGCCGACCACTGACGGTCAGCTTGGACTGGTTATCTATCCTTCGAACCCTCTATTTGACACTGTTGAGATATCACCACAACACCCTTATAGTCCATACGATCAAACGAGTGTTCCTTTGGAACTATCCCCTAGTAAACGTTCGGTTGTCCGTTGTCATTTGTTTCCAGACATGGAACCCGAGGGCAATGCTCCAGTCACTTCTCCAAATGAGTCCGAAGTCTCAACTCCACACACTGTTGAGGGGGAAGAATTGCAGTTGCAGTTCCCTCCCGAGGGTTTCCCTTATTCAGAAGGTATTCCCGCCAGCTTGCCACTCAACTATGTGTCTTTAGGGCACTTAGTTTTGGGCACACCGAATGCCTCATCACTCTACCATAACTCTGTTTGGTCATCAGGCATCAGACCTACGTTAGGTCCTTTCATCATGAACATGACCTCCCAACCAGTTGTTTCTTCAGTCCCAGTCCAACCCACTATCCTGAACACCCTTGTACCATCAATCCCAGTTACGCATCAATTGCAACCGGCAGTTTCAAAGATTGTCTTTGCTAGTTCCTCTGTCTTGTTAGTCAGTGGCCAGATTGTGCCACCACCTGGGGGGAAGAATCTAAATGTCTTTATGGTGTCAGGTGCCACTAATGTAAGTGTCTCACAAGCTCACACGCTTGGTATAAACCAACTCTCTTCTGGTATTATTTACAACACTGCTGACCCTACTGGATCAAGCAATGTCCAGTACCAACAGGTTCAGAATCCTGTTAGTCTTTCTGGATCGAACAATGTTCAGTATTAGTAGCCTTATGGGGCTCAGGTCCAATACCAAAATCCTTACGTTCCATACGGTTCTCAAGGATTGGTTAATCAACCTTAGACCATCTTGTTTGGGCAGTACACCCAGCCTAGCTATGACCAGATTTAGTTCGGTAATTTCCCGGGCAATGTTCAAGTACCCTTGCAATAGGAGGGACAACTTTTGCAACAACCAGGGTATCCTTTGTTACCACAAGGGCAACCTTTGTTGCGGCAAGGGCTTTCTACACAACAACAAGGGTATATTATCTTGCAGCAAGGTCACCTGCAACAACTGCAAGGTCAGTCCTTCCAACAGTTGCAGCAAACCACACAATAGCAGATGCAATATGCTCTGCATACCTCTCAACCCATACCCTCACAAGGCCAACCTTTGCAAACCCAGGGACAAATTTTGCAACCATAAGGTCAGAAAAACCAACTTCGGTAGCAACAACCCTTGTATACCTATCAACAAGGGAAACCCTTGCAAGGATAGGTTCAAGGTCAAGTCCTACAGCAGCAGGTGCAGAATCCTCTTGTCTAAGGCCAACAGGTTCAAAATCCTGCCAATCAAGGGCACTAGCTACAAAACCCCTACGTCCAAGGGAAATAAGCGTATCAACCTTATGCCTAAGGACTGCAGGTCCAGAACCCTCTTTTTCAGGGACAACAAGCCCAACAGCCCTATGTTCCAGGACAATAGGTCCCATACCCATATGTCCAAGGTCAACAGGCTCAACAGCCTTTTAACCCATACGTTGCCTACCAGCAACTTATGCATGGATAGTTTCAAGGTATTCCTGGTCCAAATCCTCCCTTTGGTCAATGTAATCCGCAATGGGGGTAGCCTCAGATGCCATATGGCCAAAATCCCCCACTGTGGGGTCAAAATCCTTACCAGCAGGGATGGGCTCCTCCTTATGGGCCCACCTATCGACCTCCCATGCCTTTTAACACTCAATTACCTTTCTTGGCTACACTTGAGTTGCCGAATGTATCACGTCTCATGAATGATCTGATTCTTCATTCACCGTACTGGCCTCCGGTGTCGTCCAAGATACCAAGTGATTGCCCCAAGTTCAATGGGAAAGATAAGGAAGATCCTCAGGCCCATGTGATGACATATCACCTTTGGTGCTCGTCGAACTCATACGTGGATGATTCCATTTGTCTTCATCTTTTCCAACGAACCCTTACGGGTGCCGCAACAAAATGGTACATCAAGTTACCTCGAAGTACTTTTCATGACTTCAATTCGTTAGCCATGGCCTTTCTCATGCATTTTCAACTATTGGTTCGTTATGAAACAGGCACCTATCTGCTCACATCACTTAAGCAAGACACTATGATGCACATCTCTGATCATATCCATGAATGGAGATGTAGACATCGATTGATCAAGTTCGAAATAGCTAATCAGTTTCTCACCGAATGGTTTACCAAATCATTCATAGCCCCAATTTCTTACGATATAGCCATGGGTGGATGCGTCACTGAAGAAAAAGCCATCGCTCGTGCCCAATACTTGGACATGGTCTACTCCCAGTCTGGCACCTTATACAAATTATTACCCAATGCTCTGCAACCATTATCTGATCCTGCGACATCGAAGTCACCCGTTGTTCCTCCCTTTGATGGAGTTATTGGTTTAGTATCCCATACCCCTGTCAAAACTTCTTCCAAATAGAAGTCGGTCTCAAATACTACTCCCAAAAGTTCATCTCAAGACCCTCCAGACCTTGGTAAAACCTCAAAGGTCCACGCTGTCCAATCTACCGCAGCGAACAAATCCTCGAAAGGAAAAAAGAAAGGCAAAGGCAAGGCTAAAGCCGGTGCCACAAAATAGGGCCCTCTCAAATTGTCTAACGGCGAATCATCGCAATGGAAACCTAAGTATCCCTGCCTCATTTGCGAGGAGTATCACTATAATAAGGATTGTCGATGATGATCTGAAGTTAGTCGATTGCTCAAGGGGACTCCTGCTGTCCTAAAAGAGCCTTTTCCGTCTCAGCAGACTCAAATAGTAAACCAACCCGATCTGCTTCCTCTGCATCTCAAGTTTTCATGATGAGCATGCCCATTAATGTGGCTACCCAATTGAAGGATTATCAAACTCTAGCTCCCACAGTAGGGAAAGAAAAAGAAGTTCCACCTTCTTCTTCTACCCCAAGTTCTGGCCCTCTACAAATCGAGAGCCCTAACCCTGATTCTGCCCCATAGCCACCCTCTTGAGGTGTGATAAGGAAATCCTCGTACAATCCCAATGCCCAAGCCGCTCAACATTACAATATTGTTGAAGATTTGGCTCAGGCGCCGTCAGCCATGTTAGCTCTCGAGGTACTCCAAAGTTGCCCATCACAGCGGAAATCTTTGCTATCAGCTATCAGGGGCATCGATCCCACTGATTCTAATTTGATCTGTTTCAATCTAGAGAACCATGTTCCGAGACTTCCTAATCATATTTCCTTTCTTATTCAAGTAATCATTAATGAAAAGACCATGCATCGCACTGTCATTGATGAAGGTGCTTCTACCTGCATCATGTCAACTGCGTGTTGGAAAGATATTGGTTCCCCTACACTGAACTAGTCTCCAAACACATTGGAAGCTTTCAATGGGTGTGATTCATGACCCTTCGGTGTTTTACCCAACCTTGCCATCACCTTGGAAGGCAAGACAGTGCAAGTTGAAGTAGAGATTGTTGACGCCAATCTCAATTATAATCTTCTACTTGGCCGAAGTTGGACTCATGCCATGCATGCCGTGGCCTCCTCTTTGTTTCGTGTGATTCATTTCCCCATCAAGGGAGGATTGTCACCATTGATCAGTTGTCTTTCTTTGCCTCTTCCTCATCTGATGGCAACGTTCCGTATGTCAAGCACTCTGGTGCTCCCTTTGAGAGTGTGGGGGCAGGTCTCTTCAAAGATTCTGCCTTAATGGGGATTTTTCCACTCCCACCTCCTCATGTTTCCTCTGTCAACATGATCTCGGTCAAATCTGATCCCTGGGTCATACCTGCACCAGATCTGGTTGATGCTTGGGGCGACGTCATGCCGCTTAGTCCCGCCAAAGTCAATTACATGGAAATTGTTTTGGCTGTGAACTCTACATCCTTTGATTCTGATATCTCGAATGCCTCTCTCGATATTTATTCTCAATCCCCCTGGCTTGGCGCTTTGGAATCATCCAATCCCTTAGTCGAGACCTTCCTTGCCGACGAAGGTATCATGGAAATCATGTCTCTTGAGGAACCGCCATTGATCGATACCCACCATCGCTCCTCATTCCTACCTCGCCTGGCGGTCATGTCTACCTCTTTTGAAGAGTCCTATTCTCCATTTCCACCACCGACTTTACTCATGAAGTATGGTTGGAAGGAAATTTTGGTAATATTACCCAAACAATTCCGATTGACATTTCTATCAAACCTAGTGTCGTTGAACACATTCATATCAGGGTATCTTGTTCTCCAGATGAAATCAAGACATATGCTCTTCTTTTTTAGGAATTCCATGATGTGCTTGCATGGTTTTATGAAGAAATGCCTGGAATTGATCCCAGCATCGTGGTGCATGAAATATCAACATATCTGGATGCAAAACCCATTCGCCAACGGCTTCGTCTGGTGAACCCTAGAAAGGCTGTTGCTATTAAGGGTGAAGTCAAAAAGCTTCTAAAAGTTGGATTCATTTATCCCATTCCCCTTATAGATAGGGTGTCCAACATTTTCCCGGTGAATAAAAAACAAGGCACGATCTACGTTTGCGTGGATTATCAAGATCTTAATCGTGCCTGTCCTAAAGACAACTATCCTACTCCCTTCATTGATCAAATCATTGATGAATGTGTCAGGAGTGAGATCTTTTCCTTTATGGACGGTTTTTCTGGTTACAACCAGATCAATATTGCACTAGATGACCAAGAGAAGACAACCTTTATCTACCCATGGGGTACATTCGCATACAAGAAGCTCCCTTTCGGCCTAAAAAATGTTGGGGCCACATTTTAGTGGGCAATGTCCTATGCATTTCATGACATTTGCAACATTGTCCAACCTTACTTGGATGACCTTCCTGCCCATTCTTGTAAGCAACAAGATCACCCAAACCACCTTCGGCATATTTTTCTGTGCTGCAGGCACTACAACATCTGGTTAAATCCACACAAATGTGTTTTTTGCGTAGAATCAGGATGACTCCTTGGCTTCATCGTTTCTAAGGACAAGATTTGCCTGGATTCGCTAAAAGTCAAGGCCATTGTAAACTTACCCCCTCCATCTTCACTGCACCAACTCCAAAGCCTCTAGGGAAAGGCCAATTTTCTTCGTCGTTTTATACCCAACTACATTGGGCTAGCTACAAGATTTACCCAGTTGCTCAAACAAGGAACACCCTTTGCATGGGACAAGATAGCCCAAAAATCTTTCGATGATCTTAAGGTTGTCCTCATAAATGCTCCTCTGTTGCATCCACTGGATTATTATCGAGATTACTTCCTTTATCTAGTGCAACCCCTAGCACCATAGCTATGGTGTTGGTTCAAGACAACGACGAAGGCGCTAAACACGTCATCTACTACCTCAATCGGAATCTCCTCGACACTGAAACATGTTATGCATATGTCAAGAAGTTGGCTTTGGTCACCGTCTAGGTTGTTCAATGTTTTCAGCATTATATTCTCTTACGAACAACTACAATGATTTATGAATGCAACCCTATGACCTACATCCTGACTCGTCAGTTACTGGGGGGCAAGTATTCTAAATGGATCGTTATCTTGTAAGAATTCGATTTGGTCTTCACTACGACCAAATATAAGAAGTCACTTTTTTTTGCATAGTTGATCTATTCCCTTCCCTCCAAAGCTCTCCTTGTTGGTGCAGATGAACAACTCCCAGATGGGACCCTTTTTTTTATTAGCACCCTTGATCCATGGTACGGTGATATCATCGTGTATCTCCAAACCTCCATGTTTCGGTCTGCATTGATCAAAGATGATTGTTGAAGGATTCAACATCATTCTCAACCCTACTGCATTATTGGTGATACTTTATACCATATCGATGTCGATTATGTTCTTTGCCGATGCCTCACGATTGAGGAAGCTGAAAGAGTTCTCAATGATTACCACTCTAGCGCATGTGGTGGTCATATTTCTGGTTATGCTGTAGCTCAAAAAATCCTTCGCGTTGGTTATTTCTGGCCATCCATCTTCAAAGACTACAGTCTTGCTATCCACAAGTGTCACGATTGGCAAATCTACCAACACAAGATGTGCATCCCACCCACTCACTTACACCTCGTCATTACCGTTGGTCCCTTTGCCAAATGGGGCATTGATTATATGACATGTAACCCTCATTCGGTTGGGGGGCATGGCTACATTATCGTTGTTGTGGATTATTTCACCAAATGGGCTGAAGCGATGCCTACATTTCGACAGATGGTAAGACAACAACTCAATTCCTTTTTAACCATGTTATTTCCAGGTTTGGTGTACCCCAAGCCATTGTCACAGATCATGGCTCCCATTTCAGAGATTACATGATGGCAGAACTGACATCTACATTGGGCTTGCGCCATAATGGCTCGACCCCATATCCCTCAGGCCAATGACCAAGTTCAGCTCTATGGGCCTACTGAACTTCAACCAAAGATGCCACTAGTTTCACACCATTCCAGCTGGTCTATGGTCTGGAAGCAACATTTCTGATCGAATGTGAGATTCCTTCACTTAAGTTAGCTATTGAACTCCTCCCTAAAACATCACCTCAAGAGGAACGCCTCTTATATTTGGAACGACTAGACGAGACTCGCCATCTCGCTGCCTTGGTCATTGAAGCACAAAAGAAACGGGTCAAATCCCATTTCGACCAGTCGGTCTCCCCTCGTGCTTTCTCTGAGGGTGATTTGGTCCTGCTATACGACCAAGCTAATGATAAGCTGGGGGCAGGCAAGTTTGAACCTATGTGGCACGGGCCCTATATTGTAAAACGTGTTTTGCAGAAAGGAGCCTATGAACTTATTGATTATGAAGGAAATCCTCTCGATAAGCCCTGAAATGGGCTTTACCTCAAAAAGTACTATGCTTAGGTCATCTTGCATGGTTACTTATGTACATTAGTGTGTGATTCATTTTTATACAGTGTGGTTTTGTGTGGAATTTTTCAAACAAATTTCCTGTTTACTATGTTTTTCATGCTTTGCAGATGTCTACAGTTCCTCACGTCGATTTCACCAATGGTGCTTGCCGAAGTACTCAGAACCTATCATCTGCGACATGGGCTATCTACAACCCTAACGGTGAGTTGATTGACCTTCAAGGTATCTTCCTAGGTCGTACAACCAACAACATTGCTGAATACAGTATGGTCATCAAACTGTTATCAGAAGCCATCGCTCTGGGCATCAGAGAATTGGTTGTCAACCTGGATTCACAGCTTGTCGTCCTTCAACTCAATGGGAGCTATTCTATTAGGAACCCTCAAATATTACAAATGTATCTCTGTATCCATTTGTTGGAAAGACATTTTGCTTATATTACATATCTTCATATTCCTAGACGCATGATGCATTAGCTAATTACGTGTTGGATAGACATTTGTGAAACATGTAAAATATAAGAAAAACCATTTGTACCATAATAGATAGGAAAATATAACATATATACATATGCGAGAATGTTTGATACATCAAAACCCGAAAAAATAATATGTATGTCCATAATAACATCGGCGGCTCGCAGGCTTCATACATTCGTGGCACGCAGGCCTCAAAAAATATGTAAGTACTGGACCTAGGAACTACTCAACATGGTGGTCATGATAGCATGAGATAGCTCATACTACGTGACTCAGTAAGTGGTGGATCCAATCTGAGACTCCCACTGTGTGCCTCTGGTACCGTCGAGGCATGTCTCCTATCCGAGCATACTCAGGCATACCATGAGTCAACCCCTCGAGGTTCCTCACAATCTCCTCCTCGTTATCGGTCCCTTCTTGATAAGGGGTGACAACATCAATAGGACAAGGATAGCACTTGGCTATTGGGGACATCTTGGCTAGCTGCTCTAGTCCAACATCTGCATACACAAGAAAATATTTATAAGCATGCATATACAAAAAACAATTACAAAACATCAAAATCAAAATTTGGTTTGGTTTTTTTACCTTCGTCATCGAATTCCTCCCCATCTGGCAAGAGCGACAGGTGATGGATGTTCGATGATGGTGATGAGTCATATTTTAGCGCTTTTTTCGACTCATTAAACTTATATGAAAAGATCGTCGAGTATTTTTTCCTTTTTGACTCGTTAAAGAGAATAATAATGGGGGGTCCGCTTTCAGCTCTTTTCCGACCCTTTAAAAATGAAACGATGGATGAGCTCTTGTCATTTCGAACTCATTAATAGATGTGAAATGTCGTGCGCCCAGTATAAGTTTACCCCTTCTTCGAGCTAGGAGGCACTATTTACGAAAAAGGTACTCCTTGACTGAAATGGTCAAGCGGTTCTCTCAAGTATTGTTTTCTACCTTTTCGGGCTTGAGAGACACAAATGTATGAAAAGGGACCATGTGGAGTTTTCTTTTACGTGTCTTTTTCAAAATCTCTAAACATGAAAAAGATACTGAGTTACACCTTTGTTGGACTCGTTAAACTATTAAATGACATCGGATTCGTCACCATGACGAACACAAGCTTCTCCTTCCTAGGGATTGTTAAACTTACTAGGTCAGATTTGTCCAAAGGATGAACTTACAGTGAAAGCACATGCTATCCCCTTGAGGCTTGCAATAAAAAATAATTGGGGTACTCGCCAGAAATGGTGGGGCAAAAATTTGGAAATCTATCGAGTCATGTCGGCAGCCCACTCTTGAACATGACACTCTTTACTTCGTGTTGGGTTGGGACATCCTCCTTTACATCATTGACCTTCTTGGGTTTGGGCCATTTATTTTTTGCCTTCCATTTGATCTCTACTATGTCATCATGATCACCGATCCTATGGATCCAAAAGTTGCCAAACTTCCAGTTGTGTCGCCGATATGTTCAAGAGTTATCCTTTTGTAGTTACACTTACCTCTGTTTCTCTGTATCATCCAAAATTATTTTGCATCCTCTCGTATCGCGTCGATGATGTGGGATTCATTATGGCCCTCCTTCGACATAGTCACTTTTCGTTGACATCAACTCATTATCTGGGAAGTTGACTGAGAGACTACCTTCTAGTATCTTAGAGCTTGCATGCCTTAACGGCAAGTTCTTCCCACTCAACAACAAGTTCACATCATTGGCTTTGAATCGAGTGATTTCGCAGATGTTCGACTTCAGTTCCTGTATTCACATTCTGTGAATTGTGCTGTACCTTGAGGGCCATTGTCATTATTGGTGGTTTCTCTCGTGCTTGTTAATAGTTTTACATTATTGATTGGTAATCAAGCGACTTTCTAGAATGTTTGATGTCAACACATCTATTTGCATGTTAGAACCTGTACTTTGATCGGGTCGTGTTGGAGCGCAATACCCTGGACTCAGATTACAAAAAGTCCAGGTTGCGAAGTGGTGTGACATGGTTATGATGATATGCATGTATCTTTCAGATGGCTGGCTGTGACCAGACCATGAGTTATCATATGTGATCCTTCTCATTATTAGATGGTTGTGACCATACCTTGGTTTCGTTATTATCCTCTTTGACGGATGGCTGTGCCCATACCTGGATCTGTTTACATTATCTTCTCTAGATGGCTGCGTCCATGCCACGATTCATGTATCACTTGACAGAGATCTTAGTTTATGCATATGTATCCATACTTGTTTGTAGGGTTTCCAATAGCAGACCGGTTCCCCACATTGATTTATAAAGCATTTCACCCCTCACTCAAGTTCGGCCTTCACGCTTTAGGGGGCATCTCTTACACAACATTTTGTCACTGTCCCTGTACTCCCCATTCCTTGATCTTGGAGGACCTCCATAGTGAACCCTACATTCTTTGCCTTCATGGAGAAACTCCCATTATGTCCCTCTTCATGAGCAGATCATTTCCCTTTTGCAACATTTCCCCTGAAACTTCTATTTTGCCCAATTTACAAGACCGACGCTAATGGCCTTTGTCTCCCCTGCGCTGATGTGCAGATATTAGCACTATTACCCGCATTGGTTAGTGCGACTAAGCTGTGTTCTAGTCACGCCGGTCCTGTTATGGAAAGTTTTTTAAATTAGAGCCGAAGCTTCCATCTCTAGAAGCTCTCTAACGGAAGTCTGGTAAATGGTTTGGCCGGATGGGGTTGAGGATGATAGTTTGGGCTCCTTTCCCCCATAATGATGGAAATACCTCAAGGCATAAGTCATTCTCCCATGAGAAGAGGATCCATCTCCCATCCATCTTTCCTATATAAACCTCCCTTCTTCCCAAGCACAAGCTAGTTAGAGTGTTGGCTGAGTGTGAATATACTATTTTGATTTGACAAGCAAGCTATTACTAGTTGTAGCCACCTAGTTGTGTGAGGGAGAAGTGTGTTTGGTTTGGAGTGAAGCCTAAAGGGAAGAGTCTTTAAACTATTGTTGTTTGAAGTCATCATGAACTGCTAGCAGAAGTGTGTGGGAACCTGATTTTGTCAGAGGAAGACTGTGACGTCAAGACGAATGGTTGTAATCTCTCTTTGATATTAATATATGAAACTATCGATTGATTTCCTACATGTCTTGTAATATTACATATTCATGTCTTGATGCTTCTTGACTCATCAAGTAGCCTGAATTGCAATTTGTCTATTATTATGTTTGTGTGTTGTTGTTGTTTACTTGTTTTAGGAGCTTGAAGAAAGGAAGCGAGAGACTGCTGGAGCGAGAAATCGAGGACATCATCAAGCAGGATAAGCGACCAAGAGGTAGGCCCTCTTGATTGATTCTAACCTAAGGAAATCTTCCATAGAATGTATCTATTGTGGCTAGACCCATTATCGGGCTAGAGGAATTTGTTCGTGTCTGCACTTATAATTTTACTTCACCACACTTCCCCCAACAACTTCTCCACTCAAGCTCTAAATCTATGTGCTTTCCTCAACCAGTCATTGTATTACATTTCCCACATTATTTACATGAATTTGCAATTCATAATAATGTTTACAATAGGGATTAACCACAAGGGATGTCATAATCCCCACCCCCTTATAGGAACACCATCCTTGGTGTTCTATATTTGAACATAAACTTGAAAAAAATCTTTACACATACACAACTCTTCCTATTTACAATTTCGTTTACATTCATAGTTGCATACCCAACAACTCAATGGGTATAACACACCATTAAATTAGTCATTTCTCAAGTGGATATTTCTAGTTGAAAGTGCTCTCAATGCACTTTGTTCACTCGATAACTTTTATTTCTGTAGTGTTGTTTGTCGCTAATGTCCAATCATGTTGTCCACTGCGCTAAGTGCTTCTTTAGTGAAAATTTTCAACTCATTGCTTCCTGGGACACACCCAATGTAACTCCGTTCCCAATTAGCATGCCCATGACTCTTTAAAACCAATTTATCTTCAAATTATGGCATCCCCCCTCTATTTCACCAATCCATCCATGATATGGTTCCTCTTTTGTGCATTCACTCACCTTCTAAGTTTAGGAATCTCCTTATCTACTTCCTATTCGCTCGGGTGATTCATCCTTCAACAAGTTTTCCTCACATAAGAAAAGGTCTTGATAACCAAGGCACCTTCCCACCTTAACACAATCACATCATTCATGGCACACCTCATGGAAATCAGTGGGAATCACTGTGTTCCATTGTTACCACAATGGCTCTGTTCCTAAAGTATTCATCTCTAATGTGTTGATGCACACTAATATCTTCAAGTTGTTGTTATTTGATTAGTCAAACTTATACACTTGTGTTGGGTAGTTCAAGGATTCATCCTAGATCATAGGAATACGTGTGGTATGAAATTCATCATTAGGAAATTCCAAACAAATTTCAAGCATAAATCTATCAACATATTCAATTATGAGGTTAACCCTACAATTTTAATTCAATTTAGATCACAACAAAATCATATTGGATCATAATTTCAAGTCACTAAATTAAATCATGGTCTTAATTAGAAATTTCATTAAATTGAATAACTGACACATATATCTGGCTCCTCTTTTCTTTGATTTTTTCTTCAAGCTCAACTATATAAGTGTTTCTCAACCCCAAATAAAGCACTCAACATAGCTCCATGTGATCTTTAACTTTACCTTCAAGCTCAACTATCTGAGTGTTTCTCAGCCCCAAGGCTAGCACTTAGCATAGATTCATGTTCTCTTTAACTTTTTCTTCAAGCTTAGATATCTGAGTGTTTCTCAACCCAACGCTAGCACTTAGCATAGTTCCATGTGCTCTTTAACTTTGTCTTCAAGCTTAGATATATGAGTGTTTCTCATCCCTAACGCTAGCACTCAACATAGCTCCATGTGATATTTAACTTTGTCTTCAAGCTAATCTATCTAATTGTTTCTCAACCTGAAGGATAGCACTCAGCATAGCTCCATGTGATCTTTAAATTTGTATTCAAGCTCAACTATCAGAGTGTTTCTCAACCCCATGGCTAGCACTCAACATAGGTACATGTTATCTTTAACTTTGCCTTCAAATCCAATTCACTAAGTGTTTTATCAGCCCCAAGGACAACACATAGTAATGCTCACACTACATCGCAAATTCTTTTCGTATAACTCCCAAATGGCTTCCTCGTGCTTACCTCCTAGTGATTCATATGAATATTTCTTTTCTCACTAGATACTCACATTTGCAGGCCTAGGTGCCACCAATCCAAGTGGTCCACCTATACCAAGAATTTCCTGTGTGGGTCCCCGTTAGTAACTCACCTTTCTAGGCCTAGGAAACCCCCATTCTGAGTAGTCTACCTATCCAATGGATTTCCCGCACAAGGAATTCATTAGAAGCTTACAACCTAGTACCCATCCATAATGCTCTAATGACTAGTGCATGGAGTCTTATAGCTAAGTACCCCTTCACTACTCATTGATTATTATAGTCAAGGTCCCAACTATGACTTACACCCATGAGTTAAACAAAATTCCATAGGCCAAAATGAATTCCTAGCTTTACCAAAACTAAGTGTTTTCTTAGCCCCAAGGCATAACACTTAGTGGTGGTCATTATACTCCACATGATATTCAACCAAATTCATCTTCACTATAGCCCTCATAGTGGTTTCTCATTCCCAAGGCATAACACCCATTGGTGGCTATTCTGCTCCATGCAGTATTTAGTTAGTTTTGTCTTTAAATACCATTCCACAGCTCTATTATCATCAATGTATTCTGAGGTTTAGGAAACCCCCATTCCGGGTAATTTACTTGTCCTCAATATCATCACACCTCCAACAAGGCATGTGGAAGTAGTTGAACTATAAGAAATGAGTGTTTCTCAGCCCCAAGGCAAGCACTCAATGACATTCAAGCCTGATATTTTGACCAAGGATTCTAGTTAATAGTTAGTATACCTACTAATACAACAATCAACATTTCCTGGTCATAAAAATAATATAAATGTGGGCACATCATGATCATCATAATAAATAACAAAAAAAATTCCTACTTTCTTAATGGATCCTTCAAATGACAAGGCGTCTCATTGGATGAACTCATTATGATATCCCAAACATGTCATTCATATATTCATCATATTTACATGAGTATTAACCAATCATCCTTCCACACGAATGATTTACGATAATAAATTGTCAAATACCATGGAATTACATACATTTATTTCATCATTGACATGATCATGAAATATAACTCATTCACATAACATTAAGGTTAGAGAAGCTCTTGATATCTATGCAATCATGCATAAAATTGGAAACAATAGTTTCCAAACTCAGCCAAAGGAATTCTCACCTAATTCCTTTCCCTTTTATATTTTCCCTTGCTTCCCTTACCAACACTATCAACTAATATTTTTGTTGTTGCATTATTTAATATTCTATTTAACTCAGCATGTCCTCAACCATGTCCATATGCTATCATTTTTCATCCTTTGTCATTTTCACTCATGCTCACCACAATTCTCAGGAGGATCATCATAACATACTTATCAACAATGGTTATCCCTTCCAACTTACCCAATGGTGTTCCACGCAACTTGGAACCCATTAAATATCCTTGTTGTGTTACCTAAAGATGGAAATTACGAGCTTTGTTTTCACGCCACTCACACAGTGAGCATATTTTCATAGATTAGTTGAATACATTGCTACTATGATGGTTTTCAACCAATGACCTTTCAGACCAAAAGACATCATCGTACCTTCATTGCATCACAATCTAAAGAATTCATGTGTACATATTAGCCATGCAGTCTCAATTTTAGAAAAAATCCCCTTTTATGCCACTCTCATTACTATCATATTGTTGTCCATTTGTTTACATGGACCCAACTAGTCCACCTGATAGGTTTATCATCTTCTTCTTCCTTCCACTGCCATTTACTCATGTACATGGTTTACTTCAAGATCTTGCACTTCCCGTTGGGTTTTATTCAGCTCTTAAGAGCTCCCTTTCTTTTCCACCCCCAACAAGAAATCAAGACCAAAACACAAAATGCAAGAAGAAAGAAGAAACAAAGAAAAATAAAATATCACAACAAAAACATATAATACCAACACAACATAGCATGACCATGCTCAAGGTCAACAATAAAAACAACAAAGAAGATATGAAGTCAATAATAAAAAATAAAACATATAAAACATTCAATGAACCATAACAACTCAATCCCATGAGTTCCAGTATTCAATGTGTCCTTCACCGCCATATATACATATATATATGACATCAGACCAAGTCTTCTCCAAGGTTTTATGGAAACCTTAAAATTTCAACATCCCTCTAAGTAGATCAAGAAGGACTTCTTAGTATCTTGAAGATCTTGAGGGGGTGCTCCCTCCTCCACAATACCAACATGAAATTGGTTTTCTTTCCTTTTCAGGATTACAAGGCTTCTTTTTAGCCCTATCAACATGATAGTTGTCCACATATTGGGAGTTTGAAGCATGTTGCAATAACCCTTGTATGAATGATGTGTTTTGTATCAACATTGTGCTCAACCTTGCATGCTCCTTTTGCTTCCTTAGGAGTCATCTATTTTCTTCCTTGCAACTCTTTAGTTCAACCTTCAAGCTCTTGAAGGTCTATTCTCTTTCAACAAAGTTTCTCCTCTCTTATTCATGATGGATACCATTTTCTATGCTTTTTCTTCTTGTTTCAACTGAGTCTCCTTATGTGTTGTCATAAACACACTAAGTTGTTAGTTTCTACCAACATAAACAAAGTAACTTATTACCTTGCCATGCTAATACCAAGCATGTTGATCTACAAATGTTCACACATCTAAATTTCATGTTATCCACATGTTCCAAAAATTATGAATACATATCAACATGTTGTATAACCATGTTATCATGAAATTGGAAATCAACCCTTTTACCAAGACTAACATCATGAAATTGATATCAACCTCTTACCAAGACTAGTAGCCATGGAATTTACAAGCTTAAAAGTCAATTAGAAAACAATCTAACACATCAAAAACTATAATTTTCACAATTCTGACATCAACATAGTTGTGCATACACAACACAGTCTGCAACCAACACATATTCATCAATCACAATGTTATAACAAAAACCTACTTGAACACAACAAGCAATCACCAAGAACATAACACTTTGTAACATAGTCACAAAAATTCTATTGCCTTAAAGGTCCAGTATATAACCCTTTTCTTTTCATTTCATCTGCATGGATCCCATCCAATCCAAGTGTTTATCCTAGACGCTTTATCATTACATTGTAAAAAACTCTAACACCTTGCTATATTGCGTTAAAGCCCCAAATTTTATCTCCATAGGTCCAATGTTGAATCTTATGCTATGATATTGATGAATACTTATAAATTTCTTAGGAGGAGGGGGTGAATCAGTAATTGTGTATTTTAAATGACCAAATTCAAAAATGATTTTTAACAAATTTTAATCTTTTCTTTTGCAATTACTAGAGTTGTATATGTTTTCATCATTTAATAATGAATTCAAATGCATACATACTAGTAATACATTCAACACATGTAGACACCAGATATAAGTGGAAAACCATAAAGGGAGAAGACCATGAAATTTTGGCTAAAGTGATGTGAAGGAAAGCTTCTAAGTTCCCATTATTACATCAAATTTTCTTTAGGCTTCTACTCACATCAAATTTCTTCTGTAAGCTACAAATTTCTAGAAGCTCCTACTTCCTCTTCTACAGGATCTAACCTGCTGTTATAGACATATTTGGGCATTGCAACCCCAAACTCATATGTCCATAAACTAAGGGCTCTTAAGTCCCTAAAAGTGTTGTTTCACACCATAAAGGATCATGGTCAACTGATTACATCATTTCCAAGAAGTTCCACTTGAAAAACTACTCAGAACTGGCCAAAACTGGACCACACAAACTGCTCCATGGGTAAGGTGCGATGCATACTGATTGCCTAACTGGCCAAGTGCGATGCATACTCAAATGGCCTTTTGTGGTGTGCGATGAGCGAGAATAGACAAATGGCAGAGATAGTTTGCAAGGTGGATGATCATGGAATCTTCCAGAAACTTCTCCTATGACACTTGCCTCTCTGAATTCGCCTAGGGATGAGTAAGAGATCATGAAATCTCCAAGTGGAACCAAGAACTATCAGTGGAATGACACTAATAAAAAATCTAGAGCTGAATCACACCCTTGCAAGACATCTATAAATGGATCCCTCATCTGAGAGATCTAGAGGCTAGAATTTTGTATTTTGTAAGGAAGTGATGTTGGTTTGCTGGTGAGAAGAGACATTGCATTGTTGGGTGATTTGCTTGTTCATGAAGTGAAGAGGGCTTCTACAACTGGGAGGATGATGCTGGATCAAACAGCTGGGTTGTAATCCTCTCTTACATTACTATTAATAAAGTTCTTTGAGTTTTCCTCCATATAGTCTTGTATTTGTGAATCTCATTGTTTATGAATGCAATTGTATGTTCAATGTGTTTCTGATTCCGCATTGTTTATGATGTTTTAGATAGAGATGATTTGATATTTTGCTGTTACTTTGACTCTACAGGTACTCTTTGAAGTGGGACAAGTAGGAGAGGAGTGGCAAATTCTATCAAGGAAAGGAGAAATCAAGCTAGGATCAAAGCGGAAGATCCAGGTTGGTCTTCTCTTCTTCTCTTCCATCTATCACACTTAAAGGAACTCTTGAAAAGCTTTCAATGTTTTTTTCTAAGATAGCTACCCGTCTTAGTGGGACTAGTAGTTCGAATTGACACTAGTTTTCCCTGAAACAAAATGACGACTCCGTTGGGGAACGAATAGTTTGTTTTGTTTGTTCATTGTTTTCTTTATAAACTACAGACGGAGCCTAAAGTTAGCCAGCTAGCCTTCGAAATGCCTTTGCTATGCAATTGCGAAGTAGATAAACGCTGCTTCAGTCAATCTCCGAGTTGGTTTATGAATTGAACATCTGACTTACAAAGCATCCTAAGTGCCCTTGTGGTAGCTCAGAACCTCATTAGATCCTACCCTTATGCTTTGTGTTTATTGTCCATCATTACTCAGCCTAAATCACTGAACTTAGCTGCAAGTTTTGAGCAAAAACCAAGCTCAGTTTCGCTCCCTGGCCCATCGCACTGTCTGTAACTATGCAACCTGGATGCATCACACCTCCCATGTGTTGCAGGTGAGATGCATCCCTATTTCCCTGTGTTGTAGGTGCGATGATTGAGTGAACTATTTTTCTTCTCTGAAATTTGGTTTTTTTCTCTTTATTTTTAGCTTTATTCAGTAGTTTTGTTGTTCATGAACAGTACCTTCTTGCTGTAACCATCTTCATTCACATTATTTCAGCCTCCATCAGTTAGGAATTGAAAATGTTTTTTGTGTATTTGTCAATCATTTACAATCTTCCTTTGTCAAAAGTAGCCTAATCGAATTGTCATTTTTGATGCAAGTGTCATAATTGTCATTCTGAATCAAAATAAGAGTGTCGTAAAGTCTTCCTCTTCTAGATAGTTGATTTTACTTTTGTCATTGTACTTGATTTTGAAATTATTAGTATTTCAAGTGTCGAAAATGATTTTTGATTCGAAATCAAAAAGTGTTGTCTTAGTCTTCCTTTTGTTTTGAAAAGAAAAATTGTTAGTACTGTCGCTTTGAAAGAAAATAGTTCAGATCTATACTTAGCTTTCTTTTTGTCATTCACACATTAAGAAAGCGAAAAACAAATACATGCATGTGCATATGCATTTTGACTGCTTGTGAAATTTGATTTAGGAAAGTGCATTTAGTGTGTCCTCTATGCTCTTTGCTGAAAGAAAATCATTATCTTCTTTCCTTTGTAGCTAGGATTTTCATTGCTAAAAAAACATAAACAACTGTTTATCATTTTAGATTGCATATTTAGGAATTTCACATCTACATCACACGGTGAACCTTGAAAGACAAACTTCTAAGCAAGATCAAGTATAAAATAAACCTTAATGAACATAAAAATGCTTTGGAACCTAATGCAACACATCTAGAAGTCTAGGCTAGAGATGTGTTCCGGCGTCGTAAAACCTGGTAACTATCATTTTCATCGAAGGTTGGGTGATTCCTCCTCTTTGATATGACAAGTGCCAGTACAAACTTGTGCTCCCTGTACCGTCGAGTATATATTGGGAGACCACAATAGGCTGATATCCTTTATCCTTAGGAAGCCGTGTTTGCCGCCCTATCGATCATAATGCACTAAACACAACATTCGGGAAGATTGACTGTTGTACATAAGTCCTTGGTAATTTCTCTATCATTTATCACCAAGGTGTATTTTGCAGTTTTACGATCGATTTGGTAAACCCTCTGTCTAGACTTCCAGAGAAGTCACTATCGTTCCTTTTCAACTCCTTAAAAGAAAAGTTCCATCTGAGCACTTGTCACTTCAGGTTCATTAAAAATCGAATGCGACTAGAGTCACCTTTATATTTTTCTCTACTCTTAAAAATTGAAAAATCAAGTTGCGTCAAAGCGTCTTAAAATTTATTTTAAACGGAATAACATCCTTGTTCCTACGTTGATCTGAGGTTGAGATAATGGAGTCTACCAATCAAGGAATCCCCCTTGGAGGGAATCCTAGTCCTTTCTCCTCTTGGGGAGATATTGGTTCTCCATATATGGCTACATTGTCCCTTCTAGGAATCACAACTGGCCTACCGGTATGGCTTTTCTCGACCTCTGTCGTTCAGAACACCGCAATTCCTCAACAATCTAATCAGCAACCAGATGATTCTGAGGTTACCCCTTCACCTTCTACTTTGTTTGTTTCTCCTTCCCCTTCTTCCTCTTTGCTTGGTGAAACTAGTGATACTAAAGACCAAGTAGCTGAGAAGAAAAAGAAAGGGAAGGAGAAGAAGAAGAAGCCAGCTAAACAAGGGAACACCAATGCATCGTCTGGCGAAAATCCGCACACTAAAGTTTCCAAACCAAAAACTCCATGTGTAATTTGCAAGGAGAGACATTACCATCGAGATTTCCCTTGCATCCCATGGATCTTGAGGGAATTGTCTCCCTAGTTGCACCATTCGGTGTCACCAACCCCTGACATTTAGGTTGATAGCACACCATCAACTAGTGAGAACGAAGTCAACAGAAAAAAGGAAAAGTTAGAGTTCCATGTACGTTATGTGAAGGTGATCATACCCTTCACTAGTGTACTTTTCTGGACGAAGCCAAAAGCATTTTGGATAACCGTCCTGCTTCACCGCAACAACTTCCACCTGGATACAAGAAACTCTTGCCAAGTCCTTCGCTAGTTGAAAACCCGATTGACATAACTCAATTGTGGATCAAATCACCTATCATTGAAAGTGAACTTTCTGAGTCCATACCAGATCAAAGTCAACTAGTCAAGATGGCAGTTGACCCTGTCTTGCCTTCAGAAAATCCACCTTCAGATGATATAGTTTCCAAAGAGGATGAGAACGACACCGTTCAAATTCTTTTTGTCGATATAGAGTCTAGAGACCTCCCTAGTTCATGAAACTTATCTAGACATTTATCCGATACCTCCTCTGAGCAGTCTAGTTGTTTTCTTTGATTGGAATCAACTAGTGAAACCTCGCCTTCCATCTAATGTACCATTCTGAATCATAGTACAAGTTTACAGAATGATCGTTTCTGGCACAATCATAGATGAAGGGGCTTCGGTGAGTATCCTTTCCTCAAATTCTTGGAAAGCGCTTGGTTCGCCATCGCTTTTTCCTGAAAAACAAAATTTGTCGGGCTTCAACAAAGGAACCAATCGACCATTGGGGATCCTTCTAAAGTTACCGATAACTTTGAGAAAGAAAATCGTTTATTTGAATGTGATGGTAGTCCAAGGTCCACTAGATTACAATCTACTCCTTGGACGTGATTATATATATAGCATGGAAACCATTGTTTCCACATTCTTTTGAGTGATGTGTTTTCCATATGAAGGAAGACTGATGCAACTTGACGACCAGCTTTCATTTCCTGGTTCAAACACAACTATAAATCAACCATCATCCCTAAGTGGTCTCTTCACATCAACAATGTCTCTTCCATCTTCATCCTATCCACCTAATTACTGTGAGTAGTTCGGTGAGTGTAATGAAGATTAGGGGGCATTCACCCTAGTCTTCTTAGGTAGGTGAACACAGAGGAAAAGAGAGATTTTCTTGAAAGGTCATAATACTTGGACCGAATAACATTCTTGTATAGGTTATGTGATCAGTCTGATGCGATTATTTCCTTTGTACAATTGTGAAGCTCACAACATTCACCTTCGTACGTTATGTGATTGGAAGCTCACAACAATCACCTTTGTCTATTTCCATGGACATTACAAAGGAAGAGTTTTTGTCTTCCAACAGAAACGATCTTGCCTAACCGCAAGGACTTCCATTTGATAACCTGGAAACTCTCCTTTTACTGAAAGACCTGGGGGCATGCAAACCTTTGCATGCAATTGAAAAACGACCTTTTATTTTCTTATTTTGTAGGTTCTTAACCCTTTCACCTCGTAGCTTAGTCATTTCTAGCTTACATAAAAAGGTCATGAGCACATGTTATAGTAGTGATCAAGCTCATAAAAAATAAATCTACCAAGAGACATTATCAAAAGACTGGTAACAACAATGTTACCGAAAGGTTCAAGCTCGTTAAAAAATAAACCTGCACTGAGCACATGTTGGCACAAGGTTCAAGCTCATTAAAAAATAAACCCACCTTTGGTAAATAACCTTTGTGATCACTTTGCTATCTACCCTTTGTGAACTTTGGTTGTGTTCCTTTCGTCACCTCCATTTCATTCGGCCGACCATACGCTTCCACTTGATTGTTTACCCTTTTGAGGAACATTTACGACGAGTGATTCTGATTGCCACCCTCTTCAAACTGCCATGTTTTGAGAAGTTCCAAACTTACCTGGAACCAGCTGCTACCCAGAAATATCACTCGTTCCTAAAAACGAGCCTCTTTTAAACTCTTTTTAGACTCGTTAAATATAAAAAGATTGTCGAGCTATTGGCCTTCCCAGCTCTTTAAAGTAAGGGGAATGCTATCCCTCTCATATATTTTAATCTTTTTGGACTTGAGGGATTATTAAACAAAAAGAATGAGCACTTCTCTTTGTCGGCTCGTTAAAAATATCGAAAGTTCATCCCTTTCATATTATTTTACACTTTTTCAAACTTAAGGGATTATGCCATGAAAAAGGACTGTTGGAGTCTGCTTTTCGTCCATTTTCAAACTCTCTAAACATGAAAAGGACCGAGTTATCTTTGTCGTTAAACTCGTTAAAACAATAGCGACAAAATTTTCCACCCAGACAAGAACGAGTCTCACTGACGCTAGGCTCACTAAACACAAAGCGACAGGTTTTCCCGAAGGGAAAATTATAGACCAAGCATATGTTTGTAGAGCTGTAACAAGGGTATTTTTCACCTCTAGTTATCTCACATTACAAGTCAATCCGGGAGTGTTTTGTTATTGTAAAGGGTATCTCAATTTGAGGCTATTTGTCAGAGTAATGCTTAGTAGTATAGGTCTAAGAAATACAAGAGTAAACGGATGCTAAGCTATGGCTAAATTTCTTTTGCATGAAGGAATCACACACGGCAATTTTATCAGTCAAGGGTACGGAAGCAATAACCCATCCCTCTAGAAACTGATGAAGGAAAAGGAATTAGAGTATGGATCATGGATCTGGGAGCATAATAGCGTCTGCTGTGTCTCACAACAGCCTTGATCCTCCTCTCACACCAAACCAATGAATGCAAGTAAAAAGGAACAGCAAGAAAGCAGAATGGAACGGCAATTCAGAAATGGAACAGCAGTAAAAGGAACGACAGTAAAGAAACTAAATCTCGCGAGTTCAACACTCTCAATTCTATACAAAGAAAGAGCAACCTTTTGTACAAGTAGACAGCTTAATCAAATGGAACAGCAAATCACCATGAACAGGAAACGTCAATCATATATACACATAATCTGAAATAATCACTAGTAGTCCACACACGACATTAATTCCATCTTCTTATGATCATCATTCCATCCATATGTAGCTAAAACGTTCCACTTATAAATTCTGTAACAGAAGTGAACAGCTCAGAACAATGTTATGTGATCAATTCTGGAAATATGATGTAAACTTGTTACAAAGATTTACAAAAGGAAAACTACTGATGAACAAGTATGGAACAGCATGTAAGTATATCAAATTATTAAAAACAATAAACAAACCGCACAAAGCCAAACTGTAAATGATACAATCAGCCAGTGTCCGTTGGAGCTGGGCCCTTAGCTTCCAATGGCACACTGCCGTAACTTACTTCAGATGCAGGGAGAAAGTAACACCAAATATATTATATTAACGCATCAATGATAGTACAGCAAAACTAAGTCTCAAAGAGACTCGATAGTCTGAGTTTAGCCAACTGTGAAGTCTGTAAACGAAAAGTAAAGATACAAGATAATCAAAAGTCCCTTAAGTCTTTGATGCTGTCCCTTTTTATACAAGTAATAGCGGAGTTAACTATACAACAAAATAATTGAAAGTAACGATCCCTCAGGATCAAAGATCCTGAGGGATCTGTTAAACTGTTAACTCCTCTCTTTTCTCTGCCTAGCCTTCCGAACTGACAGTCCTTCATCTCGTCCCGGATTGATCTGCCTTGATTTACTCGCCCTGGTCTGGATTTTATTTGGTTTTGGAGGGACAGCCGTTATCTCCTCATGGAATTCTCGTTTTGCACCGCGCTTTCCTGCTTTTGTCTTTATCTGCATAGAGAAGATAACTATTAGTGATTGGGTCATTCGTGCTCATTCTCGTTACATTCTCCCTATTTTATAACAAAGAAAAGGTTACAACTATTGCTTGAAACACCACTAAGTTATTCGTTGAAACATACCTTTCCAATGCTCTACACACCCCCCGGCTTACTCTGTTTCATGGCCTCATGAAAACGTTATAATTAACATGGAGAGCGGTAAGAGAATAGGCGGGAGAGGGCACCTCGTGAGGAGGTCTGCAACCATGGTGAGCAACCAGATTATCAAAGAAGTGATTCAATTGATCTGCAGGCATATTATACAAGGCCTGGTACCCAGGTGCAGGGTGCCAAATAATCGGGCTACGGAACCGGTATCCTAACCAAGACGGCCCAGCTTGCAGAATGCGCTGGCCATAAAGGGTCAACCGTTCAGCAGCCAGCTCAAAATTCTCATATTTGAATGGCTCCCTGAGCTGGATGCTTGGGGTAGAAATCCGATAGCGGAATTTGGCAGCATCCAGGGCAAAATCCTTAATAGCCAGAAAATATTCCAAGCTACTTTGGATCAAATCCTCATGCATGGGTCCTAGCAGTTCTATGACGCCTGGGGTTCTCATAAGGCTTTTGTGTGATTGCCATAGGTGAACTGGGTCTCTAGGCTCGGCCCTGACCCATAGATCTAGGCTGTTCTCCTGCCTCTGAAAGGCATTATAAGCCCTGAGCCACTTTAACTGATTGACCCCAAATGAAACAAAGGCTTGTAGCTGTATATCTCCCACGAAAGGGCCAGGGTTTACATCAGTTTCCTGTTCAAGCACCATATTGTGCAAATAGAATTCACATAGTAACCATTGGACCTTAACCCCATAATGTTTGCAACAATCAATAAAATCATTAATAGTATTAATCTGAATAGGGGCACCTGCCCTGACAGCTTTTATTTTCAATCTTAAGTATCTTTCAAGGAGAAATAAAGCATAATTCTTTGCGGGGGCCCTGCAAGTCAAAACATCATTATACAGTGAACATACAGTGTCCAATTGTTTAATAACAGCATCTAGTCGACGCGTTACCTTGTCAACCTTTTCCTGTTCCTTCTGCCATCCTTCAAAGGCCTGACTCTCTGATTGACTCATGTTCTGCAGTTGCTGCTGCAGTTCTTCATGTTTTTCCCGAGGGATCATTTGTTCCCTTAGCTGGTCAGCCTCCTGTCGGGCTTGCTTCATCTCATGGTGCAAGGCCTTAGATTTTGGATCCTTTTTCCATGATTTCTCAGAGGCAGGAAGTCTTACCTAGACCTTCACGTTTCACTGCCTGGAATTCGTATCCCGAATTATCCCTAAAGGTGGTGCCTCAGTTTGGACTGCTTTGTTTTCCCTTTCTTTCTTAACATGAATAAAGGGGTACGATGGCCCCTCTGTAAATGGAATGTCGTCTTGCGGCTCGGTTTTGATTGGAACAGCAGTTGATTCCAATGGGCTATTTGGAACAACAGTCTGTCCCTCAGCGTCAATAGGAATGGCATTCTGATGTTCCATTTCAGATGGAACGGCATTTTGATGTTCCATATTAGATGGAACGGCATTTTGTCCCTCAGTGCCGGTTGGAACAGTCGTAGGTCTATCAGCAGAGTATTGACCTACGAGACGCCTATAAGCCCTTCGCCTTCTCATCTGACAGGACCTTGCTGCGTTTGTCCTTCTTTTTCTCCTTACGGTCCTTCTTATTCTCAGACTGGCTTTCAAACTTCGAATTTTCTGCCGAAGCTGGGCTATAATGTTCAGCAGTCTCTGCTGTTTCTTTCTCAATTTCTTAATTTCTCTTGCCTCGGCAGTGGGCGCATGAGTGGCCCTCAGTTCTGCTCCTCTTTCATCGAGGATTTCTTCTGGCATTCTGGGAGCGAACTGTTCCCGACAAGCATTTTCATTCTCCACGTCATCAGCAGGTGGGTTTTCTTCTGGTGTCTTGGGAACAGATTGTTCCTGGTTGATATTTACATTTTCTTCGTCGTCAACAGGGGGGTTTTCTCCTCCTGCCATTTCTTCATGCAATTCTTCATGCGTCTCTTCCCCAGAGGGTCCTTCAGGAGGGTCTGCTGGACTGGAAGGTGAAGCATAATCTCCCAAGCTGGCCAAGATGGTGGCCAGCTCTTCTTCCTCCGCGTGGTCCTGTGGCGGGCTGTCCCCCAATTGTTCCATTTCCTCCTCCTGAATTGGCTGCTCAGTGGCTGCCCCCGGATAGTCGGCCTCGGCCTCAGAGTCAGAATGTTCATTTCCTTCCTCGGCTTCTGCTTCGTTCTCAACTCGTTCCACATTTTCCCTCGAGGGTTCCTGTTCTGGCGCTGGTGGCTCATCTGTTATTTCGATCGGCTGGTCAATGCTTGGCTGGATTTTCTCCAGCCTGCCTTTTATCCTTGCCAACCGAGCTGACTTCCTAGGCCTCTCGGGCTGTTCGGGTGTGCTGGCCACCTGCTCTTCCACCACCACCTTTCTGCGTTTTTCAGATTGTTTAGGCGTGCCAGAGGAATGCCTACGTTTCGAGGCAGCGCGCTCTTCTGTGGCCAGTTCCTTATGTTTTTCTGCATGTCCAGATGCTTTAGAGGAACGTTTTCGTTTTACTGACTCCGTGCGTTTCTCGGGTTGCTCGGGTGTACCCGAGGGATGCTTGGGTTTTGGTGATTCTCTGGGCTTCTTGGGAGTTTCAGAGGTACCAGCAGGATGCTTAGCCTTTGGGGATGGTGATGCCATTCCCCCTCCAATTGCTGTAATAAGCTCCCCCCAGCTACTCTGCTGCTGAGTGAGACTGTGGCTCACTATCAGGCGGATCAACCCATGGTGGCTAACCACTGCGTCTTCATGGTGTGCCTTTTTCAGGCTCCGAGAGGCATCATGCAGTAATGAATTTAACAATGCAGGGAGATTCACAGAACATTTTCCTTTTAACACATCCAGGAGCTTAAGGTGACGCGGTCTTACCACATCTTTTCGCCCCTCACAGGTGATGTAGCTCTGCACTACCTTTGCCAATTCGCTCCAAGGCTCTCCTAGCGTTGCCGGCAACACTCCTTTTCCCTTCACTGTTAGATTCTGTCCTTCGTCTTGGAAAATTTCTATGATCTTTTGCAACCTCTCTTTCTTTGTCGTCCATATTGGTCCTGAGGCTGGTAATCCTGTTACTTCCGTGATTATTTCCTTCGTGACCATTATCTGCTTCCCTCCCACTACGGAGTGTTCTTCCTGCAAATTCTGCAGGAATTCCATGGCCACAGTTTCATTTGATTTACGCAGGCGGCTAAAATAAGTTAGCCACCCTGCCCTTTCTAGGATTTCCCGAGCAGCTTCGGAGACTACTAGCTTACTAGGCTCGCTTCTGATAGCCTTGCCTCCCATGGTTCTGTTTCGGGATCCTAGATGGAACAGCAATTATCTGTCGCAAAAAACGTAATCGCAGCCGAGAGAAAAAAACACAGAGCATGCATGCATGAAAATAAATTGTAAATAACAACTTTTTGCAAAAATAGCATTGTCATGCCGTTAACCCATATCGTACCTTCGTACCATATCATTTCCGAATGATGTGCTAACACGTGGCCGGCGGAGTAATGAGGTCACCTCCCCCCTCGCAATATGATAGGCTGTCCCAGCCATCAAATGGAGGAGGAGCCGCCATCCCGTCACCAAGTCATAAAGGAACATCATATAGAATTTTGCCATGTTTCAGATTAGACAAGGAAATACCGAGATCGAGGCAAAAGGTAGATCGCGTTTTGCATAAGCCTTCGTGATGTGATGCAAGACAGGAGGATAGGACGTCTGGCACTCATATAAAGTCTGAGGTAGTCATAGTCAATACCTTTGCCATGATTGGTGGTGATAGATATTCATGCGACGTATCCATCAAAGTGTAAGATATAATTATTACGAGGATAGAAAGAAGTATTTGATATGATCCAAATTGGTGTATATATTATGACTCCGATACCATTAACAGAGCTCTGCTGCCGACAGGTGTTCATAACCTTGGCAGAGTTGTTTATTTCACCCTGGAACCATGGTCCTTTGTGTATTTTTTGAAGAGCAATTCTTGTCAAAATGCAGGCCATCATGCTGGCTTGGTAACCATATACCCATGATGCCATTCACCAGAGAGGCGCGAAACGTGGGCAGGCCAGCTCGTAATGAGACCCCCTGTTCCAAGGTTTGTTTATGTAGTGAACCCGTTGGACCATATCCCTGGTGTGGTGGCCATGATGGGAATGCCACTTCGCTTCCAATCTTATGATCATAGTAGGCTGGTTCTTTAATGAAACCCCCTATCCTGCATTTGACAAATAATTTCTTTTTTTATTTTTTTTTATTTTGCTTTTGCTCTTTTTTCTTTTGAAACAAACTTTGCTCTTGTGTAATTACACATAAGGGTGGTTCAGCCCTCCTTAAGAGTGGGAATGGCGGAAGAAGTCTTGTCATCCCAATAGGAAGATATAAATCTTCTATTCTTATTTCCAAGTAATAATAGAGAAAATTGTAGGAACTTAACATGATGAAATTTTCCAACAAGGCAGAGGAGGTGAGACTATGACAGCAAAAATGATGAGTGTGTGGATCCTTCCTTTGTTGTTGCATCAATGCTAGGGCTTGTTAAAGATAGCGATTTATGATATGCTGATCTCGATATATCCTGACTTTTATATTCAGTGCATAAATGTATAGCTGCTACTTATGGCCTTGGAAAGAGGATGGACAACACATCCTTTATATGAAAGGGACAAGAGCATACTACTCCTTTTTTAAAGGGAGGGTGAGGAGGAGTTCATCTCATGCATTGTCTTAAAAAGGACAGTAAAAGCACACAAATGCTGTTTCCTTTGGAAAAGGAACAACCAAAAATACTCAAGTGATGTTCCTTTTGAAAAGGAACAGCAAAAACACTAGTGCTGTTCCTTTTGAAAAGGAACAACAAAAACACTCAAGTGCTGTTCCTTTTGAAGAGGAACAACAAAAACACACAAGTGCTGTTCCTTTTGAAAAGGAACAGCAAAAACACTCAAGTGCTATTCCTTTTGAAAAGGAACAGCAAAAACACACAAGTGCTGTTCCTTTTGAAGAGGAACAACAAAAACACACAAGTGCTCTTCCTTTTGAAAAGGAACAGCAAAAACACTCAAGTGCTGTTCCTTTTGGAAAGGAACAGCAAAAACACACAAATGTTGTTCATTTTGAAGAGGAACAGCAAAAACACTCAAGTGCTGTTCCTTTTGGAAAGGAACAGCAAAAACACACAAATGCTGTTCCTTTTGAAAAGGAACAGCAAAAACACTCAAATGCTGTTCCTTTTGAAAAGGAACAGCAAAAACACTCAAATGCTGTTCCTTTTGAAAAGGAACAGCAAAAACACACAAGTGCTGTTCTTTTTGAAAAGGAACAACGCGCACAAATGGTAAAAACATATATACAAAATTTACAATCTTATATACAAGATATGGTAATAAAAGATGAATTTTTTACTGATCTATAGGTGAGGAAGTTTTTGCTTCCTCGCCCATAATCTCAATGTTAGTATCTTGGCGTAGCTGCTGACAAAAAGATTCCCGAGTGAGCGGTTTGCGATACAGACGAACTCGGTGGCCGTTTACCTTAAATGTATGTCCAGATCCGTCGATTGTGATCAGAGTAAGGGTCCCATTGTCATGGACTTTTTGAATCTCGTATGGTCCCAACCAACGAGTCTGAAGCTTCCCCGGGAAATCCTGAAATCTAGAATCATATAACAGAGCCCAGTCTCCTTCATGAAATATCTTGTTTTTGATGAGCGCATCATGCCATTTGGCTCGCTACTGTTGAATCAGTGCTGTATTCTATAATGCAGAGAGCCTTATTTCATCTAATTAATTAATTTGGTGTAATCGACTTTTCTGTGCTTCGCTTAAATCCAATCCGACTTCTTGGGCAGTTCGCAGCGTTTGGATCTCGAATTCTATAGGAAAAATGGGCTGCTTTCCAAACACTAAGTGATATGGTGAATAGCCGGTGGTGCTCCTCCATGTGGTTTGATAAGCCCACAGTGCTTCGAGAAGTCGGGCGGCCCAATCACGCCGATGTGAGGCAACGGTTTTTGTCAAAATAGACTCTATTACCTTATTGCTGCTCTCCACTTGCCCATTTGCCTGCGGATGGTATGGGGTAGTAATTTTATGCTGGACACTATAGTTATTGAGTGTTGCAGCTAATTTATGTCCCACAAATTGTGGTCCTCCGTCTGTAATTACTTCTCTTGGAAGACCATAGCGTACAAACAAATGGAACAAGAATTGTATTACCGAATCTTCTGTAGCTCTAGGCAATGCCTCCGCTTCCACCCATTTGGTAACATATTCAGTTGCCACCAAAATGTAGGTTCTTTGGTTTGATGGCGGGCTGATGGGTTCGACGAAGTCCAGAGCCCAGCGTTCGAAAGGTTCGATCACTAATTGAGGCCGCAAAGGCATTTCGTCGGCTGGACCAGGTCGTCCTGCACGCTGACAGCTATCACAGGCCTGGACAAATTTTTTCGCATCCTTGAAAATTGTAGGCCAGTAATATCCCGTTTGTAATACTTTATGTGCTGTTCTTCGGTCAGCAAAATGTCCTCCACATGGCCCATCATGGCAGGCTTTCAAGATATCAAAGATTTCGTCCTCTCGAATACATCCTCTGATTTCCATATCTGCGCCTGTGTGAAACAAATAGCCCCCAACCCACGAAAATCGAGTGCTTTTCTGAACAATCTGCTTCCGTTCATTAGGGGTTAAATGTTTTGGAAGCTTACCTACTGCAAGATAGTTAGCAACATCAGCGTACCAGGGAGTCTGAACAGCGACAGCAAATAAGTGTTCGTCTGGGAATTGGTCCTCAACTGCTGCTGCTTCAACTGATTTTGGTATTCGTGAAAGGAAATCAGCTACAAGGTTTTCTTTCCCCGGTCGATCTCTGATTGTAATATCAAACTCCTGCAACAGGATCAACCACCTGGTTATTCTTCCATTTGTAACGGGCTTATTGCTAAATACTTAATAGCAGAATGGTCTGTATACAAAATAACGGAATAGCCTGTAATATAGTGTCTAAATTTATTAACAGCGTGTATCACAGCTAAAGATTCTTTTTCGGTGACAGTATAATTTAATTCAGCCGGAGTCAAATTTTTGCTGATGTAATAGATGGCATATGGTCTTTTATCCTCTTCTTGGTCCAAAATTGCACTGATTGTTGTGTTTGAGGCATCAGTTGAAATTTGGAATGGTAAATTCCAATCAGGTCCTCGGAGAACTGGAGCTGTAGATACCAGCTTCTTTAATTCTTTGAAAGCTCGATCACATTTCTCTGTCCATAAGAAGTCAACATTTCCAGTTAATGCATGTAAAGGTGCGGCAATATGTGAATAATGTTGTATGAATCATCTATAATACCCAGAAAAACCAAGAAAACTGCGTACCTCTGTTTGATTAGTGGGGGTCGGAATAAGCAAAAGTATTTGAATTTTAGCCGGGTCTACCTGAATACCAGCTGCTGAAATGTAGTGTCCCAGAATGAGTCCTTCGGTCATCATCATGTAACACTTTTCGTGACTCAAACAAAGTCTGGTAGCAATGCAGCGCTGTAGGACTTTTTCGAGAGTATCTAGAGCTGGATCAAAGTCATCTCCATATGGTGTGAAGTCATCCATGTAGACTTCCAATCCATCATTAATTAAATCTGCAAAGATGCTAAGAACAGCCCTTTGGAATGTGGCTGGGGCATTACATAAACCAAAAGGTAAGACTCGATAAGCGAACGTTCCCCAGGGACAAGTAAAGGTAGTCTTATCCTGGTCTTCAGGGGCAATCTGAATCTGATTGTATCCGCTGAAGCCATCCAAGAAAGAAAAGAATTTCTTGCCTGCTAAGGTGTCCAGTACCTGATCTATGAATGGGAGAGGGAAGTGATCTTTTTGTGTGGCTTTGTTTAATTCTCTATAATCCACACAGATCCTCCATTTCCCGTTCTTTTTAGGTACTACCACAAGTGGAGAGACCGATTTGCTGTCAGAGATAGGATAAATAAAATTAACATCTAAAAGTTTCTGAAGCTCAGTTTTTACAACATCTTTTAAATGGGGGTTGAGTCTTCTTTGTGGTTGACGAACAGGTCTTGCATCTTTTTCGATATAAATATGATGTGTGCATAGCTGGGGATCAATCCCTTTCATATCGGGATAGTCCCATGCAAATGCCTCCTGATACTTTCGTAACAGCTGGATGAGTTTTGTCTCTTGATCTGGTGTCAGATTAGCGTTAATATTTAAAGTTTTCCCCGGTTCAATTTGCACTACTTTGCTATTAGCGACAGAAGTCACAGGTATAATTTGGTCATGTTCGTCTTTCAGAGGATCCTCCTCTAATTCGTTATCAAATGCCACTTTTATCATAAAACATTGTGTATACGATGTGGATTCTGTTTGATTAATGAATTTATTGCTGGCATCGTCTTCCGTTTGATCTTTGAAATCTAGCGCTTCCTGGACTGTTAATGGGGGTCTAATATTGTCAGTGATATATGAGGCAGGGCGCAAGTTGGTTCTCATCATCGTGATGCTTGGCTGTGCTGGAGGGTACAAGATTAGATTTTTGATATCCGGCCCTCTGGTTATGGTCATGTTTCCCTGCCGGCAACCAATGTAGGCGTCATCAGTAGCGAGCCACGGTCTACCTAAAATTAGCGGATGTCCATCTAGTCGGGTTCTTGGATTAATTATCAGGAAGTCGGTTGGGTATTCCCAGGAGTCCACTGAAACCATGACATCATACAAGGTGCCTTCTGGTCTAATTACTGATCGGTCAGCTAGTTCTAACAAAGTGGAAGTAGGTTCTACCGATGTAATTCCGAGCTTCTGGCAAGTTGATGTTGTCAGGATGTTAATTGCAGCCCCTAGATCAACTAAGACGTTGGTCAAGGTCTGCCCATAGATTTGAACAGTGACAATTGGGTTTCCAGGGTCCTCGTATTTAACTGGTGTTTCTTTTCCTGATAGGAGGTCGGATAAGGTGCCGACTACCTGGACTCTTGGGTTAGAGGTTACATTTCTTTTTGATTTTCTGCTACACAGGTCTTTTATGGTTTTTTCATATATAGGGATATCCTGTATAGCTTGAAGGAATGGAATTCTTATATACAAGTTTTGTAGTTCTCCCAGAATATCAAAATCTGGATATTGCGTTGGTCGTGGAATGGCCAGTCGTTCTGGGAAAGGTGGAGGAGATGTAATTACTTGCTGATGAGCTTGGTCTTTATTTACATCTTCCTGTTGTGACGGCTGTTCTATAGGTAACTGATCTTCAATGTGAGTTGTTCTATGTCCCTCAGTTTCTATTATTCGCCCAGATCTTAACTGAAGATCATTTCACTCCCGCAGATCAGGTTCAATTTCTGAGGATTCTATAATTTGAAGAGATTGAACTGGTCTATTATTCGGATTGGGGTTGGGTTGGGCTAGGAGCTGCGGTCTCAGATTAGGCTGGGGATTTTGTTGTAAGGCTGGCAGAGTTGGTTGAGGGAGTGGAATTGATCCTGCTGGCTGATATGTCGATTTTGGCCAGCTTGTCTGCCAGGGTGAACCTTGCGAAGTAGAAGGGGTCCATTGCGGAGGATATGAATTATTCTGCCAATATGGTGGGGGATAGGGGCAGTTTGGCCAGCCAAATTGGTTCATCCAAGGATTCGGAGTAGGAAACATTTGAGGTGACCAATTCGAAAACGGGGGCTGAGACTGATTTTGCCACATATTCTGTTGCTGAGCATTGAACGACGGAGGTTGAAAAGAAGAGGAGGGGTCTGAAAACATACCAGATTGCCTTGGCTGCCATTGACGACGCTGGTTAATAAAATATGCTGATTCTGGCTCCTCTTCTGCTTCTTTGTATACTGCCTTCAAACCAGGGAGTGAGGGGCAGCTTTCAGTCAGGTGGTCCTTGGTGCAGATAGCACATGTTTGGACTGTATCCAGCGGGCATTCCTTGTGGCTATGTTTCTTCCTGCATCGAGGGCAGAAGATCGCTAGATTCTGTTCCGCCTCTGCTTGCTTCTGTTTAGCCTGCACAATATCAAGCTGTGTAGTTAATGTCCCCAGGATATCAGTTTTAAAATTTTCTAGCAAATTTCCAAGTTCCACACGTGTTACTCCCTCTGTTGATGTTCTGTTATCTCTGGTAAAGCGATCATATTCTGCTGGTTTTATCCTCGTGCTGCCTCTCGAGCTCCTGATACACAGATCAATGATATCAGCAAAATTTTCCTGATAAATGTCTCCTTTCCCCATAATATTCAACGTTTCAATCCATTGTTCTTTCATACCTCTAATTAAGGCGGTTTTCAACACGTTATCAGGCAGAGGTAACGATGCATAGGGAGATCTTTGCAAGTTATATTGAAAACGTTCTACATATTCTTCTAGAGTTTCGTTTGGTCTGGCTGACATTTGAAAGATTTCATCTTTTAGTTCTCTTGACCTACAGTAATCCTGATATTTCTTTAAAAAGGCTTCTTTCATTTGATCCCAATTGTTAATAACCCCACCACCTAAGCCCATAAACCATCTTAAAGCAGCCCCTTTCAATGTGGAGGGGAACAATTTTAATTTCTGGGGATCGGTGGTGTAATCGTATCCTCTACATAATACATCAAATTCGAACAAGAATGCATCCGGATCTTCTGATGTAAGGCCATGAAATGTGGGGATATGCTGGAGAGGGATAGCTTTCATGGGCGCATTTGCTGCAGAATCTACTATAGGATATTGCAATGTGGAGGTCTGGGTGTTTGGCTGATTCTGTGCCATGGGATCGAATATATGCCAGTAATCTTCAGGAATTTCCAAGAGAGTGTTCCTTGGTTGAGAAGGGGTAGTCTTAACAGGGATTGTTTTGACAACACTCCCTTTATCAGGGATAATGATGGTCCCAACTGTCTGAGGTGAATGAATTCCTTCAACGAAGATTTTTGCAGTGCTTCCTTTATCTGGGCTATTTAAAGGCTGGTTTGGTTCAATAGGAGATCTAGGTTCCCCGGTTTCCCCTGTTTCTCCTCCTCCTTCGCAAAGGTTACTAAGATTCCCTTCGTGCAATAGTCCAGGAGTCAAATTCTCAATTTCTTGAAAGTCCTGCTCCTCTGTTTGACTGTGCACTTCAGCAAAGGCTTCAGATGGTGATCCCGAGGCCTGAAGGGAACTAGTAGGCTGTTTAGAATTGATTTTCCTATAACCTACTGATGGCTGAGATTCGGCTTTCTTATAGATTTCGTCGATGAAGGTCGTTCGTCCAAGGGTCACCAGCCCCTTGGCTTTGGGTGGAGGCTTTTGATCTTTTTCTGGCTTTTTCTGCTTAGTCATGCACTCCAACTAAGATGCTAAATCCTATTTAACCAATCAATTTTGCTAGGAAAGTGGACGGTGGAGCAGGGCTTTTACGTGCTCCGTACGCAGGTTCTTACCTTCCGTTTTTAAAATCCAACCCTCCCCTAGCAGATTCGTACACTACCCTGTTTAAAAAGACAAATGGCTATACCCTTTCCCCGGCAATGGCGCCAAAATGTAGAGCTGTAACAAGGGTCTGTTTCACCTCTAGTTATCTCACATTACAAGTCAATCCGGGAGCGTTTTGTTATTGTAAAGGGTATCTCAATTTGAGGCTATTTGTCAGAGTAATGCTTAGTAGTATAGGTCTAAGAAATACAAGAGTAAACGGATGCTAAGCTATGGCTAAATTACTTTTGCATAAAGGAATCACACACGGCAATTTTATCAGTCAAGGGTACGGAAGCAATAACCCATCCCTCTAGAAACTGATGAAGGAAAAGGAATTAGAGTATGGATCATGGATCTGGGAGCATAATAGCGTCTGCTGTGTCTCACAACAGCCTTGATCCTCCTCTCACACCAAACCAATGAATGCAAGTAAAAAGGAACAGCAAGAAAGCAGAATGGAACGGAAATTCAGAAATGGAACAGCAGTAAAAGGAACGGCAGTAAAGAAACTAAATCTCGCGAGTTCAACACTCTCAATTCTATACAAAGAAAGAGCAACCTTTTGTACAAGTAGACAGCTTAATCAAATGGAACAGCAAATCACCATGAACAGGAAACGTCAATCATATATACACATAATCTGAAATAATCACTAGTAGTCCACACACGACATTAAATCCATCTTCTTATGATCATCATTCCATCCATATGTAGCTAAAACGTTCCACTTATAAATTCTGTAACAAAAGTGAACAGCTCAGAACAATGTTATGTGATCAATTCTGGAAATATGATGTAAACTTGTTACAAAGATTTACAAAAGGAAAACTACTGATGAACAAGTATGGAACAACATGTAAGTATATCAGATTATTAAAAACAATAAACAAACCGCACAAAGCCAAACTGTAAATGATACAATCAACCAGTGTCCGTTGGAGCCGGGCCCTTAGCTTCCAATGGCACACCGCCGTAACTTACTTCAGATGCAGGGAGAAAGTAACACCAAATATATTATATTAACGCATCAATGATAGTACAGCAAAACTAAGTCTCAAAGAGACTCGATAGTCTGAGTTTAGCCAACTGTGAAGTCTGTAAACGAAAAGTAAAGATACAAGATAATCAAAAGTCCCTTAAGTCTTCGATGCTGTCCCTTTTTATACAAGTAATAGCGGAGTTAACTATACAACAAAATAATTGAAAGTAACGATCCCTCAGGATCAAAGATCCTGAGGGATCTGTTAAACTGTTAACTCCTCTCTTTTCTCTGCCTAGCCTTCCGAATTGACAGTCCTTCATCTCGTCCCGGATTGATCTGCCTTGATTTACTCACCCTGGTTTGGATTTTATTTGGTTTTGGAGGGACAGCCGTTATCTCCTCATGGAATTCTCGTTTTGCACCGCGCTTTCCCGCTTTTGTCTTTACCTGCATAGAGAAGATAACTATTAGTGATTGGGTCATTCGTGCTCATTCTCGTTACATTCTCCCTATTTTATAACAAAGAAAAGGTTACAACTATTGCTTGAAACACCACTAAGTTATTTGTTAAAACATACCTTTCCAATGCTCTACAATGTTATCCTCCTCAAGCTTGTCAAAAATAAAGAGGTACTGGTTAGCAATGACTGGCAAAAAATGGGAAGAAAACTTGAAGAACTCTATTGGTAGCAAGTCGCTCATGAACATGACACTTTCACTCCATCACCGTGACTGAGTTGGTTTGGGTTTTTCCGTTCACCGTCAGCATTGGTCCACCATGCCATCCATGGGGTTAATGCTACCAGTCCATATCAGTGTCACCAATATGTTCAAGAGAATTCATTCAGAGAATTTACCATCCAACAAATGCCTCATCCACTGCATTACATCCACACTTCATTTTTCATGACCGCCATTCCTAAACCTCATATCATCAGATCGTTTTCACCTCCACAAAAATCATTTGCTCTGTTTCATGTCGTAGATGTGGGATACATCAAGGCCCTCCTACAATAGGTCACTTCTTGTCGACATCAACTCATTATCCAAGAAGTTGACTTAGAAACAACCCTTTCAGTACTTTGAAGCTTGCATGCCTCAATGGCAAGTTTCTCACTTCCAACGACAGGTTTACATCAATGACCTTCGACCGAAAGACTTTGCGTGGTGTTTGACATCAGCTCATATATTCACACCATGTGAATTGTACTATAGTACCTTGAGGGTCATCATCATTATCGGTGACTCCTCTCGTGTCTGTTAACAGCTTACATCATTGGCTGGTAATCAGGTGATGTCTTTCCATGTTTGACTTCAGAACATCTTTTCACATGGATCGACTTGTATGTCGAGCGAATATTGGATGAGTTTTGAAGACCTCAGATCTAGTTTCATCCATCTGGTCTATGATATATTTAGGAAAATAAAGACATCAATTGTACACAAAAGCTGCACAAATGGTCATCTAAGCCAGGGAAGATGACTCTTCATGCGAAGAATCACAAGTCTGTAACAACAGACGATTGTCTGTCCTATGTACATGAAAATGAATTTATAAAGCTGAGCATGGGAATTCCCACCTCAGCTAGATCATGAAAATAATATGATGATGATGTATTGTATTGTATCTTATACAGGTCACCTTCCAGTTCGAATACCTCGAATCCTCATGAATAAAGCATTTCACCCGACATCAAAAGATTTACGACTTCATGCTTTAGGGGGTAGCTGTTATAGACATATTTGGGCACTGCAACCCCAAACTCATATGTCCATAAACTAAGGGCTCTTAAGTCCCTAAAAGTGTTGCTTCACACCCTAAAGGATCATGGTCAACTAATTACATCATTTCCTATAAGTTCCACCTGAAAAACTACTCAGAACTGGCCAAAACGGGACCATACAGAGTGCTCAATGGGCAAGGTGTGATGCATACTGACTGCCTAACTAGATAGGTGCGATGCATACTCAAATGGCCATCTGTGGGGTGCGATGAGTGAGAATAGACAAATAGCAGAGACAATTTGCACGGTGGATGATCATGGAATCTTCTAGAAACTTCTCCTGTGACACTTGCCTCTCTGAATTCGCCCAGGGATGAGTAAGAGATCATGAAATCTCCAAGTGGAACCAAGAAATATCAGTGGAATGACACTAATCAAAAACCCAAAGCTAACTCACACCCTTGCAAGACATCTATAAATGGATCCCTCATCTGAGAGATCTAGAGGCTAGAATTTTGTATTTTGTAAGGAAGTGTTGTTGGTTTGCTGGTGAGAAGAGACATTGCATTGTTGGGTGATTTGCTTGTTCATGAGGTGAAGAGGGCTTCTACAACTAGGAGGATGATGCTGGATCAGATAGCTGGGTTGTAATCCTCTCTTACATTACTATTAATAAAGTTCTTTGAGTTTTCCTCCATATAGTCTCGTATTTGTGAATCTCATTGTTTATGAATGCAATTGTATGGTCAATGTGTTTCTGATTCCGCCTTGTTTATGATATTTTAGATAGAGATGCTTTAATAGTTTTTTGTTACTTTGACTCTACAGGTATTCTTTGAAGTAGGACAATTAAGAGAGGAGTGGCAAATTCTATCAAGGAAAGGAGAAATCAAGCTAGGATCAAAGCGGAAGATCCAGGTTGGTCT
This sequence comes from Pinus tabuliformis, assembly GCA_031772625.1. Lineage (NCBI taxonomy): Eukaryota > Viridiplantae > Streptophyta > Pinopsida > Pinales > Pinaceae > Pinus > Pinus tabuliformis. The sequence goes on along the minus strand of CM062819.1, from coordinate 1,483,759,337 downwards.
TCTCTTCTTCTCTTCCATCTATCACACTTAAAGGAACTCTTGAAAAGCTTTCATTGCTTGTTTCTAAGATAGCTACCCATCTTAGTGGGACTAGCAGTTCGAATTAACACTAGTTTTCCCTGAAACACCTACTCATTTTTAGGATACTACCTGAAAGGAGACAAATATCCCTTACTCAAATTACAAATTAACTTTGTTGGTTACCTATTATTTTTCTTTTCTATGAACTCTGTTTCTATCCTCTTATCAATTGATTACCTCCTTTGCTTATTTTTCTCAATTATGCTCCACTTCTTCTCCGCTTTATCCATTTCTAGATCTATATCAACTTCAAATTTAATGACTTCAGACTCCTTTACAATACTTTCAGTATCAAAAACATGGTTATATAACTAGATTCTAATATGGATTATTATTCACGAATTTCATGCCTCAAATACAAGTTAGAATTATGTGCACTTCTTGTAAATGTCAGTCCATCATATACCATACTGTAAAGTGATGAGTCTTTTCAATGAAAACTTCAAGTTCTTCATACCTTTTTCTCAAGTTCCCATGTGCCATAATTAAATGATCAACAATTAACTATGAACACATAATAATCAACCTTACAGACCATTGTAATCAATCTTTCAATCCACATTAGTTAGCCTTCAATTAACTTTTAACACATAATAATCAACCTTGCACACCAATGTAGTCAGCCTTTACACATCACACCACTTTAACCAACCTTGACTCTTATCTTCATCACTGAAGTCAACCTTCAATGAAAATCTAACCTTCATAGCCATTTGACATCAATGACAACATTACTAATAGATACCACTCTATAACACTACCTCCCACTAGATAACCAATGTTGAATGGGAGGTGTTATTTTTAGCTAACTCAAACTCCATGGTCTCATTATGGAAATGAGGTTACAAAATTTTTTCTTCTCCCAAAGTTAGCATAATTAAATTTGGTTTGCACCATCGTGACTAGCTCATCAAGAGTATTCTAATGATATAAACCTTATCCAAATCTAAAAACCGAATCAAAATATATGGCCATTTAATGTTTGACCAATCTAATCTCGCCACGTCAAAATAGCTCTACCACATGGAATTCCTATGGCCTTATGTGGTTTTGCCACATCACCCACATCCCCCACCATGGATCCTTCCATATTTCTGCTCCTTTGTAATAGTCCTTGTTAAAAATCCATGTAAAAATATATAAATACCACAGATGATGTGACACGTATTCCAAGCTGAATGTTGGGTGGTACATCCTAGTGGGGGTGTTAATTTGGTTGTTTATGGCTAAGGAAACTAGCAAAGGAAATGACTAAGGCCTTGGAAAGGAAAAATGGCATTTTTTGCACATTTATTTATGAAAATAATGGAAATTAGGAGAAAAGGAAGGTGAAAGTTCACATGTTGCATGTGAGGAGGAAAATGAAGGAAAATAATGGAAAATGAAGAAAATAGAGGCCTCATTCATAAAAAGGATTTTGAGGATCATTTGGAAAGATTCTCCTTTTGAGTGTTAAGCTCTTAGGTAGTGTAAGTTCCTTGCTCAAGATTATGCTATGGTTATGCATGGGATCAAGAAAGGAAAAGAAGGCAAGAGGAAGCAAAGATCAAGAAGGGAAAGGCAGGATCAAGCAACTATAATAGACTTCATTTCAGGTATCGACTTGCATGTGTATTTTCCTTGCTAGATTTGGCATGCATGGTATTGCACGTGGTTCTTTTCTATCATGGCATGGTTTTTCCAGGTGTAACAATGTTTTTTAGCGTAGCCTTGCCATTTCAGAATAGCCATGGTGTGATGGGGTTCTCATGTTTTGGTTGAGCTAGATTGTCGGATGGATTCAAAGCTAAGTGGGGTGGATCTATGAATGATAGAGCACATGGCATAGTGGTCCCCGAACCAGACTGTGGATCATGGTAAAGAAACTGGCCTAGTGACCCTCGAGCCAGACTATGGGTTGCAGTAAAGCCAAGATTGTGTTACCTCGATGGGCCTAGGAATCCTTGTCAGCGAATGACGGGATATACAGTAAATCCAAGAGGTGTTTTTCTCTCTGTTGGGCCTAGTAACCCCATGTTTGGGATATACAGTAAATCCTGGAGAGTGGGTCTCGGTTTAGGGCCTAGTGATCCGGGCTTGGATTACGGTAAAGCCTAAGAGACTAGGAGAAAAGAAAATTTCTCACAGTGTAGGTAGAGAAATCTGGTGGCATCCATGCTTTTTTGGCCTAATGATCAGGTGGAGATCATAGTAAAGCCTGTTATGATGTGTTCATTGTGTTGGCCTAGTGATCCGAGATGGATTATGAAAAATCCCAGTTTCTATTGATGAGGGTGAGGTGGTTTAGCCTCGGTAAGCCCTGGTTGAGTTCTTTTGGTTTGAGTCCCACATTCATGCTTGGAATATGGCATGGGGGTGAATGACTGAAGAGAGATTTGGCTCAGCCATTCTATGGTCAAGTGGAACATGGTAGTCCTATATCTGGTTGGTTCATTGCATTCATTAATGAGAAATTCATTCCCTTGGTTTTCATGTGCAAATGTATTGATGTATATGTGGATTTTGATGGCTGATATGATTATTTTATTTATGTTCCTATTATGCTGGTTATATGTACATTTTGTGACAACAATTATGTATGGTTGTCAACATGTTTTTACTTGTACATGAATGGATAATGTGTCTATGACCTAATATATGAATATGCAGCAAATGGCATGAGGGAAAAATGCTTCATAGAGATTCTCAGATAAGTATGAGATCCCTACACTTAATTTTGTTATTTACACATATAGATTGCATGTCGATGATATGTTTGACGAAATACCTATCATGGATAGTATAATTTGGTTAAGGTCTTGTTGAGCTTATTGCTTTTGCATCATTGTTTCCCTATACTTTACTAGACACTAAACTATCGTTCCATTATGGCCAGTGGCATGGGCTCTGATCCTGAAAAAGTGGCTTAAATCCCAGGGTCATTGGCACAGAATTGGCAATTTTGGTCCACAGTTGTTGGCAGGCAGGCCTATGAGAACGAATTTGGGTTTCTGTTTGCTCCCTTTCCCATAGCATGAGAGCGACTATGGCCTAAGAGGTCCAGAACAATAGTGGGACCTAGGGACATGCTGTCTGAGTGGCTGACTTGTCTCCTGAGGGTTCTGTTGATGATGTTTGATAACTATGTGTGATGTTTCATCGATTCCACTTCCTTAAGGTCATCTAGCAGGTCAAATTTGATCATTGTAGCCCCTCGTCTCATGTTTACCCCAGTTGGCATGGTTACTTGGGTTGAATGTGTTAGGCATGCATGCATGTTAGTTGCATGTGTGTCTCTTGTACTTGCATACCATGTACTTATTACATTTCTTGATGCTTGAGTATGGTTGTAGTATGGTTATCATGGAAGATTTGATATTGATTTAATGAAGAGTAATTGTAATGAGCATGTGATTAGTTGCATATGGATTATATATCGTTTACATGTTGATTTTATGTCACCTACTTACATCCTTGTATGTTAGGTTACATTTTGAATATTTTGATTACATATATTAGCCTTGTAGGTTGATTGCAAGAACTGATCGATTATGTTCGACTACAAGCGTTTATGCGTATGTGTAGTTGGTTAGGCATTGCTTATACATATTGATGGTTGCATGTGGAAATGTGTACAATGGAGTAATGGTTGTTGTCGTGCATGAAGTCATGGTTTTTGAAGTTGATATGGTCATGCATTGATGACTGAAATCTATCTAGAATGATGTGTATATGGTTTGGTACTCATTTGTTATAAGTCCATATGTAGTTGTTATGCATGTATAGTTTTGGTTATATTTATGCGCGAATAATAGGTCAAACATACCTTGTGAAGTCATTGTATGCAATTTCGGTCATCAGGGTGCTATTGGTTGTTATGATGCTAATGTGTTGGCTGAGATAGAACAGGAGATGCAAATCACCATAATGAGGTTGCAACATTAGAGTTTGGGATAAGAGCAGATCATCATACAAGTATTGTATGTTTGGCATGCAGGTATGTAAGTTAAGGATTGTCATATGCATTAGGTCTATATACATTAGGTTTATGTAGATGTCTTTTGATGCTATGGTTATGTACATAATAGATGATAGTTGATTAGTATAGTCACATGCACATGTGTCAAGAATGACACTAACCTATAGTTGTATGCATTTCTATTGTAGTTTTGTATTAGATAACCTAATGATTATGTTATATGTTGTTGATGAGTATGTTATAGGTTAACTTGTTGTTGTTATATGATAGTTAGCTTGACGATTAGGTTATATGTTGTCGATGAGCATGATATATAGCTTATGGTTGTTATATGCTAGTAACTTGATGATTAGGGTTATTTCATTAAGATCTTGATGTCATATGTACCATGCTAAATTCGATTGGCCTATGCAGATGGTTAGGGTTATGACATTCAGGTATGAGTCGACTTATTGTGTTGCATTTTGTGTTACTAATGTAGACCGATTGTACATATGTGATTGTTATTCATGAACAACAAATGCTTATGAGCTTCTGATGTGAACATGTTAGTTAGTTACAATTATGGATATCATGATTTATCCTTGAGTTGATATGTTGCAAAGTCGTATCATGCTAACCTAGATTTATTGTGTAGACAAGATAGCCTCCCATGATATATAGTAAAGTATGAATTTTCTTATGTTGTATATTTTGTGCTTGGTTGTTTGATTATGATGTTTATTTGGTGTTTGAGTGTTTGGTGCCTAGTTGATTTATTTAACAGGGTATGTTTGCAAGTTGGTTGAATGTTTGATGAATTTAATAATATGAGTATGTGTTCAAATGATCTTGTTTTAAGATGATTGTACTAACACACATGTGTTGGGACAATTGATATGTACTTGAATGTAGTTGACAGTTGTAGCATTATGTCTAATGACTGTGAATTGAATATGGGTTATGACATGATTGTTTGTCAAAGTTGATTTCAAATTGATATATATGATTGTCCTGATATTTGGAACATGTGTATGACATGCGTGATCACTTGCAGGAAACACGCTTGGTACAACAATATGAGGTAACTGGTGTATTGTTATGTTTATTTATGCACTAACAATTATGCATTAATGACAACATGATGTAGGGAGTTGCATGGAAAGAGAGATTTCCATGAATATTAAAGGAGGCTTAGGTTGAGCTTTCCTTGGGAACCATGGGGATTGAGTCATGGTGTTTGTTGTTAGTCTTGTGCTTTTGTTTTTTGTATTTATTTTCTTGCGCTTGATTTGAAAATTTATTTATGTCTAGAGTATGGCCATACCGCTTCGTTTTCAGAGCCGTGTTGTTATTGGTTTTCATGGTTTTTCTTATTGTTTGTTTCTTGGCATTGCCTTTTATGTTTTGAGTCTTGGGAATTGGTTGGGAAAGGAGGAAGTTAATGGAGCTCGAGGAGATATGTGTGATACTCGATAGGTGATGTAAGACACGAATGAAGCTCAGTGCATGAGTAAGTGCATCAGAAGGTAAGACTATGACAATCGGTTGGACTAGTTGGGTCTATTGTGGTAAATGGATGATGATAGAATAGTCATAGGAAAGGTAATCAAGAAAAGGTAAATTAAATGGACCTGAGATGTCGGATGACTTGACTAAGCTGGGAACAATGGTTCTCAATGTTTTGCATGAATAAAGGAAGTTCTCTTAACCTTGACCTTGATATCTAGTATTTATGTTTTCATCATGATTATGATGATGTTTATATGTATATCTTCATATGACATGACCATGATTTTTTTATACTAATGTTTATGTATATGTATGTATGTGTCTATGTACCTGTTGTGGCCACAACCACCACCCTATCAAAACTTTCCTTGGCAGCAATTTTGAATGGGTCCCCTAAAGGTTGGTCTTCTACCTCTCTGAATGATCTATTTAGTCCCAGAGACTTTAACTCGTTTCCGAGCCAAATTTTCAGTTTTTAATGGTCAAGACCCCCCTTTTTAGACCCTGTTGCATGGTCCATTCATCACCCAGCCTAGCCCTCCATTCATTCCCTCCATCGGAACCTTTTAAGCCCTCAAAACCTTCTATTGCATCATTATTCCCATCATAATTCTTTATAGTGGAAATACTTTGCAAAACATGCATAAATCCCTTTTTTTTGGGCCTATCACAATTAACACTACGCACTGTTTCCTTTTGGACCTGATGGCATTATCAATTCAAATTCATATATTTTGGGTCCGAAGCCATGTCGCACATCGCTATCGACAGGTCCGGGGCTTTTATATAAACGCGCTCCACTTCCTTCCAGACTTGACGGCATGATTAACCATATTTTATATACATCGGGTCCGGACCCCATCGCATATCGCAATTGGCGATGTCCATGGCGTGAACATAAAGTGCAGTCCGATATGGTGGACCCGTCGTGGCTATTAAATATAACATCTATATATATATATATATATATATATATAATATATATATATATATATATATATATATATATAATATATATATATATATATATATATATATATATATATATATATATATATATATATATATATCTATATATATATATATATATATATATATATATATATCGGGTCTGGCCTAATCGCATATCGCAATCGGCGGGGCCCTAGGCCTGCGCATATTGCAATATGCGATATGGCGGACCCACCAATCCGATTAAACATAATATATATGCTATCAGGTCCACCCCTCCCCATCGCAAATCACTATCAGCGGGGTCTAACGCTCATGCATAAGGTGCGACACCATATGCCAGACCCGCTAATAATTTTAGGCTCAGGTATATAAAATTTGAAGTCCGGCTGTACGGCCTGGACGCGGGTTTTCCCGTGTTTCTTGTGTATTCGGTAAAATGCTATGGTCGTGGTTTTTTATGGAAAATTCCATATGGCAGACCCAATAGGGTATAGGTTCCCACCTATAGTATTTCAAGTCCGAGTTTTGGATTCCGCTCTGTGTTTTGCGAGGATTTTCAATGTAAATCAGATTTACATTCACGGGACTTAATCAGTGCATAAATTAAAAAGAAGTGGGGATTCTTTCACATTTGATGTTATAAACATAAGATTCATGTTTTGTAGGTGTGTTTTTCATATGTCTCATAGTCATAGTTGATATGAGTTATTTTGCAGGCAAATTTGAGCAGACCCGGTAACAGATAAAGGTGAGTTGTATTAAGATGACACCTCTGCTCCACCGGTGTCAGCATTGCGAAACACACTCTGTGAAAGGGAAGACAGACTGCCATAGTGCATAATGGAGGAACTCCTTCAGTTCAGTGGAAGAACTCATGACAACACTAATCCATCAAGATGTCATCACTGCCATATACATCACAAAGCATGCCAGATGTGGGATGATGAGTGCAACATCTTCAGTTTCCTTCAGGAAATGACAGAGAATGATAGCCACTCTACACAGGTGCTAAGAAATGATACATAGTCCTTCTTTGTTCCAAAGCATCCATTCATTCCCCTAGGAAGGAGAACGCTCCACCAAAGGTGACCTCAGCATGTCAGCGGTTTCATCAACCATTCTTATCTGTATACGCTGATCTGTGTAATGAAAGAGGGGAAATTAAAGGTCATGGAAGATCGACGGTCATTTAGGGCTGCATAAGTATTACCCCTGGATAGGAGACAAGGGCGTTTTGTTTGGAGAAAAACAACTTTGATTTATTGTGAATAAAGAGGACTGTTTGGTTCAAGAAGAAGCCTGTGTTTCAGATTTATTTTTCCTTTTCTCTGATATGTTTGGAACCAGTATGTTGTTGCTTATATAAAAATAGATGTGATTTGTTTCATGCATATGGATAACTAGCAGTTCATGGTTTTTCTTGGTTATTTGAATGTAATTCAATAGCATTGATAATTCATGAAAGACTGCTGATTGCAGACTTTGTTAAACATCAGTTGCAAGTGTTATTTGTATGGAAAGGAATGTATATTCCTATATAAGTAATTTCATTGCGATTAGGATTAAATGCAGACTTGTTCTTATGTGGACCAGTAATTGATTCATTTGGACTTGGGATTTATATATGATTTTTAACCTCCTTTGTTTTGCTCCTGCAAGATAGATTAGGATAATTAGGACTAGATTAGAGTAGTTAGAAGTAGTGTAGATAGGATTTAATACATAGTTCTTAGCTGTTTTGTTGTGTTGATTTAATCAAAGTCTTCTTCTCAGAAGCAATCTTTTGACACCTATTACAGTTCACGAGGTCCTTTAAAACCCGTTGGAACTAGCCATTCCAAACGAAAGTAGGCCTAATTGGGGTCTGTGATTGGTTTAGTTCCCCTTGTTGGTATAGTGAAAATTCACCATGTCAACAAAGTGGTGCTAGAAGGAGGGCCTGAACCATTGTCCACAACTTTTTATTATTTCATTTATCAATGTCCATATGGACTCGAAAAGATTAATGCATGGATCGTGAAGGTTGAAAAGACCCTTCATCTCATTCAGAAAAGCCTCATTTCGAAGAAGAGACACTGTGGGAGTATCCTGTCACTCAGGAACAACCAGTCAGAAGACTTACTCGGGCTTATGCTCGTTCCCTATCATAGCTCCCTATCTTTCAGTCTTTACCTTCGATAGCAAAAAGAAAGCCAAGGGTCTATCACATAAACAAATAGACATCTGCAACCGCTTCTCTTGAAGATATTGTGCTTGATTCTTTGCAGAGTATCGACTCTCCTTGGGAAGAAATTCTTGAAGATCTACTCTCTGAAGGAAATCCCTGGCCTGATTTGGGAATTCTTAATCAAGAAAGCCATGAAGAAACCTCCAACCAGAACATCCTTATCCACAATATGGCTAACATTCCTCTTCTAGGTGGGAACTAGTGTTAACCAGGTGGAAACCAACTCCCACCTCCTTTGGGAGAACTTCCTCCCTGCTTGCTCTAGACGCCATATCGATACCTGGACAACAACATCCCTTACCCAAGAATGCAGAAAGAGTACTCCCTAAATTCGACACTAGGAAGGAAGACACTGCTAATAACCATATTCACTCCTTCCTGGTCGTGCGCATGCTCGGGGTGGCTGATGAAGATATAGTATGTTGCCTATTCCCTTTTACCCTGATTGGTGCATCGTCCACATGGTACTTTAGCTTGAGAACCGGATCGATCACCTCGTGGACTGCCTTCCAACAGGCCTTTTTAGACAAGTATGGTGATGACAAAACCCCCGTGACCTTAGTTTTAGAACTATCCCATTTGAAAATGGAAACCAAAGAAAAGGTTAAGGATTTTAACATTTGGTTCAACACCTTATTCAACAGAATCCTGACCACCGCTAGACCTACTGAGGAGGTGCTCATGGAATTATAATACATGGAATTCTAATGAAATGCTTAGTCTCACAGCATGCCATTATACAACCGGAGAAAATAAAGCCTCTCAAGCATCCAAGAAGAATAATGGGAGTGATAACAAAGGGGCTGAAACCAAAGAAAAGGAAACCACAGATATAGAAGGGTTGCATCAGATCATTAAGAAGTTGAAAAATATAGTGATCGATATGAAAAGGAATTCTAGAGAGAGTACAAGCGGGAGTGGAGGAGAGTATAACAATAGAAAACCTTTCAAACCTTTCTATCGTAAGAATACAGAAGGTGGTCATGGTCCACTTGCACTGCCTGCTCCACCTAATGAAGGGAATTTAAATACAGAAGAGTTGGCTCTCATCGGATCGCTCCTTAACCAAGAAAAACCTATAGTGGAGCTAGAGTTAGAACAAGAAGATGAGGAAGAATACCAAGTAGAAGAGCCCTTGGAAGAAGAGTCTCAAATCAACGTACTATGGGATTTATATACAAACAAGAACAATGATGACCAAGGAGACAGTATGGCAGAGATCCACACTAATGAAATCCACACATGAAGCAAGGGGCCACTTGCGGGTGTGATGAAGCTTGTAGATCAGACCAAGAAAGATGTCCACCCTGTCAAGGCACCTTCTCCCAAAGCTCCTATTGAGAAGGGTAGACCTAGTGGTCAGTCCAAGAATACCCCAGTTGTAAATCATCCAGAGGAAGAAAATGCATTTCCCACTGCAACGAAGGTGACTCAAAATGGTAAATTCCCACCTAAGAATGGTAAAACCGGTATGTTTACTCTCCCCTATCCTGTTTATAACATTGATTACAATATTGTTGATGATCTTAAGAAATCTAGGGCTAATATCACATACTTTGATTTGCTGAAATTAACGCGACAAAGAGATTTGATCTTGAAAGCTATGAACGAGCGGAACTGCAAAACTCCCACCATACCAAGAGACCAAAACCAAAAGTCAGTCTCCAGACCTGTTAGTACTCTCAGCACAGCCCAAAAGCCAGCAGCCATGGAAGCCACCCTATAAAAATTGAATCGAAACCCCCAAGATGTCAGTGCAGCGATGATAGGAAGGAAATCAAAATATTTGACTCCCCCTTTCCTTATCACATTCGAAATCCTCAACATGAACGTACATAATTGCTTGGTAGATTCTGGTGCCTCATCCACTGTGATGCCTGATGCTATTGCCAAAAGACTACATGTGATACCCGAGAAAACTAGGACTCGAATTATGCAATTAGACATGACAAATGTGAAAGTGATTGGAGAACTAAAAGATGTGTTGATTTGGATGGCTGCTAAACCACAGTACACACAAGTCATTGATATAGTGGTAGTTGATATACCCAAGGCTTATGGAATGCTACTTAGAAGGGATTGGTCAACAAAACTCAATGGATATTTCTCAACTGATTGGTCCCATCTCTTGTTGCCTCAGAAGGGAAAAGGTGATATGTTGAGAGTTGATCGAGAGAGATACATGAAGTATGTGGTAATGGAACTAACTGGTCCCAATGAACTTGTAATGTTTAGCAACTCCATCCTTGGGAACTATAGTTTCAATGTTTATGCTACAGAAACCTATTTTAGAGAATTCCATGCAGAAACAAGTGAAGAAACTTTGACATACACACAGTTGGGATCTCCCTCCCATAATCCAATTGATGAACTATCTTGTATTATAGTAGATGATAGGACTAATTTTGTAGATAGTAGTTCAATTGATGTAACATTAGATTCTATATTTTGGACACTCTATTTTGATGGCTCTAACTACCTTGAAGGTGCAGGCATTGGGAGAATTCTCATTGACCCACAAGGGAACCAAAATTTGATGGCCAAACGGTTGGAGTTTGCGTGCACCAACAATACAACAGAATATGAAGGTTTGCTGCAGGGCTTGAAGAAAGCCATTGATATGAAGGTAAAAAATCTTAAAGTTTTTGGTGACTCACAGATAATTGTGGATTAGGTTAGGAAAAGGATACATTGCAATTCACCACACCTGGTAAGGTACCAGCATGAGGTATGGAGCTTAATTGACAGCTTTGATTCATTTAAAATCACATACATACCCCGAGGGAAAAACCAAGATGCTGATCTGATGGCTAGTATGGCTGCTAAACTTTTGCCTGATTTTAGATTGAAGAAAAATAAATGTTCTATTGAATTGATCTTCAGACCATCCGTGCCTGATAACATCTCAAATTGGTAGGTGTTTGAAGATGACGAGTAAATCCTTGAGTTCTTGCACTGCGATAAGACATTCAAGGATGCAGTTGTTGATGAAAAGGAGCATGACATGCTTATCAACGAGAGGGAAGATGAGGAAAAGGATCAGCCCAATGTGATTCCCAAGTCAGTTGTTAAGATGGAGCACCTGTATGACTTGCATGATAAATTCAAGAAGCCGACTAACTGCAAAACACATAGCTCATCTATGAAGTATGAATCGGTCAACCTAGGAACCAAAGAAGACCCAAAAAATGTCAATCTAGGCTTGGGGTGTTCTCCACAAGAAAAGGCTACATTTGTCAAGCTATTTAAAGAATACAAGGATGTCTTTGCATGGACGTATGGAGACTTAAAAACCTTTGATACCAGCATCATGCAACATGTAATTCCTTTGGAAAAGGAGGCTAGGCCCTACCAACAAAAGCTTTGTAAGATGCATCCAAGCCTAGAACCGTTGGTGAAGAAGGAATTAAACAAATGATGGATGCCAAAATCATCTTTCCTGTTAGACACACATGCTGGGTAGCCAATCTCGTGCCAATGAGAAAGAAAAATGGAGACATCAGGCTATGTATTGATTTCAGAAACCTGAACAAAGCATCGCAAAAGGATAACTATCATGTCCCTTTTATGGAACACATTCTTCAGTGCATTTCTGGGTCTGAAATGTTGTCCCTTTTAGATGGGTTCTCAAGATATAATCGAGTGCCGGTATCTAGTGGGGATCAGCTTAAGACAACCGTCAATACTAAATGGGGCACCTACGCATATCGTAAAATGCCTTTCGGACTTATTAATGTGGGTGCCACATTTTAGAGAGCTATGGACATAGCTTTCCGAGGGTTGATTAACAGATCAATAGTGGTTTACATGGATGACATCACTGCGTATTCATATCACAGGAGGGATCATATTTATCACCTGAAATAGATTTTCAAAAGACGCCGAAGGTATGGAATATCGTTGAATCCCAGGAAGAGCATCTTCGCAGTCACAAAAGGGAAACTGTTGGGTCATATCCTCTCTAAAGAAGGGATTGTTATTGATCCTGAAAGAATAGAGACCATCATGAGAATACCACCCCCTGTAAATAAGAAGGCCATGCAATCTTTCTTTGGGAAGATCAATTTCGTTAGAGAATTTGTCTCAGGTTTTGCGGAAATAGTGCGCCCCATGCAGCTGATGATGAAGAAAGACGCTGTGTATAAATGGAGTGATGAAGCCAAGAAAGCGTTTCAATGAATGAAGGAAGCCATCACTGAAGATCCATCATTGTTAGCCTTGATTTCGGCAAGGAATTATTCTTGTACACTTTTGATTCTGATGTTTCATATGCCGCAATAATCACTCAGAAAAATAATGAAGGCATTGGGAAATGAAGTCCCTATTTCTTATATGATCTCTAATCTCCAAGGGCAGAACTCAACTACCTAGACGTGGAGAAACAGGGCTTTTCAGTTTTCAAGGCCGTAAAACATTTCTGCCCTTATCTACTAAAGGCCAGGACCAAAGTAATCATTCCCCATCCTACTGTAAGAGCCCTCTTCGTGCAGAAATAAATGGGTGAATGGAGAGGGAATTGGATAACTGCCCTTCAAGAGTTCTACCTCGAGATTAAGCTGGCACAGATAGTTCAAGGGTAGGGACTTTGCAGGCTAGCAGTAGAAGCCTTGGCGGATAAAGAAGGGGTGTCGAAGAGCTAGAAACGCAGAGCATGCATTATGCACAAATGAAATTTAGGGAGGAGCCCCTATGGATTAACGAAGTGCTGATGTATGAGTGAGAAACATCGGAAGCCTTTTTGGATCTTGAGTCGTGGTATTACAACATATACCTCTATCTAATATAGGGATCATGTCCTGAACACATGGATGCATCACAAAGGAGAGCACTCAGACTGAAATATAATCAGTATCATTTGGCCAATAACATATTATACAGAAAAAATTATGATGGAATTTGGCTGAGGTGTTTGGAAAAGGATGATGCTGACCATGTATTGAAAGAAATGCACGACAACCCAGCAGGTGGTCACTACGACGAAGAGACCACTGCTCACAAAATATTAAGAGCTGGATATTATTGGCCCATAGTGTTCAGAGACTCGCATGCTTATACTCACAAATGCAAGGTGTGTCAAACTACCGCAGGACGAGAAAGAAAGCCAGTTGTTCCCCTCAGGCCTGTTATGATTTATCAACCATTCCAACAATGGGGCCTAGACGTCATAGGCAAGATTACTCCAAACTCTTCACAACAGCATAAGTATATACTCATAGCAACTGACTACTTCACCTGATGGATCGAAGCCATCCCGCTTCGGAAGGTGAACGAAGATGAGGTAATATCATTCATTAAGAAATTCATTATGAACAGGTATGGCATCCCTGACACTCTCATATTTGATAATGCTTCTTACTTTTCATCACTAAAATTGACTGAATTTTCTATTGATAAATCAATCCACATAAGGTATGCAACAAACTATTACCCCCAGGGAAATGGAGTTGCAGAGTCCTCAAATAAGAACCTCATATGCATAATCCGTAAGTCTGTCATAGACAACTAGAGGAACTGGCACAACGCTCTAATAAATGCCCTTTGGCCTGATAGGGTCACCCCAAAAGTGGCCTTAGGAAACTCCCCATACTTCCTCATCTATGGATAGGAAGCCATCCTACCTCCCAACGTTACCCTTCCCTCTTTACAGCTCTCCCAATCTTCAAGAGGAACCCCCTCTGCCTTACTTCAAGAGAGGATCAACCAACTGATGTGGTTGGAGGAATTGAGAGATAAAGCCAGAAATAATTTTGGGAATCACCAAATGATTGTAAAAAGATGGTTTGATCATCATCTGGCAGTAGATAAAGACTTCAAAATAGGAGAGCTAGTCCTGAAATGGGACAAGTTGAGTGAGCCAAAAGGTAAACACACGAAATTCCAACACTTATGATTGGGCCCATTCCAAGTAGTTGAAAAAATTGGTTGAGGAACTTATAGGTTGAAAAATTTACAGGGAGAGACTGAAAAACTCCCTGTTAATGCCCAACATCTGAAGAGATACTTCCAGTAGACACCGTATGGTGGTTACCTCCTAAGTAGGTTAGAATTCATTTTATTTTTGCGGTTAGTTTAGTTGCATTTCTATCTTTTCCTTTTTGTTTTCAGCAGTTTATTTTCCTGTTGTTTTGAATTACTGTCCTTTTCAGCCAACGAATTTCGGCCCTCTCGTCCTCTTCTTACCTTTCTCAGATTTTCCCTCATTCACCACCTTCAGCCTTTCCCTTCCTCATTAACCTGTTGATGATTCTGTTGTTTCTAAATCCATCATTACCTTGCAAATCAAGCAAATTTTTAGTCAGCCCATGATAACTTGAAGAATCAGAGGTGGGATTTAAACCAAAGGCACTCATTGACATCTATTGGGAACTATGTGAGATCTGCTGATAATTTGGATATCTAGAGCATGTAGGGGCATCCTTATAAAACAAAAAATGTGTAACTACAACTAGAATGGCATGGAGGAACGCATTTTAAAATCCCACTCAGACCTAGCCTATACTTTCTTGTAAGGTTTGTAGTCATTCTCCATCGGTCCCATCCACCACACTAAGTTTTCTAATACCTGTCATCTACAAGTAAACCTCCTTTCATGGGCTAAAATCACTGTCATATACCTGTGGCAGATCCAATTGTGCTCTAGTCCTTGTGCCTGAAATTGGAAGAACTTATTTAAAAAGAAAATGAAATGTCAGGTCCTTGTGCCAATCTCGAAGGACAGGTTGTTTGGGAAGTCGGTTAGAGTAGGGACTATTACTGGGCTCAGAGTACTAGTTGATACAGTGAGCCCAACCTTGCTTAAGAAGTTTAAAAATATGGAAAGATCCATGACTGTGCCCCATTCAATCATATGAAAATACAACACTGAAATTCTTATATAAAGTGCAGACAAACATATTTATATCAAGTTTGATGAACAATAAAGGGCTGAGGTACACACCTAAACAGGTACAGACAAAACAGTGATGGCCCCAAAAGGATTTTTGAAAGTGGGAAATAGGTAAAGGAAGGTCAATAAACCCCATAATACTACCATTGGAGAATGCCTATCAAAATCCAATCAGTAAGTAGAAGCTATTTGTCTCTATCCCACCTGAAGCAATTAATGTTGAAGTGGAACCCATGCTTGTCCATCTATATAGTTTGCATTTCAAGTTTATCCTAACACCATGATGTCCCATTGATCCAAGGTTTATTTGGAAACAAAGATAACTGGTTCGCCATTTGTTGTGGCCACAACCACCACCCTATCAAAACTTGCCTTGGCAGTAATTTTGAATGGGTCCCCAAAAGGTTGGTCTTCTACCTCTCTGAATGATATGTTTAGTCCCAGAGACTTTAACTCGTTGCCGAGCCAAATTTTTAGTTCTTAATGGTCAAGACCCTCCTTTTTAGACCCTACTGCATAGTCCATTCATCATCCAGCCTATCCCTCCATTCATTCCCTCCATCATAACCTTTTAAGCCCTCAAAACCTTCTATCACATCATTATTCCCATCATAATTCTTTATAGTGGAAATACTTCGCAAAACATGAATAAATCCCTTTTTTTTTGGGCCTATCACAATTAACACTACGCACTGTTTCCTTTTGGACCTGACAACATGATTAACCATATTTTATATACATCGGGTCCAGACCCCATCGCATATCACAATCAGCGGTGTCCATGGCGTGAACATAAAGCACAGTTTGATATGGCGGACCCGTTGGGGCTATTATATATATATATATAATATATATATAAATATATATATATATATATACATATATATATATATATATATATACACATATACATATATATATATATATATATATATATATACATATATATATATATATACATATATATATATATATATATGTGTGTGTGTATATGTATATGTATATGTATATATATATATATATATATATATATATCTATATATATATATATATATATATATATATATATATATATATATATATATGTATATATATGTATATATATATCGGTTTCGGCCTAATCGCATATCGCAGTTGGCAAGGCCCTAGGCCTGCGCATATTGCATTATGCGATATGGCAGACCTGCCGATTTGATTAAACATAATATATATGCTAGCGGGTCTGCCCCTCCCCATCACAAATCGCTATCGGTGGGGTCTAATGCTCATGCATAAGTTGCGGCACCATATGCCAGACCCATCGATAATTTGGGCTATTATATATATATATATATATATATATATATATATATATATATATATATATATATATATGTATATATATATATACATATATATATATATATATGTATATATCTATATATATATGTATATGTGTACATATATATATAGATATATACATATATATATATATGTATATTATATATATATATATATATATATATATAGATAATATATATGTATATATATATCGGTTTCGGCCTAATCGCATATCGCAGTTGGCAAGGCCCTAGGCCTGCGCATATTGCATTATGCGATATGGCAGACCTGCCGATTTGATTAAACATAATATATATGCTATCGGGTCTGCCCGTCCCCATCACAAATCGCTATCGGTGGGGTCTAATGCTCATGCATAAGTTGCGGCACCATATGCCAGACCCATCGATAATTTTAGGCTCGGGCATATAAAATTTGAAATCCGGCTGTATGGCCCAGATTCAGGTTTTCCCATGTTTCTTGTGTATTCGGTAAAATGCTATGGTCGTGGTTTTTTATGGAAAATGCCATGAGGTGGACCTGATAGGGTATAGGTTCCCACCTATTGTATTTCAAGTCCGGGTTTTGGATTTCGCTCTGTGTTTTGTGAGGATTTTCAATGTAAATCGGATTTACATTCATGGGATTTAATCAGCGCATAAATTAAAAATAAGGGGGGATTCTTTCACATTTGATGTTATAAATGCAAGATTCATGTTTTGTAGGCATGTTTGCCATATGTCTCACAGTCATAGCTGATATGAATTATTTTGCAGGCAAATTCGAGCAGACCCGGTAACGGATAAAGGTGAGTTGTATCAAGATGACACCTTTGCTCCACCGGTGTTAGCATTGCGAAACACACTCTATGAAAGGGAAGACGGACCGCCATAGTGCATAATGGAGGCACTCCTTTAGTTCAGTGGAAGCACTCATGACAATGCTAATCCATCAAGATGTCATCACTGCCAGATACATCACAAAGCATGCCAGATGTGGGATGATGAGTGCAACATCTTCAGTTTCCTTCAGGAAATGACAGAGAATGATAGCCACTCCACACAGGTGCTAAGAAATGATACACAGTCCTTCTCTGTTCCAAAGGCATCCATTCATTCCCCCAGGAAGGAGAACGCTCCACCAAAGGTGACCTCGGCGTGTCAGCAGTTTCACCGACTGTTCTCATCTGTATATGCTGATCTATGTAATGAAAAGAGGGGAAATGAAAGGTCATGGAAGATCGAGGGTCATTCAGGGTTGCATAAATATTACCTCCGGATAGGAGACAAGGGTTTTGTTTGGAGAAAAACAGCTTTGATTTATTCTGAATAAAGAAGACTGTTTGGTTCAAGAAGGAGTCTGTGTTTCAAATTTATTTTTCCTTTTCTCTGAAATGTTTGGAACCAGTGTGTTGTTGCTTATATAAAAATAGATATGATTTGTTTCATGAATATGGATAAATACCAGTTCATGGCTGTTCTTGGTTATTTGAATGTAATTCAATAGCATTGATAATTCATGAAAGGTTGCTGATTGCAGACTTTGTTAAACATCAGTTGCAAGTGTTATTTGCATGGAAAGGAATGTATATTACTATATAAGTAATTGCATTGCGATTAGGATTAAATGCAGCCTTGTTCTTATGTGGACCAGTAATTGATTCATTTGGACTCAGGATTTATATATGATGTTTAACCTCCTTTGTTTTGCTCCTGCAGGATAGATTAGTATAATTAGGACTAGATTAGAGTAGTTATAAGTAGTGTAGATAAGATTTAATACGTAGTGGTTAGCTATTTTGTTTTGTTCATTTAATCGACGTCTTCTTCTCAGAAGCAATATTTCAACACCTATTGCAGTTCACGGGGTCCCATAAAACCCATTGGAACTAGCCATTCCAAACTAATGCAGGCCTAATTGGGGTTTGTGATCAGGTTAGTTCCCCTTGTTGGTATAGCGGAAATTCGCCATTTCAACACTACCTATGTCACTGTCTGACAAGGTCATCACGAATCGTTCTTGTGGAGGAATGATTTCTTACGCAGGAAAATGACATGAAGAGGTTCCTCCTCTTACAAGGAATCAAGTGGGAAGAGTAGTCATGACAAATATATGAGGTCAGTATCATGTGAATATGAATTTATATTGTATGCTTGTATTATGCCTATGCTTATGTTATGGATAGGTTATATCGAGGGATACATCAACAAAGTGAAAGCAGTGTGGTCTGCGACATGCTGGGACAAGCATGGATAAGACACTGGAAGAAAGGTTTCTTGGTAAAGAGTCAGTGTGGTTTTGGATGTGTGGTATGACTGTTGTGCATATGTCGTATATGTTGTAGTTGTTGCACCTATGATGTTGTGTGCATGTAGTGTGGTTTATATTTAGTGTGTGTCATGTTGATTATGTAATGTTATGTACATGGTGTAGTAGAGATAGTGTTGTATGAATGTTGCATATTTAGTTCTGGGTATAGATGGTGCTATGTACATGTTGGATATGTAGTATTGTGTACATATTGTACTGTGTGCATGATGGATATGCGATGTTGTGTGCATATGGTGTTGTGCACATGTTGGATATGTAGTGTTGTGTACAAATGATGCTATGTACATGTTGGAAATGTAGTGCTATGTACAAGTGGTGTTGCATGCATGTTGTACATGTGGTGCTATGTACATATGGTGTGGTGTGCATGATTGTACAAGTGGTGTTGTGTACATGTTGTACAAGTGGCGCTATGTGCAGGTGGTGTTGTGTACATGTCTTGCATGTGGCGTTGTGTACATGTGGTGTTGCATACATGTCGTGCATGTGGTATTGTGTACATGTGGTATTGTGTACACATTGTACAATGGTGCAATGTATACATGGCGTTGTGTACACATTGTGCAGGTGGTGCTGTGTACATGTGATGTTGTGCACATGTTGTGCAAGTGGTGCTTGGTACATGTGGTACTGGTGTATGCGTGGGATTGAGTGCATGTCATACATGCTGTGTTGTGGGCATGTGGTGCTAAGTATGTACATTGTGTGGTCATGGTATTGTGACATATGCATTCATTGCGTTGCACTCTAGACACATATTTGTGTTATGTTGTACATCAGGTGTCGGTGCATGTAATGTGTTGTACACCGGATGTAGGCTTGTGTATTGTGTTATGTTGTACATTGGGTGTAGGTGTATGAGTTGTGTTGTACATTGGGTATAGGTGAATGAGTTGTGTGTTATAATGGGTGTATGTTTATGCATTTTGTGTTGTCACATGTTGTGTGCAAATGTATGTCTTCTGATGTACATTGTGCACGTATACATATGTACATTGGGTGTAGGTGTATGTGTTGTATGTCAGGTATATTTGCATGCATTTCATGGTGTTATATGACGTGTGTGGTTGTATGTGTGTGATGCACACTATGAGTATGTGCACCTGGTGGAGGAGAAGGCATTGGGTGTTTGTTGGGTATGGCAACCGATCCAATGTGTGTACAAAATAACAAAGGAAAAAGTAAGGATAGATGAAGGATAAGTATCAATATTGTATTTCAGTTTTACTATGCATATGATTTATGATTTTTATCTATGATGGTTGTGTTTTGAGCTAACCTGATGTGATGTTTTTATACATGATGCTAGTTTAACTTGTCGTGATAGGAAGTAAATAGGATTGAAAGTGTACCTTATTGACAAGCTACCGATGAGGTATGATTTGAAATTATTTCAATTTATTTTGAATCTAATGGAAGTTATGTTATTGGTACAGAAGCACGAAAATCCCTGGGTGGGTGGTTAAAATCAACTGCAAGAATCAGCTGTAGCAGGGAAAATAATTGAAAAATGTAACAGTATGCTGGAAGAGCACTTCAGGGACAATGGTACCCAATTGTGTCCATTGATTTCCATGAGCATGCTATGAACAATATGGTTGTTTTGAGGTAGGTATATGCCTTATTTGTTTGATCTTTCGATGCAAGGAAGCCTTGCCAATGGATGGATCGCTCAGGATAGGGGATGCCGGGCAACTTGGAAGGTGAGTGAATGCATGGAAGGGGTGACAAAATTTCCTAAGGGACTGTGTAGAAGAAAAGGGAAATTCACAGATATGTTTATTTTGTTCATTAACATTGTCAGATGGAATCAAATGCACATTGGGAGTGCACCCTAGAACAATGAGTCGGTAACTGTTCGTTGAAAGGACAAGTGGTGTAGGATTGTAGTGTTGGACATTAGGTGCAAATTTGACTTTGCAGTGGATTTTGGACTTCCTAGGAAGGAGGTGAATAATGGTATTACTTTGAGTGTGGAGGTGTGAGCCTCTAGATTCCATTGTTGCAGATGCAGGCATCATATCCTTTATTTTCTGGTTTAGCAGATGTGCATATGTGATTATTGTAATGAGTTGTGTTATAAAGCTCCACTATGCGGTATCTTATCATGTTTTCATGATATTTTGATTTTGAGCAGGTATTTCATTGTAAATACTACAACGAGCTGTGTTATAAAGCTCCATGAGCAGTATTTCTTCTTCCAATGGGTTGTTGAGGTATATGTGTGATTGAACACCGAGGACAGTGTCCCCCGAGGGGGAGGGTTATGTAACAACCTTGGTTAAAAATCATAAAAATATATAAATACCACAGATGATGGGACACATATTCCAAGCTGAATGTTGGGTGGGACATCCTAATGGGGGTGTTCATTTGGCTATTTATGGCTAAGGAAATTGGCAAATGCAATGGCTAAGGCCTTGGAAAGGAAAAATGGCATATTCGGCACATTTATTTATGAAAATAATGGAAATTAGTAGAAAAGGAAGGTGAAAGGTCACAAGTTGCATGCGAGGAGGAAAATGAAGGAAAATAAAGAAACTCATTCATAAAAAGGCTTCTGAGGATCAGTTGGCAAGCTTCTTATTTTGAGTGTTAAGCTCTCAGGCAGTGTAAGCTCTTGGCTTAATATTTTTCTATGGTTATGCATGGGATCAAGAAAGGAAAAGAAGGCAAGAAGAAGCAAAGATCAAGCATGGAAAGGCAGGATCAAGCAACTACAACATGCTTCATTGCAGGTATCAACTTGCATGTATATTTTCCTTGCTAGATTTGGCATGCATGGTATTGAATGTGGTTCTTTTCTATCATGGCATGGGGTTTCCTAGGTCTAACCGTGTTTGTCAACCTAGCCTTGCCATTTCCAGATAGCCATGGTGTGATGGGGTTCTCATGTTTTGGTTGAGCTGGATTGCTGGATGGATTCAAAGTTGAGTGGGGTGGATCTCTGAATGACAGAGCACATGGCCTAGTGGTCCCTGAACCAAACTATGGACCATGGTAAAGCCACTAGCCTAGTGACCCTTGGGCCAGACTATGGGTTGCGGTAAAGCCTAGATTGTGTTGCATCAGTGGGCCTAGGAATCCTTACTAGTGAATGGCAGGATATACGGTAAATCCAAGAGGTGGTTTTGTCTCCGCTAGGCCTAGTAATCCCGAGTTTGGGATATGTAGTAAATCTTGGAGAGTAGGTATTAGGGCCTAGTGATTCAGGTTTGGATTGTGGTAAAGCCCAAGAGACTAGGAGACAAGAAAATTCCTCACAGTGTAGGTGGAGAAATCTGGTGGCATCCATGCTTGTTTGACCTAGTGATCAGGTGGAGATCATGGTAAAGTCTGTTATGATGTGTTCATTATGTTGGCCTAGTGATCTAGTATGGATTATGGTAAAGCTTGGTTTCTATTGATGAGAGTGAGGTGGTTTAACCTCAGTATGCCTTGGTTGAGTTCTTTTGGTTTGAGTCCCACATTCATGCTTGGAATATGCCACGGGGGTGAATGGGTGGAACGTGGTAGTCCCGTCTTCGGTTGGTTCATTTCATTCGTTAATGAGAAATTCGTTCTCTTGATTTTCAAGTGTAAATGTATTGATGTATATGTGGATTTTGATGGCTTATATGTTTATTGTATTTATGTTCCTATTATGTTGTTTTTATGTACATTTTGTGACAACAACTATGTATAGCTCTCATCATGTTTTTACTTATACATGAATGGATAATGTGTCTATGACCTAATAGATGAATATGAAGAAAATGACATGAGGGAACAATGGTTCATAGTAATTCTTAGATAAGTATGAGATCCCTACACTTAATTGTATTGTTTACACTTGTAGGTTGCATGTCAATGATATGTTTGATGAAACCTGTCATGGCTAGTAGGGGTCTGGTTAAGGTCTTGTTGAAATTATTTCTTTTACATCATTGTTTCCCTGTACTTTAATTGATTCTTAGCTATCATTCCATTGTGGGCAATGGCCTGGGCACTGGGCCTGAAAAAGTGTCTTAAATCCCAGGGTCGTTGGCACAAAACCAAAAATTATGGTCCACAGTCACTCGCAGGTAGGCCCATGAGAGCGACTTTGGGTTTCTAGTCACTCCCTTGCCCATAACATGAGAGTGACTTTGGGTTTTTGGTCACTCCCTTGCCCATAAAATGAGAGCCACTATGGCCTAAGAGGTCTAGAACAATAGTGGGACCTAGGGATAGATTATCTAAGTGGCTGACTTGTCTCTTAAGGGTTTTATTGATGATGTTGGATTACTGTGTGTGATTTTCCATTGATTCCACTTCCTTAAGGTCACCTAGGAGGTCGAATCTGATCATAGTGGCCTCTCGTCTCATGTTTACCCTGGTTGGCATGGTTACTTGGGTGGATGTGGGGGGAGGGTCTTACATCCTCCTCTTCCACTATGTGAATGCTCCTTTTTTACTGTACCCCATCCTAACTACTTGTTCCTATTGTTTTTACCACACCAACACGATTTACAAGGAACAGGGACAACATGGCTCTTTTTTTTTTCAAGAGCCCCAAACATCTTTCAATGCTTATATTGATTGTTTGCCTCTTTCTTCTATAGGAAGCTATATGGATTCTTAAATGCACTTTTGAGTTTAGTATTTTCCAAGAAATCCCCCTAGTAAATTCTCCACCCAAGCTCTGAATCTACATCCTTTTCTCATCCAGTCATAGTATTACATTCCCCACATTATTCACTTGAATTTACAATTCGTAATAATGTTTACGAGAGAGATTAACCATAGGGGATGTCAAAGTAGGTGGGATCCCTTCTCTCTTGGTGTGATTAAGAGAGAAGTATTCTACACATTCCTATTTTTTGTGTGAAAAGATGGATACAATTGATTTTTAGCTGCGTATATATGTTATGATTGTTCTTTGAAAGCATTTAGTACTACCTTACTTATATGTGTAAATTTTCTTCACATTGCTTGTATGGGACATATTTCATGGCAATAAGACATTGAAGATATTGGAGACTTAGTGAGCTTGGTGGTTGCTCTCTCATTTTATTTCTCAACATGCAATCATTATACTTTCACAAACTATACATGTTTCCTCAGAAGGATGGTTTTTTTCTTAAATACACAATGGTTTTACCTCTCATGATGATTTCAAAAGGTAAATATTGGGATTGTGATTCAAAAAAGGTCTTCATTTTATATTTGAAAAGAAAAAAAGGCTCATAAACAAAAGGATTTGTGTGGCTAACCAAACCAAAATCATATGGTATATTATATCAACTTCAACAAAGTTAAACCCAAGATCGACATGTAATAAAGCATGTTGCATGTTAACCCTCAATGCCCCATATGAAGGTTTCATAACACATGAAGTGATGGGTTAAAGAATTGAATATATGATATGACTAGAAAATAAATTCCCCACATGTGGTACTATACAACATTGATATGCTTCATAAGGTGTCAAACCCTTGTATGGTTTTCAACACAAACATCATATGTTATGTAGTATACTTTGCTTGAAATATATTAAGTTCTTGGTTAATTCATACCTTGCATATGGTACAAATGAAATCACATAACGTTGATATATTGTGCATATGTTAGAGTTTCTTTTAATACATAACATAGGGTGATATATAATACAAGATTTCACAGATTGACGTGTGATGCATTTAAGTCAATTTTGTATAATGGTTTAATGGAAAGGTCGCTGAGTGAATTAAGAGATGAAATGTGCTACGAAACTGGGGCCAAGCCTCAAGCCATAGAACACATGAAGAAAAATCTATGTTTTCTTTTGAGTTTGGAACCAAGCACCAGTTGAAGAGCTGAAATCCATGGAAACCCACAACCTAGAACTTTTATTAAACTCTAGAGATGCTTTATATACAACTGCCTTTTCACGCACCATTTAGAAGAAGGTATGTATCATTCTCACTTTAGTTTGGAAAAAGGGTGGTCTATCACAACAAAGGTATTTTGCTTTTATGTCTATCTATGTATAGTTTTAAAGGGTTAACCCACTTCGTTCATTCTCCCTACGTCATATTTCCCCTCTTTTTAATGATTGGCTCTACATATATATATTGGCTCTACATCTATGGTAATATTGGCTCATTCTTGATTTATTGAGCTGAGAGGATCATTCTATAGCCCAGTGTGAGGGAAATGTGTAATTATTCCTGTGTTCAACATGGTGTTGACACGTGTCCCTCTTAAAATAAAAATAAAACATTCTCTAATAAAAAATCAATGTCGGCTATAATAAAAAATAAAAGTGAATATGCTCTCCATGTTTAGTTAGTTTCCCATTTGATGTAATATAGTTTTGTGTAAAGTAATTAGAAGCAAAAAATGTGTGACTAAAATGTTTAAACCTTATAATTTTCAAAAATATTTCAACACGGTATTTAAATAAACTCTTTGAAGACCTATGTTAACTAATTATGTGGATATCAATAAAATATTTTAATATGGTTTAATATTGATGTATATGTAAAAATACATTGATAACAAAAAATCCATTTTAATGTGTGAATGATAAAATGTCTTGAAGCACATGTTATATAAAATATTTTAATGTCAACTATGTCTATATATATATATATATATATATATATATATAGATAAAGCAATTGAATAAAATTGGATTTTTATGATTAAAACATTTGAAGTAGTGTCGGTATTTTACAGTTTGGTCCCCTTTTAGGTATATGTTTTTTTTGTTGAAATTAAGTTATGTATTTTATATAGCATCCAAACCCTCTCGGCTCATGTTAGATCCATGCTTAAGATGGATCTATTCTAGTTCAATCCTTGGAACCTAATGGGTAAGACATGAAGGGGACTCATGGTACCGAAGAGATTAATTATTTGATCTATCCTTTTACTTTCTAAAGTAAATCTCATTGAAAAGATAAAGTGACTTGAGGTGGTGGGAATGGAAAAGGGAGGAAAGTAAGAACCAACTTATCATGTCAAGTAATGGAAAGGAGAAAACTAGAGTGCTTGATTTATTGGGAAAATCCATGACCTAAATATTAGAGGGTTTTACCTAGAAGAATCTAGTTGTTCTTCATTAGATCTTGTAAATAAATCCCCCCCATGGTTTCAAATCAATTTTGTTTTTATGATCTCCTCAACCTACTATCCTCCTTAAATAATTGTAGCTATAATGCATTGCTTGGTGGTGTTGTAATCTAGGGAAAATTATGCATAGTTACTAGTAGTAAGGACATCAAGCATTAACATAGCAAAGCACATAAGTAAATAGAGAAGAGAAGAGACAAAAAAAGTGGAGAACCAACAGAATAACACTTGTATTATATATCTCTTAAATCCAAATTGAATCAATACATTGATACATTCATGGATATTTATACCATGTCGAGAAAACTACAACAGTTCAATTGTTCGACCTAACTTAACTTAATCTGACTTAGTTGTTGACTCAAAAAGGCTGTCGATCGACTTACAATATGATTTTTTTACTCGACTAGGCTAGTCGACTAAGTTGAGTAGCCCCTTCAACATCTCTCCCTCCCTCAAAGACTTATTCATCCCAAAGAAACGAAGATTTGTTTGATACAAAACCTTTTTACACAAGATTGTCGCAACATATATCATTATGAATTATACAGAATATGTCCACTTGCTAACTCTTTTAGAGCTTCTGAAAATATTACAAAATTTGATACAAAATTGATTACAATATAGGAAAGAAAATAAAAGATAAAGTAAATTCATAACTTATCGTGGAACTTGTGGTTCTTCGACAGGTTCTTTCAGATGGTCAATCAATGCTTCATAGACTGGTTCTGTCGAATGTTGTGCTACTTGATCGAATTCAAATTCATGGGACTATTGCTCCGAAGTCATGACACATGTTGGAACACTACGTTCAAAGAATGTGTTGTACCTTAAGAAACCAATTTCCTGGTTGTATAGAAATTGTTCTTAAGACATTAATGTTTATAATTATTGTCACTTGTTTGTCACTTAATTGTATTTTGTATTCTCAAATGAAGGACCTGAAAGACTTGGTTTTAAACCCTCAATACTTAGGTGACATGAAAATCTCATAATGCCATTTGATTGCTGAATATAAATGATGAATGAAGAAAGCTTGAAGAAGTTATAGACAATATGCTGTTTTACACAGAATCTACTATTTGTGACACTTGGAGAAGTTAAATATAATATGTTGTCTTACATAGAAACTACTATCTGTAACTTAGAAGAATTGCAGAGATGGGAACTTCAATTATAGGAGCACACTTTTAAGGGAATTTAACTTCATTTACATAAGAAAATAAAGACCTATAGCTTCATTACCATACTTAAAGGAGGAAAACATTTGATGACACATAATAGAGAAGTCACAAAATCATACCCAACAATGTGTGGAAAACTCCTAATTCTTTCATTAATCAACAGTTGTATCAGGAATACAGTGGCCTAGTCTCCAAGTTCTCCAGTGTTTGAACCCTTTCTCTGTAAATTTTCCTCTTTTTATACATTATGAGACAGTTGGTAATCACCAAAACTGTCAAACTACCTAACTATCCTCTAACTGCTTTGAAGTAAAGATCATTACAAAATATTACATTTGAGGGTAAAAACACCTCATTCATTTCAAGAAAACAAGATAATAAGAAGTAATAGAAATCAGAGAATGATGGGAGATTGCTGCTCACTGTTAGAATCTATAGCTTGAGCCTGTGGTTCTGCTGATGGCTGAGCATTAATGGAGTAGTGGATGAAGTGGCGGGGTATGGTGAGTGGCGTAGGCAATTAATAGATGAAAGCGGTGGAAGATGTGGAATGAGCGACGTGAGGCAGAAAGCTTTGGGAGCTCACTGCGGGGGTAAAGAATGTACGGGAGCTTCAATGAGGTTGAACCCTCGTAGTGATTTCAGGCCACACATCATGGTCAACCATGCTAACTTCACGATCAACTACAGGGGTGGAGCTTTAATTAATCTTCGTGCTCATTTCTTCCCTACAGCACACCTCAACGTACTTATCAAGCTATTGCTTGATCACACCTCTTGAACCTGCATGACCTTTAGCATATGGAAAACCTTCGGTTACCACGAAACTCAAAAGAATTAACACTCTGGTTCATAAACCTGTCGTGTCTGCCTTTTCAATGCCCCTTTGACTCCCATACGGACCCGATAGGAAATAAAAATTGCCAGTTAATGATTTATCGGGTCTGATTTTAAAGATAGAACCTGATTACTTTCCGACCCGATATCCGTTGCTCCGATATGGACCCGATAGGAAATAAAAACTGCCAGTTAATGATTTATCATATCCGATTTTAAAGATAGAACCTGATTACTTTCCGACCCAATATCCGTTGGATCCCATCTCTTTCGATGGACGACTGAGATTGGTCCGGACTTCAGTGAATTAAACTGTATTTGATACACCATCACATCTGATTTTCGAAATAAACTTCGTTCTAGTTACCCACACAATTGTCGTTGGATCTGTGGCCTGTTGATCGGATGGCCTAGATCTTCTTGCGAGTTTATCACTTTCAAAAGCCATTAATAATATAAAATCAACCATTTCTTTCAAATCTTCGCATTTCTTTTATTTCCATTATGACATAATATTTTTTTTTCATATTTTTGATATTTCTTTCATTTTGTGATAAAACTGAAAATAAAACTTAAATAACAATGGATGCTATAAAATTTGGCTCCACTTGGGGATAGTGCTTTTGCCACAGAAGCACTAAGAACTATAGAGCAGTGCCTTCACCTCGGGCATGGAGTCATATATTGCTTTGCCAAACTTAACTGTGTGGAAATTTGTACAGTGAATCCACTCCGGTATCTACAGTGACAGGACGCTTGTGCTTTCAGAACTGGAAGTAATGTTTAAGATATTGCCCATTAACAGGCAACTATAAGGTTTCACGATCAAGATTCTCAAGAAGAAAAGTGTTATTGGACCTTGCTTCAACAATTCTAAAGGGCCATACCAGAGAGGATCGAACTTCCCATGCTTACCCTTATCTTCTCTTCTAGTATCCCATCTTAATACTAGGTCTGCAACTTTAAAGTCAATCTCCTTGGATTTTCTGTCAAAAATACTTTTCATATTTCATTGATATGTAATCAAGATGTCTCTTACCTTGTCCCTATTTTCACTTAGCTCCACTACTTTATGCATTCTTCTTATTAAAGCATTGGGTTCTTCTTTCGCCTCCTAAATCATTGCAATCACAGGCTTCACAAGTTAACTTGGAAACAGAGCCTGAGTTCCATATACTAATTCAAAAAGGTGATTTGCCTGTAGATCTCCTTGTAGTTACTCTAGTAGCTCAGAGAGCAAACTTCAACTTATAATCCCAATCTTTCTAATTCTCTACAATAGTTTTCTTAAGGATCCTCATCAATGTTTTATTTGTTGATTCAGCCAGACCATTTCCTTGTGGATGATAAGCTATTGAATGGGATAAAATAACATCGTGCTTTTGGCAAAAAGCATTTAACTTGTTTGAATTAAAGACTTGAGCATTATTTGTTATGATTTTGACAGGGCATCCAAATCTGCTAAAAATATTTTCTTCTAAGAACTTCATCATCACCTAGTCATTTTCCCTTTTAGTAGGAATAGCTTCTACCCACTTGGTGCAGTAGTCCGTAGCTATAAGAATCTACCTGTGCTGTCCACTTGAGGGTGGGTTAATCTCCCCAACAAAATCTAGACCCCATTGTCTGAATGGTTCTTCTATGAAGACTAGGATCAAAGGCAAGGGAGCTAGCCTCTTCTTCTCTGTAAAAAGCTGACATTTCTGACAACTTATGACAAATTTATAGGTATCACCGAATAGAGTGGGCCAATAAAATCCTTCCTAAAGGATTTTATGTGTAGTAAATTTCCAACTGTAATGTCCTCCACATAACCCCTCATGATAATCCTTGATTGCCTCTGTAAACTCATCTTCTGTTAAACATAGCAACAAAATTCCTACAGGATCGTTCCAGTATAATCTTCCTTCCACAATCACATATGACTGTGATTTGATCTTTAATGCTCTATACTTTGTTCTATCCAAGGATTGGGGACAGGAGAGAAAACAAAAATAATGGATTATATGCTTGTACTATTTTGAACATAAAAATTTATACCTGATCTTCATACCTAGATCTGGATTTTCTTCACTTTCTTTAGTTGTTCCTTCATCCACAGGTGTCAACAAGTTGATTCCCAATGCCTGAAAGTTCGACTCTGTCAACATTTTTGCAATCCTTGCCCTTTCACCAACTTTGTGGGTTTTATGTCCAAGTCATACTCTTGGATCTTGGCTATCGATTTTTGTCTTTTTCCTTTTACATCACCCTGTACTAATACATCTTTTACTGCAACATTTGGCACATAAGCAATGATCTATGACTACAGCACATAAATTCTAAAGGCTTTTAGGGCTTTTACCAAAGCATACACCTACTTTTCAATAATATTATACTTTAGCTCAACATCCCTGAGAATATTGCTAAAGAATGCAATAGGCTGCTCCTTCTCTTCATCATTCTTCTGCAGTAAGAAAACAGATGTTGAATTCGGTGATGCGAATGAAAAAAGTTGGAAAGGCTTTTGATAATCAGGGCTGATTAGGACTGGAGCTACCTACAATGCTTCTTTAATCCTGGAAAATGATTCTATGGCTTCCCTGGTCTAATGCACTTCATTCTCCTTCTTTAGCATATTAGTAATTTCTTTTACAATTTCTACATAATTGGACACACATCTCCTTAAGAATTTTAATTTTCCCATAAACTTTTGAATATCCTTTTTACTCCTAGACAGTGGTATTTTTTGCACAACTTGTACTGTTGCTGGATCTATCTTCACTCCATCTCTAGAAACGATGTGCCCTAATAGTTTGCCATCTTCCAGAGCAAAAATGGATTTCTTGGGATTTAAGGAAAGCCCAAATCTTCTACATTTTTCAAAAGTCTTTTTCAGATGGTCTAGATGTTCTTCATCGGACTTTGAGAAAATAGTAATATCATCCAAATATATTACTACAAACTTATCTCCCACAAAAGCAATGTCCATAGCCCTCTGAAATGTAGCACATGCGTTCATCAATCCAAAAGGCATTCTAGCATACATAAAGGTCCCCCAGGGAGTTGTGAATGTCGTCTTCTTCTGATCTTCTCTATCCACAACCACCTGGTTATACCCAGAGAACCCATCCAGCATTAACATTCTAAAAGATCATGTTACCTTCTGTAGCACATGATCCATTTTAGGCAATGGATAATTATCTCTCAAGGAAGCCCTATTGAGATTTCTAAAGTCCACACATAACCTTATCTCTCCATTTTTCTTTCTTACAGGCACTAACTTAGCCACCCAATCGGAGTACCTAAGTGGAACTATTATTTTTGTATCAAGCAACTTTTTAACCTCTTTTTCAATTGATGGTAGAAGTAGAGGATTTATCTATCTAAGCTTATGTTTAAAGGATTTAATTCCCTCTTTTAAGGGGATCTTATGCTGAATAAGATTTACATCGTATGTTTTGAGATCCTCATAGGACCAAGCAAAGACATCAACATAGTCTTTGAAAAGTTTAATATATCTCTCTTGGTAATTAGGTGAAACTCCACTGAATCATTTGACTAGCCTGGGCTTCTCCTGAGTTCCAATATTATGATCTTGAATGTGTTCATCCTATGAAATTTTTCCTGAGTCAACAACCACATCATTGGGGTTAAAAATCCTTTCAAGAGGGACAATTCCCTTTGGTATAATATTATCTTTCAATTGAAAAACTTGTTGATTAGCTATGGAATTTTTAAAACCACTAACTTCTGCAATTTCTGTTGTTTCATCTTCATCCCGATCAAATTTTGTGCCCTGAAACTCTTCAACCATAGTAAAAAATTATTTAATCTGTTGATCATCTTCAAAAACTTGCCAATATTTAACAGTATTAGGAACAGAAGGTCTGTGCCTCATTTCTACCTCATATCTTAGTTTTGGATTAATAGGAGGCATGAAAGTGGGAACACATGCTACGAAAGTTCCTTAAAGGTCTTACCTTTACCTAAGCGCGCTCTATATTCTTGATTCTATCTCTAGTTACTGAATACGAGCTTCTAGGGTGGCCTACCTAGCATCCACAACCAATGAATCTGCTAATTTGTTCCCATCCCTTGGAACAAATTGAATGGTAAAAGCTTCAAAAAAGTTCTCAACCAAATCCCATACTTCATTTCTATATGCCCTAAGCCTAGGGTGTTTTGTCTGACAATGATTTTTTATTTGTTTTATAATCAGCTCTAAATCCCCAAAAGTAGAAATTGACTTAATTCCCATCTGTTTAGTTGTTTGCATAGCAATAATCAAGGACTCATATTCTGCCACATTTTTTGTTGCTTCGAACTCCAATTTAAAAGAAAAAGGGAACATATTACCTCCAGGTGCAATTAGAAGGAAACCAACACCTGTTCCTTCCTTAGAATAGGTTCCATCAAAGAAGCATTTCCATACTCCTTCAGTTTGCAGCTCTGTAATTACATTGGTTGAAGTAAGCTTCTTCTGATTATCTTCAGCCAACTCTGCATTATCATGCAGCATGAAGCAAGCAAAGTCATCTTTCTCCTGGCTATATACAGGTGAATTACTTGCTCCATTTTTTGTAATTGTTTTTACAAATCTAGTTTCTCTATAAAATCTTCTCTCTTCTCCACCAAAAGTCGATATAATAGCATATGTAAAATCTAGTTTTAGAACACCACCCAATTTAGTCCCCCATGACCTAGATAGTAGCATTCCAAACCTAGCAGGGATATCTGCTACTACTACATCCATGACCAAGCTTCTAGCTGGGATCTAGGCTAGTGACACTACCAGATCCTTAATGACCCCCAAACACTTGACTTTGTTTGAATCAAAAGAGTATAGGTCTCTATAGGGTTTGGTAACTTGTAGATTTAGTTGTTTCATCACTGACAATGGCATAAGGTTGTGTGAAGCTCCTGAATCAAACATACAATTATGTAGGATGAAATCATGGATCAATAAGGAAACATAAAAAGGAGGTGTTGACCAAAAACCACTACTAGTTTATCATCTTGCAGATTTACAATGTCATTTATATTCACATTCTCTTTTAAATTAATAAACTCAGAAATCTCCCTTTGATAAAATGGTGTTTTTGCTAATTCTGTAAGGGGAACTTGAATTCTAACTTTTTCCAACTCTTTAGTAAGATTAAACAAATGACCCTATTTAGCATTCTTTTCATTTTCATCTTCACCTTTCTTCATGACTAAAATTACTTGGGAAATGGAAACAAGTTTCTCCAAAGGAATTTTTCCACTTTGGTCTTGAGAAGACTCACCTTGAAGTATTTGTGTCTTGCCATTTGCATTTTGTTGTTGCTTTCCTTTATTTACTTGTTTTGCAGGCTGAGATTCTTGTGGAGTTGCCTTTGGTGAAGAAGCTGGAACTTGCTGCTCACTTTCATTTTCCTAACTTCTTGATCTTTTCCTTAACCTTAAATCATATTTATTGTGTAATTATGCCTGCATAAAATCAGAGAATTGCTTGCAATTTTCATCAATTTTATTTTCATCATAAATAGCATTTGTTTCGGCATATTCATACTCTTCTCCTTCAACACCAAGTTCATCTTCATCTACTGCATACAACGTAGAAATTTGATCTTCATGGTCCCTGGGGTGCTCTAGTACTTCACCCGGATATGCCTCTATATACAATGGTGCTTGAATCTAATCTTGTTCCTTTCTCTCCTTTTGCAAGATTTGCAAAGGTTGTCTTCTATATTGGGGATTAAAGTTCTTATTATGTTGTGTTTTCCTATGAGAATTCTTATTTTCCAACTCTAACTTAATTAATTTATCTGAAAAAGTTTTAATTACATTACTCATATCCTCTAATGTTTGACTTTGAGAGGATTCTATCTTTGCCTTTCCATTGTCTTGAATAGGCTGTGTATCTGGTGCTTTACCTGCAACCACCACATTTGCTTCTATCTCTAATGCATCTGTTTGGATCTGATCAAGGGTTGGGGATCTTCTTTCCCTTAATGTGAATCCAAAATTTTACTCAAAAGCCCCTGTAAAAGTTATTTTTGCACCAGCAGGAGGGGGCTTAATCTCCACTGGAAGACTATTGTACAATTTATTAAATATTCTGACAAATTCAACTATAGTTTCATCAGATTTCTTCTTTATAGCATTAAAATTTGTGAGTGAATACCCATGGTATCTTTTTTCTCCCCATCTCTAGGTGAATAGGCGTTACATCTCTTCCCAAGAAGAAATAGAGTTATTAGGAAGCCCTTTAAACCATTTTCTTGCTTCTCCATCCAAGGATTGAACAAAAAGTCTTAGAACAACATCTAGATGTTCAACATTTAGGTTTTCTGCAAAATTACAAAATACTGACACATGATTCTCTGCTGTTTTTTAATCTTCCCCTGTAAAACGAGGAAGAATATTGAGGTATTCTTGTGGAATTTGATTCAACGGTTGTGGCAATTGAAGAGGTGCATACCTATTCATCAAGAATGTAGGCATTGCCATGTTTTCTCCCAAATTTATTAAACCATGAGTACCAACAGATGTGGAAGTTGACTGAGGGGTAAATGGAGTGTGCGGAGGTGGTAATGTAGTTATAGAATCAAGTTGAAAAATTATAGTAGATAATGGAAAAGTAACAGACTCTAAAGACTGCTCTTGACAGTTGGGTTCTTGAAATGAAGATGTAAAAATGACTCTTGATCAGATGAATGTTTGGGTGGGAGATGTGATGAATTGTTGCCTGATGCAGATAGTGTAGGAATCAGTGTAAGTGGGGTTTTAGACCTTCCAACCTTCTTAGAAACTAGCCTTTTAGGATCTGAAAGGGCTTGAACTTTATGTTGTGAGGTTTCTAATCTTGTATGAGGTCTTCTTGAAGCCAGATTTATTTCTTTTATCCAAAACAGCCAAAAATTCCCCCCTCACTGAACAACCAGAGGAAACTATTGAAAACCCAAGAAAAATTTTTCTTGTCTTCTCTCCCTGGCAACGACACCAATTAATGTTGTACCTTAAGAAACCAATTTCCTGGCTGTATAGAAATTGTGTTTAAGACATTAATGTTTATAATTATTGTCACTTGTTTGTCACTTAATTGTATGTTGTATTCTCAAATGAAGGACCTGAAAGACTTGGTTTTAAACCCTCAATACTTAGGTGAAATGAAAATCTCATAATGCCATTTGATTGCTGAATATAAATGATGAATGAGGAAATATTGAAGAAGTCAGAGAAAATATGTTGTTTTACACAAAATCTACTATCTGTGACACTTAGAGAAGTTAAAGATAATATGTTGTCTTACATAGAAACTACTATCTGTAACTTAGAAGAATTGCAGAGGTGGGAACTTCAAGTATAGGAGTGCTCTTTTAAGGGACTTTAACTTCATTTACATAAGCAAATAAAGACCTGCATCTTCATTACCATACTTAAATGAGGAAAACATTTGATGGCACATAATAGAGAAGTCACAAAATCATACCCAACAATGTGTGGAAAACTCTCGATTCTTTCATTAATCAACAGTTGTATAAGGAATACAGTGGCCTAGTCTCCAGGTTCTCCAAAGCTCAAACCCCCTCTCTATAAATTTTCCTCTTTTTATACATTATGAGACAGTTGGTAATCACCAAAACTGTCAAACTACCTAACTATCCTCTAACTACTTTGAAGTAAAGGTCATTACAAAATATTGCATTTGAGGGTAAAAACACCTCATTCATTTCAAGAAAACAAGATAATAAGAAGTAATAGAAATTAGAGAATGATGGGAGATTGTTGCTCACTATTAGAATTTATAGCTTGAGCCTGTGGTTTTGCTGATGGCTGAGCATTAATGGAGTAGTGGAAGAAGTGGCGGGGTATAGTGAGTGGCGTAGGCAATTAACAAATGAAAGCGGTGGAAGATGTGGAATGAGTGATGTGAGGCAGAAAGCTTTGGGAGCTCACCATGGGGGTAAAGAATGTATGGGAGCTTCAACGAGGTTGAACCCCTGCAGTGATTTTAGGCCACACATTGCGGTCAACCATGCTAACATCACGGTCAACTGTGGGGGTTGAGCTTTAATTAATCTTCATGCTCATTGCTTCCCCGCATCACACCTCAACGTATTTATCAAGCTATTGCTTCATCGTGCCCCTTGAACCTGCATGACCTTTAGCATATGGCAAACCTTGAGTTACCATGGAAGTCAAAAGAATTAACACTCTGGTTCATAAACATGTCACGTCTGCCTTTTCAATGCCCCTTTGACTCCCATAAGGACCTGATAGGAAAAAAAATTGCCAGTTAATGATTTATCAGGTCCGATTTTAAATATAGAACCCGATTACTTTGTGATCCGATGTCCGTCGTTCCCATACAGACCTAATAGGAAAATAAAAACTGCCAGTTAATGATTTATCGGGTCCAACTTTAAAGATATAACCCTATTACTTTCTGACTCGATATCTGTTGGATCCTGTCTCTTTCAATGGACAACTGAGATTGGCCCAGACTTCAACAAATTAAACTATATTTGATACACCATCGTGTCTAATTTCCGAAATAAACTTTGTTCTAGTTACCCACACGATTTTCATCGGATTTGTGGCCTATTGATCAGATGGCCCAGATTTTCTTGCAAGTTTATCACTTTCAAAAGCCATTAATAATATAAAATCAACCATTTCTTTCAAATCTTCACATTTCTTTTTATTTCTATTATGACATAATATTTGTTTTTTTTTTCATATCTTTGATTTTTCTTCCATTTTGTGATAAAACTGAAATAAAACTAAATAACAATGGATGTTACAACATAATGGATGGGTGGTTTGTGGTGGTTATGGAGGTGAAAACTGAATTGGTGATAGTGGCGGCATGCGTGGGAAGGAAATATGATATATGACGAGGGCGAGAAGTCGAAGATGATCATGAAATATCGACCCTTATCACATTGTTAACCTCACTTACACATCCAATTCCTTAAGTTCTGCCAAATATTGAACTTTATCTTCCAGTAAGTTCTCTTCTAATATCCTTTGGTCGAGAGGTCACCCCTATTCCAACTGCTACATTTGATTGAGAATATTCTGTAAAAAATTTGAAGCATTAGTTGCTTCCATTTGAGCCTTCTTCCCCTCTCTGAGCCATTGACATTCCTTCTACATCAACTAGGCCTGAAATTTCCCTTCCCATTTAAGATTTTCATCCAATGCTAGTTTTTCTCTTGGATCCATGACTTCCCTAGAAACTAGGTCATGAATGAGCATATCTTGTGTTCTAATATGGCCGTGAGTTGATGCTAAATAAGTAGGCCAATTATTCAAAGTGGTATTCAGGGAGGCACGTCTATCAAATGTGCGTTGGAATGATTATTTGGTTGCCAATAATTCTTGGTGAGCATTACAAATTATCTATGATAATTGTTGGCTTCTCAAAACTACTACCTTTGATAGCAACTCAGTTATTTGTATATTGAGCTGCTCATTTTGATTGATTAACTAATGCACTAATTATTGAAGAGAAATGAGATGATCATCAATTCAGTTTTCACGTGAACATTTTATTTTTCTGCTACCTAGTGCTGGCAATCCAACCAAATCTCCCTTTCTCGTTCCTCTTTTCATTGAAGCTTATTCATGTATTTATTCTTTTTTTTCATCCTTAGTTTTGTTTCCTTTATCGAATGTTCTTGAACTTCAAAAATTTGTTTGTCACTAGCAAGCCTTAAGTTACAGAACTTAATTGGAATGTCAATGAATTCCTTCTTGACTTGAGACACTAGTGTGCTTGTTAAAGTGGGTACAATCCCTGGTGTGCTAGTGGAGGTTGGCTTAGTTACTGGTATGTCAAACAAAGTCAACTCAATTGATGGTGTTTGTTGTTGATTTATTGTCGTGACCGTTGTATATTGTGGATGTACATTGTTGGTCGTAACTGTTTCATCCAACAAAGTATGCTCTGATGATTTTTCTTGTGAGTTTGGTTGGTCTAATCTGACTGTTGTTGCTCCTCTTCGACATGCTTCATAGATATAGGGGGTGAATCTTCAATTATATCAATCTCTGGAATCTGAACCTTTTACTGAGTAGTTTTACCTATTTGCATCTGATCCTTAACATGGTAGAGCTTCGATTTTTATTTATTTAATTAATTTATTTATTTTTAATATCGATATATATATATATATATATATATATATATATATATATATATATATATATATATATATATATATATATATATATATATCTATAGACACACACACACACATATATCTACATATATATAGATATGTGTGTGTGTGTGTGTATATATATCTATATATCTATATATAATTTTATTTTTATTTTATTTATTTTATTGATTTATTTATTATTTATTATTTATTATTTCTTATTTTTTTTAATTTAATTAATTAATTAATTTTTTTTTTTTTTTTCTGAAATGTGAACTGACGTAGATTTTTGAACCTCTTTCATCTTTTGTCAATTTTTTTTCAATGGAGATTAGCATATCCAAATGCTTGTAGTAAGTTTGCTTTAATAGTTGAAGCTAAAACTTATGTCTTCCTGGGATTTTTTACTACTTTTCCCTTTATGTTAGTTGATTCCAATGCTTGTTGGACGACTAAATTGAGTTGTTGTTGTTGTTGTGGGTCGTCGAGTTGGATATCTAACAATAATTCCTCCCATCAAATTCCTACTGAGGAAGTCAAAGTGGTCTTCGGACTATGTGACTCCTTACGACTAGATTTCATAGCTGATTCTGCTAAAGGAATTGACAAGTCATTCTTAAACGGTTGCAAGTAAAATGAAACCTCTATTTCTTATTCCTACTTCACATCAGAGAGCAGGGTAATGATATCTCCAGATGGATGGAGGACCCCAAAAGGAATTGGAATAAATGTATTCAATTGTTGACATAATTCTTTTAATATTTGGTTGATTGAGGGCTGATATGGTAGTTCTTGAGGGTCTACCTCTACTGTCTTCTTGTACCAAACTTTAGTAGCATCCAAACATGATTGTATGTGTGACATAGATGGAAATGCATGATGAACATGTTGCAGAACCCTCCATTTGTTCGAATATGCTTTAATTTTTAATAACCAATTTCTAAATAGCTTCCGGGGGACCCAAAGACTAGGGTTTCCCCGACCATCCATGTGAGAAAATTAAAAAAATCTCCATCAATAGACCATTATTCTAGGTGAATTTGGTCTCGCCAAAAGGTGGAATGAACTTCATATCTAACCAAATAAGAAGGGAAGGAAAAAAATGTATTTACCTGAGCTTTGGCACTCTGGGTAGTTGTTCTTGATAAAATCAACAACATGCTCTTCCCAATTGTATGTTTTACCTGACTTCATTATCTCTCCAATTGCTTCTAGCATTGTTAATTTGATGTCTGAAGCTATGCCAGTTGGTGTGAGGCAAAGAGCCACAATCATGCAAGTCCATATAACCAACGAATCTTGGACCTGTCTAATTACTAGTCCCCTTGAATTCTTGCCTATCATCCCTCTGGTGAATTCTATAATCCACTTGTTATAGTCAATTGTTATGCAATCAACTAACAAAATAGAAGAAGAGATAGATCAATGACTTAAAAATTAGCCTCTTCGAGGGGGAAACCTTCTTTACATTACACAAATGAACAATTCTTGGATGATTCAAATGAAAAAAACCTCCTTTCTATATATAGGAGTCTAAGGGGTCACAATATAATCAAAGACGACATAAAAATAATAATGTAAGGGCACAATAATAACAATATTGGGCTTCTATGAGGCACAATAATAACAATATGGACACTACATGGGC
Organism: Pinus tabuliformis; assembly: GCA_031772625.1. Taxonomy (NCBI): domain Eukaryota; kingdom Viridiplantae; phylum Streptophyta; class Pinopsida; order Pinales; family Pinaceae; genus Pinus; species Pinus tabuliformis. The sequence goes on along the minus strand of CM062819.1, from coordinate 1,483,719,207 downwards.
ACAAAAATAAAAATAAGGGGGCTACACTAATAATAACAATGAGGGAATACACTAGTATTATAGGTACCTAACATGCCCCTCTCCTTCAAAAAAGTGTTGTCCTCAACGCTTGAGTAGTTATGGATGCTTCTGTATAAAATTCTCATCCTCCCATGTGGAATCTTCAGCGGGTAAGTCCTTCCACTTGATGAGATACTTTGAAATTGATCGATTTCTTAGCTGTCAAGTTCTTGTTTCCGTGACTTATTCACGTTTCAATATGATTTTTCCTTCCTCATCAAGTTTTGGCAATATTGTTTGAACTGGGAGCTTGTCACATATAACCTTCTTTAAGCATGAAACATGGAAAATTGGGTGCACTTTGGAAGATATAGGAAGCTCCAATTTGTATGCCATGGTACCAATATTTTGCAACACCTTGTAAAGATCATAATGATTGGTGATAATTTATTAATATTCTTAGCTTGCTTGAGGGATATTTGTTTGTATGGTTGTAGCTGTAAAAGTACCCAGTCACCTACATCAAAAATGATTTCATTGCGATGTTGATCTATCTGTTGTTTCATTGTATTCTGCGCCAAAGTGAGGTTATACTTTAAGAGTTGGAGAACTTGTTGTTGATGCTTGATTTGATCTTCCATTGCTTGAACCTTAAAATGATTGCCCGAGACTTTTTGGAGATCTGGAGAAATAGATGATTTCTATGTTTGAACCTCTAGTGAACATAATTGTGCAATTACACCTCGCTATTCTTTCTTTAGATGCTTTTTCATGCCATTAGAGTTGATTGTCTTTCCTGGTTTCTCCATGATACCCATTAATTCAACTTCCTTTCCTTCCCAAAACAATTTCAAGAAAAGTTCTTGAAAATTAAAAGTTATTGTACCCAAAGATTGTAACCATTGGACTCGTAGTACAACATCAGCACCACCCATTAGAATGGAAAGTTGTGGACTATTCAATACATATTCTCCCATGTATAGCTTGATATTATGCACTTTCTAGAGGAATTTATGGTTCCTCCATTTGCAACCATCACTTGACATTCTGGTGTTGGTTATAGTAAGAAATTCAATTCCTTGGCTATCTTACAATGAATAAAATTATGGGTACTACCTGAATCAACCAACACTATTATCGTTTTTTGCTTGATATGTCCTTCTATATTGAGACTTTGAGGAGGGGTAATTCCTGTTAATGCATTACAAGCAATGGTCATATTCATTTCTTCTTTCTCTGGGGTTGGTTCTTGGTGTATGTCCTCTTCTTTTGATGTTTCTTGTTCCTTTTCTTCCTCCTCTTCCCAATCTATGTAAATTAATTTCTTCTCATCACACTTATGACCTTTAGTGTATTTGCTATCACAAATGTAACAAAGCCCTTTTGCTCTTTTTTCTTCCAATTTTTGTGGTGTCAACCTTGTAGGTCATGGAAGGGTAGGAGTAACAACACTTCCATATTTATAGTTGTGAGTGGTAGGCTTCCTTGTTGCCATAATTTTTCTTTCAATTTTTCTTGCCATCCTGAATGCCTTCTCCAGTGAATCAGGTTCCCAAAGGTGAACCTCATGTTAGATGTTATCCTTTAAAGTTCCTATGAAGACATCAATCCTATGCTACTTTGGAATATCATTTACCCTTATATTCAATTTTAGGAAGTCCTCAATGTTCTCTTCCATTGAACCCTTTTATTTGAGATTTATCAATTGGCTAAAGAATGTGTTGCTCTTTGTATCCTCATAATGTTATTTCATTTCTTCTGTAAAAATTGACCAACTGACAGATGGTTTATGAGAACAAATCCATAGATACCATACAAATTGATTGGGTTCTAAATATAAAGTTGCAATTCATACCTTTTGTTTGTGTTGCACATTATGAAGATCAAAATATTGCTCCATTTGTAGTATCCATGTTACCAGATCCTTGCCATCAAACTTTCTCATATCGGTACCTGGAATATGGTGGGTATTCAATCCAATGTTAGAGTCTATGAAATTATGATTAAAATTTCTTTTGTTCTCATCATGAGTTTCATATATTACCTTTTCTCCATTATGAAGCATTTCTTGTAGCAACTTTGTCAAACCTTCCTTCCAACCTTCCATGTTTTCTTTTAAACAATTCTTCAAAACTTCCATGTTGCCTTTCATTTTTGCTTCTATCCCATCCATATTAGATTTCATGCCATCCTTTAAACCTTCCTTGTCTGATTTCAATATATTCTTCAAACCATCCATCTTAGCTTCCATTTCATTTTTGGTTACTCTTTGTGAGAGCGAAATTTGTTGAACTTGGTCTCGTAATTTTGATATATCATGTTACATTTCTTCTTCTTCTTCATGAGTCATAGTAGATATATTTGGTTGCTTACGAGGTGTTTCCATTTTCTTGATTCAAGGAATTTTGAAATCAAACAATGATATTTATTTTTCACTATGCCTTTTGAATCACTTCAAACTAAGTTTTCAAACAAAAGTTATGCAATTTAAAAAAAATACACACCTTTTTTCTTGCTTTTAGGAGCTCGATCTTGAAACAATTGTAACTCTGTAATTTCGGATCTCCAAGTTCTGAAATTTCTTCCTCTGGTAGTGCTTTGGGTCCTCTTTCCAACCCCATAATTTTGATCGAGATTGGATTCTTCAAGAAATATTTATTCCAAATCTCCCACAATGTCTTGATTATGGTTTGGTATAGTAGAGCAAAGTTGTACGGGATGTCATGTGTCACTGTTTCAACCTTAGGCCTTGAAATTTATACATGAAAAAATACAGTCTGTGCAATTTCAACCACTTTTTATAGAATTCAAATACGATGCCTAAAACGAAAGTTATGACGATTTTCCCTTGGTAACCTCTTTGAGATAAAATTCTAGAGCCCGAAAAAAACCCTAATTTCCTCAAAGAATATCTCTGAAAATATAGTGAAACAAGATCTGACATTTTTAAACATAGTTCTATGTGAGTTCAGCTCCATGTGGTAAAATTTTTAGCTTTTGAAGCCTTGGAAAAAAAAAGTTATGATGGTTTTACCTAGGTCACCTGTTTGAGACAGAATTCTGGAGCTTGGAAAAACCATAACTTCCTCAGAGAATATCTCTGAAAATATAGCGAACCAAGATCCAAATTTTTTACATGAAGTTCTCTGATATTTCGGCTCCACGTGGTAAAATTTAAGCTTCTGAAGCCTCATAAAAAATTTTTTATAGAAAAAATTCCAAGATGATTGTTTGAAGAAGCAAAACCCTAAAATCCAAAGATCCAATACCAAATGTTATGCAACCAACTCACAACATAGAAGAAGAGATAGATCAACAACTTCAAAATTAGCCTCTTCGAGGCCACAACCTTCTTTACATTACACAAATGAACAATTCTTGGATGATTCAAATGACAAAACCTCCTTTCATATATAGGAGTCTAAGGGGTCACAATATAATCATAGCCGACATAACAATAATAATGTAAGGGCACGACAATAACAATAATAGGCTTCTATGGGGCACAATAATAACAATATGGGGACTAAATGGGAATAAAAATAACAATAATGGGGCTACACTGACAATAACAACGAGGAAATACACTAGTATTATAGAGACCTCAACTTATGGGACCTAAGCTGAAACTTATGTTTTCCTGGGATTTTTTACTACTTTGCCCTTGATCTTAGTTGATTCCAACACTTCTTGGATGACTAAATTGAGTTGTTGTTGTTGTTGTTGTGGGTCATAAAGTTTGATATCCAACAATAATTCCTCCCATTAAATTCCTATTGAGGAAGTCAAAGTGGTCTTCGAACTATGTGACTCCTTACGAACGAATTTCATAGTTGATTCTAGTAAAGGAATTGACAAGTCAACCTTAAAAGGTTACAAATAAAATGAAACCTCTCTTTCTTCTTCATGCTCCACATCAGAGAGTAGGGTAATGCTATCTATAGATGGATGGATGACACCAAAAGGAATTGGAATCAATTTATTCGACTATTGACACAATTATTTAAAGATTTGGTTGATTGAGGGATGATATGGTAGCTCTTGAGGGTCTACCTCTGTTGTCTTATTGTACCAAACTTTAGTATCATCCAAACATGATTATATGTGTGAAGTAGATGGAAATGAATGATTAACATGCTTCAGAACCCTCCATTTGTTCGAAGATGCTTTAATGTTTAATAGCCAATTTCTAAATCAGCTCCTAAGGACCCAAAGACTAGGGTTTCCTCAACCATCCATGTGAGAAAATTATAAAATTTTCCATCAACAAATGATTCTTCTAGGTGAATTTGGTCTCTCCAACAGGTGTAATAAACTTCATAGCTAACCAAATAAGAAGGGATGGAAACAAATGTATTTACCTGAGCTTTGGCACTCTTGGTAGTTGTTCTTGATAAAATCAACAACATGCTCTGCCCAATTGTATGTTTTCCCTGACTTCGCTATCTCTCAAATTGCTTATAGAATTATTAATTTTATGTCCGAATCTATCCCGACTGGTGTGAGGAAAAGAGCCACAATCATGCAAGTACATTTAACCAACAAATCTTGGACTTGTCCAATTACTAGTCTCCTTGAATTCTTGTCTGTCGTCCCTTCGATGAATTCTATAATCCACTTGTTATAGTCAATTGTGTTAGGTACCTTCTCACCTTTAAATGGGGGTCCAATTGATGAGCACCAATATTGTAGCAATAATGCTGCAACTCTTGGGATACCAGCTGTTCAACCCGGGGTTTGTAAAAACTTAGAGGTGACAATGATGTATACACAAGTAAAAGTGATGGTTCTGCCTTTTATCACGGTTCAACTGGCGAGAGACCACTAGGGTTTTCAAGCTAGACTTCTATGGATTCATAAGAAGCTTTTTTCCTTGATGAAAGAAATAGAAATCTACTCTAAGAGGGAGCTGATCTACTGCAATAATGAAAAATATTGAAATTCAATGCTAAGGCACACCATTTCCTAATTCATTTCTAAGAGCTATGATTTGCAATGATGCTAAATTAACATGAAAAAAATGCTACTATCCTAATAATGGAAGTAAAACACATCAAACAAAACTTTTATGCATGTAAAGGACTATAATAAATCTATTTTGTCTTTTTATGCTTTTCATGAAAAATCAAGTGTGAAGACTAATCTCTTTTGAGAATGTGGCACATGGTTTAGGGATGCTGGTGGATGGCTGGAAGGTTTAGGAGATGGTTGGAAGCTTTGGGGGACCCTTGGGTGACCTTGGTAGGCTTCCTAGAGGTTTTCCCTCAATTCAGCCTCAAAACAGGCCACTGCAAGAAAACCTACAGGATGTACTAGAAACTTACAAGATTCCTTGTATTTCTACAAGATACAGCCGTGAGCAAAATGATGGTTGTTGGAGGTGATGGAAGGCTTAGGGAAGGTGGTTGATGGGTGGAATGGAGTGAGAAAAGGCCTAGGATCACTCATAACCCAAAACCAAGTTTAGGAGATGGTTGGATTCGCTCAAAATTATCGAGGAAATTTCTATGTAAAATGATGAAATTGGTGAAGGTTTTGATGAAAAAAAGGAATGCATATGGGTGGATGAAGTTGGAAGGTGGTTGCTTGCTATGAGATCTCTGTCTACTTCTGAAGCACCTGCTCTGCATCAAACATGTGTAATTTCCAAAAAGTCATGTAAACAAGAAGAATTCTCATGAGCTAGAAAAGCAGAATTTAATGAACTAACTGTCTACCTTATGCATGAAGAAATTGTTGAATAACATGGAATCATGGATGAGATCTACTACAAGAATGAAGATAGAAGAGATGGCAATGAAATCCTACTTTGAAAAATTGATCAAATGCTAGTTTAAGTACAACAAACTCTAAATATCATGAAAGAAATGGAAATCTGTCTTTTTGGGCTGCATAAGGGTCTTTTCCTCAAATCATGATCCTAGAAGGAAGAAGTGAGGCCAAGACACCTACTAATAGCTTTTTAGTGCTTCTTTTATCCCCACCAACGTGCTACTGAAGTAAGGCACAAATGGAAGTAAACTAATAAACAACCAATCAAATATACACTACTTGTAATGAACATACCTCTAAAGACAAATTAACAATGATGCTACGAAACTAAGCTAAACATACAGATACAAAAAGAGAAGCCTTGGCTTCCAGGGTTGGGCCCTAACCTAAGAGCTTTAGCTCCCTGAGTTAACTCAGTGCTGGCTCAAAACAAAACTCACTCTTATTACCAAAATAGAAAATTACATCAGAATCTTCCACAAGTCTAGAGCTCGAAAAATAACTTAGAGTTTTACCACCAAAAATTCGAATCCTAATGAGGCTCTAGGCCTCTCTACTTTTACAACTGAAGTCCCCAACGAAATCCATAAAATTAGGGAGGCTCGGCTGCCAAACTCAAGATAAACTAGCTCTTTGTCTCTCACTTGCTCGGCTGCCTTCTAATCCTCATGACTTGGCTACTTGCACTTCGAGCTGGTGTGATAAATGGAGAAATATTCAAATGGGGGAGAAGTAAATGAGGAGGATTTACCTCCTATAATCCCTCTCCCTTGTCCCATTCGAGTTTCAACCTTAGTCCTTGCCAAAATTCCTTGATTTTCTCCTTCAAACCTGCATTCAATGCATATTAGCCCACTAGGCATGATATCCCACTCTAACTCATCTCATAACTAAATATAATAAAAAACATGTAATAAGTTGTGAGAAAAGTTTGTTTGACTAAGCTAGGAGGTGAATTAAGGCCCATATAATTACCCAATGATGAGGCTCGCCATCACCCCCTACTGAAAGTGTTTCTCATCCTTTGAGCAACTCAATCAATATCCATATCCTTCATGGCTCTAGTGGCCTCCCTAACATCCCATGCCCCTGCTATGGTTTGTTGAAAATGCAACAAGATGATGGAGCTTAGTGGAAAGGAGTCGCCTTCACTAAGTGGGCCCGCAGGCTATTTTTGGCGCAAAGACTATTTTTAGACTATGTCTATTTTTAGACATATGGATCATGGTCTATGAGTTGCAGGATGCTATTTGTGGATGATTGGTCATGTTGGTAAAAATATATGGACTTCTATTTTTAGACATATGGGCGGAGTCTATTTTTACACCGCCAGGCTAAAAATAGAACAGTCGAATATTATTAGCTCTTAATAATATTTGGACTATAAACATTATATTATCCTCTTGGAGCACTTCAGTTCGAGCTACGGATGTGGCACATGTATCTTTCAGAAGGAAATACACTTTTCTTATGGGTCAGTTGAGCTATTGCATGATGGACTTCAGTTAGAACTCAAGTGATTGAGTTTGGTGGAGTTGATTAAGGAGTTGATGGAGTTGTGTTCAGTTTGACTTGGTTGAACTAGTTGCATTTAGTCTAACTGTAGAATACACTAGTGATGAGTGATGTGAATTAATTCACTAATTATTAACTCATAAAGAAACTAAAGAATACGTCAATTAACTCAGTGCATGGATAGTTCAGTGGAGACAAGTGTTAGAGGTGGGTGAAAGAGTGAGATTGCTATCAGTTGTGACTATAGTTGTGCATGAGATTTGCACATGCATTGATGGAGATTGCCAATGAGGATTGCGTAGTACAAGCCAAGGAAAATGAGCTTAGATCATTCCTATTCTTGCTTTGGATTGCGCAGTAGAGGTAGGCAGACAGCAGAGGAGATTTGAACCTGTGACTTGATTCAGATCTGAGCTAGTTTGTGTGTAGCAGGTGGAGATAGTACTAAGTACTTGTGAGGAGTGTTAGGTTCCCATATTGTCTATTTTTGACCGTATATTTTGCCATTATATTACCCTCTTCAACCCTTAGTTGAAAGCCTTTGCTAGTGTTTTGGCTTAATCACTCCAAAAGGTATAGAGTAACTCTCCTCATTGCTATATGTTTAATTATTCAACACGTAATCATGCTATCTTTATAATTGTTCCCTGAAGTTGATTAAGTGCTGACCAATTGTTGAAACTGCCTAACTGGCAGGATCACATTTTGCAGTTGCTGAAACAGCGGAAACAACGCAAACCGTGAAGCTGAAACAGCAAGAACAACATGAACCTCAAAGCTGAAACAGCACGAACAACACGCGCACTTTGAGGAACAGTTGAGATTTGCGTAACAAATCTGCATCGGCAAAGGAGTCTGACCGATTACTATATTGGTCGTAATGATCATGATCCACATGACTGTAACAATATTCTGTTATCGAGAACTGACTTTCCTATTTTTGGTACAAAAGGGTTGAATCAGAATGTATGAAAATCTTTTGTAATAGATGTCTCCTCTATAAAGAGGAGACATCTACATTAGAGGGATAGACAGAAAAGGAGGGAACAAGTTGTAACACAGAAACTGTAGTGAAGGGATGAGACTAAATCTCTTTTTGTAATATGGTTTATTGGCAGATGAACACAATTCTGTTCTGAGTATTTTATCTTAGTTTCTGTGTTCTAGGGAATCTTGTGAGAAGGACAGGGCCCACCTTCATCGCAAGATTCACCCATCTTCTTTCTATTGTTCGGTGTGTGTGTGATTTCTGTTTATATCACGAGTACTGCTTCTAATGATATTTACTTTTGCTGAAACTCTGTTTTCCTTTTTAACTGATTGATGTTGTATATGAGTGCCTCACCGGTGATTAGGATTTACAGAGTGTATTGGTGAACTGGACAACAGAGGTAGGTGCTGAAAGTCCTTACTCTGAGGATAGGGTCCTGATCCTTTGTTGCAGGACAACCATCACTTCCTTTTGCAGATTTGTTTCCTTTAAGTTATTTGTTCTTACTTCATTCCTGCAATAGGCTGTAACTGCTGTAACACAGAGTAGGGATTTAATAGATAGTAGACTGTTTATACTACAGCTTTTAATACCATTAAGATTGAGTACATACAGTACGTAGTCACCTTTGGAATAATCAGACTTTCCCGGGTTGATAATTTATGTGGCACTCGACTGTTTTATTAATAAACAATTAAAGTGACCAACATTTTGGCGCCATTGCCGGGGAAGGCGACTGAAGATTTTAAGGGTATTAACAATCTTCTTTTAGAGATGCAGGATGCATGAGAGGATGCAAGAAGGTTAACCATTTAGGTGGCAAAGGCAAAGGAGGAGGAAGAAAAAATTTATTGATGATATTATTTCAAAAGCTGAGACATCCCAGAGGTTAAGCTCTCGAAGGCCACAGACCCAACACTCTTCCCAGACAGACTATCAGACAAAGGAAGTAGTGGGACCAGAGAGGGTTATAGAACCATCAGAATATACTGAGGAACCGGTGGAAGAAGACGAACGACCAATACAAGAACCAATAGAGGAAATTAAGGTGGAGGAACCAGTGTAGGACATTGAAATTCCAACAGAAAACTCCGAAGACCGGGCAAGCGCATCAGGAAAACAACCAATGGAGGATAACAATGAAGGACTTTTCGGTGGAGGTCACAGAATAGAAGGAAGGGGAGAAAATTCTCTCTCCACCCTGGAATTCCCTATTGGAGATCTCCCCAGAGGAGCAACTCCTATGAAGAATATCCCACTTTCAGCATTACCCAATTTCCATGGGTTATCCACAGAAGATCCTGATGAATTTCTTTTTGAATTTGATATATTGTGTAGAAGCTATGACTATGTTAATGCCGCTCAAAAATTGAAGTTGTTTCCAGCTACATTAAAAGGGAACGCATTAAGATGGTTCATGAGCTTGGGAGCTCATGTGATTACAACATGGGACCAGATGAAGGAGAAATTTTTGGCTAAATACCAAGATTATTGTCGAACAAGAGAAAGGAAGGAGGAATTATTCAAGATGACTCAGAAGGAGGACGAAAGTCTGGAGGACTTCGTGGAAAGGCTACAGTATAACTTACAGTGATCTGATCATCCTGATATGAGTAAGGATATTCTCAAGTCAATATTGCTAAAAGGGGTATGAGATGATTGTTTAGATATGTTGAATATGCTTGGAAAAGGAGACATATCTAAGGAATCCTATGATGAGATTATCAATCTCTGTAAAAGATGTTCGAGAGGAGCAGCAAGCAGACCAAAGAGAAAAGATAGTACATACTCAAGAGTCCAGAAATCAGCAAGTAGAGGAGCAACACGGGCCGAAATAGGTAACTTACTTGAAGAATTTAAAACTGAAATGATAAGCTCTTTTGCTTCACAAATTGATACCTTGTAGGTTAAAAAGAAGCAGGCATAAGCAAAAGCTACTCTGGCTATTTTCTGCTCTAAATGCAGGGAAAAACACCCACTAAGGGAATGCCCCCTGGACAAGGTACCAATCTGCACTATCTGTAAAAAGGACCATGAGACTCAACAATGCCCTTCTTTGCCAGGAATAAAAGCAACACTGCAGCCAACTGAAGAAGAAGCTAAAGCAGTGTACCTCCTCACACAGAGAAGGCAATGGAAACCACGAGGACAAGGTACGAATTCTAACATGTCGTTTAATCGTTGGAATAATCATCCTCCTTTTCAAACAAATTACCCACCCTTCAATCAAATGCAGTACCCACACTTTAATCAAATGAATTTCCCACCCATGCAGCAACCGAACCCTCCTTTTGTTGATCCTACAATGTGGAATCCCTGGGCTCTACAACAAACCTATTTTAATCAATGGAACCCAAATTGGACAGCTCCACAGATCCCATTTCCAAACCAATTACCTCAGTATCAGTGATCTCTCTCCTTACCATCAAATGCTCCACCAAATAATCAGACAATGAGACCTCAGCTGCCTGTACAACCTAACCCCAACCCGAATAATAATAAAGCTCTGCAGGTAATTGATGTTCAAAACCAACTGGTTTCCCCTATGCAATGTAATGACATTCATTTACGCTCTAGAAGAATAGTTGAACCCATTATTGATGACATTACTTCCGATTCTGATAAAGAAGAAATCGGAAAAGAAAAGTCATCTAATGCTGAAACAGTTGGATCATCCTCTAATAACAATGCTGAAACAGTTGAAACATCCTCTAAAAAGACTACTGAAGTAGCAGAGCCACCATTCCCTGAACGTTTGGCTCTTACCAAAACACTTGAGCCACCTACTTTTAATCTGTTAGGAGAGCTGCAGAATTTATATGTTAAAATTCCACTCTTACAAGCACTGAGAGATGTACCAATTTATGCTAGAACTGTTAGAGATATTTGTATTAAGAAACCTGGAAGAAAAGCTAAGGACCCCCTCACAGTTCATGTGATGGGTGATCTAGCTGCTCTAATGTCAAAAAAAAACCCTCCTATGAAATATGGTGACCCTAGTCATCCTACGGTCACAGTACAGGTGGGAAAAACTTTTGTTTCTAGAGTTCTAGTAGATTTGGGTGCTGCAATAAACATCATGACACTTGAAACTGCACAGTTATTACAGTTAAAGGATGTAATTAGGGAAACCCCAACCATTCTAGAGCTAGCTGATTGCTCCACAATCAAACCTGAAGGAGTCATTGAAGACCTGATAATTTCAGTCGAATCTTGGAACTACCCAGCTGATTTTGTGGTATTACAGACGAAAACAAAGTTGGGGGGGCATCCATTGATTTTAGGAAGACCTTGGCTGGCTACCACAGATGCCTTCATCAGCTGTAGGTCAGGTTCAATAACAATTTCTAATGGATGTGAAACCAAACAGCTTACTCTGTACCCTCATGCTACACCTATGATTAATAATGATAACTCTGTGTGGTTAGATTATGAGGACGATGAGACCCAACCCATTTTGACTGTCGGACAAGCCCTAACTTTTAAGGATTCAACTGAAGATGAATTAATTAGTAGCTTTATTTCTGAACCTTCTTCGGTTAACTCTAAAATACATGATCACTTGGCTACAATCTTGGAATCTGAATCACTAAAAAATCTTAGAACTGAAGACTTATCTCAGACATCAGCTGACACCTCCTCCAAAAGTATAACAGTCGAAATCGAGCCTGGCAAAACATTAAATATAAACCCTAACCTAACATATGCTGAAACACAACAGTTAATGAAGTTACTCCACGAGAATAAACAAGCATTCGCATGGGATTACACAGATATGAAGGGAATTTCTTCTGAATTATGTACTCATCGTATTTATATTAAAGAAGGATCCTGCCCAGTCTGTCAACCCCAACGACGAATGAATCCCAATTTAAGGGAAATTGTGAAGGAAGAACTTCAAAAACTGTTGAATGAAGGATTTATATATCCTATATCTGATAGTGAATGGGTTTCACCATTAGTAATAGTACCTAAGAAAAATGGGAAATGGAGAGTGTGTGTGGATTACAGAGCTCTAAATAAGGCTACTCAGAAAGATCATTTTCCCTTACCATTTATTGATCAGGTACTAGATAATTTGGCAGGTAAGAGATTCTTTTCCTTTTTGGATGGATTTAGTGGATATAATCAGATCAAGATTGCACCCCAAGATCAGGACAAGACCACTTTTACTAGTCCATGGGGGACTTTTGCCTATAGAGTTCTTCCATTTGGACTATGTAATGCCCCAGCAACATTTCAAAGAGCGGTGATAGGAATTTTTCTGATATGCTTAATGATTCCTTAGAAATATTTATGGATGACTTTACTCCTTATGGTGTGACTTTTGAAGATGCTTTACAAAACCTTGAAAAAGTACTTAAACGATGTATAGAAGCACATCTTGCCTTAAGTACTGAAAAATGCCATATGATGATGAATCACGGCATTGTTTTGGGACACTTCATCTCATTCCTAGGAATTCAAGTTGATCCAGCTAAAGTACAAGTAATTCAGACTCTGCCTATCCCTAAAACACAAACTGATGTAAGAATTTTTTTAGGACATGCTGGATATTATAGAAGATTTATCAAGGATTTTTCTAAAATAGCTTCTCCTTTGTTTGTGTTACTTATGAAAAATGCTGAATTTAAGTGGACTGATGGTTGTCAAAAAGCATTTAATGAACTTAAACATCAATTGTCTACAGCTCCCATTTTAAGAGGACCTGACTGGGCACTCCCCTTTCATATATTCTCTGATGCTTCAGATACTGCAATTGGAGCTGTCTTGGGTCAAGAAGAAAACAATATTCCCTATGCTATCTATTTTATTAGTAAAAATATGACCCCTGCTGAACTTAATTATATAGTCACCGAGAAAGAATTCTTAGCATTTATTTATGTTATTAATAAGTTTCGACATTATATTACTGGTTACACTACTTTTGTGCATACTGATCACTCGGCCATTAAATATTTAATGAACAAATCAGTTACAAATGCTCGAGTTACCAGATGGTTATTATTATTACAAGAATTTGATATCACAATTGTAGATTGACCAGGTAAAGAAAATGTAGTTGCTGATTTTCTTTCTCGGTTAAAAACTGATGAAAATATTCCAGTGGATAATTCTTTTCCTGATGAATATTTATTTGCAGTATCTGCTCACTCACCTTAGTATGCAGACATTGCCAGTTACTTAGTTGCAGGGAAACTACCATTACACCTATCGCACAGAGAGAAAAGAAAGATCGTTCAGCAAAGTGCTAGGTACAACTGGATAAGTGGGTGTCTCTTTCACACAGGACTCGATCAGGAAATTCAAAGATGCATCAGAGAAGATGAAGTTTATGATATATTGAAGGCTTGCCACGATGGCCCTTGTGGAGGGCATTTTGCGGACAAAAGAATAGCACACAAAGTTCTTAGAATGGGTTACTATTGGCCCTCACTTTTCAAGGATGCAAAGAAATATGTTAGGGCCTGCGATAGCTGTCAGAGAATGGGCCAGCCTAATCACAGGGATGAAATGCCACTTAACCCCCAGGTAATACTTGAACCTTTTGAAAGATGGGCACTAGATTTTATAGGTCCCATCAATCCTCCATCCAATCAAAGAGTTTATATACTGGTTTGCACAGATTATATGACTAAGTGGGTAGAAGCTAAGGCACTCATCAAAGCTAATGAAGAATCAATGTTAACTTTTCTATTTGAAGAAATCTTTGTTAGGTTTGGTTTTCCTAGAGAGCTAGTTACAGATGGAGGACGTCCTTTTAATTCTCATGGCTTCAAAGATACACTCCAGAAATATCACATTAAGCATAAAATGACTACACCTTATCACCCCCAGGAAAATGGGCAAGTGGAAAGTACAAATAAAGTCATAGAAGCCATTTTAACAAAGACAGTCAAGGAGAATAGAAGGGACTGGTTTCAAAGGTTGCCTGAAGCATTATGGGCTTATAGAACTACTTGAAGGAACACTACGGGTTTTTCACCTTATGAATTAGTTTATGGTAAAAGTGTTTTTTTTCCTGTGGAATTTGAAATCAAAACCTTAAGGACTGCTTTAGCTGTTAACCTTGACTTGACTGATGCATAGACAACTAGGTTGCAGCAGCTTCAGGAATTGGATGAAAAGAGGTTGGATGCCATCCATCAAAAAACCATGATACAACAGCAAAGAACCAGGTGGCATGACAAAACTATTAAGCACAAGCAGTTCCAAAAAGGTAATTGGGCCTTATTATATGACTCCCGTTTTGAAAATTTTCAGGGTAAATTAAGAACAAGGTGGCTAGGACCTTATGAAGTAGATACTGTTTTTCCAAATGGAACAGTCAGACTCCTAACGATTGATGATTCTAGAACACCATTATTAGTAAATGGGTATCGACTTCGTTTGTATAAACAGCCTATTTCTAAAGAGGATTTCAAAGCTACTTGCATGACAGACATACACTATGCCTTTTTGGGGGAACCGGCTATCCCTCAATGCACTTAATTTCCTGTTTATGTATTTATTTTTAGATTAGATTTCTTAACTAATAATCCCTGTCAAGGGTTGCCATGTTACAATTAATTATTTTGCAGATCTTAGCTTTGGATGGTGGCTGAAAAGAAAAATTCCAATATAGGAAGAATTAATCTGCAGATTGGAAAGCATTGCCATGTCATTCCAGATCATAATTCATTCCCTCTACCATTTCCCGTTGCTGAAACACCATTTCCCGTTGCTGAAACACCATTCCCCGTTGCTGAAACACCATTTCCCGTTGCTCAAACACCACTTTCTAGTGTCAAAACACCAAATCCCACTGCTTAAACACCAATCTTTTCCATTTTCCTAAATGTCCCCATTTTTACTCCCGAGAATGAACTATTACTTCAATAGAAACATATCATTCTTTATTCAAAGGAATCAGCCATTTATCCTGTTAATAATATCCCTTCACTACTGCCTCTCATGAATAATAAAAACCTCGTGTATAAAAACCCTCACACCTTACAAACCCTTTCTATAATGATCATTGACCTATTAAGGACGAGATAACACTTTTCGGCGCAACAACCAAAGGTAATTGTAAAGGTATGCATGTTAAGTGTGAATATTAAATTGTAGTTAATGAGGAGATAGTTGACATGACCGCTAAAAGCGTCGTACTGCCAACCATATCATTCAGCCGCAGTTGGGGGGGGATTACCGAAATATTGTAATCATTACATAACACGCTGATCACCGCCATCCCTATTCCTCGCAGTTGTGTCTAATCCACCTCGTTTATACCTTATCACGTCATAATTTCATTTTGCAACGTTCTGCTCTGTTTTGACCTCGGCAACTCGGCTCTGCACTTTGTATTCTGCCTAAAATAGTAACTATGGGAGGAGATGTTGTTAGACATGAACTGGGCTCGACGGCATTACTGGAACTTTACCCAGACGCATACCAAATCTTCCTACAAGCAGGATGGGTGGACTATTTCAGAAGACTTCTGGATTTTGATTTACAGCAGGTTCTGGAATTTGCATGCAATTTGAGGGAGGGGTACTCTACTGTCCAAGGGGTGAGAATCCCAGTAACAGAAGAAGACATAGTGCAAGTTTCGGGGCTTCCAACCAACGGTATTCGCTGGTTCAGCAGGAAGCATCTTATCCTCAATGCACAACAAGATTTCCTGTTACCTGGGGAGCAGGTGGAAGCCAAAGGCAGGGGTGTTGCGCTTCGATCACTACCACCACCTTGGCCAAAGGTTGCAGAATTCGTCAAGCATTACTTCACCTGCGAGGGTCGTTATCAGGTAGTCTACCAACACGACTTTGTTTTATTAAATCATTTGTGGCATGGTCGTCTAGTAAATATGCCCTATTATCTCCTTGGATGTCTAAAAAATATGGCACACTATACTGTGAACGCAAGGCACCAACTCCTCTGCCTCACGCACCATCATTTGGTCCAACTCCTGATAAATAGAGGCTTCGCCCTGCACAATCCACCTCCCCTCAATAACCCTCCCCAGCAAGCTGAGGAAAATCCTCAGCAAAATGAAGAAAATTCCCAGCAAGATGTTGAAACTCAGCAACCAGCAGCAGGAACACCCCAATTGAGCACTGAAAATCTGCAGCAGTCCTCACCCCCTGATGAAGCCGAACCATCCACCCCCATAGTTCATATCCCTACCGATGATTCAGACGAGGATACCCTCATCACTTTCCTTAAGAGGAAAAAGCAACAGAAAGCTGCAACCCCACTAAAAAGAAGAACCAGGGCCTCAGTTAAGGGAGCTACTATTTCTGATGATTCCCTTACCCTGAGTAAAAGTCCTCGCAAGAGGAAAACTACTGTCTCTCCTGGTTCCCTACCTCGGCAACGAACAAGGTTGTTTGCAGCAACTGAGGCCGTTATCCCAAATGTCCCTCCTATCATTTTAAATCCCCGTATTCCGCATAGCCCTGAACCTTCACCTCCTTCACCCTCAGATGCCGAAATACAAAGTGTTCACGATTTTGTGACATCATTTTTCTCAACAGAGGTAGCTGCTCCACAAGAACCAGCTACCGATACATTCAAACTAGACATCCAAGACGATATAGGACATGTGGCTGTTACACAAGAACCAGCCACTGACCCAACAGGTGCCACACAAGAACCACCTGTTGGGAAGCAAAAAGAAGACGACCTGCATGTGGCTGTTACACAAGAACCAGCCACTGACCCAACAGGTGCCACACAAGAACCACCTGTTGGGGAGCAAAAAGAAGATGACCTGCAACCAGCAGGTGCCACACAAGAACCACCTGTTGGGGAGCAAGAAGAAGATGCCCTAGGTGAGACTGATACACAAACTGACCCAACAGGTGATACACAAGAACCACCTGTTGAGGACGCAAATGATGAAGTTAATGCTGAACAACAATTCTCTTCTCCTTTGGAATCTGCAACTATAGAAGCCCCGGTTACTCTAGCCTCCCTACAGGAAGAAAATGAGTTCTTAAAATCAGAAATTAAGGCCTATCAGAAAGAGTTAGCAATGGCTAGGGAAGCCTATAAAAAGGAACTCAATCTGTACATGTTAGCTCAGGTAGCATCTCAAGCTGAAAAGAGTGTAGAGAAAGAGCAATACAGTGAATACATGTGCAGTGAATGTGGGGATATCTATACTCAAGCAGGATATAAGATAATTGCAGTCCCATTGACTGGAGCCAGCCCTGTTATATTAAAAAAGGAACACCCTGCTGTTACACAAGAACCAGCAGGGTCTTCAAGAATTTCAGAAGAAGAAACAGAACCACCCCGGCCTACCCAAGTTATTGATGAGCAGAAACCAGAATCAAAATCTTTTACAACTGTGCATATACAAACTGAACCTCCCTGTGTCAGCAATGCTCATGCACAGACTTCCAGTTTTCAAGAACTAAGCAACACATGGAAGGCAGAATACGAGCTCTCCCAAGGAAAGGCATTTCAACAACAGAAGTCATTATGGCTTAACTATGCCTATAGAAATTGGGAAGCAATGGAACAGTCTCGTGCACAACACAAGGAAAATAAGCAATTAAAAGCCAGACTGTCCCTTATCTTCGATTTGGTCCAGCGCTTACTTGCTACAAGAAAGCCTTCTTTTAATTATTCTGTATTCTTGAGAGAACGCTTAGCGTTCCTCCAATTAAAAGCAATTAAGGATGGAAGACCACACCAGGTCTCTACACCACAACAATTCATTGAGACTTTTGCAGAAGCACCAAACAATGACCAGAACTTGTTGTGTGAACTCTATCTTCACAATGAGGCTATGCCTGAAGATAGAAAGATTAATTTACTTCCTATTTGTGGTGATATTCAAATAAGAGCTTTTATTTCCTTTTTGGCCAACCAGCTTACTTGGCAGAATGCTTTTATGTTTGCAAAACACAATGAGGAGAACTGTCTTCTCTGGATTCGTCCGGAACCACAGAATGCAACCATCTTCCTTATGGAACATCAACGGAATCTACAAGAACCAGGGATGACCGATCATATTAGGAATCTGCAAGCAGCAGTCCTGGAAGACTGCCAACATTATGTCAAAACTAAAGGGCCTCTAGCCATAAAAGCAAATGAATTATTCTAGGAACACTGTCCCAAAGAAAGACGGGAATATCATCCCTACAATCCCCTCAATCTTCAGGCGGCAATCTCACGGATACCTGATTATGTAAAATGCATGAGACAATGTGCTGAATGGTGGATTGGTTACCATTTTCATTTCCCTCTCTTATGGCTTCTTGGAGAACAATACAAGGCTCAATTTACATTGACTAAAAAGGAAGAGTTGGTAGCATGGAAGAGACTTCAGAATGTCCAAGGGTTCAGAGACATGGTTGACAACACCTTCTACACTTACTGCATAAGCAATTTACACTGTTCAGCCTAGTATTCTGATTCTGATTCAGAGTAGACGTTGCATGCAGACATGCAACATTTTCAGTTGGGGGGGATGTTAGGTTCCCATATTGTCTATTTTTGACCGTATATTTTGCCATTATATTACCCTCTTCAACCCTTAGTTGAAAGCCTTTGCTAGTGTTTTGGCTTAATCACTCCAAAAGGTATAGAGTAACTCTCCTCATTGCTATATGTTTAATTATTCAACTCGTAATCATGCTATCTTTATAATTGTTCCCTGAAGTTGATTAAGTGCTGACCAATTGTTAAAACTGCCTAACTGGCAGGATCACATTTTGCAATTGTTGAAACAATGGAAACAGCACAAACCGTGAAGCTGAAACAACAAGAGCAGCATGAACCTCGAAGCTGAAATAGCACAAACATCACGCGCACTTTGAGGAACAGTTGAGATTTGCGTAACAAATCTGCATCGGTAAAGGAGTCTGATTGATTACTATATTGGTCGCAATGATCATGATCCACATGATTGTAACAATATTCTGTTATCGAGAACCGACTTTCCTGTTTTTGGTACAAAAGGGTTGAATCAGAATGTATGAAAATCTTTTGTAATAGATGTCTCCTCTATAAAGAGGAGACATCTACATTAGAGGGATAGACAGAAAAGGAGGGAACAAGCTGTAACACAGAAACTGTAGTGAAGGGATGAGACTAAATCTCTTTTTGTAATATGGTTTATTGGCAGATGAATACAATTATGTTTTGAGTATTTTATCTTAGTTTCTGTGTTTTGGGGAATCTTGTGAGAAGGACAGGGCCCACCTTCAGCACAAGATTCACCCATCTTCTTTCTGTTGTGTGGTGTGTGTGCGATTTCTGTTATATCACGAGTACTGCTTCTAATGATATTTACTTTTGCTGAACTCTGTTTTCCCTTTTAACTGATTGATGTTGTATATGAGTGCCTCACCAGTGATTAGGATTTACAGAGTGTATTGATGAACTGGACAACAGAGGCAGGTGCTGAAAGTCCTTACTTTGAGGATAGGGTCCTGATCCTTTGTTGCAGGACAGCCATCGCTTCCTTTTGCAGATTTGTTTCCTTTAAGTTATTTGTTCTTACTACATTCCTGCAATAGGCTGTAACTGCTGTAACTGCTGTAACACAGAGTAGGGATTTAATAGATAGTAGACTGTTTATACTACAGCTTTTAATACCATTAAGATTGAGTACATACAGTACGTAGTCACCTTTGGAATAATTAGACTTTCCCGGGTTGATAATTTATGTGGCACTCGACTGCTTTATTAATAAACAATTAAAGTGACCAACAAGGAGTATTGTACTATGTATTGTTACATGTTATCTATCATTATAATATACAGATAGTGTGGGTTTTTTAGCTGTATGCTTTCCCCGGTTACATACTGTGTTGATATGTGTTATTGATGTGTTTCAATGTGCGCATGTGAATGTTTTGATTCTGCAAATTGATGATCAATGTAGAGGAGGTTATGTATTATGCATGCATTCCGCAATAGTGTATAATCAGGATAATGTCTGTGAATAAGTGTCATATTATTCAAAATTTCTACATGGTATCAGAGCAGAGTTGATCATCAGATCTATTATTCAGAAAGTGTTTACATTTTATTTCTTCAGGCAGAGTCTGTAATCAGGCCAAGTAGCCTCTGGATTCATCCTTCTTTTGGAAGGTGAGTTATCCGGTAAAAGCCCATACAGTCAATATTTTTACGAGAAATACTTTGTTCTCATGAATTTTAGATCAGAAGCAGTTGAGTTTTGAGCTGGTGGAATTCGAATTTGCAGCAGTATTTTCTTGGTGTCAAAGTTGAAATGTCTTTCAACGGATTGCGATTGGAGTATGCTCTTGAGGGCAGCTTGAATTATATTGCATGGAAAGATAGGATGGAGGCGTTGTTAGATGACAATGGGCTGAAGGAGTTCATAGAGGCTGAGGTCCCAAAGCCTACTGATGCTGCTCACGTTGAGGTTTGGCAAAAGAAGATAGCAAAGTGTCGAAGGATTCTATTCGAGGGCATGAAGGATCACATTGTGTCCAGCCTGCATGGAAAGGCTTCTCCATACTTGATGTGGAAAGTGTTGACAGATCTATTCCAAAAGAAAGAGTGACCAGAGGAAGTTGGTGCTCAAGGATAAACTTAGAAACATTAAGTGTGACAAAGGAGATAGTATGCCCAAGTATCTCACGAAGTTCACCCAATGCAGGGATGAGCTGGGAAGTGTGGGGGTGACTGTCGATGATGAGTACTTAGTGAGCTTGGCTCTTCTTGGTCTTTAGAAGAGTTGGCATTCCTATCAAGACTCTGTCAATGGTCGGGAGAAATTGCCAGGATGGGATAGACTTTGGTCAGATCTTGTGCAAGAGGAGATCAGGCGGAATACTAGGGATAGAACTTCATCAAAGGCACCTCATGAAGAAAATTGCGCTTTGGCTGCCAAAGCAAAGAAGGGGAAGAACAAGAAAGCTTCTCATTCCAGTACGAAAGGCAAGAAGCAGGACATTTCCAAGGTGAAGTGCTTTCACTGTCACCAGCACGGACATTACGCCACAAATTGTCCACAGAAGAAGGAAAATAAGTAAGCTGCTGGATCTGCAGCGGGAGAGGCCTTAGCCTTGCAGTTTGAGCTGGATTTTTCATTGATCGCATGCTTGGTATCAAGTGTGATGGGATTGGTATGGTTCTTGGACAGTTGTGTGTCTTTTCACATGACAGGAGATCGAGATTTGTTTTCTGATCTGAAGGAGAAAAATCTTGGAGTGCACATCGAGATGGGCGATGATGGTAGATACAGTGCGATCGGTATCGGTACCATTTCCTTTGAGAGGGAGTCTGGTAAACCCTTCGTATTGAAGGAAGTGATGCATGTTCCAGGATTGAAGAAGAATCTTATCTCTGTGGCAATGTTAGAAGACAAGGGATATGATGTTGTTTTCAGCGAGGGAAAGGCTTTCCTGCGCAGTAAGAAAACTTGAGAAACCCGGAAGATAGGGGTTCGAGTTAGGAACCTTTATCAGTTGCATGTAGATGGCTGTGAAGCAATGGCATGCAAGGTAGAAGGATTGGTGAGCCGGGATGATAGCGAGCTGTGGCACAGGAGATTGGGCCACCTTCACCATGGAGCCTTGAAGATACTGTAGCAGATTACTACTGGGCTTCATAAAGGCACTCTTGCGCAGTCAGATCAGTGCAAGGGGTGCACTTTGGGAAAATTTGTGAAAGCCACCTTTCATGAGAAGGATAGTCACGCCACGACGATCCTTGAAAGAATTCACACAGACGTGTGTGGACCTTTCTCAGTAGCTTTGACAGCAAAGCACAGGCACTATGTGATCTTTGTTGATGATTTCTCTCGAAAGTACTAGATCTTCTTCATGCAGAAGAAGAGCGAGACATACTCAAAGTTCTGTGAGTTCAAAGCACTGGTCGAGAAGGAATCGGGGAAGAAGGTGAAGGCTCTTAGGAGCATCAATGGTGGTGAATTCATCTCTGGCGAGTTCAAGGACTTCTGCAGCACAGAAGGGATTCGAAGAGAGCTCATAGCTCCCCATAACCCACAACAGAATGGGGTTGCTGAGCGGAAGAACAGAACGATTGTGGGTGCTGCACGGGTGATGTTGCATGATCAGGGCCTACCCCTTCACTTGTGGGTGAAAGCATGCAATACTGCAGTATATGTGCAGAACTGTTGTCCTCACAGGATACTTGGCATGAGTACACCTGAGGAGGCTTATTTTGGTAAGAGGCCTGATCTTTCTCATTTGAGGATTTTTAGTTCTAACGTTTACATGCATGTGACGAAGGATGCTAGGAAGAAGCTGGAGACGACCGCAGAGGTTGGGATATTTGTGGGGTACACTGATACACCCCACAACTATCGTGTGTATTTGCCAGACAATCACAAGATTGTTGTGTGACGGGATATCAAATTTCAGGAGGAGAAAGCCATGAAGTGTTCGCTTGAGAGGAGCCACACTTCCATGCAGATGAGGAGCTATTAGTTCCTAAGGATGAGCTTCAGGATGTGGATCAGCCACAAGATGAAGTTCATGGAGTGGAAGAGGCCACTCATGCAGCGCCAACCATCAGAGGGTGAAAGCACACTACAGAAGCTGAGCGACTGGCTCAAGATGTAGAGAAGGTTGTAGGGCCACCTAGAGGACAAGGCAGATAGAGACAATCACCTGATTGGTACACTGGATACATGGCTCTTGTGAGCAAATGTGTTGTGACTGAGCCATCCTCTTTCGAGGAAGCTGTGGAGGATCTTGCATGGGTAGATGCCATGGTGGAAGAGTATGATTCAATTGTCAGAAACAGTGCATGGGAGATTGTCCCAAGACTGGAAGGGAAATCAGTGGTGGGTTTGAGATGGATCTACAAAGTGAAGCAGGCAGTTGACGGGAGTGTGGAGAAGTACAAGGCGAGATTTGTTGCCTTAGGCTTTTCACAGATAGAGGGGATCGATTATGAGGAAACCTTTGCACCTGTTGCAAGGTATTCTTCCATATGGACGATTCTTGCTCTCTTAGCGCAGATGGGGTGGCACATTCATTAGATGGATGTGAAGACTGCATTCCTCAACGGAGTAATTGAGGAGGAGGTGTACATAGAGCAACCCGAAGGTTTCGAGATCTTCAGCAGCGAGTCGCATGTGTGTAGGCTCAAGAGAGCGTTGTATGGGTTGAAATAAGCACCACGTGCTTGGTACACATGGATAGACAATTATTTCACCGGACTTGGATTCTCCAAAAGTGAGGCAGATCCTAACCTATACCAGATTGTGGTGGAGGGTAAGTTGCTTATCATTGTACTTTATGTAGATGATTTGATTCTGACAAGTGATGAGCTGTTGATACCTTCATGCAAGGATGATCTTGCTAGGGAGTTTGAGATGAAGGACTTGGGCCTCCTTCATTATTTCCTGGGATTGGAAATTTGGCAGTGCAGTGATGGACTATTTGTTTCTCAGGGTAAGTATGCTCTGGAGATACTGGAGAAGTTCAACATGCATGGTTGCAAGTTTGTTGATACTCCTATTCCTGGAGGTTGAAGGAAGGAGGATGCTACTTCAGTGGAGGTAGTGGATGCCACTATTTATCGACAGTTGTTGGGGTCGCTTATGTATCTGGTCAATACACGACCCGATATATGCTATATTGTTAACCATCTTTCACAAGCTATGGTTAAGCCAACCAAGCTCTTCTGGAAGGCAGGCAAGCATGTATTGCGTTATCTCAGAGGCACATCGAAATATGGATTGTGGTACAGACAGGAGGATGAGGTGAAGCTATGTGGCTTCACGGATGTAGATTGGGCAGGGAGCCCAACGGACAGAAAGAGTACATTTGGAGGGATTTTCAGTATTGGGTCAACAGCAGTTTCTTGGTACAGCAGGAAGTAGAGATCCGTGGCACTCAGTTCAGCAGAGGCTGAGTATATGGTAGCAAGTTTGGCTGCATGTGAGGCTAAATGGATGAGGAAGATCCTGGTCGGGTTGTTCGGGTCACACTTGGAGCCTACACTGATTTATTGTGATAACCAGAGTTGCATTAAACTATCAGCTAATCCAGTATTTCATGATAGATCTAAGCACATCGACATCAGGTACCATCATATCAGAGATTGTGTGCAGCGGAGAATCATGTTACTTTCATACATTCCAACGGAGGATCAAGATGCTGATATCTTGATGAAGGTGCTCACCAGGAGCAAATTCGAATACCACCGAGGCAGGATAGGGGTTGTTGATAATCCATATCTTGTTGAGAGGGAGTGTTGAAAATGCAACAAGATGATGGAGCTTAGTGGAAAGGAGTCGCCTTCACTAAGTGGGCCCACAGGCTATTTTTGGCGCAAAGTCTATTTTTAGACTATGTCTATTTTTAGACATTTGGATCATGGTCTATGAGTTGCAGGATGCTATTTGTGGATGATTGGTCACGTTGGTAAAAATAGATGGACTTCTATTTTTAGACATATGGGCGGAGTCTATTTTTAGACTGTCAGGCTAAAAATAGAATAGTCGAATATTATTAGCTCTTAATAATATTTGGACTATAAACATTATCTTATCCTCTTGGAGCACTTCAGTTCAAGCTACGGATGTGGCACATGCAATTGTTAGAAGGAAATACGCTTTTCTTATGGGTCAGTTGAGCTATTGCATGATGGACTTCAGTTAGAACTCAAGTGATTGAGTTTGGTGGAGTTGATTGAGGAGTTGATGGAGTTGTGTTCAGTTTGACTTGGTTGAACTAGTTGTATTTAGTCTAACTGTAGAATACACTAGTGATGAGTGATGTGAATTAATTAACTAATTATTAACTCATAAAGCAACTAAAGAATACATCAGTTAACTCAGTGCATGGACAGTTCAGTGGAGACAAGTGTTAGAGGTGGGTGAAAGAGTGAGACTGCTATCAGTTGTGACTATAGTTGTGCATGAGATTTTCACATGCATTGATGGAGATTGCCAATGAGGATTGCGCAGTACAAGCCAAGGAAAATGAGCTTGGATCATTCCTATTCTTGCTTTGGATTGCGCAGTAGAGGCAGGCAGACAGCGGAGGAGATTTGAACCTGTGACTTGATTCAGATCTGAGCTAGTTTGTGTGTAGCAGGTGGAGATAGTACTGAGTACTTGTGAGGAGTATTGTACTATGTATTGTTACATGTTCTATATCATTATAATATATAGATAGTGTGGGGTTTTCAGCTGTATGCTTTCCCCAGTTACATACTGTGTTGATATGTGTTATTGATGTGTTTCAATGTGTGCATGCGAATGTTTTGATTTTGAAAATTGATGATCAACGTAGAGGAGGTTATGTATTATGCATGCATTCTGAAATAGTGTATAATCAGGATAATCTCTGTGAATAAGTGTCATATTATTCAAAATTTCTACATGGTTTCCTCTTCTTGTTCATAGAAACCTGCTTTCTTTTCTACCTCCTCCCACTGCCTCTTTTCTTCTTCTTCCCTCCTTCCTTCTAACATTCCTAAGAGCAGTGGTGGACTAAGTTTCAAGCCAATCCAATTGACTTTGAGCCTTTGTATGGATTGCTTGTACATGGGTGTCCTGTTCAATGCTTCTCTCATTCTTTGAGGAGAGTGGTACTCTCTTATCTTTAAACTGTATGGCAATGTGTTCCATCTCCTGAGGCAAGCATGTATGCTTTCATCCCCTAACAACTTGAACATGTCCTCAAAATGTGAAATTGCTTGCTCTTGGGCAGCAAGATACTTGGGTGCAAGCTAAGGATAATTTTCAATTAAATTATGTGTGTTGATGAGGGCCATTGGATTGGACTTCTTAGCTCTGATCATAAGGGGCTCTATTTGTTATTTTTCCAATATCTTCTTCATTTCTGCAGCCCTTGCTTCCTCATGGTTCATCCATGATGCCAAAGCCATCAACTATAAATATCCTAGCTTGGCATTAGGGTCCCATATATTCATGTTTGTTAAGGCCATGTTATGAAAATAAAACTCAGACATCTTGGCCCTGTCTTCCAATGTACTTTGATCAGAAAGATCAATGAACTGTCTATAATCCTGAAATGGCATAGTGCCTCTCTGTGCTAGGGTATTGATATGGAATTGCATCCACTATTCCTTGAGGTATAGGGTGTAGGATTTAGCTAGAATCCTACACTGGATTGCTTCCAAAGAGAGACTGGAAATCCATGCCAATTGGTTCTATCTTTCTTGTAGTTGTCCTTTCAACCATGCATTTTATGTCTTTAACTGATTTCTCATTATGGCCTCTTTTTCTCTCAAGCTACTTAATTCTCTGCACATCTCCTTGAGCTTCTCCTCCATGTGACCAATGTCTTCCACCCCCTTGGATTTGGCATTCTACATCCATCGATGAGTTATGGCTCTCTCCTTCTCAAGCTCAAAGAATAGTGGAATAGCAAATTTTTGTAGAATGACCATGCCCCCTTTAATAAATTTGTAGTAAGATTCAAGGTTAGGTTGGGGGCTAGGTTCCTTTAACTATGGGTCCCCTTATTTAGTTTCTTACTGTAGGCTTCCCTCCTTATCCAATTTTTGAGTCTCCTGTAGGTTTAACAGAGTATCCTGTAGGACTGCTTCAGCTTCCTGTAGGTCTTGGAGTATATCCTATAGGATTTTGTTTCCTTTGGATGAGGTGGATCTAGTTATAGGCCTTCTCACATAGGTGATATGAGACGCAGGAGGAGGCATTTTCTCGTACTGTTTAGGTGAGTCCTCAATCACAACGGCAAATTTGGTTGGTGTTTGGGGTTTCCCCTTCCTTATCCTTGTGCTTTTCCTTGTCCTGAAATATAAGGGGGTTTGCCTCTGTCTTTTTCCTTTCTGTTTGATAGGGTTGCTAAGAGCAGTGAGGGAAACTGCTACTTCTAACAATCTAAACTTTGAAACGGGAACTATAAACTCAAAACGGGAACTCTGGCCAAAAAACCCCAAAAAAATATCAAAAACAGCGCTAAAAAGGAAAAGTGTGTATACTGGAACGATGGTTTTTTTTTTTTTTGGGTCAATTTTGAACATGTTTTAAAAATGGTAGTGAAAACGAAATTTTTGTGCAAAAAAGCAGCTTGAAAACAAAAAAGTGATGATATTGGAATGATGATTTTTTTTAAGGGTCAATCTTCAACATTTTTAAAAAATGCTAGTAAAACCGAATTTTTATGTGCCAAACAAAGTTGTTTATGAGGAAAAACACACTAATGTTTTTGGTAGAATAACATTTTTCTTTCCTAAGTATAAATTCAACATGTTCTCAACCATAAAATGCTAGATACAAAAGAAATTGAAATTTTTTCAACCATAAAATTAAAAAACCATGACATTATGAACAAATTACATCACTAAATGAATTCAAAATTCATTATTTGTATATTGAATGAAACATACATTATATCTCTAATTTAATGTTGCATTGTAGATATTCTAAACAATAAAAATTATCATAATTAAGACATATAATCCAACAACATAAAAATGACTCATAACTTCTCATTTAACACCATATGGAAATCAAAAATTTTATTTCAAGATACGATGCATACATCAGTTATATAAACTGTCTTAAACAATTATTCAAAATCACTCATATTTTCTTGCACACCATCAGAATTCACATCTTCAGATGAGTGACAGGATGCTGACAAAGATGTTCCATAATCTTCTCTTTCATCAACTAATGCCCCATTTGAGTCCACATGCATGCCCACCATTTCAGGTTTCAAAATTCTTCCAGATCTACGACTGGTTTCAGTAGACTCCCATCTCAACGCTATTCCTTTTGGTAACAACCTTTTCAGAATCTCTATCGTCTTGAAGTGAAGAGTTCCTCTCTTTGTTAAATTGAAGTCATAAACAAGTATGTCAACATCCTCAAATTTTAATATGTCTGTGTGGCGGCGATTTATATTTTTACCCTTTATTTTTCTCTTTCTGCCATTTTTTTGTCAGCTACCATCTCTGGCTTATACACACCATTGAATGGGTGTGTATTTGTGGCATACCAATGTACTTCAACACCTATAACATCTTCATTTTCTATAAAGACCTTTATAACTTTAGCAACCCAGAATGGATAGCCATTGGGATCTCCATCTGCTAGCACTCTGATCATGTAACCCTCCTTAATATCCTATACTGAACCCCTGTAAAGGTCTTCCATGGCTTCACGTTGTGCATAATATCTTCTGGAACCAATATACATCTCTCTTTCCTCTGCCTGTGAAGAATTAATAATACCTTGAGATTGTTGTTGTTCAACAATGTTTATTTCCTCATGTTCATTCGACACATTTTGTGGCCAAATAAATGGATTTTTCAAAGGTATATCTTCATTTGTTGTTGTTGAAATAATATCACTTTGATTATTGAAAAATGACTCCCACTAAACTGAATCGGCAATGTCAAAGTACTCATATGTATATATAATACTTTTTTTAATTTCTTCTAGGCAATTAGAATAATTTATATCTCTATTTTGTCTGCGTGCATTATGAACTTCACCAACTGATTGTAATAACAATATTTTTGATTCAAATATTGGATGATCTGGAATGAACTTCAAAAATTGCAAACCTGATGACGGTGCCCATTCTACATTGGTTGAATACTTCTTGCCCCATATTAGTGTTTTCCCATCAATTTTTTTGATACGAAATTGATGTTGGAAGCTAATGTCATTAAGTTGTTCAATGCATTTCCCCTCACCATATGATCCTAGAATAAACCTTCGCATGTCAATAGTTTCTTCCAACACATCAAAAGTAGGCTCTGACATGTATGATTTCTTAATACATTCAATTAATGATGGCAAGCTCCCAACTTCCTTCCTCCTCAATGTGACTAAAAAACAACTGAACATCTGATCAATATGGTCGTGAGTGTGCCCAACAAGAAGGAAACCAACTTTTACCTTTTGAAAAATTCTCAATTCAACAAGCATGTTTAGATATCCAAAAACAAATTGATTTTTGTTTTCACGGCAAGTGTTGTCCAATTGTAGATACAAAACTTCAGGAAGATTACCAAACCAATGAGAAAGCACATCATGAATTATGGTTATGGTCAGATTTGCATCATTATGAATATTTGGAGCTGTGAAGTACACCCTTGGCAACATTTTCCCATTGAAGACCATACAACTGACCAAGTGATACTGAATAAAATTTTCCTCCTGTAAATTTTTGGGTGTGCGAAAAAAATGTGGTAAGAGTGTTTTCTTCTAGTCCATACCATCAATTATCAAACCCAAATATTTATTCGGATTATCATAACACTTCTTTCGATGCTTGTACAACTTTTTCCTTTCATTTGTTTGTTGTTCACGATGCTCCTGAAGTTCTTTGACAATTGAATCTACACAACATAAAAGAAAGCCATTAAGAAATACGTTTTCATAGTTGATGACTATACAATTTTAAAAGTTAAAGTTATGAATGCTTACCTCTTTCTGACCCTTCACATTTGTCCCTTTTTTATTTAAGAGAAGCACATGTACTGCAAATCCCCATCCTTGTCTTCTTAGGAATATGAACATTGTTGAATTCTTTCTTCCATACCTTCACAAAATATTGATATGTAATAAACCG
This sequence comes from Pinus tabuliformis, assembly GCA_031772625.1. Lineage (NCBI taxonomy): Eukaryota > Viridiplantae > Streptophyta > Pinopsida > Pinales > Pinaceae > Pinus > Pinus tabuliformis. The sequence continues at coordinate 1,483,689,402 of CM062819.1, read as the reverse complement.
GCCATGTCTCTCAGCACCTTCTGCATATTCTTTGTATAAGTTGTAGATTTCTTGTCTTGAAAAATTATCTGGAATATGTATTGTCTCTCTATTTGGCATACACTCTCCATGCTTTGAAAAGAAATCTTTCATCCATGACATTGCAGTATTTGATAATGGCCCAAACTGTCTTTTATGACGTACTTTTGAATAAAATGTGGGATCCTTTTCCAAATTTTCTTGAATTCTCGAGAGACGAAAATTCCCAATCGAATGAAACATTTTGAAAGCTTTTCTACAGATAAATAAAGTCCTAATATGATAATCATAACTTGACAATGTAGATTGCATGCACCCAACTAAATATGAATTTTGCATGCTTTTATTCATTGACAAATATCTCTTCCTGCTCTCTAATGCAAATTTGAAATCCATATGTTTCAAGCAATATTTTTGGCAACATTCACTTGAAATGAGAGCACTGATAGAACTTCTTCTCGTCAGATATTCTGCTCTACCCCTTGTATAGCTAGAACATCTTGCATTGATACGAAAAGCTCTGCTTCTACTCCTCGATACAATATTTTTTGGCAACATCTCCATCATTGGATCATCATTTTTATAAGGATTTTCATCATCATTAAGAGGAATGTTATCCATACTATGATCAGTTGTGCTTTTCAAATACTGAATTGGAGGACATTCTTCATCTTCCCCTTCTTCAGTGCTACTGTCATAGTCCTTAGAATTCAGACTGAATGGAAAATTTGACTCGATGTATTGGATATGCTTCATCATGTGCATTGTCAGTGCTACTCTCATAGTCCATAGAATTAGGACTGCGTTGAAAATGTAACTGTTTACTTACTGAAAATGTTACATCCTGTCCTTTGTCACTGCTACCTTTATACTCATTAGAATTAGGACTAAGTGCATCATCCTATCCTTCATCACTGCTACTCTCATAGTCCTTAGAATTAGGACTAAGAGGACACTGTGACACCCCATTCTTTTGAAATTCATCATCACGCTCTTCATCACTGTTGCTCTCATAGTCCTTAGAATTAGGACTAAGTGGAAACCGTGACACTCCATTCTTTTGAAATTCATCATCCCGCTCTTCATCACTGCTGCTCTCATAGTCCTTAGAATTAGGACTAAGTGGACACCATGACACTCCATACTTTTGAAATTCATCATCATGCTCTTCATCACTGCTGCTCTCATAGTCCTTAGAATTAGGACTAAGTAGACACTTTGACACTCCATTCTTTTGAAATTTGTTATCACACTCTTCATCACTGCTACTCTCATAGTCCTTAAAATTAGGACTAAGTGGACATTGTGACACTCCATTCTTTTGAAATTCGTCATCATGCTCTTCAACACTGTTGCTTTCATAGTCCTTAGAATTAGGACTAATTGGATACTACCGTGACATTCAATTATTTTGAACTTCACCATCATGCTCTTCATCAATGTTGCTCTCATATTCCTTAGAATTAGGACTAAGTGGAAATCGTGACACTCCATTCTTTTGAAATTTGTCATCAAGCTCATCGTCACTGCTACTTTCATAGTCCTTAGAATTAGGACTAAGTGGAATCTGTGACTCTTTATTTATTTGAAATTCTCCATCCCCTCTTTCATCAGTGTTGCTCTCATAGTCCTTAGGATCAGGACTAAGTGGAAGAATTGACTTTCTATTCATAGTGGAAGAGTTCCCGCTATATTCATCAATATCAATAGAGTTGTTACGCAATGAAGATGTTGATGCTAGATAAATCGAAACTTCACTATCAGGACAATCCATCCCTTTCAAATAGAAGATGTTGAATGATACAAATGGAGAGTCACTTAAAGATATTATATAGCTTAGAGAATGAAATTTTCCCTCCAAAAATTTTCCCTCTAAAAACTTTCACAAAAATATTTCCCTCCAAAAAGTTTGTTAGATTTATTTCCCTTCATTATTTTATTCTACAATTTATTGAAAAATGTAAACTAAACTTTTTTATGAAATAAATCATTAAAATTAAAATTGTAAACTACAACTTCTACCTAAATTATTTTAATAGTTAAAGTATATAATATTTACTAAACAATTGAATGTTTTTTTTTAATTTTTTATAATACATTCTAAAACAAATTAATCCCACATTCACCTCGCTGTAAAACAATTCCATAATATTCACTTTATCATATTTTCCTTCATCACCATAAAAAAATTAACATGTTAAATTTTTTTAAAACAAATTAATCCCACATTAACCGTACAGTAAAACATCTCCGTAATTTCACCTATATAATAAATTCCATTTTCACTATTACTCACATCACATCAAGGTTTCTGAGGTTTGTTGAAAGACTTGGAGCGAATTTGTGGAGTAGCTACATTGCTATCAACAACATATTCAATGAAGAATTCTCGCAATTGAAAGGTTAGTTAAAAAAATTTCCTTGACAATTTTCATGTTAAATAAATTAATGAAGTAGATTTTTTTTTTTAAATTAATACTTTTTGTGAGCCAAATTAACCAATATGTCTATGGTGAGCATGGTGGGCCCAGCAAAGCTCATGATGGCAGCCCACCCTGTGCCACCTAGGCAGCCCGCTTGGGGTGACCGATGGGCGATTCTCAGAATCACCCAACCACCCCCGGCGGGCGGGCGGGCCACTGGGGTGGCACAGGGCGGGGCTGCGGCAGCCTACCCTGCGCCACCATGGCGGCCCGCCCTCCCACCGAGAGGTGGTTGGGAAATTCCGAGAATTGCTCAACCACCCCGCAGTGGGTGGGCGGGCCACCGGGGTGGTGCGGGGCGGGGCTGTGCTAGCCTGCCCTGCGCCACCCCGGCGGCCCGCCCACTCGCTTGGGGTGGCCATTGGGCGATTTTGGGAATCGCCCAACGGCCACCCCAGCAGCTCGCAACCCCACCCCACGCCACCCCGATGGCCCGCCCGCCCACCCGTGGGGGTTGGGTGATTCTGGGAATCGCCCAACCCTCTTGGGTGGGCGGGCGGGCCGCTGGGGTGGTGCGGAAATCGCCCAACCCCCGTGGGGGGGCGGGCGGGCTGCCGGGGTGGCACAAGGTGGGGTTGTCGCAGGCCCACCCTGCACCACCCTAGCGGCCCACCCACCTACCCGTGAGGGTTTTGCGATTCTCGGAATCACCCGCCACCCTACGGATAGGCAGGTCGGCGGGGTGGTGCCGAGGGAATTCTACCATTTCTCCTCATATTGATCTCCTCCTCTATCTTCAATCTACCCCTTAAGGGGGGAGGCTGAGGGGTAGATTGAAGCCGGAGAAGGAGATCAATGTGGGGAGAAATGGTAGAAGGTGTTGCCGCAGGCCCCTTGTGCCACCCCGCCTAGTAGGCTGTCAGGGTGGTGCAGGGGGAAGGCAATGGCAACCCCCGTGCCACCCTAGCGGCTACCCCTCGGGTGGGTGGGCCGCTGGGGTGGTGTTGGGGGACGCTGTGGCATCAACTTCTACCATTTCTCACCACATTGATCTCCTTCTCCGTCTTCAATCTACCCCTCAGCCTCCCCCTGAAGGGTAGATTGAAGACGGAGAAGGAGATCAATGTGGGGAGAAATGGTAGAAGTTGTTGCCACAGCCTCCCCCTGTGCCACCCCGACGGCCCGTCTGCCCGTGGGGTGGCGGGCGATTTTCTTAGTATTAATATTTTTTTTTATAATTTCAATGATCTGATTATAAAAATTAAAAATTTATGATATATTTTCATTGTTAATTTAAGTTAATATGTTTTCATTATTTATTGATTTATGTGTTTCTTTTTTTCAGGAAAATGGCATCAAAGAAGATTTCTGTGAATCTTTCTGGATCAAAGACTCTTAAAGGTGCATCTTCAAAAAACAATGGTGAATGAACTCCACCTAAGCTCATGGCTACAAATCTTTCAAGTGCCTCAAATGATAAGAAGATGATTTCATACTGGAAGAATTCAAAAGAAATGAAATTTCCATCAAGAATGTGGTATGTGAAAGAAAGAGAAAGTCAAAATGTGAATATATATCTATATATTGATATACTGAATGATAATGGAATTTATGAGGTGATGGGAAAAGTCATAGATATGTGTTCAGTACTGGACACTGAATTTGTTTACATACTTACAAAACCTCCCAAGTCACATGAAAGGATTAAATACCAGCTATCATATTCATTGTATGACATGAGAGAGGTATCTACAAAGTTGTGTAAACAAATCGTAAATGAGATAAAACAAAACATCGTAAGTATTGTTATTTCTATTTGTATTTTGGGTTCTTGTAACTGTCTCACTATATTTTTTAACTTTGTTTTTATTGACATATGATATTTTGTTTGGCAGAATTTTGTTGAAAGCTGTTCAATTAGGATGGGAGGCATTCATTTCATAGAGCATGATATTATGAAAGTTGTCAGTAGTTTCTACTCAGTGTCAAAAGAAGATATGGAAAACAAGCAAAATGTAGTAATTGATGATGCTACGAAACTACATCCAAGGGATCATTAAAAAAGGCCTCTAGTGGATAAATCTAGCAAGGGTAGACAAGTTACTTTTGAAGACGATGAAGTTGAAACTGACAGTGAAACATATGTTGTCGTTACTGAAGATGACATTGGAACTGAGAAGAGTCGTAAAAGACCAAAAGTAACAATGCCCAAGAATAAATCTGTTACAGTTAATGATGAGAATGTTATGAAGAAGAAAAGTAAAGTTGAAGATTTTGAAATATTCATTACCAGCAGTCAATAACCTAGTGAAACTTCAAAAGAAAGTAGAGAAATCATTACACCAAGAGCTGATTTAGAGGATGGCATTATTAAAACAAAACAAAATGTCATTCAACAAAATTTGACAAAGAGAAACTTAATTGATGGTGGTCATACATTTCAGCTTAATGTCAGACAAACCTATAAAGCAAGCGAAGGACAATGTCAATGTCAAGTCAGAAAGCCACATCATCTGCAAGTTCACAACTTGAAAACATTGATGAGGTACAATCCATATGCTCATGTGGTTAGTTATGTGCTTCTTGTTGATCCAGTTCAAGTTCCCAACAAAGAAGCATTTGATAAGTCAAAATGTTTTGAATACAATTATTATGTGCTTGGGGGGAACCATTCTGTAGAAGCTCAAAGACAATTGATGGAGGAATATCCTAATAACCCACGTTTTGAAACAATGAAATGTATCATTTATGCTGGTTTATCAGATACAGAAGCAAAGTTAGTGGCATGAGATCATAATTCAGATAGTGAATATAGGATGTCTATGACTTTCATCCAAAGGGTTAGATTTATTCATAGTGAATTTCAAGAAAAATGTGGTGGGGATAGGATAAATGTTACTGTAGATTTCCGAAATGAATGTTGTATGGAAATAGGCTATCAAATTGAAGAGAAAACCAATTCAAAAGGTGGAAAAGGCAACAAAATTAGTGATTTATTCAAAGGTGTTGATAACATTTTCCAGTTGGCATTTAGAACTGGAGATGTATGGGAGTTGATTGATGAGATTTTTAGCATGTGGGAAAACATTGGCACTAAAAACCAGAAGGTCAAAAAGTCTAAGCCATTGATATGTAGTAGCAGTAAATCAGGTTATGAAATGAAGTAGCTTCCAGACGATATGACTATCACACCTTGGAGAGAAATGCAAGGAGTGAAAGATGATAAAATTGTCAAAACAATATTATCTCGTGTGAGGTCAAGGGAATTATCATTGGAGGAAATGTTTGAGGAATTTCTTAAGTAAGTTTGTTGAATTATTTTTATTTATTTCTAGATTATAATTTTCTTTTAAATAAAACATGTTGTTCTTGGTAGTATTTTTTATACATATCATTATATTAACTTTTTGTTACTTTATCTATGCAGTCACAAAGTTTACATGAAAATTCAAGAACAAATGGTTAAATTGTTGAATGAAGATAGTTGGAATGATGTTGTACGCAACTATCCAAATTCAAGTTCTACATCAACATTAAAAGCTTTTTATCTTGCATTTAAAAAGGTATATTGATTTATACATTCATTTTTATTCATCTGTGTACTATTTTTAATTTATAACTTACACATATATTTGTTTATTTTATAAAATATGAAGAAGGATGATAATGAAGCACCATATAGTTTCAGAACCTTTATTGAAAAAATAAAGATCGAAAGATTGAGGAAGCAACGTATTAATAATGTTGAACTTATTTTTTATCGCTGCTGCTGCTGTGCGCGCGCACCTGAGCCCGCCATCGAACCCGCTTGCTTCTGCTCGAACGATCAGCCTCATGGATCCCCCGGATCCGCCTGGTGGGGATCCGGAACTGCAACAAGCTTTCTCCAAACTGATTCAATCTCTACCACAGCAAAGACCAAGGCCAACTGCAACCAAGTTTGTGAAGAAACTAGATGTTCTACAGGAAGTACATTTGCCTCCGACTATCCCTCGCATGGCAGCCATCTCCTTAGCAGAGAAAGGCTTGATCGGGCAATTTACAGGACTATGGCCCTCGCCCAAAACAGTGCAAAGGTGGGTTGAACGAAACTGGGCAGACAAGACTCAAGGGAAAATATCCATCAGATTCTGTGGCAGAGGTTATTTTACCTTCCATTTTGAAACTAAGGAAGACAAGGACCTAATCTTCAGGAACGGGCCTTACTTCATGGATTCCAGGGGTCTCTATCTCAACAAATGGACCCCGGACTTCGATCCAGAGCTAGACATTCCAAGCACAGTGCCAGTCTGGGTCAGACTGCCCCATCTCCCTCTTCACTGCTGGGGCGATGATTCGGTCAAAGCAATAAGAAACGCGGTCGGAAAATACATAGATTGCAGCGAACCCAAGGACAACATGCAGGCCTGTGCACGGATTTGTGTTGAAGTCGACCTGGGGCGTGGACTACCGGAAGCAATCAAACTGAAAGTAGACGAGTGGTGCCATATTCAGCAGCTGGACTACGAACAGATACCCTTCAAATGCAAGGTATGTCACGAATATGGACATTTTGCAAATAGATGCCCTAAAATTATAAATGTAGGATCAGAAGAGCAAGAAGGGGAATGGGAATCTGTTAAAAGAAAAAAATCATCTCCACCACTGAAACCTTCGGAATCTGAAGCCCCTGGGGCTTCCCTCCAGCAACCCATCCAGCCTCATTCATCCCTCCAGCACCCTTCCTCGTCCTCTCAGCAATCCCCACCTCATCACCCCTCCTCACCCCCCCGACCTTCAGATCCTTCCATTCCACCTTCCTCCAACCCCTTTGCGGCCCTCTCTGAGGAAGAAACTGAGCAGGATCCTTCCCCATCTGACCCACATCTTCATCCCTCCCCCCCTCATATCTCCCAGCCCTCCCCTGATACCCCCTCCGCTAGGATCACCAGAAGCTCATCGAAGGATCATGGGGCGCCCAGCGATATACCCAAAAAACACGGGCCTGGCAGAAAGTCGGCTAAACAACAGAGAGAAGAAAGTGCACAGAAGGATATTGCCATGGGATCTCAGGCTCCTATAGAATCCTTCATTCTGGGACATTCGGATAAAGAAAACAATAACAAAGGTAAAGAGAGGCGAGCACCTCTCCATACTACAGGTAAATCATGATGAAATTGCTATCCTAGAAAAATAAGGGATTAGGGCACCCCTCCAAGATAGCAGCCCTTAAGGAATTAATTCGAAGTGAAAAGCCTGAAATCATCCTAATTCAGGAGACAAAGCAAGATCAAACCGAAATCAACAGAATCATTAATCAGCAAAAGCTTTACAGTGGTTGTGCCAGTGAAGCAAGAGGAGCCTCGGGTGGCATCCTAACAATGTGGGACAACAGTAAATGGAGCTGCAACTTTGCCAAAATACATCAGAACTGGATCAGTGTTAATCTAGAAAGCAAGGAAAATGGAAAGACTGTAAAAATATACAATATTTATTCACCGAATCAATACAGGGAAAAAGAAGTGTGCTGGAACACTTTGGAAACAAATATAGAAGAAGACCAAGACAGCAATCTCATTCTTGCAGGGGATTTAAATCTGGTTTTGCACGCCAATGAGAAAAGAGGGGGAAACTTCAGCCCAGACCCATTCAGAAACCGACTTGAGCATATTATGCAGGAGCAAGATTTGGTTGATATAAAGCCCAAGAACCGCAGGTACACCTGGAGCAATAGGCATCTAGGAGCAGGCAATATCATGGAGAGGCTTGACCGGTTCCTCATTAATGTCGCTTATCTGTCCTCCTTTGTTACCGGCCAGTCAAACATCCTCAACATCTCCGCCTCGGATCATTATCCAATAACGCTTACCTTGCACAGCCATTGCCAGCTTGGACCACTCCCTTTCAGATATTGTTCCCTCTGGAACCGAATCCCTGCAGCTAGAGACGCGGTGTGGCAGGCCTGGACCCAGCATGTGGAAGGCTCCCCGACATATATCTGGGAAACAAAATTGAAGCAAACTAAACAGGCTCTTAAAACCTGGGCAAAGACTAATTACCAGGAACCCGAGATGATTAAAAAGGACATCAAAAAAAATCTTGAGGAAGTGCAGCAAAATATAGAAGCTGTTGGACTCTCCCAGCAAGCCAAAGAAAATGAGATAAGACAGTATTCCCAGCTGACACAAACAATAAGGGATGAAGAGACCAAATGGAGATTAAAGTCAAGACAGTTATGGCTGCACGAGGGAGATAAAAATACATCTTATTTCCATAAGCAGGCTACAGTTAGAAAGACCAGGAACACTGTGAGTACAATTAGAGATAGTGAAGGGAACAGCTATGACACCCAGGAGTCCATAAAAGAAGTAGCCACCATTCACTTTAAAAATCTCCTGACAGAGGACAAAAGTGAGGAAGACTACTCAAGCTTACTCCAATACATGACTAAAGAAGTTACCCAAGAAACGAACAGCAGGTTCACGCAAGAGGTAGAAGAAGAGGAAGTTCAAAAGGCAATCTGGAGCCTTCACCCAGACAAAGCTCCAGGACCTGATGGGTTTCCAATTAGTTTTTACAGGGAGTACTGGCAGCTGATCAAAAAAGACCTTCTAAAGATGATATGCTGGGTTCTTCGGAAAGGCAAGCTTGGGGGATACACCAACTCAACCCATCTTTCCCTAATACCAAAAGAAAACAGGCCCTCTACCTTCTCAAGATTTCGACCCATATCCTTATGCAATTCAGCATACAAAATAATTACAAAAATTCTGTCAACAAGACTCAAGCCTCATCTCTCCTCTTTGATCTCAGAAAACCAAGGAGGCTTTCTACCCAATAGACACATCTCTGATTCCATCCTTCTTGTGCAAGAGGCCATACATTCAAGCATAAGCCGAAAGGAGAAAGGATTCATCCTAAAGCTAGACCTTGCCAATGCCTTCGATAGGGTTAGACACTCCTTTCTGTTTGCAGTGCTTCAAAAAATGGGATTTAACTCCTCCTTCATAAATATGATCAAAGCCTGCATTTCGAATCCTTGGATCTCCCCTCTGATCAATGGTAGACCTTGTGCTGCTTTCCAATCCTCATGAGGTCTTAGACAAGGCTGCCCCCTATCCCCTTACTTATTTATCCTCATGGCTGAGTCTCTTAGCAAAGCCTTGGACTACAACCGAAGAATTGGTCTAATTACTGGCATCAAATTTGAGCAAGGTACAAAGAACATCAATCACTCCCAATTTGCTGATGATACCCTCTTGATGGGAGGAGCGTCCATCACTATTGCAAGGTGCTTCAAAAAGATCCTAGATCAATTCATGGATTATACAGGAGGGAAAGTTAATCAGGTAAAAAGTTGCATCTATGGATGGAATGCAACAAATAACATCATCCACAGTATTGCAAATACTCTAGGAGTCTCATACAAGCTAAACTGGAGCCACTTCACATATCTAGGGATGCCGGTGAGTATGGGACCTCTGATGGCCGATACATGGAATGAAATCCTTGACAAGATAAAGAGAAAAATCCAACAATGGGGTTCTATGTGGCTGAATCCAGCAGGATGCCTTGTACTTCTAAAATCTGGGCTGGCCTCTCTGCCCATTTATCGCTTCTCTTTGTACCAAGCTCCAATGGCCTTCCATCACAACATGGAAAGAGCTCTTAGAAACTTCCTCTAGCAAGGAGGGAAAACAGAGAAAAAAAAGTTCAATTTAGTTAGTTGGAAGAATGTCATTCAGCCTCAAGAGAAAGGAGGGCTTGGAATAAGATCTCCAAAACTGCAGAACTTAGCCCTTGGAGCCAAAATAGTTTGGAGACTGATTACAGGGGCCTCAGCATGGTGGAAGACGGTCCTAGAGGCCAAGTATCTAAACAGCACAAGGCATCAACTCTTGAACACCAACATCCCCAATAGAGACAGCACAAAAATCTGGAAACTCTGCAAGAAAGTCATACCTTTTATGTCCCAAAACATATCAAAGGTCCCAGGAGGGGGGAGCAGCATTAATTTTTCCACTGACAGAATATTAGGACAGCAACCTATGGGGTCAAACACAGAGGCAACTCCTGCCATAAGTTGGCTTAATGACAGAGGTATATGGTGCTTGGCTCAAATAACGCATTGGGGAAATCATTCTCAAGCTTGGGAGGGTTGGAAACTGCCGGACTACCCTAGAGAGCTAGAAACAAGCGTTGTAGCTTTAAAGAACCTTCTGCACAGTAAAGCTCCGACCCAAAGAGGTAAGCAAGATGGGTATCGCTGGGATCCCACGGGAACTCAGTACACAGCCAAGGCAGGGTATCAACATCTTTGTGACAGTGCCTTTCCACAGGCCATATGGAGTCAATGGAAATTGGTTTGGAGAGCTGAAGCCCCTCCTAAAGTAAAATTCTTCTTCTGGCTTCTTCTGAAAGGGAAGATTCTAACAGCAGAAAACTTAAAAAAAAGGGGCATTATGGGCCCGTCCAGGTGCCCAAACTACTGTCAAGCTGAAGAAACAATACAACACCTGTTCATAGATTGTCAGGTAGCAGATGATTGCTGGAGGCAGATGGCCTCAATAGGGGAAGTCACATGGGAACCAAAGGCAACCATTGCAGAAACTATCTATAGCTGGAGGAAAAGCTGTCCTTGGAAAGAAAAAAATAGCAAATTAACGCAAAGGATATGGAACACTATACCTTTAACTCTTGTTTGGCGTATCTGGCTGGCAAGAAACAGAAAGGTATTTTAAGACAAAGGCTGCAACGCTAGAGTCATGTGTCACAAAGCTAAGAATTTAGCGGTGGAAGCAATTGTAGTCCACACTCAAGGCAAGATCGAGACCACCAATTACAGCGTTGAAGAAAGGAATCTGATCAACCATGTACAAGGAAACCAAATTAGTATCCAGACACCAAGGCAAGGAAATCTACAATCGAAGGAGACAAGCAGCGTTTGGAAACTTAGGCTCAAGGAAGAGGAATTCGTACTCTGGCTGAGCAATTGCAATAGGTTCTACATGTTCTTTGATGGCGCCTCAAAATCAAATCCTGGTCTAGCAGGTGCAGGGGGCCTCATCTACAATGCCAATGGCGAGACTATTCTTCAATTCGAATGGGGGCTCGGAGAACTATCCAATAACAGGGCAGAGGGATTGGCTTTGTTCCAAGGGCTCACCCAATTGATCAAGATAGGAATTAAGAAGGTGATAGTCTTTGGCGATTCAGCAATCATCATCAGACTCATGGTGCAAAGGCAGAGCACGCCAAACGCTCTTCTGCAGCAAATCAATTATAGGAACCAGATCCTTCACGACTTGCTGGAGGAGGTCCGATATTACCATATATTACGTGGACTAAATAAAGATGCTGACAAGTACGCCAACAAGGCCTGTGAACGCTCCAAAGGCAACCTTAGTTGTAACAACATCTCATCCTTCCAACCTTTACCATGAGAACTATGCAGCTAGTCAACGTTAGGGGAAACATAATCAAAAGAATCCCCATTCTCAAGAGCAGTGCTGCCTCTGCGCGCTCGGAGGCCCTCACCAGAAGCAAGGAAAGTCCTCAGAGGCATCGAGACAAGAAGCTGATCAGCGCCTACGATTATTTTCCAGACCTAATGGAGTGTCCAGAGCAGTGCTTTCATTGCAGGGATTTACAAGCAGAATTCGAAGAGGTGCGTGCACAACAGCAACATCCTCTTCTAGTGCAAAGCAGAATGAACCAGACCTGGACCCAGAAGGATCTACTGCAAGGAAGATAAGTCATATAGACATAGATTAGTCATGGTTTGTAAATATAAATTTTGGGGCTTTCAGTTTGTAAGAATCTACAGTAGCATAAATAGTTTTAGGGGCAGGAAAACAACTGTAAGAATCAAGGAGACTAACTTTTTTGTAACTCCTTGGATTCAGAATGCTCAGGAAGCATCTTATGTATGGCAAAATGCCCACTTTTTTTTAGATTAATATATAGCAACCGAACTCTGTCTCAAAAAATAATGTTGAATTTGATACAACTCTTACTCATTTCATTTGGAATGGGCTAGACACTATTCAATATCAAGTAATACAAGGCGACTGTGAAGACATTACTAAACTCATACCTAAAAGGGATTATGCCCTAGTTATTGCAGATATTCCCCATGGTTTCAATATTCCAAACATTGACTATGATAGTGACCGTTATACTTATCAAGCTCTTAGTAAAGTGGTTGCGGGATTTGTAGAAGTCACGTCATCACCATTATGGAGATTTGTGACATTTCATTCAAATACACAATTGGCAAAGGTATTGTCAAGTTTCAAGGGGAAAACAAATTAAAGGATGCAGCTTACATGGTAAGACATTTAAAATGTATATTTGATTAATGTTGAAAAATTCATTTATGTACAATTTAATTGAACTTTTACTATTTCATGTTACAGGCAAAAGTCAAATCTTCTTAACCGTGAAGATCAACTATTTATAAATGATTGTGAGTTTATTCATATTGATAGTTGGGCAAAAGATGATAGCCATATGTCTATGATTTTTAATAGGGTAGACGGAAAGATTCATAGCCAAATACTGACTTATGATGCTGTTGTGAGAAAACTAACATATGAAGACAAAGAAGCAAAAGGAGAGATAGTTAACATTTATCAAAAACCACAATTATTGATTAACTATCTTATAGACATATGTTCAAATGAAGGAAATTGGGTTCTAGATTTATTTTCTGGCTCAGGGAAGTTTTATTATATGGACTTGAATTTCAATATGTTATTTTTTAATTAATATGTCATTGTACTAATTTACTTCATTATTTCTTTTGTGCTTGATAATTAGGTACAACACTAGCATGTTGCCTTCAAAAAGGAAGAAATTGCATTGCAATTGAAAAAGATCCAATATAGTGCAATTTCATTTAGCAAAGAATTAGTGCTCTTCAATTTCTTCCAGATGCAATGCAAGAAATTGGGTTGAAGAAAGGGGAATTTAGTGAATCACGTGTGGCAAAAAAGGCAAATGAACCCCAACCACCATTACATGGAATGTTTGGAAAGACATACATTGGGGGATTCGCAGACATCAAAGAGCCATTAGAAGATGAAATGAGCAAAGGAAGTAGAAAATATTGTAGAAGAAGACAATGATGAAATTTTAGAGGACGAAGAGTTTGGATTACGTGACATTGTTGATTAAATTTAAGTTATGCTTGGAAATCAAGCTATTTTTTTGTAACTATTAATTAGTTATTCTTGTAATGTTTTGACTTTGACATTTTATGAGAAGAATAAGCACTCAATTAAGGTTGTTATGCGTTCAATATTTGTATTATGTGATTTTCGCATTAATTTTTATGTTAATCATTATTTTTTGAAAAAAACAATGATTATTATTTTTTTTTGACATGAAATTCATAAAAAAAAAACTATTATTTAACTATTTTTAGTTAAAATTTTCCTATAAAATTTGTGATTTTGACATGTCATCTCTAGCAAAAAATTACAAAAAATTATCAAAACGTGTAGTTTTTTAGTTATATTTATGTTAAAAATGGTTATTTTTATGTCAATTGTTAAAAAATATTGTTTTTTAGAAACAATTATTTCATGTGGATTGAAAAATTAATTAATGCTGTATAAATATGTAGAATATCGAAAATTCAAAATATTGACCTTTTTATTTAAATATGCAAAGCAATAAAAACCTCACTACAAAAAAATAAAAATTAAAATTAAAACAAGAAAATATGAAAAAAAAGACCACCTCAAAAATTATTAAATTTACAAAATAATTATTTACATTTCATACATTAGAAAAAAAAAGCAGCGTTTTAAAAAAAGGGCCTGGTGTAGAATTACCACCTTTTTAAATCAGTGTCAAAAACACTACCATTCTAAAACGCAATGTACATAAAAAAATTTATAGTGCCAAAAACTATGCTCTAAAAAAAACATTTGTGTTCTGCATCACCCCTTTTCCAAATCGGGTCACTTTTTTGCTATCTCTACAAAATGGGTAACAGTATGAGTTCTCATTTTAAAGTTTACATTGTTTTCTCTCTCAATGGCCTTTGGAGACTCCCTAGGTGACTCCTCCTTGTCTTCTGCCTTCTCTTTTTCATTTCCCTTTTCCTCTCTGGTTTTCCTCTCCTCTTCTCCTTCTAGCTCCTCATCTTGTTTATCAATCTCTTATTTGTCATATTCCTCTATTTCCTCATCATTCTCTTTCTCTTTATCCTCTTCATCTTAATCTTCCTCCTCATTTATCTCATATTCCTCCTCATCTATCTCATCCTCCTCCTCCTGCTCTGCTTCTTCTTCCTCTGCTTCAATCTCTTCCTCATCCTTTTCACTGACAGTAGGACTAACATCATATGTGAGAGGCTTGATGTTCTCCTCTGTCTGCATGTCTCTGAAAATTGACCATTGGATAGGAATTCTAAGGTTTTGGAGGGCAACTTCTATGTTGATTCTGATTAACCCATGATGAGCTAATTGTTGGGAATTTCCCTCTTTCATCTTTATGCTTGTGTCTATCATTGACTGCAGAAGGAAGTATAGTATGTTGAGCCTGTGGTGAGTAGGTGCTCCAAACCTCAACTCTTCAAGAAGGCTAAAGTGATAGCCATAGACCACACTATACCCACCCTCACATGATATGTATTTGATAAGTTGGTAGCTCACCTCATTCCAAGGATATGGCAGGCTTTCTCTCCTTACTCCATTCTTGTCCTCAATGGGTTCCTCACCTTCTAAAAAGAATTTCCTCTTGGAAATATGGCTATCTCCCTTGTCTTCCTTCCTCCATGGTACTCCTAGGGGAAGTGTGGTAACTCTGCTGATGAGTTTAGTGGTGAGCTCTATGGAGAGACCTCTTACCACAACAGTGGCATGGTGTTACAGGGAAAAGTGTCTATATAGAACTGCTCTATCCCACTAAGGTGTGACAACTACCTTAGAAACAAACAGAGAAAAGCTACTTTCGTTTTTCCTTTATGAATTATAGATAGAGAGGAACAGAAAGACCAACCTCTGTCTTGCGCTAATCTCCTGATTTGATCCCTCTCTTCTTTGACAGTCCTCAGCTACTTGCTCCCTTGCACGCCCAGCTTCACAAAGTACCTGTAAGATCACAGAAGCATAGCACTATACAAAGACATGGATCTATAATCATAAACAATCTAGGATCAGATGTAAATTGACCATACAAATGTAACAAGCATCAATGACACAAAAGCATGGAGGAAAACTCAAATAGCTTTTATTGATAAACAAGAAAAGAGCCAAGAGGAGTTAGAACCAGTTGTTCTGACCCAGCATCAACCTCCCAGCAAAGAAGCCCCTCTTCACCTCAAACAAAGCTTAGATCACCCAACAATCTGATGTTTGTCTTAAGAAACCAACAGCAATTCCTTACAATATGCAAAATTCCAGCCTTTGGATCTCTGGGATGAGGGATCCATATATAGATATCTGTAAGGGGGATGAGTCAGCTTGTGATTTGATTAGTGTCTTCCCTCTGATAGTTCTTGCTTCCACTTGGAGATTGATGGTCTCTTACTCATCCTTGGTCGAATTCAGTGAGGCAAGTGTCACAGGAGAAGATTATGGAAGCTTCCATTGCCTCTCCACCTCGCGGAATGACACTGCCATTTGTCATTTCTCGCCCATCGCACCCCACAGAAGGGGTTTTTGAAATGCAACGCACCCACACAGTGTATTTAGGTGAGATGCAACGCACTTAGCCAGTGGAACAACTGTAATGATCCTATTTTGACCAATTCTGAGCAGTTTCTCATGGAGAACTTCTGGGAGAAGCTGTAATCTGTTGACCTTATTCCTTTAGGGGTTAGAACAACACTTTTAGGGACTTAGGAGCCCTTGGTTTATGGAAATTTCATGCTTGGGGTTGTAGGGCCCAAAAATGTCTATAACAGTTGCCCCCTAAAGCATGAGGCCGTTAATCTTTTGATGTCAGGTGAAATGCTTTATTATGAGGATCTAAAGTTCTTTCAATGCTGAGAGGAGACCTGTAATAAGATACAATACAATACATTATCTTCATAATATTTTCATGATCTAGCTAAGGCGGGCATTCCCATGCTCATCTTTATAAATTCATTTTCATGTACATAGGACAGACAATCGTCTGAGTGTAGACTGATGATTCTGATAGAGCCATCATCCTTTTGAGTGGATGATTATTTGTGCAGCAATGATGTACAGTTAATGTCTTTATTTCCCTGAACATATATCGCAGCCTAGATGGATTAAACTAGATCCGTGGTCTTCAATCTCGTCCGATCTTCACTCAAAGTACAAGTCGATCCATGTGAGAAATGTTTTGAAGTCGAACATGGAAAGACATCGCTTGATTACCAGTCAATGATGTAAACTGTTAACAAGCGCGAGAGGAATCACCGATAATGATAATGACCTTCAAGGTACTGTAGTACAATTCATGTGGTGTGAATAAAGGACTTGGCGTCGAACACCACGTAAAATCTTTCGGTCGAAGGCCATTGATGTAAACCTGTCGCTGAAAGTGAGAAACTTGCCATTGAGGCATGCAAGCTTCAAATTACTGAATGGGGTGTTCCTAGATCAACTTCTTGGATAATGAGCTGATGTCGACAAGAAGTGATCCGTCACAGGAGGGCCTTAATGAATCCCACATCAATGACATGGAACAGAGCAAATGATTTTAATGGAGGTGAAAACGATCTGGTGATATAAGGTTCAGGGTGGCGGTCATGAAAGAATGGAGTATAATGTATGGTAGTGGGTGAGACATAGGTGAATTCTCTGAATGACTTCTCTTGAACATATCGGCGACACTGATGTGATGGATTGGTAGCATTAACCCCAAATGTGGATGGTATGGCGTGACCATGGTGATGTGACCGGTGAATGAAACAACCCAACCCGACTCGAACATGGAGTGGAAGTGTCATGTTCAAGAGAAACTTGCTACCAACAAAGTTTCTTCAAGTTTTCTTCCCAATTTTCCCCAGTCATTGCTGACCAGTACCTCTTTATTTTTGTCAAGCTTGAGGAGGATAACATATGCTTGTTCTATAATTTTCCCTTCGGGAAAACCCATCGCTATGTTTTAACGAGCCTAGCGATAGTGAAACTCATTCTCGTCTATAGACAAGTTTGTCGCTATTACACTTTTAACGAGTTTAACGACAAAGATAACTCGGTCCTTTTCAATTTTAGAGAATCTGAAAAGGAACGTAAATGTAACTCCAAAATTCCTTTTTCGTCATCTAATCCCTTAAGTCCGAAAAGGTATAAAACAATACAGAAGGGATGAATTTTCAATACTTTTAACGAGCCGAACAAAACAAGCACTCGATCTTTTTGTGTAATAATCCCTCAGCTCCAAAAAGATTAAAATCTAGAGGAGGGATAGCACTTATTGTCCCTTTAATGAGCTGGAGAGGCCAATGGCTCGGCAATCTTTTCATATTTTACGAGTTAGTTGAAAAGGGCTTAAAGGAGACTCGTCTTTTGAGGAACGAGTGATAAAATGGGTAGCAGCTAATTCCAGGTAAGGTTTGGAATTTTCCAATCACAGTAGTGTCACAAGGATGGCTAGTGAGATCATTCTTCGCAGCTGTTCCTCAAAATGGGTAAACAATCAAATGGAGGTGAATGATCGGCCAATGAAAAAGTGGAGGTGATGGTGCAAACACGACCAAGGCTTTAATGGTTGAAGTACTACATTCACGATGGTTATTTACTGGGGAATAGTTCATTTTTTAACGAGCTTAAACGCGGGGGGAAACATTTGCTCATGTCTTATGTTTATTTTTTAATGAGCTTGAACTATGTGCTAAAACTGCTCGATTAATCCAGTCGTGTGATAAGAATCTCTCATATAAAAACTGCAATTTTTAGAGTTTTGCCCCACATCCTTTCTTTATGCAAGCTAGGAAATGACCAATCCTACGAGTTTAAAGGGTTAGAGGACCTACAAATTTAAAAAAACAAATAGTCGCTCTTTGCTTGCACGCCAAAAGGTCTGCATGCCCCCAGGTATAAAACAGAGTTTCAAGGTCGCCTTTTATTCGAGCTGACAAAACATTTGTTTTATCAGGAAAGGTATACCTCTTTCAAGCTACCCAAAGATTGCTCTATTCATAGTGCAAACAAAACACTTCTTCGGCGATGTCTATCGAAATAGCCAAAGGTGAGTGGAGGAAGTTACTCCACTCACGTAACTTTGACAAGAGAATCTTGTTCTAGAATAACCCCCTCTTCCAATCACGGACGGGAGTACAAACTAGTCATATTTTCTCGCGAAAACCTACCCTATACCCGAAGTTTTCCTACCGAACAAGGATAATTTTAGGGGCGAATGTTCGCCCTTTGGCAAAATTAAGGGGTTTTAAATTTTTAGTGGGCGAATATTTTGTATCATAGTACATTTTTAGAAATCACCTCAAATAGCCCACCTTATTTTAAGGGAGAGGGTAAAAAAGGTAAATTTAGCCCTTGAAATTAGGACTTACAACCTTCCATTTGCCCATTTTCAAGAATAGGTTTTATTTAAGTGAATCCTATGGGCCAAATACCATAGTTATAAAAGAGGTATGGTAAATTAATAAAAATATAAATAAATGAGAGGTATGGTAAATAAATAAAACATTTTTTATATTTACTCCATAAGTCACCTTATATACATGTAAGGGTGTAAACAAATAAAAATATAAGTAAAGTGGAGGTATGGTAAATAAATAAAACATCTTTTTATACTTAAAAGGTATGGTAAATAAATAAAAATATAAATAAACTAGACGTATCGTAAATAAATAAAACCTCTTTTTATATTTAGTTCGTAACCCTCGTTCTATTTATGAAGGCTCAAGAAAGAGGTTTTATTTAAGTGAATCCTATGGGCCAAATACCATATTTGTAAAAGAGGTATGGTGAATTAATAAAAATATAAATAAACTAGAGGTATGGTAAACAAATAAAACATTTTTTTATATTTACTCCATAAGTCACCTTATATTTACGAACACTCAAAAAATGGGTTATATTTAGGTGAAACCTATGGCCAAAATATTATGGGACAAATACCATGGACTAGATTGTTATTAATACCATGCAAAAAACCATTATTAACCCTAATATTAGAATTAATAAAAATAAAAATGGCACATGGTATTGACCCATGGTATTCACCAAAATGGCACATGGTATTGACCCATGGTATTCACCAAAATGGCACATGGTATTGAACCATGGTATTCTCCTGGAATGTAGCCTATTTAAATGGCGGAATTAAACCAGCATGTAGCCTATGCTAAGATTCACTAGGACTTTACAAAGTTTTATTATTTAGTGAAAGACTCGCCAAGATCTTACAAGATTTTATAATTCAGTAAAATATTCACCATGCCTCGTGAGAGATTCGCCAAAAAATTATATATACATATTATATTATTGATAAAATCGCCTTCCATTTTTCCTATATACCATGGAGATTCGCCCATTTATTATATTTATAAATTTAGGGGGGTTCTTAAAATTTTCCCTGCTACCGAAGCAGACCAGGGTGCATGCCCCCTGGGATTCAGTCATGTCCCCTGAATCACTCGCGCTCATCGGGTGGACGGACTGGGGATTGAGACATTTCTTGCGTGAAAAGACCATTTAGGGATGGTATATGACTATTTGCTCTGTATGCTTCGGGAAATGAAAGCTGGTCTACGAGCTTGACCACTCTTTCTTCGTGCGGAAAACACATTACTCTAAAGAGTGAGGAGACAATTGCTCCCATGCAATAAATATAGTCTCGTCCAAGGAGTAGATTGTAATCCAGGGGTCCTTTAACTACCATCACGTTCATGTGAATGGTTTTCCCTCTCAATGTTATGGGCACATTGGGAAGGATCCCTAACGGTCGACTGACTCCTTTATCAAAACCTGTTAGATTTCTCATCTCAGGAAAAAGAAATAGCGAACCAAGCACTTTCCAAGTAGTTAAGGAAAGGATACTCACAGAAGCCCCCTAATCTATGATGGTACCAGCCATAACCATTCTATATATTTGAACAATGATTCGAAATGGTATACTAGCTGGTAAACGGGGTCTGCCTAGTTGATTCCAGTTGAAGGAGACAACTAGGTTGCTTGGAGGTGGGACCGAATAGACGGCCAAGTATGACTCTGACGAACTTCCTTCCTGCGGTAAAGGAACGGGTAAATTTCCCCCATGTTCGTTGGAGTCTGTGCTTATGAAAAGAATTTGGATGGTGTCATCCTTGTTCTCTTCAGTGATTGTATCATCCGAAGATGGAACCTCTGAAGGCAAGACCAGGTCAACTGCCGCCTCGACCTTTTGACTTTCATCTGGTATGGATTCAGATGGTTTATCTTCAATGATAGATGCTTTGGCTGACCACCTGAGCGAGTCAGCCGGATTTTCAACTAGTGACGGACTCGGCAAGAGTTTTTTATATCCAGGAGGAAGTCGTAACGGTGAAACTGGACGATCGTCCAAAACTCTTTTAGCTTCGTCTAAGAAGGGACAATGGTGGATGGCATGATCGCCTTCGCACAGTTTACAAGGAAATCTATATTTTCCTTTTTGTCCTGGGGCTTCACTTTCACTAGTCAACGGTGTGTTTTCAACATGATCATCAGAGGTTGACGACACCAGGTTGTGCAAACGAGGAGATCAGTCCCTTAAGATCCGAGGGATGCAAGGACAATCTCTGTGATAATGGTCTCCTTTGCAAATGACACATGGTGATTTAGGCCTGGTCGGTGTAGTGTGTGGATTTTTGCTAGATGACACTCGTTTGCCCCCATTCGCTTTTGGCTCCTTCTTCTTCTTCTCTTTCTTCTTCTTTTCCTTCTTCTCCTTAGGTACTTGACTTTTGGCTTTACCAGCCCCATCAAGCGAAGAGGAAGGAGGAGAGGAAGAATTAGAGGAAGTAGAAGGTTGGTGGGTAACTCTGGACTCGTCTAGTTGCTGATTCGATTGTTCAGGAATTGTGGTGTTCTAAACGACAGAGGTTGAGAAGAGCCATACAGGCAAACCAATTGTCAGTCCTGGAAGCGACAATGTGGCCATATGGGGTGCACCAACATCTCCCCAAGAAGAGAAGGGACTAGGATTTCCTCCAAGGGGAATTCCTTGGTTGGTGGACTCCATTTTCTCAACCCAAGATCAACGTAGGAAAGGGTAATGAATATTCTGCTTAAAATAAATTTCAGACGCCTTGACACAACTTGTTTTTTCAATTTTTAAGAGTCGAGAAAAAACAAAAGATGACTCTAGTCTCCTTCGATTTTTAATGAGCCTGAAGTGACAAGTGCTCAGATGGACCTTTTCCGTTAAGGAGTCTGAAAAGGAACGAAAAGGACTGCTCTGGAAATCTAGGTAGAGGGATTACCAAACCAATCGCAAAACTGCAGAATACTTTTTACAGTACGGCAATCAATCTTCCCGAATGATGTGTTCAGTGCATTGCGATCGATAGGGCGGCAGACACGGCTTCCTATGGATAAAGGATTAAGCCTATTGGGGTCTCCCAAAATATACTCGACGGTACGTGGGAGCACAAGTCTGTACTGGCACTTATCGTCTCAAAGTGGAGGAATCACCCAACCATCAGTGAGAACGACACTTACCAAGTTTTACGACGCCGGAATATGTCTCTAGCCTAGACTTCTAAATGTTGTGCGTTAAGTTCCAAAGCGTTGGTAGATTCATTGAATTTATTTTAAGTTGATCTTGTTTATGAAGTTTGCCTTTCGGGTTCACCATGAGATGTAGATGTAATTCCTAAAATGCAATCTAAGATGATAAACAAACTTTTTATCTCCTTTATGCAATGAAAATCCTAGCTACTAGGGAAAAGAAAGACAGAATCTTTTCACAAAGAGCAAAGAGCACACTCTAAATGCACTTTCCTAAATCAAGCCAATCAGACTGTCTATATGCAAATGCACATGCATGTATTTGTTTTCGACTTTCTTAGTGTATGAATGCTAAAAAGAAAGTTGATGCACAAATCTAAATTTCTTTTCAAGCGACAAATATCAACAAGTTTCTTTTTCGAAATCAAAAAATGGAGACGATCACAACACCTTACGATTTTGAAATGAATACTTGTTCTTGACACTAGAAAATTACAAATTCAGACCAAAAGCAATAGTAACAGGATAATCGACCATCAACAGCAATCAAACTCTTTCCTACGATTGAAATCGACACTTGTGACAGTTTCAAATCAAAGGACAACAGTACGATTATGCTACTTTTGCAAAGGAGAACTGTAAATGACTCAACAAACACACAAAAACATCTACAGTTCTTTTGTACAAAGGAGGTGGAATAATAGCAAGGAAAAGGGGTTTCAAACAGACATATACTGATCACAGGCAGCAAAATTCAGGAATAGAACTGGAAAGAATGAACCACAGAAGCCACAACTGCACAGAGCTAGTCTGATCAGTGCACCTGTAACACAGAGAATCTGAAATGAAGCGCAGGTTGTCCACTCGGGAAGTGCACTGAAATTCAGAATCTCTGAATAGTACCTGCTTGGGCCAGAAACGAGACTCTGTTCGGGTTCCGGGTCACAGTTTGCAGTTT
Organism: Pinus tabuliformis; assembly: GCA_031772625.1. NCBI lineage: Eukaryota > Viridiplantae > Streptophyta > Pinopsida > Pinales > Pinaceae > Pinus > Pinus tabuliformis. The sequence continues at coordinate 1,483,666,381 of CM062819.1, read as the reverse complement.
AATTCTTGGGTTTTGGCCGAGCAAAAAGCAATCAGTAATGCAACAATCAGGGGTAGATCTAAGGAGGATCTAAGAGCTATCACAAGGGCAATCAAATAGTTTGTGAATCAGTTGTTTAATTCATCAACAGATCCAGTAGATGGATTGAAGTAGCAGTTATCTACTTTGCATTTGTTATGGCAAATGCAGTTCGAACACTACTTGTAAGTTTATGAAACAAACAACAAAGAATGATAAACAAACAAGATAATTAGCTCCCCAGTAGAGTCGCCATTTTGTTACAGGGAAAAGTGTCTATATAGAATTGCTCTATCCCACTAAGGTGTGACAGCTGCCTTAGAAACAAACAAAGAAAAGCTACTTTCGTTTTTCCTTTATGAATTATAGATAGAGAGGAACAGAAAGACCAACCTCTGTCTTGCGCTAATCTCCTAATTTGATCCCTCTCTTCTTTGATAGTCCTCAGCTACCGGCTCCCTTGCACGCCCAGCTTCACAAAGTACCTGTAAGATCACAGAAGCATAGCACTATACAAAGACATGGATCTATAATCATAAAAAATCTAGGATCAGATGTAAATTGACCATACAAATGTAACAAGCATCAATGACACAAAAGCATGGAGGAAAACTCAAATAGCTTTTATTGATAAACAAGAAAAGAGCCAAGAGGAGTTAGAACCAGTTGTTCTGACCCAGCATCAACCTCCCAGCAAAGAAGCCCCTCTTCACCTCAAACAAAGCTTAGATCACCCAACAATCTGATGTTTGTCTTAAGAAACCAACAACAATTCCTTACAATATGCAAAATTCCAACCTCTGGATCTCTAGGATGAGGGATCCATATATAGATATCTGTAAGGGGGATGAGTCAGCTTGTGATTTGATTAGTGTCTTCCCTCTGATAGTTCTTGCTTCCACTTGGAGATTGATGGTCTCTTACTCATCCTTGGTCGAATTCAGTGAGGCAAGTGTCACAGGAGAAGATTCTGGAAGCTTCCATTGCCTCTCCACCTCGCGGAATGACACTGCCATTTGTCATTTCTCGCCCATCGCACCCCACAGAAGGGGTTTTTGAAATGCAACGTACCCACACAGTGTATTTAGGTGAGATGCAATGCACTTAGCCAGTGGATTAGCTGCAATGATCCTGTTTTGACCAATTCTAAGCAGTTTCTCATGGAGAACTTCTGGGAGAAGCTGTAATCTGTTGACCTTGTTCCTTTAGGGGTTAGAACAACACTTTTAGGGACTTAGGAGCCCTTGGTTTATGGACATTTCATGCTTGGGGTTGTAGGGCCCAAAAATGTCTATAACACATGGACTCTAGTAAGCGGAATGAGGGAGAGAGCAAACTCTTGAGCCACTTCATCATCATACCCTCTTAATTTTTCGAAATACCCCATCCAATTATGCCTTGTGAAGATTTCTAGCACCTGAGGGTGTTGTTGAATTCTCACAGTGTTAATGGGATCCCTTCTATTAAACCCTCTTGTCATCTTGGTTTGTGAAGTTTGAGGAAATGAGATGGTTGATACAATTTTTAAATGCAACAGTAAATAACTGAAATGACTGTGTGGACAATTCCCTTACACAACTGCCAAATTCACTCAAACTAGAGGATTTCTTGTTCAATTCACTTGGAAAAAGGGAAGTAATTATAGATCCTACCTCTTCATAGTGTTTTTTGTGGCCAACCCCCATGTTTTCCCCTCTGAAACTCCTCTCAGTGAATCCTGTAGGAATCCTATATGCAATCCTGTAGGATTTCCTATGCAATCCTGTAGGAAGTCCTGTGCAGAAAAACAATGGAGTTTTCCTCTTCTGTAGGTTGCCTGGGTATCAGAGTGACTTTTGCAAGAGTGAGCCTCGAGGAAATGCATGCATGAGTGCATGGGGATCAATAAATATTTCTTCTTATGGATGAGTTATGTGAGGTGGTGTGCTGGCAGCGGAGGTACGTTTTCTATTTTTGGACCATTGGTCCCCACTAGCACCTCATATTTTCCCCCTCCTCGTAATCAACTCTCAGTTCATGCCTCCATAGACTTAACTGTTTTTGTCCTGCTCTTCTCTTTTTTTGACTTGACTATTGCCACAGTGGGAGGACCATTTATTTTGTCTTCGTCGACTGAACAAAGTTGGCCAAATTAACTGGCCACCTTTAGCTTATAAACCAACTTACTCGTAACCTTTACATATTTTGACTACATTATGCAAATGAGAGAGTGAGCGAGATACTTACCTGTGGTGCTAACCCTTGTTGCAGTTGTTGAAGACCGGAGGTGCTTGTTGTGTGTTGGCTGCATGCTATTTTTTTCCCTTTTTATTTTTTATTATTTCTCTCTGATGATTCCTTTGATGTGCAGGTACCTGGTGTTGAAGATGTTGGTGATGTTGCTACTTTGGAGCTCCTTCTGCTCTTGGATCATTATGCTGGAAGCTTGCTGCAATCATGATTTGTATTCTGTGGGATAGGCTGCTACAGGATTTCCTACAGGATGTCCTGTAGTTGCTTCTCCCTCAGAACTCTTAATCATACACTCTGCTGGGATTTTGAGGATGGTGACATGGATTGAGAGGAAGACTAGGAGTGTGGAGAAATGAGACATACTCAAGTGTTGCTCCCTTCTGCTCTCTATTTCATGTTTTTTTTTTTTTTTTTTTTTTTTATTGAAGACTGTGACAAATATATTTTTTTGAAACTGATTTTTTTGATGGTGAATGCAAGGGTGATGAAAGTAGACATAGATATGGTAATGAAATGTTGATGTACGAGTGTTATTTCTTTGATATTGCAGGTCATTTTTTTTGCCCTAGGGTCACTTCCTGTAGGATTCCCGAGCCACTGTAATTCCTATAGGATCATCCTGTAGGCTTTCAGGGGATCCTATAGGTTTATAGAGGATCCTATAGAAAACACAATCCCCTTGTAAACTAAAGCAAAGGAGTGAAAAAATGGAAGAAATGGTGGAGTGATGAATGAAAATGAGTGGAAAAGTAAAAATGTGAGTGAAATAGGTCCCTTTTTTTATCCTCCTTTGTTCTCTGATCGTCCTCCTTGCTGACCTGCAAATAGGAATTTTCATGATTTTTTTATTTTTATTTTTGAAAACAACTAGGCTGCCTCTGAGAGGTTTTCATCCTAGTTGTTTGCCCCTGGGGACCTCAAGAGAGGTTTCACCCAGGGATATTTTTTTTTCCTCTTTTTTTTTTTTGACACCATTGGGTTGCCCCAAGTGGTTTTCAACCGAATAGTTGGACTCAGGTGTCTCATGGAGGTTTTCACCTAAGTCCTTTTTTTTTTTTTCTCAGTGATTTGGTGAGGCAGGAGTTGAAACTTGCTCCACTGCCATCACTGTTTTATTGATACCATCAACGAACTCTTGCTTTGAAAATGATCTTTCGTAAACTTTCATTTGGTGCCCATTAACAAGTAAAGGAATGGCCTCTTCATCTATGGTTTTGATCTGCACTGAACCATTATCATGACATCTCTCTATAACATAAGGTCCTAGCCATCTTGTCCTCGACTTTCCCTTAAAGTTGTTTTATCTGGAATCATATAACCAGTCCCAATAACCTTCTTGAAATTGTTTATCCTTGATGTTTTTATCATGCCATATCTTCCTCTGAAGTTGGGTTACCTCCGTGTGTAGGAGGGCCTACATTCTGAACACATCTAAACCATTTAACTGCAACAATCTCTCTTTTTGTGCATTGCTAAGATCTAGATCTAGTTGGGCTGCCATCCTTAGTGTGTTATACTCAAACTCAATGGACAACAGGGCCTTTTTCCCATAGACCAGCTCATAGGGTGTGAATCCAATGGTGGTCTTGCAGGTGGTATTATAGGTCGAGGTGTGAATCCAGTGCTCTGTTGGTCACCTCCACTTTCCCATTAGCTTGTGGGTGATAAGGAGTGGAGGTCCTATGCTTGATCTTGTGCTGGCTGAGCAAGTCTTCAATCATGTTGGAGGTAAACTAGCTACCTTGATTAGTGACTAGTTCTCTAAGGTACCCAAATTTGTAAAATATATTCTCCCTTAAGAACTCAGCCACCTTCTCTTTTGTTGCTTCCTTAATTGCCTTAGTTTTAGCCCACTTAGTCAGATAGTTAGTGCACACAATGATGTATTGTTTTTTCTTGGAAGGAGGGTTGATAGGTCCCATGAAGTCCATCCCCCACTTGTCAAATGGCTCGAAAGTCACTTGAGGTTGCAGAGGCATTTCATCCCTTGGAGTAGGCTTTCCCATCCTTTGGCATCGATCACACTGACTAGTATATATTTTCACATCCTAGTGAAGAGTGGGCCAATAATAGCCTGCTTGTAACACTCTGAATGTTTTCCTCTTTTCTGCAAAGTGACCTCCACAAGGCTCATCATGACAGGTCAGAAGGATGTCAAAGACTTCCTCCTCCCTGACATACCTTCTCAAGATTTTATCTGGTCCAAGTTTGAAGAGATTTCCCCCAATCCAAGTGAAGGGGATGCTCTTCCTTATAATCTTGATTGTCTCTTTGGAAGACAAGTTCGGTGGGAACTGTGCAGATACCAAATAGTTTTCTATGTCAACAAACCATGGAGAGAGAACTGAAATGGCGAACAAGTGCTCATCTGGTAACTAGTCATCAACCATTACCTCTTCACCTATAGGCAAAGTTAATCTAGACAAAAAGTCTGCAACAACATTTTCCTTACCAGGATTATCAACAATAGTTAGATCAAACTGTTGTAATAAAAGAAACCATCTTATAATACGAGCATTCACATCGGTTTATTCATTAAATATTTGATTACAGCATGGTCAGTATGGACAAATGTTTGATAGCATGTAATATAATGCCTAAATTTGTTCAATGAATGCACAACAACCAGGAGCTCCTTTTCGGTCACTGTGTAATTCAATTTGGCATTTGATAGATTCTTACTGATAAAGTAAATGGAATAGGAATTTTTTTATCTATCTAACCTAGGGCTGCTCCTATGGCTTTGTGTGAGGCATCATCATGAATGTGAAAATGAAGGGCCCAATTTGGGCCTCAGAGAATTGGGGTAGTGTTTAACTTGTTCTTCAGGATGTCCAAAGGCTCTTGACAACTTTTTGACCATATAAACTCAGATTCCTTGGCCAACAACCCAAATAAAGGAGAGGCCAACTTGTTGAAGTCCTTTATGAACCTTCGATAGTATCCAGCTAATCCTAGGAAACTTCTGACATCTCTCTTCTTCTGAGGAGGTGGGACCCTTTAGATAATCACTATTTTGTTGGGGTCCACCTGCATTCCTTGTTGAGATATTGAATGACCCCACTCGGTCCCTTTAGCCATCAAGAATTCACATTTCTCGGGTTTGAGAGACAGGTTCATCTCAATGAATTTATGCAGTACCTTACCTAAGTTGGAAAAAGCCTCCTCGAAATCACCCCCATAAGGTTTGAAATCATCCATATAGATTTCTACCGCATCATGGACCAACTCAACAAAGATACTCAGGACTACTCTCTGAAAGGTGGCAGGAGCATTGCATAGGCCAAAAGGAAGGACCCTATAGGAAAAAGTGCCCCAAGGACAAGTGAAGGTGGTTTTATCCTGGTCTTCTGGGCTAATCTGGATTTGGTTGTACCCACTGAATCCATCTAGGAAAGAGAAAAAAATTTCCCTGCCAGGCCATCTAGCACTTGGTTGATGAAAGGTAGAGGGAAATGGTCCTTCTTTGTGGCTTTTTTTAGTTCCCTGTAATCGACACAAATCCTCCACTTACCATTTTTCTTGGGAACTAACACTAGAGGGGAGACCCACTCACTGTTAGAGATAAGATAAATGAATCCTGCATCTAACAATTTTTGCAGTTCTTCTTTGACTATATCTTTAAGAGATGGATTCATCCTCATTTGGGTTGCCGAACTGGCTTGCAACCTTCCTTGATATAAATATGGTGAGTACACACTAAGGGGTGTACTCCCTTTATTTCTTTGTAACTCCAAGTGAAGGCATCCAAATGTTCCTTTAGCATGTTTCACAACTTCCCCTCTTTGAGAACAAAAAGAGATGGATTGTTTTTCAAAATCTTCTCAAGGCCAAATTCTATGGTTTTGATACATAGAGGATTGGAATTAGCCAAGTACAGATCAATTGGATGGTTGTTTGATCCGAATTGGATCCACGAAAATTATCAAAATGATATGACTGTATCAAATCAGGACAGACTTCAAAAACTTGTGAATAAAGAACTATCAGGAAGGACCTTTGAACAGTGGCAGTTTGTAGCCAGCAAGAAACGACGAGGACCTCGATCAAAGCGCACTAACCGAGGCCCATAGAGACTGCGCAGTACGCAAACTAGCAGTTGGGAAGTCTAGATCGGAAAAAGGAGGCCATTTTTTATGTGCGATTAGCGCTAATCATGCATCACTGGGAAAAACCCCTTGAGAAGGAAAGGCCTTGAGCGCTCGGTCGTATGGGAAGTTGGGAAACCATAGGGAAAGCGCTAAAGGGAAAGGCGGGTCCCATGCTTTGAAACCAACGGAATATCAGAGGCACTTTGGGCAGTAAGCAGATTTGGCAAAGAATGAGTGATTCCACACATTGCATGATGCGTGTCCAGCGGATGAGAGAGAAAACTGCCTCTCATCATGGGCTAACGGTCAAGCAAGTTAACCACACGATAAGAGTGAACACCGTAGGATCTGGGGGCTCTAGATCTAATGGGGGAGATTGCGCTCGATGAGAAACTAGATCTGGAGGGAGAAATAAGCTGTGGCATATAAAACTCTGAAGTCCGATTTGACCGCTGAGTTGGCGGATGAATCATTACACAGAGTAATCGAAATACCAAACCGTTTGAGGAAGAGTTGGCGCAATTCGTAAGAGGACAAGTGGCCACTTCCTTGTGAAACATTACGTAGTGGCGATGACGCAGAGGCAGGGAACTCCAAGCAAACAACAGCAGGCGATCCAAGAGGCAAAAGAGGAAGCAAGCAGTTAGAGGATGGATTGGCTTTAAGCCATGAACGAACAGACAGAGAACAAGCGAATAAGCGAGTGAGAAGAAAGAAGGAGACAGAGAGCCAGAACAGAGAAAAGTAAGAAGCAGAGAACAAAGAGCTGAGCTGACCTGGAGAGTTAAGGTAGCATCGAGCAGACAAAAGGCTTGAGAGGTTCGAGTGATCCCTGTGAGGATATCTGTCAGGAACTGAGTACCAAATTGAACTCATCCCAATAAGACCATTTGAGGTTGAGACTTGGTGAGGAAGAGTCTATGCACTCTAGTGACTTGGGGAATCCAAGTACCACCCTGCTAAGCATCATCTATTCTAGGAGACTCAGATTGAGCTCCTCATTGTAAAACTCTATTCAAAGACACAATAAAAGAAGGCCACCATTGAAAGCTGGACCAGAGACGTAGCCTAGGAGGATTGGGTGAACTCCTTATTAATTTGTTGTGTTTCTATTTTTCTTATTGCATTTCTCTTACTGTTTTCCAGTGTCTATGTATTTTGAAATCTTATCGATCCATTGCCTAAGATAACATAGACACAAACCAGTACATGAGTCTGTAATAACTTCATTCATTAATTAATTAACTGAGATCACTCACGAGTGATTTTCAGATCAAGTGGTATCAGAGCTCTATAGGCTGTTAAGGTTAGACAAGCTTGTGTTGGATTTAGTTGTTGAATGCTAACTGGATCAAAGCTCAAATTAGGAGAAGGAGAGTTGGTCGAAACTAATCTTGAAATTGGGAGAGTCTACCCTCAGAAGACAATGTCAAAAGAAGGTTCTATTTGGCCAGGCCCTTAATTCATAGATAGTTTCCTAGCCATAAAGTCCATGGTAGAGGAAATGTATAAGGACTTTAGAAAACACAAGGATGAAGATGCATCAGGCTCCAAACAAGACAAAGGAGAAGATGAGTCTCACTTCCATGACCACTCAAAAGGCAAAGGGAAAGAAGAACACTCTCACACCTCCTAATAGCCTTGAACATAAAAAGAAGGCATATTTGATTAAACTAAATGTTAAATTTGATTTACCTATATATGATGGAGAGTTGAATGCAAAAAAGTTGGACAATTGGATTAGACAAATTGATGTTTATTGCAGAGTGCAGAGTATTGATTCAAACAAGAGCAAGATTCAGCTGGCAAGCCTACGCCTTGGAGGAACTGCCTTAGTTTGGTGGGAAGGCAGGACCCAAGCTGACATGAAGAGACATGGTAAGACTATTTCTTTTTGGAATGAATTTGTTTCTACAATCAAAAAGAAGTTCTATCCATTGGCCTATATGCAGCAAGCCATGATGAGCTGGTAAACTCTTCGACAATTGAAAGGGCAAAGTGTACAAGGTTACACTTGAGAAAATTTAGGAAGAGAGCATTGATTCTAGGAATCTCATTAGACTCACCTGAGACTCAGTTGAAGTATATTGGTGGTCTACATAGCTACATGAGGCACACTATCCTCATGTTTAATAGTATAGATGAGGTATTTGTATAAGCTACTCATCTAGAAGCTAGAGGAAAGAATGGAAGTCCAGAAGTTTGGGGATCATCCCAACCCACTGCAAGTAAGAATAAGGAGAAAAGAAAGTAGAAATGGAAAGCAAGGAAGACTAAAACTGCACAGAAAAGCAAGGCTTCATGCACTCACTGTAAAAAGGATGGGCATGATGATGAGCATTGTTGGATTTTGCATCTGGAGTTGAGACCTAAGAAGTTCAAGGGCAAGAAGAAAAAGACTGCTACAGCTATTCAAAAAGATTTGGGGTTAGACTCAGGAGATGAAACAACTATTGTAGCCACAGGTATAAGAGGTAAGAATTCTGAAGTATCTACTAGTAATTCTGCACAATCTATTATTGATGAAGAAAATGAGAGAAAAATACATGAGCTTTTCCATATTCGAGTTATTTCCAAACATCAAAAGATTGATACTTTGTTTGATAGTGGCTCACAAGTAAATTTAATTTTTGAAGCAATTGTAAAGAAGTTGGGATTAGTGACTACACCTCACAAGAAACCATACCCATTAGGATGGTTAAATGATAAAGCACAACTACAAGTGACTAGACAATGCAAACTCAAGTTTTCTTTTGGGTCAACATTTGTAGATGAGGTTGAGTTAGACATAATTCCTTTGGATATATGTGGAATTGTTTTAGGAAGTCCTTACTTGTATGACAGAAAAGCTATTTTCTATAGAGCTGAGAACAAGTATCTACTTGTTAAAGATAGAATCGAATACTTTGTAAGAGCTCACAAGCTCAAGAATAATTATACTCTCATAAACTCTGGACAGATGAAACGAATGATAAATTCATGCAAATAATTCTTACTGATGGTTGTAAAGGAAAAGAAACCTAATAAAACCAATGTATTTGAGGGCATTGATGCTAAACAGCAAGCTGATTTAGAAAGAGTTGTTTCAAAGTATGATATCTTGTTTCAAGAACCTAAAAGTCTGCCACCCAAAAATGAAATAGTGCATGATATTATTTTGCAGCAAGATGCTCCATTGCCTAACATTGGAATGTATAGGTTGTCTGCTTTAGAGAATGATGAAATCAAGAAGCAGGTGTAGGAGTTGCTCGAGAAAGGGTTTATCAGACCTAACACATCACCATGTGGGTCACCAATCTTTTTGGTGAGAAAGAAAGATGGCTCGTGGAGAATGTGCATTGATTACCGAGCACTGAATAAGATAACAATAAAAAACTGTTATCCCCTTCCTTGCATAGATGATATTTTAGATCAATTGAAATAAGCTATTTATTTTTCCAAGCTAGACTTGCACAGTGGATACCATCAGGTCAAAGTTGCAGAACAAGATGCATGGAAGACTGCTTTCAAAACAAAGTAAGGATTGTATGAGTGGCTGGTTATGCCTTTTGGCTTAACTAATGCTCCTGCTACTTTCATGAGATTAATGAATGATGTACTCAGACCTTTTCTTGATGATTTGTTATTGCGTATTTGGATGACATTTTGATATTTAGAAAAACATGGGAAGAACATTTAAATCATGTTAAGTAGACACTAGATGTTTTGAAAAGAGAAAAACTTCATGTTAAACTCTCAAAATGTGAATTTGGCAAAAAATCTTTGAATTATTTGGGTCATATAGTAGGGGGTGGTGAATTGAAGATAGATCCCTCTAAGGTGTCACTCATTGTAAACTGGCCTAAACCCAAATCTGCTACAGAAGTTAGAAGCTTCTTAGGAGCAGCACAACATTGGAGAATGTTCATTTCTAACTTTTCCTTAATTTCAGCTCCCTTACATGCTTTCAAAGGATTGAACAAGGTGTTTCAATGGGGAGGCAAACAACAGGAAGCCTTCAACACCTTGAAAGAAAAGATTAGCACAACACCTATACTAGCACTGCTTGATCTTCAAATACCATTTGAGATCCAAACGGATGCCAGTGACTATGCCATGGGAGCAGTGTTGACGCAACATGGTAAACCCATATGTTATCATTCTGAGAAATTTAATTCTGCAGTAGTTAACTATCCTACATATGACAAAGAATTTTATGCATTAGTACATAGTGTGAAAAAGTGGAAACATTACTTAAGGGGCAAAGAGACAGTAATACATACCGATCATCAGCCACTTCAATATCTACACTCCCAAACTAAGTTGCAACAATCAAGACACTATAGATGGATGGGGTTTCTACAACAATTTCATTTAGTCATCAATTATAAAAAGGGCATACACAATAAAGTTGCAGATATGTTATCTAGACCCATTATAAATGCATCTACTATACTTAAGCATAATTTTGTGTTACATGAGAGCTACATTGAACAATATGCTCAAGATATAGATTTCAAAGATGTATATGCAACTTTAAGTCAAGGCAAACGAGTAGAAGAATTGGATTATCATGTAAAGGACCGACTCTTATATCATTGTGGGAAGTTATGCATTCCACAAATTGAAAGAGTAAAGATAATTCGAGAAGCACACACTTTTCTAATATCAGGTCACTTTGGGGTAAGTAAAACAGTTGCACAGCTGCAAAGATTTTGTTATTGGCCAAAAATGAATGAGACAGTTTCTAGATATGTAAGAGGGTGTACTATGTGTGCTAAAAGCAAGCCTAGCAATAGAAAACTAGGCTTGTACACTCCATTACCAGTTCCTTCTCACCCTTGGGAAAGTGTTTCCATGGATTTTGTTGGAGGACTACCTAAATCTAGGAAAGGTCATGATTATCTGTATGTTGTTGTGGATAGGTTCAACAAAATGTGTATTTTGATACCTTGTAATAAACAGATTACAACTGAACAAACTACAAAATTTTTCTTTCAACATGTATGGGTTCATTTTGGATTACCCACTTCCATTGTATCTGATTGAGACACTCGATTTGTGGGGAAATTTTGGTCAATTCTGTGGGAACTGATGGACACCAAACTGAAGAAAAGCACAACTTTTCATCCACAAACTGATGGCCAGGCAGAAGTAGTCAATAGGACAGTGATCCAGTTGCTCAGAGGATATTGCAGCAAACATCCTAAGCTTTGGGATGAAAATTTATGTTATGTGCAGCATGCTTACAACAGAGAAAAACATTCTTCTACACTGAGATCTCCTTTTGTGACCTGTTTTGGTTTCACACCAAGGTCTCCTTTGGATTTTGTCTTTGGTAAAGACACCACAGTTGAGGGACACATTGATGTGGACAGGGCAACTAGGTTCATTGAGAAAATCCAAGAGATCCACCAGGCAGTACAAGAATAGCTAGAAAAGAGCCAAGCCAAATACAAGGCAAGGCATGACAAGCATCGGATGGAGCATAGTTTCCAAGTTGGTGACCAAGTCTGGCTGTATATTAGCAAGGATAGGATGCAAGGTGAAGGTAAAAAGCTAAAGCCTATCAGGTATGGACCTTTCAAGATACTTGAGAAGATTGGTGAGAATGCTTTTCGCCTTGATCTACCAGCTTACATGCACATCTACTCAGTCGTAAATGCAGATTGCTTGAGATTATTTGAACCTTCACTAATTGAGGATCCCAAAGAGCAGAGTCAATTGCCTTCTATTGATGACCTGCTACCTGAATATCTTAATGAATTACAGGAAGACACAGTTCTAGACAAGAAGGTGAGGACAACGTGCAGGGGAGATGTTGAGTACCTCAGAATTGGGCTCAAGGGTTCAAAGCCGAGCAGTGAAAAGTGGATAGAGATTGGACAAGTGAGACAATTGTACCCTCACTTAGTCGATGCTTGAAAACCAACTTTTGGTGGTCCAAAAGCGTTTTCAGTGGGAAGGTCGTGATTCGAATTGGATCCATGAAAATTATCAAAATGATATGACTGCATCAAATCAGGACAGACTCCAAAAACTTGTGAATAAAGAGCTATCAGGAAGGACCTCTAAATAGTGGCAGTTTGTAGCCAGCAAGGAATGACAAGGACCTCAATCAAAGCGCGTTGACCGAGGCCCATGGAGACCACGCAGGATGCAAACTGGCAGTTGGGAAGTCCAGATTGGAAAACAGAGGTCGTTTCTGTTGCGTGATTAGCGGCATCACTAGGAAAAACCCCTCGAAAAGGAAAGGCCCCGAGCACTCGGTCACATGGGAAGTCGAGAAACAGTAGGGAAAGCGCTAAAATGAAAGGTGAGTCCTGCGCTCCGAAACCGGTAGAATATCGGAGGCACTTTGGGTGGTAAGCGGATCTGGCAGAGAACAAGTGATTCCACACATTGCACGACGCGTGTCCAGTGGATGAGAGAGAAAACCGCCTCTCATCACAGGCTAACGGTCGAGCAAGTCAACCGCACGATAAGAGTGAACACCGTAGGATCTGGGGGATCCAGATCTAATGGCGGAGATTGCGCCTGATGAGAAACCAGATCTAGAGGGAGAAATAAGCTGCGGCATATAAAAATCTGAAGTCCGATTTGACTGCTGAGTTGGCAGATGAATCATTACATAGAGTAACTGAAATACTGAACTATTTGAGGAAGAGATGGCGTAGTTCGTAAGAGGACAAGTGGCCACTTCCCTGTGAGATGTTACGTAGTGGCGATGACACAGAGGCAGGGAACTCTAAGTGAACAGCAGCAGGCGATTCGAAGAGGCGGAAGAGGAAGCGAGCAGTCAGAGGATGGATTGGCTTTAAGCCATGAATGAACAGATAGAGAACAAGCGAATAAGCGAGTGAGAAGAAAGAAGGAGACAGAGAGCCAGAACAGAGAAAAGCAAGAAGTAGAGAACAAAGAGCCGAGCTGACCTACAGAGTTAAGGCAGCATCGAGCAGACAAAAGGCTTGAGAGGTTCGAGCGATCCCTGTGAGGATATCTGTCGGGAATTGAGTACCAAATTGGACTCATCCCATTAAGACCATTTGAGGTCAAGACTTGGTAAGGAAGAGTCTGTGCACTCTAGTGGCTTAGGGAATCCTAGTACCACCCTGCTAAGCATCATATGTTCCAGGAGACTCAGATTGAGCTCCTCATTGTAAAGATCCGTTCAAAGACACAATAAAAGGAGGCCACCACTGAAAACTGAACCGGAGACGTAGCCCAGGAGGATTGGGTGAACTCCTTATTAATTTGTTGTGTTTTTGTTTTGCTTACTGCGTTTCTCTTACTGTTTTCCAGTGTCTATGTATTTTTCAATCTTATTGATCCGTTGCCTAAGATAACATAGACACACACCAACACATGAGTTTGTAATACCTTCATTCATTAATTAATTAACTGATATCACTCACAAGTGATTTTCAGATCACTGTTTTAGGTTTCCTTTACTACTTCTTGTAGGGACAATGTACTGAGAGTTGGACTTTGGCACAGGTGTTCAATCAAATTGTCTTCATCCTGTGGTCCTCCTACCATGGTTATTTATAAGGTATACAGTTGGGTAGTATAAACTTCATCTTCTTCCTCCTCTTCCAGCCATAAAGGTAAATCATGTTCTAGAGATGGCTAAGCAAGAGGGTATAGGACTAACTGCTTGGACATATGCCCATTCTTGATGGTCATATTCCCAGCTCTGCAGCTGATGTAAGCATCAACAATGGCCAACCAGGGCCTCCCAAGGATGAGAGGATAACCAGTAAGCTTAGCCTTAGGCTGGAGAACTAGGAAATATGTAGGGTACTCCCAAGAGTCAATTGAGACCATCACATCCTCCACAATCCCCTCAAGGGTCATTGTGGAGTGGCCTGCAAGTTGCAAGACCGTTGTGGTCTTTCTCAGTGAACCTTGGAGGTTGAGCTTGAGCATGGTGTCCTTGGTCATCACATTAATGGCAGCCCCAAGGTCGATCAAAGTGTGTGGGACAATGGTTCCATTGATGTGCACATCTACTACAGGGCTTCCAGGGTCCAAATACTTTGGACAGATTACTTGCCCCAACATTAAGTCGGACATTTGTCCAATGACATTAATGGTGGGGGCATCTCTTCTTCGTCTCAATGGATGCTTGAAGCACTTCTCCTTAATCAACTTATTGTAAATAGGCACATCTTTTATTGCTTGGAGAAGTGGAATCTTTACACATAGATTTTTCAATTCTCCCAAAAGTTCAGTCTCTTCTAGGGTAGGTTGGGGTGATTGAGTTAATCTCTCAGGAAAGGGTGGATTTACTTTAAGAATTATTTCCTCTCTTTCTTCTTCAACCTCCCTAGGTGGAGGTGGAGGTTGGTTATCCGGGAGAACTCTCCCAGATCTCAAGTTAATTTCTTGGATATCCACAACATAAGTTGGATATGATGTCTCTCCACTTTATACTTGTTATGCCTGTCTGTTGTTTAGGTTTGGATTTGGCTAGGCAGGCATTTGGGGTTGTTTTGGTGGAGCAGAGTGTAACAGCGGTGGTTGGGTAGGTGGTTAAGGTAATAAAGTTGGAACATTGTTGTACTGGGGCCTCCACCCCGGGGGCGGTGCATTCTAATGAGGTTGTGGCGGAGCATATGATTGAAATGGTTGGCTGGCTGGCTGGGAATGATACTGAGATGTAAAGGATCAAGGACGAGGTGTAGACTAGGAAGGATGAGCAGGGGGTCCCCAAGAAGGTATGGATGTGGTCTGGTTGGGGTTATAATATGCATGGGATGACCCTTGCATGCCCTGCTGGTATCGCCTAGGCCCATGAGGTCTCCTTTGGTTTATGTAATAAAGTTGCTCAATGACCCATTCAGCTCCTTAATATATAGCTTTGAGTCCAGGCAAAGAAGGGCACTTATCTATGGAGTGGTTTTCTTCACAGACTAAGAGAATTTCAATAGAAGTCAATGGACATTCATTCCTAGGGTGCTTCCTGGTGCATTTAGGGCAGAAAATGGCCAAGGCTCTCTCTGCTTCCTCCTATTTTCACTTAATGTGCATAGTGTCCATTTGTAAGGCAAGGGTTTGCAGCATCTCACTCTTGAAATCTTCCAAAATGTTTCCAATTTCACTCTTGATGGATGAGTTGGAAGAGGATGTACTGACCACAGGTTGACTTCCCCTACTCTTTTTCCTAGCTGCCCTAGAATGGTTTCTGAAGACAGTCTTGATATCCTCATAAGGTAACTGGTATATATCTCCTCCTGCTAACAAGTGTAGGGTATCCAAAAGGTCTTCCCTTACTCCTCTAAGAAGGACCAACTTCAGTGACTCAGGGTCAAGTGT
Organism: Pinus tabuliformis; assembly: GCA_031772625.1. Classification (NCBI taxonomy): domain Eukaryota; kingdom Viridiplantae; phylum Streptophyta; class Pinopsida; order Pinales; family Pinaceae; genus Pinus; species Pinus tabuliformis. The sequence continues at coordinate 1,483,650,743 of CM062819.1, read as the reverse complement.
GCACCTAGCCCTTTTGTAACTAAGCTAGAACCTTTCTTCATAATCCTCTAGGGATTCATCATTATCTAAGGTCATCCTAAAAATTTCTTCTTTAGTATCCTTAGGCCTATAGTAGTCTCGATACTTATTATTGAAGGCTTGCTGCATTTGAGCCTAAGTTGTGATGCTATCCCCAGGTAAACCCATGAACCAATGTAGAGCCGCATCCTTGAGGGTAGATGGAAATAGTTTCAACTTCTGCTCATCATCTATATAGTCATAGGTTCGACATATAATAACAAACTCAAATAGGAAAGTGTTAGGGTCTTCTGTGGTCAGGCCATGGAAATGAGGAAGGGCAGAGGGGATTATATTTTTCATCTTAGTGTCCCCATTGGTTTCCCTGATGGGGAAGGCACCCTCAACTCTCTCTGTATTCCCTCTGTCATTTCTGTTTTCAACCATTGGCTCAGTGGGAATGGGTTCTTCTTCTTCCCCTGTAGGTTCTTCAAATATGTCTAGTTTTTCACCTTAGGGTTCCTCCAGTTCACAGCCACCAAAGTAGAGGGAAGGTTGGCCGTTGGATGCAGTGGGAGTATTTGGCAAAAACTTCCCTAAGTTATCCCTATTCCTACGAGGCATGAAAGGAAATTTTTTTGGTTTGGTTTTGTGATATTTTTCAAATTTTGAAAGTGCTTTGCAGAATTGAATTTGCAGATTGAATGAAAACTACTAACTGAATGAAAAACTAATTGCTAAATTGAAATCTAACTTGCATAATTAAAACTGTAGACTGAATGAGAACTACTGAATGAATGAAAAGATTAGCTAATTGCTTGAAATCTAACTTGCAGAATGGAAAGGAAAGCAAAGAATGCAGAATGAAAAGCAAACTAAATTACTTTTGCAGAAATGAAACTAATGGTAGAATAGTAGAAACAAGAAGTAGAAGAAAGAAAGTAGTAATCACATATTACTCAGACACCTCCCTAGAAACGACGCCAAAAAATGATGAGCACCAATATTGCAACAAGAATGTTGCAACTCTTGGGCTACGAGCTTTCCTTTATCAACCTGGGGTTCGTACAAACTTGGAGGTGACAGTGCTGTATACACAAGTAAAAGTGATGGTTCTGTCTTTTGTCACAGTTCAATTGGCGAGAGACCACTAGGGTTTTCAAGCTAGACTTCTATGGATTCAAAAGAAGCTTGGTTCCTTGATGAAAGAAACAAAAATCTACTCTAAGAGGGAGTTGATCTACTGCAATAATGAAAAATACTGAAATTCAATGCTAAGGCACACCATTTCCTAATTAACTACTAAGAGCTATGCTTTGCAATGATGCTAAATTAACATGAAAAAAATGCTACTATCCTAAGCATGGAAGTTAAAAAAATCAAACACAACTATTATGCATGTAAAGGACTGTAATAAATTTGTTTTGTCTTTTTATGCTTTTCATGAAAAATCAAGTGTGCAAACTAATCTCTTTTGGTGATGTGGCAGGTGGTTTAGGGATGTTGGTGGATGGATGGAAGGTTCAGGATATGGTTGGAAGGTTTGGGGGACCCTTGGGAAACCTACAGGATTCCCTGTATTTCTACAGGATACAGCCGTGAGCAAAACAATGGATGTTGGAGGTGATGGAAGGCTTAGGGAAGGTGGTCGATGGGTGTAATGGAGTGAGAAAAGGCCTAGGATCACTCATAACCCAAAACCAAGTTTAGGAGATGGTTGGATTTGCTCAAAATGCTTGAGGAAATTTCTATGTAAAATGATGAAATTGGTGAATGTTTTGATGAAAAAAAGGAATGCTTATGGGTGGATGAAGTTGGAAGGTGGTTGCTTGCTATGAGATATCTGTCTACTTCTGAAACACATGCTCTGTATTAAACATGTGTAACTTCCAAAAAGTCATGTAAACAAGAAGAATTCTCATGAGCTAGAAAAGCACAATTTAATGAACTAACTGTCTACCTTATGCATGAAGAAATTGTTGAATAACATGGAATCATGGATGAGATCTACTGTAAGAATGAAGATAGAAGAGCTGGAAATGAAATCCTACTTTTTAAAACTAATCAAATGCTAGTTTAAGTACAACAAACTCTAAATATCATGAAAGAAATGGAAATCTATCTTTTTGGGCTGCATAAGGGTCTTTTCCTCAAATCATGATCCTAGAAGAAAGAAATGAGGCAAAGACACCTATTGACAACTTTTTGGTGCTTCTTTTATCCCTGCCAACCTACTACTGAAGTAAGGCACAAATGGAAGCAAACTAATAAACAACCAATCAAATCTACACTACTTGCAATGAAAGTACCTCTAAAGACAAATTAACAATGAAGCTATGAAACTAAGCTAAATGTACAGATACAAAAAGAGGATCCTTGGCTTTTAGGGTTGGGCCCTAACCCAATAGGTTTAGCCCTCTGAGTTAACTCAATGCTGGCTCAAAAAAAAACTCACCCTTATTACCAAAACATAAAATTACATCAAAATATTCCACAAGTCTGGAGCTCGAAAAATAAATTAGACTTTTACCACCAAAAATTCAAATCCTAATGAGGCTCTAGGCCTCTCTACTTTTACAATTGAAGTCCCCAACAACTTCCTTAAAATTAGGGAGGCTCGGTTCCAAAACTCGAGATAAACTAGCTCTTTGTCTCTCACTTGCTCGACTGCCTTCTAATCCTCATGACTTGGCTACTTGCACTCCAAGGCTGTGCGATAAATGGAGGAATATTTGAATGGGGAAGAAGTAAATGAGGAGGTTTTACCTCCTACAATCCCTCTCCCTTGTCCCATTCGAGTTTCAACCTTAGTCTTTTCAAAAATTCCTTGATTTTCTCCTTCAAACCTGCATTCAATGTATATTAGTCCACTAGGCATGATATCCCACTCTAACTCATCTCATAAACAAAATATAATAAAAAACATGTAACAAGTTGTGAGAAAAGTTGGTTTGACTAAGCTAGGAGGTGAATTAAGGCCCATATAATTACCCAATGATGAGGCTCATCACCAATAATAATATGAATGGAAGTATCATAGATTGAAACAGGTTGTGCAAACCATTATGATATCTACTAACAAAAAATTTGGCGACTTCCTCCTTCATGTCTTGCATTTCTGTGACCAATAGGGCACTGAGAACATTACAAATTCTGACTTTTTGCAGTAGCTCCGACTATGGAATCCATTGATTATTTGGTTTCACCCACTCGAGGAATGACTCATTTTGTTTCTCCCAAAGCATCCCACCCACCTTTGCATGCTTGATATGATGCATTCTTACTTCAAGCTTTGTTTTTCACGAGAGGTCGAATCTAGCTTTCGTTTTCAAATCCATTATGATATCCTCATCTTTGAAGTGAACTTTCGTCTTCAACATTGTGAAATTTCCTTGAAACTATTCAATTCTAAAAAAATATAGCAACTTAGAATAAAAAATTACAGGGCTCAGAATGTATGGTATATTGTCAAGATCACAATTAGCACTTAGCAAAATTTCTGGTAGAATGTTGAGTGTATTCAATTGTTCATTCGTTTTTATAGAATTTGAATTAAATGTGCCATATTTTTTTCTCACTACCTGCTCCTCCCACATGTTCACCACCTCCATTGTGGAACATTAAATGATTTTTTTATGAATCGAGTTGGTGGTTGACGTGCCTCTGACAATGATGGGACTCCATGGGTATATGGCGTGTCATGAATATATTGTTGCATTTGATTACCTATATTTTTTTAATTTTGATTTTTGTCTTTTATGAGTTGTCCTACCAGACTCATGTGAATGACATTTATTTATGAATTATTTTTTGATACTGATTTCTAACATGTGGTCGATTCTCTTCTCCTCATCACTTGTCCTATTGAAGTGTTAATTATGTCCATGTTCCACTGAGTAGGTTTTTCATTATCCAGATAAAAATTTTCCTCATTCTTTGAATATACCTACCAAGTAGGCTTTTGTATTGTAATGATATCTGAATCTTTCTCACCATTCTTGTCTTCTTTCATCCTTAGACTAGTGTTGATCCATATTCTTTTGAGCTCTGTTATTTAAGATATTGTGTATATTTGTTTCTCACTCCAAGTTTCTATCATATCTTCCTAATTTATCCATTATTCCTCTTTTTAATGGTTCTCCAACTGTTATTTCAATTACTTTATTTCTAATTTCTAATTTCCTTTTGTAATAAAATTACTAAATTCTAATTAAGAAAAAAAGAAAATTATTACTTTTACAAAAAATTTGTTTAGTTAACGTGGCACAAAGTGATTTTCAAGTTAACCCATCTCCTTGGCACCTCAAAGATGTTTTCACTAGGAACATGCCAATGTTGTTAAGAGGTGTACTTCTTAAGTCAGACATTTTTAACAAGTGAATTGAACAAGTTCCCTTCTAATGACTTCAACTGCATAGCTCCTAAAGAACGTATATATTTTATAATGAAGGGTCCCAACCATGTAATTTCTAATTTTTTTGGTTTCCCCTTCACTCGACTGTCATATAATAGTACCAAATCACTAAATTTTAAATTCTTTATTTCTAGATTTCTATCGTGCCATGCCTTTTTTTGGTCTTTGCTAGCTTGTTGATGATGGAGCATGGGAAGTCAACCTTCTTCTAAATGTTGCAATTGTTGAAGTCATTCCTTTTTCATTTTTGTGTTACATTTCAATATCGTTGACATGTTTAGTACATTGTCCAAACATTGAAGTGGGACGACTGCTTCCTGACCATAAACCAACTTAAAGGGAGTTCATCCAGTCACTTATTTTTAACCTATGTGATATGCCCAAAGAATGGATTGTACTTTATCATCCTAGTCACCTCTATCTAGGTTATAAATTTTTGTTAGCCATTTATGTAATGTTTTATTGAATGATTCCATGGTTCCATTTTCTTTTAGATGGTAACAGTGGTATTCCTATGCTCAATCACGAAGTTCTACATCAATGTTTGGATTGTGGCATTTACAAAATGAGTTTCACTATCATTGATGATGACCATATGAAAACCGAATCAGGTTACTATGTTTTCATAAATTAACTTTGTTTCTACTTCCTTTGTACAAGATTCGACAGTTTTTGCATCTGCCCACTTTGTTAGATATTCCACTATTGTTATGATATACCTTGATCTTAAGTGTTTAGCTATTTCGGGAAAAGGACCGGCGAAGTTGTTTTCCCAAATCTCGAAAGGTAATGATGGAACAATCAAATGTAGTGGCATGTGGTGTTTAGGTAACGGTTTCCCAGAAATTTTGCATATATCTCACTTTTGTATTCAACAATCTCGAAATAATGTCAACCACAACAATCTATCTTGCAGAATATTCCTTGCAATCATGTCACTTTGATAGTTTCCTCCAACTTCTCCTTTATGTCCTCCGTTGATAATGTCTTCCGTTTTGTGCTCCAAAAAACATCACCGAAATACCTCGTCAATGCCAAGTTTGTATAATTGACCATTTTTTAATGTAAATGATGCTTCTTTAATAGTGAGGATATTTTTCTTTTTTTTAGAGAATCCATCAGGTGCCTTTCCTATATGTAAGAATTTTTCAATATCGACAAGATCTACAGGGATTGCTTCAACTCTAAACAAATGTGCATTTGGGAGGTCATCCTTAATATCTATCAGTTCTTCTCCGGATTCCAGTTGGGATAAATTGTCAGGTCCAACATTCTTTTTACCAAGTCGAAGAATCACTTCAAATTCAAATTCTTGGAATAGTAGTAACCATCAAGAGATGCATCCTTGATGTAATGATAATAAGATACTTCAACACTTGATGATCAATATATAATATGAATGGATTTTCAAGGCAAGTACTGCCAGAATTTATGCAATGTAAAGATCATGGCCAAAGCTTCTCCCTTAGCCATCGAATAGTTCCTTTCAACTTTGTTAAGTTTCTAGCTGGCATATGTATTGGGATGGTCTATCGACCCATCATCTAGTTGTGCTAGGACTATGCCGACTGCCACATTTGGTGCATCAACATGTACATGAAACTTCTTTGACCATTTAGGAAACTTAATTATGGGTGTCTCGACTAATTTCCTTTTTAGTAGCTGGAACGACTCGTTGCACTCCTTCGACCAATTAAATGGAACATCCTTCTTCAAAATTTCATCTATAGGAAATGTTATATCAGGTAAGTGCCTTATAAACCTTTTGTAGTATCTTGTATGCCCCAAAAATATTTTAATATACTTTTGATTCACTAGGGATTTCAGATCTAAAATTACTTTGATTCTTGCCATATCAACTTTTATTCCTTCCTTTGATACTACATCTCCCAAAAATATTCCTATAGGTGTTGTGAAGATACATTTTGTGATTTTCAAGGATAAACAAATTTGCATGCATCTCTCTAACATCAATTTGAGCCATTATGTATGACCTTTAATTAGCGTATATATTTTCCAATCATCAAAGTAGACTGCCATTGTTTTGTTGATGTATTCCTGAAAATATTTGACAATAATCCTTGAGAAAATTGCTGGTGCATTTTTTAATCCAAAAGGCATTACCCATTATGAAAAAGATTCAAATTTAGTGACAAACATTGTTTTCTCATGATCTTATTCTCCAATTGGAACATGAATGTATCCTGTGAAGCCATATATAAAAGAATATCATTCAGGACTTGCAAGTTTGTTTATAATTGCATTGGTGAACGGTGTAGGAAATGGGTCGATTAATGTCAATTTATTCAACCCACGATAGTAGACACATTTGGAAAACCTAGTTGGGTCATGCTTATTGGGTTGCATGACCATAGGGCTTGCCCATTCTGATGTTTCAAATGGGTAGATGATGTTAGCTACAAGCATCCCCTTTATTTCTTTCTAGACAATGGGTTCATATTTGTGAGCAAGCTCATAATGTCTCTTTTTTATCAACTTAGCTCTAGAAATGAGGTTTATATTAATCTCCCCCATTTATTTTACATGTCCTTTCAAATATTTATAGTCATGGGAGAAAACATCTTGATATTCCTTGATTAAATTGACAAATTCTGCTATTTGTTTATTAGACCAATAGTCACCGAGTCAGGAAATTTTTGGTCGATCATCATTTGATATGCCGACCTCTCTTATATTTATCTCTGCATCCATCCACATGGGTTCCTTTTACTCATCAATTTATTGCTCCCTGACTTTTATCTCTTGACATGGAGGCGGGAATTATGCTTTCTCAGGTTTCTCGATTTCATGATTTTCACGTTTGTACATTGATTTTAATATTTTGTGATTTTCCAAATCATCCTTTTTCCAACAAAAACTTTGGCATGGAATAGGAGCTTCTTCCATTTCTAACAAGATAGCCATTTTATCTTCTAATGCACACGACACATAATTACAAGTCGATGAGATGTCAACTGTTGATTATTGATTAAGATTATTGGTTTGTTTTGTAGTTACAAATCCTTTTATTTGTTGAACTACATCAAGTAGTTATTGTTCTTCTAGTTGGAACTCAAAATTCTTAATGAAATTTTCTTGAAACTATTTCCATTGTAGATATTTCCCTCGAGCCTCTTTTAATTTATACCATTTGTTAGGCAATTTGTCTAAAGTATTTGGAAACATGTGAGGCCAAACTGTCTCATCTCTATATCCAATCTTGTGCCATGTCGACTCACAATTTTGTATATGAAAGAAAAGGTTCTATCCGGGACTAAAAAAAGTATATTTTCTTGTGTTGAAATATGACAACCTCCAAATCGTTCAATTAAATACATTTTTGTTGTCGTCCATGTTTGGAGTTGAGATGAGTGGGTATCTCATCATCTTGCCACTTGCCTTGTAAAAGTTTGCACCAGACTTTGCATCCTTTGTTGTTCTCCAATAGATTTGGTTACATATTCAACATGGTTGATAAGGAAATCCCATTCCTTGAATCAAATCATACTGCTAGAATCTTTTTTTTTAAGTCAGTTGGTAGTAGTGATGGCGTTTCTTTAAATTTTATTTCTCTAAGTAGAGGCACTGCTTGGATAGAATAACAAGGTAGAATTTTTGTTTTTGGAATTGCTTTAATTGTCCAACATTTCTTTGCTTTTGATTCATAATTTTTTACTTTCCATTCATAGAGCTCTATATCTGATTAGGTGCTCAGTGTTTAGCTCAAAAATAAAAGTTCTCAGAATGTCTCGAAACCTGAATGACCGTGTCCTTCTCAGAAAAATGATCCCGACGCAACTCATTTCGTCGAAAACTGAGTTCGTATGAGAAAGTTATTTTGTTCTGATCGCTTTGCTAAACAGGGAAAATTAAAAAAAAAATGCCTAGTCACTGCACAGTCAGCAGTCCATACTGTTGATGTGGAAGGTGACTAGGCATGGTCAACATTGGTCAATGGTGAATCAAGGATCGACAAGTGGCATTATCTGGTTGGATTATACAGTGCTTTGTTGGCACGTTTTTATTGGACTGTTGATGTGGAAGGTGACTAGGCATGGTCAACATTGGTCAATGGTGAATCAAGGATCGACAAGTGGCATTATCTGGTTGGATTGTACAGTGGTTTGTTGGCACGTTTTTATTGGTGCATTTTTGGACCAATGGAAGAATGCCACGTGGCAAGCCCAAAGGCTGCCATGTGGCACCTCCCAAAGTTCGGTTGGTGGTCTACGCATTGGAGCAAAATTTATTGGTGGAAGTTGGGGTCGAACCCATGACCTACCGCATGCAAACTCTACACCTTAACTATCCGCTCTACACAATGGTTCTTACCCTAACTATCCTTTGTATATATTTGAATTTAAACGAAATTGGGGTTGGTGGTTAGGAGAGGGCCAAACCACAGGCTAGCCCTCTCCCCATGTGAACACCCATATACCAAACCGCAACATTTTTATTAACCCAACAACTATCCAAACTGGTGCTTCGAGAATTCCCATGTGAACACAGTTACAAAAACCGCAAAATGTTTACGTTAGCTCCAACGGTTCCTGCCACAACACTTCGCAACTTCACATGTGAACATGACACTGTAACCACCAACAGTTAGTGGTCCGACATTTCTTCTCTAACCGTTAGTGCGACGGTTATCGCATGTGACCAAGTTTCGCTGGAGGTTACGGTTGGGTCATTAAACTCCGCGGTTTTCATGCTAATCATGGGTTTAACTCTAATTAAGCGCAGTTTATATTAATTAACTGCAAGTTTAGTCTGGCGGTAAATTTGGTGGTGCCCCCAAATTTGGGCCCGCCACCAAAATTAGCGGCGCTAACTAGAGATGTTCCAAAATTAGAGGAGAAAATGTAGGAAAAGCATGGCTGAACTCTAGAGAAGTCAATTTTCGACCAAATTGAGCTCAGGGAGAGGCATTCTTGGCTAATTTGGACATTCTAAACACATTGGTGTAGGTATCAGGAGCCATAGAGATTTGTAAACAACATTTTTTCCACATTGAGCTAATACAGAGGCCCAAGCCATGGAAGATGAACCAAGGAGATGTAGCCTAGGAGGGGTGAACTCCATCAAAACATTGTGTTAATATGTATCTTTGATGGTTTGCTGCATTGTGAATGTTTGTTGTTTAGTATTTGTTTCTGAAGCTATTTTTCTCATGAATGTATTTTTAAACTTAAGGAAATTTACCTGATTGTATGCACAAATAACTAATGAATCCTTGACACAAGAAGCAATAAGCAAGCACATATTTATAAATATGTAATTGTTATTAGCACAAAAAAACTAATCATACAAAAACATATCAAGTTAGTATCAAAGCAAAGGTTGAATTGCTTGATTTCTTGAGTTTGTGCAATTAGGGTTTTAATGGTTGCAAAATTGTGATGCTTACAAGGTTAAAGTTGCAGAAAGGAGAAGGGAAGCTATTGGTTGCAACTCCTAAGGTAATGCCCAAAAGAAGGAGAGCCAAAAGGCACAATCTCCACCACCCAAAGTTCCAATTCCAGCTACACTTGAAACTCCTCAAGTTTTTCCTTCCACGGAGATTGAAGAGGTACAAGTAGTCCTAATTTCTGAGCCTGAATCCATAGCCATTATGTCTGGAGAAAGAGAGCCTGAAGGTCCCTCTTCAGAAGAGGAAGAATTCAAGAAAGATTTCTATACTTTGACTGAGATGGTTAAATTCCTCTATGAAAAGAGTAACACTAGAATGGTTGGAGAGACTTCTAAACCTCCACATGGAGAAGGAAGCTTAGAGGACAAAAACATTGTGAAGAAGGATTCCAAAGGGAATGGTCAAAATCCACCTCCATCTCCACCATCCTCATAATCTTCCTCATCATCTTCACCATCTCACACAACATCATCTTCCACTACCACCACTGAGACTGCCCATACTCATTCCAAAACCCCAAAAGGAAAGACCCCATTACTCAAATTGGACATAAAATTTGAACTTCCCATATACAATGGAGAGGTGAATGCAGAAAATTTGGACAATTGGATTCAAAAGTTGGAGGTATACTACAGAATTCAGAACCGTCAAGAAGACAACATAAAGATCCAGTTGGCATCATTAAGGCTAGAAGGAGTTGCACTAGTTTGGTGGGAAGGAAAGACTCAAGAGGAAATGAGAATCCATGGTAAGATATCCATAACTTGGGTTGAATTTGTTTCTGAAATTAAAATACAATTTTATCCTTTAGCCTATATGCAAAAAGCCATTATGAGTTGGAAAAATTTTAGGCAGCTTAAATGATCCAAAATGGATCTTGTATCAAACATCTAAGTCTAAGTCTTCATATATATTAACTCTCAGAAAACACTATCGCAGAAGAAAAACACTAAGAATAGTGGAAGACAGAGCTAAGAGGAACGTAAAGTCTCGTTGCGCAGGAGCCGTCAGATCAAACATATCAATGGCCCAGAGTAAATCGGGATATCGCATCGGGAGAGGCTAGCGGAGTATATCAGAGGTGGCCCTAAGGGAAATGAAACTGCGATTGGTGACTTAACGTGGATTCTTGATCGAGCACGTAGATCAACAGCAGAGATTACAGATATTGCATTGCAGATTCCTAAAGGGAGGACTTAACACAGGCGGACCCGAAGGAGTTATGAATTAAACAGCGAAGGATTTGAGTTTTGTGGTAAACGGTATTTCGGGCAGGCTTCAAGTGGTAAGTGGTATTGGAAGGGCTTCGCCCGATTCCATACATTGGCCAACACGTAGCACATCGTAGGAGAGAGAAAATTTCTTTTTCGAGTGGGTAATCTCCGTGCAAGTAGGCCACCTGAAATGGTTGTTAGCCGTTGGATTAGAGATCATGGATCAACGGTGGAGATTGAGAGGACTACTTGATGTTTCGGGTTGGATGCGAATCGTCGGATCGAAGGCAAATCAATAGTGTGTAATACAAAGGGCTTGTGAAAGCAATAAAAGGTGGACCCGAGAGGATTATAGGGTGGACATTATATCATTTGAAGTCCAACTTTAATGTTGCAGTTGGGTTTTCATTAGTTTTCAGTGTATTCCGTGTATTCCTCTGTGTAAACGAAAAGTGTATTTTCAGGGATTTTCACCCGTGCCCAAAGAACCTTCTGTTTGTAAACAGTTTCCCTGTGCCTTAAGCATTTTGAAATGATTGATTAAACGTTCATCAGGGAGATGAAGGGACAGCGGCTGGGAGCTAGAGAGCCCGAACAGGGAAATGAACAGACAAGCATCGATAGGCTTAAAAATCCTTCCAAAGGCAGAAAAGAGGGGGACAGAGAGAGCAAGAGAAAGTAGTTGCTCAGAGACAGAGGGGAGACAGAGTCAGAGAAAATACACAACTACGAATAGTTGATCAGAGGCACTAAGAGTGAGAGTCTATGCACTCCTTAGACTCGAGTTTTTCGAGTGAAATCCATATGTAATATCACTATTGTTGTGTTATGGGTCTGATTGAGCTCACACCTGTAAACTCTGTTCTTGAAGACATAATATAGAGGTCGACACTAAAAGCTGGACTAGGAGACGTAGCCAGGAAGTCTGGTGAGCTCCTTGATTATTTACTGTATTGATGTGTTGAATTGTTATGTTTTCCAATTGTTAAATGTCTGTATTATTCGCAATCTTTTCAATCCATTGCACTAAATAATATAGGCATTCCTACACATGAGTCTGTAATACCTTTTCTTCTTTATTTAGTATCCATTTTGGATCATTAAAGGACAAACAATCCAAGATTATACACAGGAGTTTAGGAAAAGAGCTTTGTTGTTAGGAGTAAATTTTAATTCCCAAGATACACTGCTAAAATATATTGGGGGTTTACATTCCTATCTGAAACGTACTATCCTTATTTTTAATCCAAACAACTTAGATGAGGTATGTGTGCAAGCCACACACCTTGAATCTAGAGGAAAGAACATTCAGGAAGAGGGTAGTAAGAGGAAGCCATTCAAGGGTAAGGAGAAAGAAAAGGTTGGAAAATGGAAGGGAAAGAAGAATGAAAGTATGAAGAAAGAAGGGGATAAAATGACATGCAAACATTGTTCCAAAGAGGGGCATCATGAAGCCCACTGTTGGAAATTGCATCTCAAACTAAGGCCTAAGAAACAAAAAAAATAAGGGAAAACAAAAGACGACCACTACCACACAACATGACCTTGGTTCCAATTCTGGTCATGAGACCAAGATTTCAGCCATGGTTACAAAAGGAAAAGAAACTGTTGCAAGCACTAGTTCATCACATAGTCAAAATAACACTCCAAATGAAGAGTCAAGAATAGAGTTGTTTCATGTTAGAGTGATTTCAAATCATACAAAGATTGATGCATTATTTGATAGTGCATCACTATCAAACTTGATTTCAGAAGACTTGGTTAAAAAACTAAACGTTGAAACTGTACCTCATCATAAGCCATATCCATTGGGTTGGATAGTTAACAATGCAAATTTACAGGTTACAAGGAAGTGCTTATTCAAGTTCGCCATTACTGAAAAGTTCATTGATGAATTTGAGTTAGATGTAGTTCCACTTGACATCTCAGGAATCATTTTGGGTAGTCCTTATTTGTATGATAGAAAATAAGTATTTTATCACCATGACTACAAATACATATTGCTCAAGAATGGGGTGGAGTAAATAGTGAGAGCCCATTGCAAAAATCTGAACATTTCTTTGGTTAATGCAGGGCAAATGAAGAGACTAGTAAATGGAAGTAAAAATTTTGTGCTTCTCATGATAAGAAAAAAGGAATGATATTGATTATGAATATTTTGAAGGTTGTGATGATAAATTGAAATCTGATTTGTTTGATGTGGTAAGAAAGCATGGCGAGATGTTTCAAGAACCAAAGGGGTTACCTCCTAAGAGGGGAATTCAGCATGAGATTCAGTTGCAACATGATCTTCCACTTCCAAACATTGGCATGTATCATATGTCTATCATGGAGAGCTTGGAAATCAAAAAGCAAATTCAAGAATTTCTTAACAAAGGTATCATACGCCCATCTACTTCGCCATGTGGTTTGCCCATTGTCTTGGTGCCAAAAAAGGATGGAACTTGGTGCATGTGTGGATTTCCGTGCACTGAACAAAATCATGGTAAAGAATCATTATCCACTCCCAAGTATTGATGACTTGCCTAATCAGTTGAGATATGAAAATTATTTCATTAAGCTAGATTTACGAAGTGGTTATCATCAAGTTAGGATAGCCAAAGAAGACATTTGGAAAATTTCATTTAAAACTAAACAAGGATTGTTTGAGTGTCTTGTTATGCCTTTCAGTCTTACAAATGCTCCAACTACTTTCATGAGGGTAATGAATGATGCATTGAGACCATTTCTAGATGATTTTGTCATTATCTACTTAAATGATATCCTCATATTCAACAAGTCAAGAGATGAATATGTCATGCATGTAAACAAATTACTTGATATCTTGAGAAAAGAACAGTTGTTTTTAAAGATATCAAAGTGTGAATTTGGAAAGACTTATTTAGTGTATTCGACACATTTTTGGAGGAGGTGAGATGAAAATATACCCCTCTAAGGTTGAGGTCATTCTGAATTGGCCCAAGCCCAATACAGTTATAGAGGTAAGAAAATTTTTAGGGGCAACACAATATTAGAGAAAGTTTATTGCTAATTTTTCTTCCATTGCAGCTCCATTACATGCATTGACAAGTGTCAATAAAGTCTTCCATTGGGGAAATGTACAGCAAAAAGATTTTATGCTTTGAAGCAAAAGATAAGTTTAGCACTGGTATTGGCACTACTGGATCTTAGATAGCCATTTGAGATTCAAATGGATGCAAGCGATCATGCCATGGGAGTGGTTCTATTGCAACACGGTAAGCCCATTTCATTTCATTCTGAAATCTTTAATGGAAATATAACTAACTATCCCACATATGACAAAGAAATTTATGCATTGGTACAAAGTGTTAAGAAATGGAAGCACTATTTGATGGGGAAGGAGACCATCATCCATACTGACCATCAACCATTGCAGTATTTACAGTCACAATCAAAGTTGCAGCAGTCATGACATTTCAGATGGATGGGTTTTCTACAACAATTTCATTTGGTTATCAGGTATAAAAATGGAATCTACAATAAGGTAGTTGATATGCTTTCAAGGCCTATTGTAAATTCATATATTATACTCAAGCATAATTATGTTTTGCATGAAAGTTACATAGAAAAATATGCAAATGATAGTGACTTTCAAGAAGTATATGCAAGCTTGAGTCAAGGAAATCAAATTGAAGAGTTGGATTATCATGTACATAACAGTTTGTTGTATCACTTGGGCAAGTTGTGTATTCCACATGGAGAAAGAAACAATATCATAAGGGAGGCACACACTTCATTGATTGCTGGACACTTTGGTGTAGGCAAGACAATAGTGAATCTTCAAAGGTATTGTTATTGGCCACACATGTTGGATAATGTTTCTCATTTCATAAGAGGATGTTCTTTATGTGCTACAAGTAAGCCTAGAAATAGGAAACTTGGTTTATACACTCCACTTCTGGTACCTTTGCATCCATGGGAGATTATCTCAATGGATTGTGTAGGAGGTATTCCATTTTCAAGGAAAGGTCATGATTACTCATATGTAGTTGTAGACAGGTTCAACAAGATGTGCATACTAACAACATGTAAAAAGAAAATTATAGTTTAACAAAAAGCTCATCTTTTCTTCCAAAACATTTGGTTTCATTTTTGTCTTCCTACTTCTATTGTAAGTGATTGAGATTCTCGATTTGTGGGGAATTTTTGGTAAAATTTGTGGGACATGATGGACACAAAGTTGAAGAAGAGCACAACCTTTCATCCACAAACACATGGACAAACCAAGGTGGTCAATCAAACAGCTATTCATCTTCTTAGAGGATATTGTAGCAAACATCCCAAGTTGTGGGATGAACAATTGCATTACATACAATATGCATACAATAGGGCAAAGCATTCTTCCAGAAACACATCGCCATTTGAGGCATGTTATGGGTACTTGCCAGGATCTCCATTGGACTTCTTCTTTGAGAAATATGTCGTCATCGATGGTCACAGTGACATCAATAAGGCAAGGAATTTCATATAGAAAATTTAGTTGATACATCATACAGTGCAAGAACAACTTGAGAGAAGTCAAAGCAGCTACAAGGAAAGGCATGACAAACACCAGGTTGATCACAAATTTCAAGTTGGTGACGAAGTTTGGTTATATATTAGCAAAGAGAGACTTCAAGGGGAAGGTAAAAAGCTTAAACCAATCCATTATGGTCCTTTTAAAATTTTGGAAAAGATTGGTAACAATGCATTTAAGCTTGATTTTCCTCCTTATATGCAAATATACTCTATTGTTAATGTTGAGAATTTGAGATTGTTTGAGCCTCCTTTGATTGATGATCAAGGAGAGCATGTTCAACTACCATCAATAGATGATTTCTTGCCAGAATATCTAGATGAGCTTCAGTAGGATCTCATACTTGACAAAAGAACCAGAACTTCAAAGAGAGGGGATGTCGAATACCTTAGAGTGGGACTCAAGGGACAAAATCCTTCTCAAGCCAAATGGTTGCAGACTGAGAAGGTGAGGGAGATGTACCCTCACCTACTAAACAATTGATAATATCTTTTGGGGTCCAAAAGGCTTCTAGTGGGGAGGAATGATCAAGTGCTCAGTGTTTAGCTCAAAAATAAAATTTCTCAGAATGGCTCGAAACATAAATTACCACGTCCGTCTTGGAAAAACGATCCTAACGCAACTTGTTTCGTCAAAAACTAAGTTCGTATGAGAAAGTTATTTTGTTATGATCACTTTCCTAAACAAGCGAATTTTCAAAACAAAAAAAATGCTCAATCACTACACAATCAGTAGTCCATACTGCTAACATGGCAGGTGACTAGGCATGGTCAACATTGGTCAACAGCAAACGAGGGAACAACAAGTGGCATTATCTGGTTGGATTGTACAGTGGTTTGTTGGCGCATTTTTATTGGTGCATTTTTGGACCAATGGAAGAATGCAACGTGGCAAGCTTGGAAGTTGCCACATGGCACCTCCTAAAGGTCGGTTGGTGGTCTACACAATGGAGCAAAATATGTTTTCAGAATTCGGGGTCAAACCCACAACCTACCTCCTGCAAACTCTACGCCTTAACCATCCACTCTACACAATGGTTCTTACCCTAACTGTTCTTCATATATATTTGAAGTTAAATGGAATTAGGGTTCGTAGTTAGGGGAGGGCCAACCCACAGGCCAAACCTCCCCCCATGTGAACACCATATACCAAACTGAAACATTTTTATTAACCCGAAGACTATCCAAATCGGTGCTCTAATGGTTCCCATGTGAACCTAGTTATAAAAACCGCAAAATGTTTATGTTAGCTCTGACGGTTCCGGCCACAAGACTTCACAACTTCGCATGTGAACACAACACCGTAACCACCAATGCTTAGTCATCTTACATTTCCTCTCTAACCATTAGTGCGACGGTTATCGGATGTGACCAAGTTCCACCGGAGGTTACGGTTGGGTCATTAAATTCCGCGGTTTTCGCGCTAATCACGGTTTTAAATCTAATTAAGCGTAGTTTATATTAATTAACTGCAAGTATAGTCTGGTGGTAAATTTGACAGTGCCCCCAAATTTGGGCCCACCACCAAAATTAGCGGCGCTAACTGGAGATGTTCTAGAATTAGAGGAGAAAATGTAGGAAAAGATTGACTAAGCTCTAGAGAAGTCAATTTTCGACCAAATTGAGCTTAGAAAGAGGTGGTCTTGGCTAATTTTGACATTCTGAACACATTTGTGTAGGTATCAGGAGCCATAGAGCTTTGTAAACAACTTTTTTTTCCCACATTTAGCTAGTACAGAGGCCTAAACCATGGAAGTTGGACCAAGGAGATATAACCTAGGAGGGGTGAACTACTTCATCGAAACACTGTGTTAATATGTCTCTTTGATGGTTTGCTACACTATAAATGTTTGTTATTCAATATTTGTTTCTGAAGCTATTTTTCTCATGAATGTCTTTTTAAACTTAAGGAAATTTACATGATTGTATGCACAAACAACTAATGAATCCTCAACACAAGAAGAAATAAGCAAGCACATATTTATAAATATGTAATTGCTATTAGCACAACAAAACTAATCATACAAAAAAAGATCAATATCAGAATTCTAACCAATGGAAAGAGGGGACCCTATTAAACTTTCTCTGAAGGAATTAGGTTCCACATTGTCCCTATCTTCATGTAGCAATTGATACAAATTTCTTGTTTCTGACTCTTCTTCACATGGTTCAACCCATGGTTTTCCTTCATGAGGTCTAAAAGAATGATTTTCTTATCATTTCCATTTAGTTTGATTCTGTCTTTTTCTAATGAAATGGTCACTTTCACCATTCGACCCCACAGTCTACAGACTAGTGCAAGATATGCATGTATGCCATTGACTAAGTCGATGACCTCAAAATTGATTATTATATGGATTCCAATAATTTAAGTTTTTACTTGTATCAGTGTCTCAATGGGTTCAATGAATCTTTGGTCAGCAAGCTTGAGATAGTTGGTCATTCTATGTAGATTCGACCTTCCCTTGCTAATACATGTTTCACGAGGGAGAATATTAACTTGTGACCAAAAGTCAATAACAACTTCTCTTACCATATAACCATTTATTTCCAAGTCAAATTGTGAATCACAATCTTCCATTTTTTTTCCTTGTGATATTTCACGTACATTTTTACATTTCTCCCTACTTTCATTGCAGTGTTATAGCATATTTAAAATCTCTACTAGACGACCAACTGTTATATACATATTTGGGCACATCAACCCCAAACCTATATGTCGATGTATTAGGTCTCATCAACCCCTAAAAGATTTTTTTCATACCCTAAAGGAACATAGTCATCTGAATACATCATTCCCCAAAAGTTCCATCTGAGAAACCATCCAGAAATTGCCTAAATTGAACCATACTGACTGCTCCACTGGCAAAGTGTGATGCATACTGAGTGGTACACTGCCAGGGTGTGATGCATACTGTTTAGGCCTTCTATAGGGTGCGATGGGTGAGGATGGACAAATGTTCGAGACAGTTTGCTAAGTGGATGCTCATGGAATCTTCTAGAAACTTCTCCTGTGCCACTTGCCTCTCTGAATTTGCCCAAGGATGAATAAGGGATCTAAAACCTTCAGTTATCCCTTCTCTTGTGGAACCAATTGTAACAAGTGGAATGACACTAATCAAACCCCATGGATGACTCACACCGTTGCACACATCTATACATGGATCCCTCATCCAAGATATCTAGAGGTTGAAATGTTGTGAATTACAAGTAAGTGTTGATAGTTTGTAATTGAGGAGAGAGCATTGTATTCTTGTTGGAATGATCTTGCTATTTCATGAGGTGAAGAAGGATTGAAGCTTGGAGGATGATGCTGGATCAAACAATTGGGTTGTAATTCTCCTTTCTATTAATAAATCTCTTCAAGTTTTCTCCCATTTGATCGTGCAATTGTGAAAGTTATCATTTGTGAATGCTATCATTTATTCATTATATATCTAATTCTATAATGTTTATTGTGTAATAGATCACGATTCTTTGATGGCTCTTTGTTGTTGTACTTGTGCAGGTACTCTCCAAGCGTGTTAAGTACGGGGAGGAGTTGTAGGATCTGTCAAAGGAGAGAGAGATCAAACAAGGGATTAAGCGGAAGTTCCAGGTTGGTTCCATTATCTTTCTCTTATCTGTTACACATAGGAGAAATCATTGAATTGCTTTAAACTATTGTTTCTAGGGTAGCTGCCAAACCTAGAGGGCTAGCATTCCTTAGGAATACTAGTTTTCCCAGAAACAAATTGGCGACTTCGCTGGGGAATGAATAGATGTTTGTTTGTTGTTATTGTTTGTTTTATGTTCAATTCGATAAGCTATAAATAGAGTCTAAAGTCAGCCAGGTAGCCTTCGAACTGCTCTTGCTCTGCAATTGCATAGTAGATGAATGTTGCTTCAGTCAATTTCTGGTTTAGTTTATGAATTAAACATCTGACTTGCAAGCACATCTAGATGCCCTTTTGGTAGCTCAGTAACCTCTCAAGACATTCCATTATACTTTGCTCATCATTGTTCATCAAAAATCACCTTAACTCATTGAAAACAGCTCCACATTTGAGCCAAAACCCCTTTTAGTTGCACTCCCTGGACCATCGCACTGTCTTCCACTGTGACTCAGTATGCAAAGCACCTCCCAAGTGCAATAAGTGCGATGCATCTCAATTTTTGTGAAGCCCAGGTGCAATGATTGACTAAACTCTTTTTCCATCTAGAAATTGAGGGTTTTTTACCTTGTTTTTAGTTTTGTTTGGTTGTTTTACTGCATATGAACAATGCCTCTTTACTGAAGCTTGCATCACTTAGATCAGCCTCAATTACATTAGTATTAGTGAATGTTTTTGTGTATTTGTTCCTCATTTACAATCCTTTGTCGAAAAGTTGTTTAAATCGATTTGTTGCTTTGGTACAAAAAGCGTCGTAATTGTCATTTTGTGTCAAAAAGAGAAGTGTCGTAAATTCTTCCTTCCCTTGATAATTGATTGAAATTTTTTCATGAATTTGATTTTATTTTTTTATATTCAAAGTGTTGAAAGCATTTTTATTCAAAATTGAAAAGTTTCATTTAGAGTCTTCCTTTCTCTTTTGAAGAAAAATTGTTGAAAATGTCATTTTGAGTGAAATATTTCAGATCTTTGCTGCATTTAGTTTTCCTTTTTGGCATTTTTCACATTAAGGAAAGCGAAAACAAATACATGCATTTGCATTTAGCATTTTTTAGTTTTTGTGCGAAAAAAGGATTTATGGAAATGCACTAGTGTGTGCTCTTTGCTTAAAAGCATTGTTATCTTCTTTCCCTAGTAGCTAGGATTTTCATTGCTCAAATAAACAAAGATTGTTTATCATTGTAGATTGCATCTTAGGAATTTCAGATCATCATCACGTGGTGAACCATTGAAAGGAAAAATCTAAACAAGATCAACTTTAAAATAAATTTCAATGAACCTAACAATGCTTTGGAACTTAACGCAACATATCTAGAGGTCTAGGCTAGTGACGTGTTCCGGCGTCGTTAAAACTAGTGGCTATCGTTTTCATTGAAGGTTGGGTGATTCCTCCTCCTTGATACGATAAGTGCTAGCATGGACTTGTGCTCCCTGTACCATCGTGTATATATTGGGAGACCACAATAGGCTTAAATCCTTTATCCATAGGAAACCGAGTCTGCCGCCTTATTAATCACAATGCACTGAACACAACATTAGGGAAGATTTACTGGCGTACATAAGTCCTTGGTAATTTCTTTATAATTTATCACCAAGGTGTATATTGCAGTTTTGTGATTGGTTTGGTAATCCCTCTGTCTAGATATTCCAAAGTAGTCACTTTCGTTCCTTTTCAACTCTTTAAAAGAAAAGGTCCATCTGAGCACTTGTCCTTTCAGGCTCACTAAAAATTGAAGGTGACAAGAGTAATATTTAGCTTTTTCTCGACTATTAAAAACCAAAAAAGCAAAGTTGTGTCCAAGCGTCATTAAAAATAATTGAATTCGGAATAACATCATTTTCCCCTTAATTTTGAGTTCATCAAATAATCCGCAATCGTGGAAGAAAGTCAATCAAAACCCCGTCATTTGCGGAGACTAGCGAGTCAACCGTCTTTGACTCCGAAAGCAAAGCCAATCCAGACAAAACGGTCTCATTTAACTGAGTCCAATTCATCTAGTTTATTTGAAACTTTTGTTTCAACATCGTCAGAGACTACAATTACTCCGATTATTTCTGGTACATCTTCCTTAAGAAAAGAAGTTCCACAGTTACAAGAGGACATTAGAACTAATCCTACTGTAACGGTAGACACTTCTGTACCTGAAACAACTCCATCTAGAGTTGATCCAGAACCCCTCTCAGTTCAAACCGAGGCTACATTTGAACTAGTATTTGTTCAAGAACCTCCCTTTGAGACTGAAGTTCACTTACCTAAACATCTGGAAGTTGAGTTTCAGTATTCAGAAGGTGTCACCCCTCCAGTATCTATCACTGCAGAAGCTATACCTTCTTTGGCTCCAGAAATATTTTACAGACCTGACGGTCTACCTATTCCACCTGGTCTGATTGCTATAGAGGAGATAGCAGAGGATCCCCCATCCAATACCCTGTTTCATTTTGGAACTGGGATTCATTTTTATCCTTCTACTCCTGAGTTTGGTTCTTTTAATCCTCCTTCATCGCAAGTTCCTGTCGAATCGCTTGGAGAGCTTTTGGATAGACTAAACATGTTTGAGCAACCATCAACATCTAGGAATGTGTCATCTAATGCAGCTACGGTGGAACCTCCTACTACTATTCCTACAATGTTTTCTGGTACACCATCTGTTCTAGCTGGTTATCAATTGCTAGCTAGAGTCCACTCAGGGGCTGCTTCGGCACCATGGTCTACTCCTATTTGTTCATCTGGAGTCCCATCTAGTCTTTCTTATGTTGAAACTCAGCAAATTGATCCTGCATACCAGTATCAATATGGACAAACCAGTTTCCAAAGACTGATATATCCTTTGAATACTTGACTGTCGCCATATGGAGAGCAGTATGCTTTTTCACTGTTTTCTCCTAGGGAACAACCATATGAGAGTTTCCAACAATATTCAGGTCAAGCTAGAATTACATCTAGTGGTTGGATACCAATACTGCCAGAACAACCAAGGGTTGTATATCCAATGCAACTGATCCAACCTGTGTCGAATATTCCCACTACACCTGCTATTACGACTGTGTCGCAAACACAAGCACAGCCTGTTGTGTCTCAACCTCAAGTCTCTCAGGTTGTGATACAATAGCCACTTGTCTCAACGGCTCAACCACAACCTCAGGTTAGTGCTCCTTTATATGGAATGACTCAGGCACCGACGGGTATTGTCAATCCGCAACTTGGTCAATCTTGTGGTATTGGGCAACAGCAAATGGTCCAACAACCGTGGCTGCCACAATATCAACAACCACAATTCCAACAAACCCAACCTCAATTTGGACTTGGTTTACAAGCTCAGACTAGATTTGGTCAATATCAAGCCTACCGAGGACCTGGGCAACAAGGCTTTGTAGGTTATGGACAGCCGCATTTTCAAAACAATTATCAACAACCACACTATACTGGTTATGTCCAACAACCTTATCAAAGTTACCAGCAACAGATGCATTATGCTGGTATGCAAAGACCTACTGCTTAGGCGATTCCATCTTATCCTGGGTATGCTCCACCCAACCTGAATCAGCAGTTTCCTTTTGTAGCAACTCTAGAATTACCAGATTTGAACTGACTAACGAATGATCCAATTGCATACACCCCTTGGTGGCCGACGATTCCTCATAAACTCCCCTCTGATATTCCTAAGTTCAATGGAAATCCAGGTGAAGATCCATTGAATCATGTAATGACTTTTCATTTGTGGTGCTCATATAACACTCTGAATCATGATTCGATTAGACTTCACCTTTTCCAAAGAACGCTCACTAGTCCACCAGTGCAATGGTATATTGAATTGCCTAGAGCTTCATTTAATAACTTCACCCTCCTTGCCACTACTTTTCTAACCCACTTTCAGTTACCCATCAGGTACGAAACTGGGACAGAACTCCTTACCAATTTTAAACAGACCACGTCCACTCACATATCTAATCATATTCATGAGTGGCACCGTCATCGTCGAATGGTAAAGATGTATGTTCCTGATAAGCTATTAGTTGAGTGGTTTATTAAGTCCTTATTGCCATCTATCACTGACGACATGGTGAAAGGAGGAGTTGTCACTAAAGAGAAAGTCATTGCTTGTGCCCAATATTTAGATTTGATCTATACTCAGTCTGGCACACTCTACAACAAAATTCCTGACACTCCTAGACCAGATTTTTCCATTCCACCTCCTCCTAAATTGAATAGGGACTCTCATGCCAGTGACGGTGTGATCGGTGCCTCAAGCACACAAACCGCAAGAGGTCCATCTGGTCAAGATCTTGCTATTTCTAGTCAAAATGCAAATGACAATTCTCTTGCCTCAGAGATTAATGACGTGTCATTTGACAAGGGAAAAAATCCAAAGCAGCCAGGGGGCAAGAAGAAACAAGAAATTTCCACTCTTGAAAAATCATCTGAAAACCCTATTGCGGCAAGGAAACCTCCTTGCTATCCATGTTTGATATGTAACGAGGAGCATTATACGAGAGAGTTTCCACATCGATCTAAGGTTTCAAAACTTTTGAAGGCTTTGAATACCTCAATGGTGTTGGCTGATCCATTTCCAAACCCGGAAAATAACATGGTTACTACCGATAAGGCTTCCACATCCCAAGTACTAATGCTATCCATCACAAAAAAGTAAAATGATGCTTTGGTATCGACAAGGAGTAAATATTATGGGAATCCATCGTCGTCAAACAATCAGGCTACTGATCAACCTAATGCTTTGACACTGTCTTTGCCAGAAGTTGTTCCACCCATTATTCCTGAATTAACCATTAAGCTGCCTAAGGGAGTTGTACATAAATTGACATTTAATCCTCGTGCTCAAGCTGCTCAGAATTATAATATAGTGGAGGATTTGGCTCAATTGCCATCTGCTATGTCGACACTTGAGGTATTTCAAAATTGTCCCTCCCAAAAGCAAGCTTTGTATCAGCAATAGGTCGGATCGATCCAATGGATTCCAATCTTGTGGCCTTTGATCATAAAGGATATACACCACAGTTACCGAACCAACTCGCTTTCCTTATACAGGTAAAATCCCTTAATAAAAATGTTCATTGAACCATCATTGATGAGGAGGCATCTACCCGTATTATGTCATTGAGTTGCTAGAAAACTCTTGGTTCGCCACCCTTGTCACGATCACCAACAACATTAAAAGCGTTCGATGGAAGAACGTACACTCCATATGGGATTTTAAGTAGCTTGCAAGTTGAACTAGGGGGCAAGACAGTAGAGATTGAAGTCGAGGTCATTGATGGACTCCTTGACTACAATATTTTACTAGGAAGGCCCTGGGTTTATGCTATGGTTGTCGTTGTGTCTACATATTTCAGAAAGATTGCATTTCCCTTCCAAGGTGGAATCACAATCGTTAACCAACTAGCCTTTTTTGCTAATAGTTCACAAGCTACTAGAAGCATTCCATTGATCCATGGAAGTTAAAAATCACTTTAAAATGTTGGAGTAGGTCTCCTAAAAGACCCTTCCTTAATGGGTACTTTTGCCTTCCTGTCTCCATCTAGTTTCGTGGAAGTGGCCACAGTGGAAACCTGTCATATGATCTCTTCTACATCATCTGAAATTAAGAAGAATTCCAACCATTTTGATAGTGAGGATCATCGTGAGGAGTTGCCGCCAAGCCCCATTGAATCTTTGTAGCAATCAATTTTTTAGGCTTGTGTGGAAAATCTGAGTTTGCACTCAACAAGTATTTGGGTAGATCGATCTTTAGAATATGGTACCTCTTCTGATCCTTGGTCTCGTATACATTCTATAGACGAAGGAACCATCGAATCAATGATGATAGGAGAGAAGCCGTGGGAAAATTATCATCATCGTTCCCACCTTCAAGATGACAAAGAAGATTATTCAAACGACCTCAGTCACCCTTCAATTGTTGATTTTTTATTAAATTCTGTAAATACAGTAGATTCCGAGCGAAATCTGTCCAACATTGAAGAAACTATAGCCATTAATATTTTGACCAAACCTAATATTGTAGAGAATATTCACGTTGGCAAATCTTGTTCTCCATCAGAACTAGATAACCATTGTTCCCTTTTTCGTGAATTCAGAGATGTCTTTGCATGGTCATATGAAGAAATGCCAGGCATTGACTCGAGAATCATTGAACTTGAAATCAAGATGTATCCAGATGTCAAACCAATAAGACAACAGCTTCGACTTGTTCATCAAAGAAAGCCACTTCCTTTAAAGCATAGGTTGAAAAAATTTTGCGTGCTGGCTTCATTTACCTTGTACCTCTCACTAATTGGGTATCGAATATTGTTCCCGTGATGAAAAAACAAGGAACGATAAGAGCGTGTGTTGATTATAGGGATGTAAATCAATCATGTCTGAAGAACAACTATCCTACACCCTTTATCGACCAGATTATTGATGAATGTGCTGGATGCAAAATCTTTTCATTCATGGATGGATTTTCGAGCTATAATCAAATGAATATCCACCCACAGGACCAGTCAAAAACTGCATTTATATGTCCATGGGGCACATTTTCATATCGTAAATTACCTTTCGCTTTGAATAATGCAGGGGAAACTTCTTAGAGGGCAATGAATTACGCCTTCCATGACATAAAACACATCGTTCAACTATATCTCGACGATCTGCCTGCTCATTCGCGAAAATGAACTAATCATCCCCAGCATTTGAGAGCCATATTTTTATGTTGTTGACACTACAAGATACGAGTCAATCCACACAAATGTGTGTTTTGTGTTGGTTCTAGTCGACTGCTTGGTTTTGTAGTTTTAGGTTCAGGCAATTCGACTCGACCCATTTAAGGTTCCGGCAATTCTTGACATGCCTCCACCTTCAAATTTGCTTCAGATTCAGAGACTCCAAGGGAAAGCTAACTTTCTAAGGAGGTTCATTCCACATTATGTTGAGCTTGCTAAAGGTTATACATGTCTTTTAAAAAAGGGGGTACCCTTCCACTGGGATTAGGTTGTGCAAGCTTCCTTTGATGCTTTAAAAGATTCCTTGATAAAAGCATCATTAATGTACGCTCTTGACTATCAAAAAGACTTCAACCTGTATCTCGCCGTTGCAGATACAACCATTGCTATGGTTTTAGTACAACAACATGATGGAATTAAACATCCTATATATTATTTAAGTCATAATCTTAATGATACAGAAAGTAAGTACTCTTATGTTGAAAAGTTGGCTTTAGCAGCCATTCAAGCAATACAAAGATTTCGACACTACGTACTCTTTCGCAAAACTACCATTATGTCAGATTGCAACCCTATGACATACATTTTGTCACATCAATTGCTGGGGGGAAAATATTCCAAATGGATAGCCATTTTGCAGGAGTTTGATTTGGAATTCACCAAATCCAAATCAAAGAAGTCTCTCATCTTTGCAGAGTTACTTTGCGACTTTCCCTCGTCCTCCAACAATTTAACATCAAAAGCATCAATAGTAGATGAGACTCTGTTTCTGATATTGTCAAGCGATCCATGGTACAGAGATATACTGGTCTATCTCCAGACCCAAACTTTTAGGCCTAACACCTCTCACTCTGAACAACAACGTATTCGATACTAAGCTGAAGATTATCCGATCGTTGGCGATACACTTTACCCTCGAGGTGTTGATACGGTTTTACGAACGTGCCTCACGCATGTGGAGGCCGAAAAAGTTTTGAATGATTGTCATTCAGGTTCTTGTTGGAGGCATCTATTTGGTTACGCTACTGCACAAAATATCTTACGAGCTGGTTACTTATGGCCCACCATATTCAAAGATTTCATAATTGCAGTCAGAAGTTGCCATGCTTGTCATATTTTTGATCGCAAAACCAGATTACCACCTGCACCACTACATCCAGTCGTTGTTGTTGGCCCATTCGCTAAATGGGGCATTGATTTCATGACATGTAACCCCACCTCAGCTAGGGGGCATGGGTATATTATAGTCGTTGTCGACTATTTTACCAAATGGGCCGAGGCGATGCCTACATTGAACAATAGTGGCAAAACGGCTGCACTCTTTTTTTTCAATCATGTAGTTTCTAGATTCGGTGTTCCACAAGCTATAGTTACAGATCATGGGTCACATTTTCGCAATCACATGATGATCGAATTAACTACCAAATTAGGACTGTCCCATGATAGTTCTACTCCATATTATCCGCAGGCTAACGGACAAGTTGAGGCAATCAACAAAGTCCTTAAGCGCATGCTGCAGAGAATGATTGGAGTCCATAAACGGAATTGGCATTTAATCCTGTACTTAGCTCTATGGGCATATAGGACTTCGGTGAGAAATGTGACCGGATTTATGCCCTTTCAGTTGGTGTATGGTTTGGAAGTGGTCTTACCAATTCAGTGCGAAATCTTGTCCCTCAAATTCGCAATCGATCTGCTTCCTGAAACTTCTAATGAAGAGGCTCATTTCTTGGAATTAATCCATCTGGATGAAACTCGTCGTGATTCCGCGTTGGCTAATGAAGCACATAAGAAATGCGTCAAGGCATATATGACCAAAATGTTAAGCCTCGTGTCTTCTCAGAAGGTGACCTGGTTTTGCTTTACGATCAAGATTCTAAAAAATTAGGAGTAGGTAAATTTGAACCATTATGGATGGGCCCTTACATTTTTAAACGTGTATTGACAAAAGGAGCCTACAAGCTAGTCGATTATGATAGGATTCCACTGTCGCAGCCCCGAAACAGGTTGTATCTTAAATCTTACTATGCTTGATTAAGTGTAGTAAACTCATTGTACATATGCTTTTGTTGCATTTTGAGTGTTTTCTTTTAGAGTTGTCATTTTGGTTAAGTAATCCACTTCGCATTTGTTGCAGATGTCAGAATTTTTGGAACCATTTGTTGGGTATGCCGACGGAGCTAGTCATAGTACACAGAACTTATATTCTACGGCCTGGGCCATTTTCGCTCCAAGCGGTGAGTAAGTGAGTTTCAGGGGGATATGTTTTGGTCCATCGATGAAAAACATCGTTGAGTATAGCACGTTGATTGAACTTCTCTCTGATGCCATTTCACATGGCATACGCTGACTCATAGTCAGGCTACATTCACAACTCATCATTCTGCAGCTTGCTGGCATTTATTCCATTCGGAACCCAGATATTTATCGCATGTTCCTAAGAGTTAGGATTTTGGAAAGACATTTTGATTCCATTCAATATCAACATATTTCCAGAAACTTGAACACATTGATTGATTCATTAGAAAACTATGTGTTAAATAGACATTTGCAGCATTTGTAAAGAAAGCATTTCACATCAACATTTGCATTAGGATTTCATCACTTAGCCAAAATAAAACTCCAAAAATCAAAAATAGATAGTTGTTTATAGTTTTCACAAAATGTTTTTTGTCCAAGACAAAATCGGTCATCTGACCAAGAAACTCAAAATGAATGCAGAAAAACATCCTAGACTAGTGATGCTGGTGATAACATGTCACCGCCTGTGCTATCATGCACAGGAGCCTAGTCCAACAACTCGGTACACCAATAGTATGGTGTTGTAACCTCAAAGGTAACTCATCGGTCCTGACATCTTGAATGTCGAGAGTGAGGCCCTCAATCTTATCCTGCAACACTGCCAGGGTCTCTGATATGTCCAAATCCTGAAGGACGACCCTCCCTATAGCCTCTCCTACTGGAGAGTCCTCTACCTCCCATGGGCTTGCCACTGGTCGCAATGGTCCAATATCTGCACACACATATGAGTTTGTTTAGTCTTGGTAACATCAAAAACACAAAAACATTATAAAACTCAAAAAAAGAGATTTGGTCGAATCATTTTACCTATAGCACTCCACCGCTCACTAACTGGTAATGCCAAATCTGGATAGCCCGCAAATACCATCTCTTGGTGGTTGAACCACTCGAAAAAGGCATCTGAGAAGGAGATTTGTGACTGGCCAGCATGTATAGCCATAAGATCCACCCATCTTTGTATCCGTGGTTCCCTCGGTGCAGGCAATCCCAGTGAAATGTTTTGAGGTTGCATCAGTGGAATTATTTCCAAAGCAAAAGCAGTCAATATGGATCCAAAACCAAAATTCTTGGTTCTTCCATTCTTTACTTTGGACATTTGTTCTTTTACGACAGGAAGTATCGCCTCACACCAGTTGAACACCTTCGGTTCCAGGCATTCTAGGGCATACTACATGTAATATTTGTTCACTAAATGTAACGTCGCGCTGGCAGTCAATATAGCAAAGGTAAATAGAATGGTCCTCAAAGGTCAGTCAATAACATCCCAGATATTAATCTTACCATCTATACTGGGTTGAGATCCATCCCTGTAGAACTGACGAATGTAATCTTTCACAGATTCTCCCCCACGAGCAAATCCTGATAGTGAAAGAGGGGCACCACACCTCGACAAACCCGTCAGAAAATAAATATCCTCGACTGTGAAAGGAATAGATTTACCTCTAATCTGGAAGACTTGGTCAATGGGATCCCAAGCATTGAGGAGATACTGCAACAAACTGATCTATTGCCTCATGTTGGATATGCGGAAAAACTTCAGTAAACCACAGTTTCTTAATGCATCCACTGTGCCCTGGTCATGTAAAGAAATCATATCCTCCTCTTCATGTTCTCATTCATGCCATGTGACAACCATCTTGATCCAACAAATATCTGAAATGCAAACAATAGATGAGTTAGGATCCAATTTTGAGCAAAAACAAGTAAAATTTTGATGAAAAAACATTGTATAAAGTTACCTTTCTACGCCCATCGCACCCTGCCTTTGAGCAAGGTGAGATGCATACTGACTGGCCTATTGGCAGCTCAGTATGCATCACACCTTTCGATATAAGCTAGGTGCGATGATTGGGGAACGAAATCTTTAAACCCCAGGGGCCCAGAAAAGTGAAAAAACTTGCTCAAAATCAAGAAAAGATGGAATGAAAATGAAGAGCTTAAGGATAGCTCCTACCTGGTCCTAACGGCATGGAGAATGGTCCACAAAATCTCTCGAAATCAGCTGGTGAAATTTGAGGGGGAAAACCGCTTCAGAGCTCCAAAATCCCAAATTTGAAATGAAATGGTGAAAGTGAAAGGTAAAACTATTTTTTATGTTTACTATTCATGTACTTCAAACTGAAATGTTAGTTTTAGTTCATTTTTTGTCCATATATATGTATTTCTAATCAATTTGATGGAGTTTTGAGCAGGTTGAATGACTAATGAAAGAATCTGATATGCTAAATAGTGAATTGAACATCTTCGACCATCAAGCATAGTTTTGTCGTTTCAAGCTCGTGTAAAAATGAAACAGAATTCAATCATAGTTTTTCGTTTCAAGCTTGTGTAAAAATGAAACTAAAGCCAAGCATAGTTTTTTCATTTCAAGCTTGTGTAAACATGAAATCGATTCAAAGCATAGTTCCCCATGGTTCAAGCTTCTCTAAAAATGAACCCATTTCAAATTTTAACTCTTGTGATGGCCATTCTATCTGTCTTTTGAGCTTTGATTGTGTACATCCCATCACCACCATCCCTTTGGCTGATCATACGCTCTCACTTGGTTATTTTACCATTTTTGAGGAACAGTTGCAATGAGTGGTCTTATTAGCCAGCCTCTTCATAGAAATCAACATGTTTTGAGAAGTTCCAAAATCACCGGAAGCAGTCGCTACCCTAGACACCACTCGTTCCTCAAAATAGAGTCCTCTTTAAATCCTTTTTAGACTCATTAAATATGAAAAGATTTTCGAGCGCTTGTCTTTTTCAGCTCGTTAAAGTGATTGGAAAAGTCATCCCTTTTGTATTATTTTATCCTTTTTCAGACCTGAGGGATTATTTTACGAAAAAGAACTTGTGGAGTTTTCTTTTTGTCCCTTTTCAAACTCTCTAAACATGAAAAGGACTGAGTTATCCTTGTCGTTAAACTCGTTAAAACAATAGCGACAAACTTGTCCATTTTAGACGAGACTAAGTTTCACTGTCACTAGACTCGTTAAAACATTAAATAGCGACAAGTTTTCCCGAAGGGCGAATTATAGAACAAGCATATGTTATCCTCCTCAAGCTTGACAAAAATAAAGAGGTACTGGTCAACAATGACTGGGGAAAAGGGGAAAAAACTTGAAGAATTTATGGTAGCAAGTCGCTCTTGAACATGACACTTTCACTTCATCTCCATTATTGAGTTGGGTTGGGTTATTCCATTCACTGGTCATCTCACCATTGGTCTTTCATACCATCCATCTTTTGGGGTTAACGCTACCAATTCATCTTAGTGTCGCCGACATGTTCAAGAGAAGTCATTCAGTTGAGAAATCACAATCTAGTTAATGTCTCATCCACCGCAATACCTCCAACCTTCATTTTTTCATGACCACCATTCCTGAACCTTGTGTCATCAATTCTTTTTTCACCTCCAAAAAATCATTTGCTTCGTTTCGTGTCGTAGATGTGGGATACATCAAAGCCCTCCTACGATGAGTTGCTTCTTGTCAAAATCAATTCATTATCCGAGAATTTGACTTAGAAACAACCCTTTGAGTGCTTTGAAGCTTGCATACATCAATGGCAAGTTTCTCACTTCCGGTGACAGGTTGGCATCAATGGCCTTTGACCGAAAGATTTTGTGTGGTGTTTGACATCGTATCATATATCCACACCACGTGAATTGTACTCTAGTACCTTGAGGGTCATTATCATTATCGATGATCCCTCTCGCATCTGTTAACAGCTCACATCATTGGCTGGTAATCAGGCGATGTCTTTCCATGTTTGACTTCAGAACATCTCTTCACATGGATTGACTTGTACATCGAGCGAAGATTGAACAAGTTTGAAGACCCCGGATCTAGTTTCATCCATCCAGGCTGTGATATATTCAGGGATATAAAAACATCAAATGTACAAAGGCTCTGCACAGATGGTCATCCTAACCATGGATGATGACTCTATATCTGAAGAATCACCAGTCTGTATCTGCAGACGACTATCTGATCTATGTACATGGAATGAAATTTACAAAGTTGAGCATGGGAATTCCTCCCTCAGCTAGATCATAAAAATTATATTATGATGATGTATTGTATTGTAACTTATGTAGGTCACCTTCCAGTTCAAAACTTTGGATCCTCATGATAAAGCATTTCACCCAACATGAATATTTACAACCTCATGCTTTAGGGGGAAACTGTTATAGACATATTTGGGCACATCAACCCCAAACCTATATGTCAATGAATTAGGGCTCATCAACCCCTAAAAGAGTTGTTTCATACCCTAAAGGAACATAGTCATCTGAATACTTCATTCCCCAAAAGTTCCGTTTGAGAAGCCATCCAGAAATTTTCTAAATTGAACCATACTGATTGCTCCACTGGAAAAGTGCGATGCATACTAAGTGGTACACTGACAGGGTGTGATGCATACTATTTAGGAATTCTATAGGGTGTGATGGGCGAGGATGGACAAATGTCTGAGACATTTTGCTAAGTGGATGCTCATAGAATCTTCTAGAAACTTCTCCTGTGCCACTTGCCTCTTTGAATTTGCCCAAGGATGAATAAGGGATCTAAAACCTTCAGTTATCCCTTCTCTTGTGGAACCAATTGTAACAAGTGGAATGACACTAATCAAACCCCATGGATGACTCACACAATTGCACACATCTATAAATGGATCCCTCATCCAAGAGATCTAGAGTCTGAAATGTTGTGAATTACAAGTAAGTGTTGATAGTTTGTAATTGAGGAGAGAGCATTGTATTCTCGTTGGAATTATCTTGCTATTTCATGAGGTGAAGAAGGATTAAAGCTGGGAGGATGATGCTGGATTAGACAACTGGGTTGTAATTCTCCTTTCTATTAATAAAGCTCTTCAAGTTTTCTCCTATCTGATCGTGCAATTTTGAATGTTATCACTTGTGAATGTTATCATTTGTTCATTATATATCTGATTATGTAATGTTTATGTTGTAATATATCATGATGCTTTGATGGTTCTTTGTTGTTGTACTTGTGTAGGTACTCTCCAAGTGTGTTAAGTATGTGGAGGAGTTGCAGGATCTATCAAAGGAGAGAGAGATCAAACAATGGATTAAGTGGAAGTTCCAGGTTGGTTCCATTATCTTTCTCTTATCTGTTACACATAGGAGAAATCATTGAATTGCTTTAAACTATTGTTTCTAAGGTATCTGCCAAACCTAGAGGGCTAGCATTCCTTATGAATACTAGTTTTCCAAGAAAAACCAACCAATTGTTCTTCTTTTAAATGATCCAAAAAAAATTCTAGAACAATATCCTTTCACAGTATGTTTATCAACTTATTTTTTAAAGAATTTGACCCCTCTTCTCATTATATTTTTTTTCGCCTGCATATATGGATGTCTAGTGTAACAACGCCGGGTAAAAGTTCATGTAATAGAGCTAATAAAGGAAAAAAAATAAGACCAAGGTCATGGAACACTTATTCCAAGCTTAATGTTGGGTGAAGTATCCTAGTGGGAATCACTTATTATGTATTATGGCTAAGGGGAAATGGAAAAGGCATTGGCAAAGGCTTTGAAAATAAAAAAATTGATTATTGATATTTTACTTATGATAATAAAGGAAAATAGGAGAAAAGGGAGGTGAAAGGTCACAGGTTTCATGTGAGGAGGAAATTGAAGGAAAATAATGGAAAATGAAGAAATTATAGGCATCAATAATAAAAAGACATCAAAGCATAAGTTTGGAGCCTTTTTCCATTTTTGTTTTGGAATTAGCCTCAGATAGGAGAAGAGCACCAAGAGGAGAAGGTAAGAAAGAAAACAAAGGAAAGGAAAGGAAAGGAATGGTCAAGCAAGGAAAGGTTGGATCAAGCGCCTTTAACAAGAATACTTACAGGTAAGAGGTTGCATGCATGATTTCCTAGAAGGTTTTGGCATGCATGGTATATGCATGTGTGTATTTGGTTTAGTTTTTTTCATTAACATGGGTTTTGTCGGGTTTCAACAATGGTCTTAGCCTTTCCTTTGCATTTATGGATAGCCATGATGTGATGGGATTGTTTCTTGGTTTAGCTTTGGATTTCTATAAGGTTTTGGATCTATGTGAGGTGGTCTCAGGAAAATCCCAATGGTTGGGGGTGGAGATGGTTTTCTTTTGGAAGCCCTCAATAGGTGGGTGGAGATAGGAAAATTCCTTAAGGGATGGTGAAGGAATTCTGAGGCATCGAAGCTTGGTTTGGTTTTATGATCTTGCGACTAGTTTAGTTGAGATCACGGTAGTGTGAGGTTGGATGTGGTTTAACCTTTGGATTCCCTTGGTTGTTTATGGATTGGCTTATCCCATGAGATCCCACATCCATGCTTGGAATATGGAAAGGGGGTGATTGGTTGAAAGAATGATTTGGTTCAGCCTAATATATTGTTGGGTGGTACATGGAAGTCCCTGACTTGGTTGGATTTTTCATACGTTTAATAACATCTAACTTCCTCTTGTCTTTATGAGTAAATGCACTTGTTATTATGTGGCTTTAATGGTTATTCTATCATTGTTATCTATTCGATTATATGTTGGTTATAAGAAAGGTTATATGATATTCTCACATTTTAATTAATGAATTTCAAGTTAATGAATGCTTGACTTAATTGGCATTTTCGTAGCTATTGTGAGAAGGCATTGGTTCTTCTTATTAAATCTCAGATAAGTTTCAAATCCCTAAGTTTAGATATGAATTTATGACTCGTAGGTTGCATGTTTAACATGTGTTTGAAAAAATCCCTATCCTAGTTTGGAGGGGTCAATTCAAGTCCTTGTTCAAGTTTTTGGTTTAGAAGCTTTGTTTCTATGTTATTTATCATTTCTAGAAGTTTCATTGAGTTATGGGCAAAGGCCTGAGTCCTTGCCCCAAAAAAGTGGCTTAGAATTCGAGATCCCTAACACATAACTTACTTGAAAAGTCCACAATCATTGGGAAGCAGGCCTATGGGAGCGACTAAAGGCTTATAGTCACTTGGAGGCCTCTTTAAGCGAGTGACTGAGGCTCTAGGTTAGTTAGAAAGAGAGTTAGATCATGGGTTGGACACCTGCAGGGGTTGGGTAGCTCCTGGAGGTCTTGTAACACCTGAGGGAAGTTAGTAAGGTCTTAAGTTGTCGACTCCATTTACTTAAGGTCATATAAGAGGTTGAGTCTTATAATAGTGACCCTCAGCTCATGTTTACCCGTGGTAAATCGGTGAAAGTGGGAAAATGTGGGGGGAGGAGGTTACAAGGTGGTATCAGAGTGAGGTTGTGCTCTCTTTGGGTAAAATATGATGTTTCCTTTGGGTAAAATATGAGTAGGTCATGGTATATAGTTGGTATGGTCATGCATGATGTTGTTATATTGATATGATTATGATTATATATGTATCATGGTAATGTGGACTGATTTTGCAGATGAGATAAGCCTCGCTTGAACGTCATGAGGTATGGTTTTGATTTTTGTATCTATTTGGTTTATCTAACATGGTCTACTTAGAGGAAGAAGACAATCAAAGATGACGAGAAAAATGGTAGACTACAATTCTCGTGACTCTTCCGACAAATTAGCTGGGCAGCAAGGAGATGAATATTCTCTTGGTATAGTAGATACATTGAGGAGTTTGAGGGAAAAAAATCAGATTTTTCAAAACAGATAACGACAGTTTGGTTGAGGCTCAGGAAAGACTTGCAAGGGATCAAGAAATGCAGGCATAAGTCAATGCAGTGATTCTTCAAATCTTGTCAAATTGGCAGAGACAGGGTCAGCTGAGGCTCATTCAAGAGAAGGAAGAGAAAAATAATGGAGCTTATGGTAGCAGGATTTGGTTCGGATATAGGTTGGATAGAGGGGATATAGTCATAGGTGGCAGATCACTCGATACACCTGACAGGAGGAATGGTATGTATAGTCACCATTCTAGTTCCTCATCTAGGAGACATTATCACCGTCATCATCCTTATAGGAGGAGTGAGTACTTTCCTATGGAGTTCAATAAAGTCAAGCCTCCTACATTCGATGGAGAGATGAAGAAGTCAGAAGATGCATAGACATGGTTACTTGGTATGAAGAAATTCTTCAGATTGCATAACTACTCAGAGAACATGAAAGCCAAAATAGACACCTTTAGTCTTAAATGGAAAAAAAATATTTGGTAGGAAAATGTGAAGAATGTCAAGGGTATTCGAGAAGAAGAGTTGATTTTGGATGATTTCAAGATACTCTTCAAGAAGAATTTCCTATCAGAGAGGTACTATGATGACAGAGCTAAGGAGTTTTATTAGTTGCAGATGGGTTATATGATAGATCATGAGTATACTAGCATGTTCCTAGAGTTGTTGAGGTATGTGCCTTACCTCAAGGATGAGAAGGCTAAGATTCATAAATTTATCAGTGGCTTTCCAGCAGCATATATAGATTGAATTGAGTTTGATTAGCCTAGATCATTGGAGGAGGCCATTTGGAAGTTGAAGCATTGCTATGAGCATTCAAAGTTCAAAGCTGAGCCTAAGAGTGATTTGAAGCGGAATCATAAAAGTAAAGGGAAATTTCCATCAAAGTAGGGAAGACCTTAGGATGCAGGCGAGGAAGAAAATTTTGCTTCTTATAAGAAGTTCAATGCAGTTGAGAAGGGACATGGGTCACAACCTGGAGAGCAGTAAAACATGGGTGATGGTAGGGGACATTTCAGTGTTGGATATGTGGAAAAGATCATCACAAGAAGGATTTTCAATTGTACCAGGATGGAAGACATCATATATATAATGCTAAAGAGGCACATACAGTTGGGGATGTTGGTCATAACATTCCTCATATTTATGCAGTTGTTGACAATAAGCAAGCAAGTCACCAGGAATCCATTATTGAGATGGAAGGTAAGCTCTGTGGTCATGTTGTTTCTATTTTGATTGATCCTAGATCTAATTATAGTTATGTTAATCTTGAACTGGTGGATAAGTGTGGCTTGAGAAAATAAATACATGCAAAGTCTTGGTTGGTGCAGTTGGCTACAGGTACTAAGAAGAGAGTTCATCACTAGGTGAGTGCTTGTGCATTTGAGTTGAATGGTATGCATACAATAACACATAAAATGTACTTCCATTAGGATCATATATTATGCTTTTGGGTATGGATTGACTATACCTTTACAAGACCAAAGTAGATTGTTATGACAAGGTTATTAAGTGCCTAGATGATAATGGGGAAAGAGAATATTGCAGAGAAAGAAGAAGCCTACATCAGTTAGGATGGTCATAGCTATGCAAGCTAAGCACAATTTCAGGAAAGGGCGTGTATATTTGTAGTTCATATTTCTATTGACAAGCGTAAGGATGTTGAGGATGAAAACACATTCAAGAGGTACCCTATATTTTAGTAGTTTCATGATTTGTTTCTAGTAGAGATTCCAAAGTTTCCTCCCCACAGGGCACTCGAATTTTCTATTGAGGTTGTACTAGGAGCAACACCAACATCAAATGCACCTTATAAGATGATCACTCCAAAGTTGATGGAATTGAAGTTGTAGTTGAAGGAAATTCTTGACAAGGGATACATTAGACCAAGTGTATCACCTTGGGGTACACCAGTGTTGTTCGTGAAGAAGAAGGATGGTACTCTTAGACTGTGCAATGATTATAGGCATTTAAACAAGGTGCGATTAAGAATAGTTTCTCCTTATCGAGGATTGATGACTTGTTTGATCAGTTGAAGGGAGAAACAATGTTCTCGAAGATTGATCTGAGATCAGGATGCCATCAGGTACGAATTAGATAAGAGGACATCTACAAGACTGCTTTCAGGACCAGGTATGGGCATTATGAGTTTGTTGTGGTTCCTTTTGGTTTGAATAATGCCCCAAATACTTTTATGTGCTTGATGAATAGTGTATTGTGTCCTTGTGTGGATAAGTTTGTTATTGTATTCGTTGATGATATATTGATATATTATAAGAATGAGGAAGAGCATTCTAAACATTTAGCAAAAGTATTGAGATTGCTAAGAGAGCATCAGTTGTATGCTAATATTAGAAAGTGCAGTTTCTTTCAGATAGAGGTACATTACTTCGGACATGTTGTTTCCAAGGAAGGCATAGCAGTGGATACAAAGAAGATAAGGTTTATCATAGAGTGGGAAGCTTCGAAGAATGTGGATGAAGTCAAATAATTCATGGGGTTAGCATGTTAATATAGGAGGTTCATCAGGAACTTCTCACACATTGCATATCTTATTACATTATTGCAAAGAAAAGGTAATAAATTTGAATGGATAGAGGAATGTGCAACCAGTTTTGATCATTTGAAGCAGTTGTTGAAAAATTCTCTAGTTCTTAAGATTGCAGATACAGATAAAGAGTTCGTGGTGTGTACAAATTCTTGCAAAAGAGGACTTGGTGGAGTCTTGATGTGGGAGGGATAGGTGGTGTGCTATGAGTCCTAGAAACTGAATGAGCATGAGTAGAACCATGTGACTCATGATCTTGAGTTAGAAACTATTATTCATGCCTTGAAGATGCGGAGCCATTATCTTCTTGGCAGGAGGTTTGTATTGATGAGAGATCATAGTGGGTTGAGGTACTTGTTTGATCAACTGAATCTAAATGTTAGGAAAGCTAGATGGTTGACTACCCTTAGTGAGTTTTACTTCGAGATCAGATACATTAAAGGGAATGAGAACAAGATTGTAGATGCTCTCAATATGAGAGTGCAAATGAACCACATTGCAACAGTGAGCTCGTATGAGACATATCTACAGGATTAGATCTTACAGGTAGGACAACATGATGACATGTATAGGGAGCTTAGGCACGGGTTACAACAAGGTACAAGTGATTAGGATGTGGATTATCATCTCACGGTAGATGGTTTGATGAGATTCAAAGACGGGATCTATGTGTTAGATAATAGTGAACTAAAGAAGTTTATCTTGAGGGAGTTTCATGTCAAGCCATATTCAGGTCACCTGGGATATTAGAAGACATTGAAAAAAGTGAAGTAATTATACTATTGGCCTAATCTGAAAAAGGAAGTGGTAGATTTTGTGGCTAGATGTTTGGATTGTAAGCAGGTGAAAGAAGATTGTAAGAATCCAAGTGGGTTGCTTCAGCCTATTCAGATTTTAGAATGTAAATGGGAGGTAATTTCCATGGATTTCATTACAATTGTTCTAGGGACATTGAGGAAACATGATTCTATAATGGTTGTGGTTGATAGGTTGATCAAGGTAGCTCACTTTATTCCAGTGAAGACTACTTATTCAGCTAGTGAGGTGGCACAAGTATTCATCAGGGAGATAGTGAGGTTGCATGGTGTTTCAAAGAATATTGTATCAGACAGGGATGCTAAGTTCACTTTTAAGTTTTGGAAGGATCTGTTTGCAGGTTTGGGGACAAAATTGGCCATCAGTACAACTTATGATCCACAAACAGATGGACAGATAGAGAGGGTCAATAGGATTCTGGAGGATAGATATGTTGAGGATGTGCATCATGCACCAACAAAGGAGATGGGGGAAGTACCTTCCATTGGTTGAGTTTGCCTACACTAATGGTTATCAAGAGTCACTTAAGATGAATCTGTTTGAGGCACTGCATGGTTGGATTTGTAATACGCCCATTAACTGGAGTGATCCAGTGAACAAGGTACTTATTGGACTAGATATGTTGGCAGAAATGGAATAGGAAATGCAGGTTATAAAGAAGAATCTAAAGGAAACATAGGACTGACAAAAGAGTTATGCAGAACAGCACAAGGAATTTAAGGAGTTTTAGTTTTGGGAGTATGTGTATTTTTGCGTCAAACCCAAGAAGAGCTCCTTGAGGATTGTATCATGTGCCAAGTTGGAACCATAGTATTGCAGGCCTTTCGAGATCCTTGAGAGGATTGGATTAATGGTTTACATACTTGCATTGCCTCTGAAATGAAAGCCCATGATGTTTTCCATGTTTCATTTCTTAAGAGATATGTAAAGGATTTTGATCACGTTAATGATTGGTTTGTATTGCAGGTGGAACCAAAACGAGAATTTCGGCTGAAACCTCAGTTCGTATTGTAGTGGAAACAACTCATGCTCCAAAATAAAGCAATTGATAAGTTTCAAGTAAAATGGAAGCACTTTGCTCCTTATGAAGCTACATGGGAGATGTATGATCAAATATGGGCTATGTATCCTTCATTGATTTCCGGTGGAGGCAAATGAGTTTTGGTATTTGTACATATTTATGTATGGTTATTGTAAATACCACAATGCAATGTGTTATAAAGCTACAATAAGCAGTATGGTTGTTATGTTGTCATGTTTGTGTTGGTGTTGTTGGACCCACCAACATTCAAGGGATCTCCTTGATATGAAGTGCCAACTAGACCTCACACCATTTGGAGTAGGAGTCCTAGCAGTGGGTGGTAATGTAATGCCTTGACCATGGAAACATGTAGAGGGAAGTGTGATAACTTTGGGTAAGAGCAAGTGTGTGACCCTACGGAGATTTAAGTGCAATGTATGAAGGTTCCAACACACAAAGAGAAAAGGAAGTGTGCCTCTTGGAAGATTGTAATAGTATGCATCTTGAAAGGAACACACAAGTGAAATGACATCAAAAGCTAAGATGTGGAATAGTCCACAAGTTAAAGTGATGATTTAATATAACAACACGCATTCAACAGGATTTGTACAAATGCAAACAAAATAGTTCATAAGGATATGCATAAATTAAATAACATATGTGCCAATACAACAAGAATAGTTCTACTATATTAACAACATATGCATGAAAGCATGTTGGCTATGATTTTATTATTATAAGTGAAAGTTCCATCCATACATACAAAATTGATGACCACTAGCCCAAATAGTGGAATATCAAAGTCAAGAACACCTACTCCTCCAAAGACTTATACTCACTCTAAGCTATGGAGAAGCCAAGGATCTTCACAATACTCCCAAGCTCTTTCTAATCCTAAGCCTAGCCAAAAGCTTGGCTCCCAAAAACTTGTTACATGAGTTATGAATTTCTATTTATAATAAGAGGGGGTGACCCTTCAACTCCCCTTTGTGACCTTTGGACTACCATTATGACTCTTCAACTTCTTTACAAAATGACACATTACATTACATGATGAATCTTCATATTCCAATATTGACACTTGGAATTTCACTTATAACATAATTACAAATAATATTACATTTTCCATGTGTACCCATATAAGAAAAAATAGGGTAAGGACAACCTAACAAGACACAACACTATGATTCTAAAGTTCAGGGGAAGTCCAACTCAGCAACTTCCACTTGCTTCTTCTCAGTCACATATTGGTTCCAAGCTTGGTATTGTGTGATGGTGTCCCCAAACTTATTAACGGTGTCTTGCAAGAAGAGGACTTTAGCCTCCATGGAATCCAGGTACACTATCTTGGAACAAATATCTAACTCATTTTGAAGCATGAGAAACATTGTTTTGACCTTGAAAGGACCACTAATGAACTTCTACATGTTGTGTGTGTTCAACTCCAAGTCTTCCCTAGTGGCTTCCTATCTTAGCTGATCCAAGTACTCTACGACCTCCTGTCAAACCTGGTTCTTGGGTTTAGCTTTGATGACAGAACCGATTGATGGGATCTAGTGTGTTCTCACTAAGACATCCAAACTACTGTACAACCACACATATGAGGCATGTGTGCTACCAATGAATGAGGCAAGCTACTTATTGTTATGAATCAACATTTAAACCTTTTCCTTCTCTAGCTCTTCCTGTGGCTTCATTTTATTTACTAATTCAAGAGGGGCCCTTTTGAACTCCATTGGCCACTCCTGTACATAGGCGATGGCAGCATGTATGTTTTTTAGAGTTTTAAAAAACTCTTTTCTCTGCCGTTGTAGGCCATGCAAATGGACAACTACTTTATGCATAGTGACAAACATGTCATAGATCTTCTGCATGGTTTATCTAAGTGTTGATACTTCAACAAGTATCCCTGCACTCATCTCCCCCAATGTGGAAACTGCATTATGCACTGCTACTCGGAGTTATTCTGCCTCTTTTTTGGCATAATGCAAGTTCTGTGTGAGTTTCTCATTCTCAACCATCAAATAATGAACATTTGATCTTGTTGCTCCTGCATAGGCCAAGTTAGCTTCGGAAATGGTAGTTGGATGCTCCTTGTATCTGACACTATCACCCTTTATTTGATGAATGCAAGTGAAGCATGATCATCTAGAAAGTTCTACCCTTGTACAATATTCTTCTAGAACTCATCGAATGATAGATTGTACACATCCATGACCGAATCATCATCAAGGAGAACACCATCTCCTTACTTTCTCGAGGCTGGCTCTACTGCTAGAGGTGGTGGAGACTGAGGGATGACCTGTGGTGCTCTCGACATCAGGTCAACATCTTCATGTTGTGGCTCCTATTCCAACTCCATGTCTATCATTTCAATCAATTGCTCAATTTGTTGACCAAGCTCTCGATCCTGCATCTGTTCACCTTCCTCCTCAACTTCTGGTTGTTTTGGTTCTTCAACATGTATTGCCTTTGTTTCCTCTTTCATCACACCTTGCCTTTGTTCTTCTTACTACTTCTGCTTATCTTCTCGTTCTCTCGTTCTCAACTCCTATTATTCCTTCAGTTTCTTCTTTGTCTCCTGCAGCTTTAGTTCTATTTACTGCAACCTCTACTTTTCTCTCTTCCTCCGCTCTACTCTCAGCATCCTTTGCTTCTGCCGCCAAATCTTCCTTCATGATAAGAGGATCGACTTTCATTTTGTAGATTTGCTCTCCCTCTGGACTATCAACAATCTTCATATTTCCCTTTTCCTGCAAATGATTGTTGCCTTCTGATGTTGTTGCTTCCAGAACTATTGTTGTCTATGGAGAAGCCTTTAAAGTCCTTGTTGTACTAACTAACTCATTCAGTCTGGAGGCATTATAGTAGTACCTTCAAGGATCCTCGTCTAACCAGTGAAACACCCCGCTGGTCCACGGAAAGTAAACTCTCATACAGTGGTCCTTGCAAATACTATGAGGATCATACATATTAATGTCCATAATTTCGAATTCGAATTTCACTATCTCCTTAGCCTCGACATCTATGAATTTCAAGTTCTTTATCTCGTATAATCCGATCTACAAAGGAAGAGTGGGCCATGGTGCTTTCTCTTCATGTATAGTGCTCATGACAACCCTTTGGCAAGGTGGCATGATACTTCTTACATGATCAGTTTTCAATGGCATACCTTGCTAGGATATGAAGAGGCTTCTCTCCGACAAACACTCTAGTGAAGGTTCCACCTGGTGAGGCATACCAATCTGCAATGTCTACTATCGTCTCCATTACTTCTCAGGACATGCAAGGTGGATTTTGTTCAAATATAAGCTTGTATAACAAGATGATAAAGTGTTCAATTAGCCATGCCATTACTCCTCGATAACTACATTCTGAAAGAAACTTGTAATATATGTTCACGACAGTCTCTTGTGGTGTCCATGTCTAGTTGATGCCAAGGAATTTTTGTTGTGCACATATTGCATCTAGTAAGTATGCGTACATATAAAACCTTGCTCACACATCCTTGGGAAGATTCTAAGCCTGTGCTACATGGGCCTTCAATTGTTGAGCCAACTGATCCAACCAGTTTCACGTGATCCCATCATTTACCAATTGGTCCAATAAAACTTCCCACCCTTCAAGAAAGGTTTCAGTGCTCTCTTGACCATAGATCTTGCAAGCGAAGATATTAAAGAGCTAGTAAGCCTTCCTGAGGGACTTTGTCTTGTAGACATGGGTGCGTGTCTGCTGAAAATTCGATGGCTCTTTCACCCAAAATTTGACAATGTCTCTTTTGTTCAAATAGCTGTGGGTGGCATAAAAGAGTGAGTCCATGCATCTTACTAGCTCGAGAAAGTGACACATCTGCTAAAAGTATTCTACCTTGAAGGTGGCGATCTTCTGCTTGCTGGTACTGCTCAATG
Source organism: Pinus tabuliformis (assembly GCA_031772625.1). NCBI lineage: Eukaryota > Viridiplantae > Streptophyta > Pinopsida > Pinales > Pinaceae > Pinus > Pinus tabuliformis. The sequence goes on along the minus strand of CM062819.1, from coordinate 1,483,606,553 downwards.
TCATAGTCTGTTACTCCATATGTGAGACAATCCAGCTGATGATGTCTGCACACAGGAAGGCAAGATACTTGCATGAAACCTTGTATAACACTGACTATCAAATGCTAATATAAACATGTTGATTTGGGTCTAGGTGTGACAAAGGACCCTTCCAAGACCTTTTACTTTGGTGATGTGTTAAATTGCATTTTTAAAATAACATAAATAAATACATCTGCATGCTATAAAGAAGAGGAACATGACAATCATCAGCAACATAAAACTCAAGACGTTGATAACGGAGTTCGTCCAAGAGGGACTACGTCTCTGGGCCCTAGTGTCAAGATGGTGTAAGCCGCTACATTAAGTGTTGTCAATAGTGATGATGTACATAAGAGGTGATGTTGCTATCATATAAGGAAAATGCCCTCATGCAGGAGTGGCTCTGAGAGATGTTCCGCTACAGGAACTCTTAGTCAAAAAGGACTCCTATCAGTATGACATAAACTCATGCATGACGATAATGAGCATCCCACCAACATGGCATAAAAGGGATCTCAATGCAAACATACATGGTGACACATGAGTATCCCATCAACATAACGACAAAGGGATCTCAAATAAAACATGACGAATCATGACAACAAGTACATCTAACAAACGATTCCGCGTCACGTCAAGCAAGAATCATGAAACAAGTAAGAAAGAAGATCCCACATCAATCATCAAACAGGGATCTGTGCAACGCAATGCATAGCAAAAAGAAGTATATGAACACACTGCATATACCTCACATCCTGAGGCCATCTGAAGAAGAGGATGTCAAAACTGCTGAAGTTGTTCGTACCATCGATCTCACGGCATCAAATCGCATGGAAATGACTGCTCACACATTAATGTTGACACCTGCACTCCACTTTGAAAAGTGGTCGAAAAATGAAATGAGAAAATGGGAAATATGAATGCACCATCAGATTTGTGGCGTCGAATAGTGCAAAATCGACTGTCAAATTTCTGAATTCTGAGAAAGTGGAAATCTGGGGCTTAAAGAATCTTTTAGATTCCCCCTAGATTCCTCAAAGATTCCCTCCTCCGGGTCCTCTGCAAATTGGCTGCTCAGATCAGGAAACTGATTGCGCCATCGGGTTCGTGTCACTGAGAGGTGTAAGATCGACATAAAATTTGTCCAATTTGGACACTGCAAAAATTTCACCCTCCTGAGAATTTCACCCAATCATGGTTCCCTTGCAATAAATTAATTAAAAAAAATTACAATCTCGATTTCCATGCCTGCTCCTGGTTCCTCCATGCTTTCCTCCACGCACTGACAAAAATGATTTTATTTATAATTTTTCGAGCGGAGTTTACGAAAATATGGTTTGGTGCATTGGTTATTATCGGAATTAGTTGAGGAGGGGTTAGGTGCTCAATCCCTGCCCCTCTCGTTTTAATACTTTACAGTTTTTGAAAAAATTGCATATAGATGTTTTGGGGGTCAGGTCCACATTGGGCAACCCCCCCATCACTCCCGCAACACATATATTAAATGGGGGCGATATTTATGTTTGTTGGCGCGCTCGTTGTTTAGTGTACCATGGGTGAGGGTGCCCGGGAGGCGGGCCGGTAGCACCGGCTGGGCAGGCTCAAGCCCCGCCACCCTTGACTTATATATATGGTAATGTGTTATGTGGTGGGGCGTGGGCCGAGTCCACCGGAGATGGCCGGCCCACCGCCCATTAGTATTTATGTTGTAATGTGGTTGCGAGAGGGTCGACGAGGATCATGGCTCGTCGGCCCATAAAAAATTTGTTATGTAACATATTTTGGGGTCTGACAGCAGTGGTGGGGGTCATGGCTTGCCACCATTATATATATATATATATATATATATATATATATATATATATATATATATATATATATATATATATATATATATATATATATATATATATATATATATATATATATATATATATATAATTTTAAAAATCAATAGTCTTTTTTAAAAATTCGAAAAATGACCGAAGGGGACAATTTAATCAAGCCACAAATTCGCTTGGAATCTGGCCTAGGTTGGTCAGAATTTGGTGGCGGGATTTTGTCCAAATTGTTGCCTCCTTAAGCCTACCCAATCACCCAAGTCAACCTAAACTTTGACTGCTTCTAACTTTTGCATATGGACTCGATTTGACGAACCATTCACACCACCATGATTAGGACGATGATATCTGCACTTTGGTCCTGGTTCAAAAGCATTATGATCACTTTGATTTTTGAGCTTCCATAAGCCCTCTTTGTCCTGTGTGTGTCTATGGAGCCACCTGGATCAATCCTCCCCACTCAGGAGCTTTTGGTCCTCCAAAAGCATGAAAAATAATCTGTAACTTCTCTGTACCTTGTCTGCATCACAACTGTCTTAAAGGGTCTCACTTCCATCTCCTCCACCTTTGTTCTTCAGAGCCTTAAGTGATGAGCTGACACCTGCAACCTATGCAACTTGTAGTACATTGTTTTTGCAAAGTACATGCTTGACTTTCATGACCAACTAATGTCCCAAGCATCCCATACTTGCCACGAGTTTATAACACATACTCAGTGGTCAAGTTTACATAAAGATGGAAACGACACCCCAGCTATGAAAACAAGGCCAACATATCATTGTTGATCCAACAAGTTACGGAAAACACATCATCACTGCAACACATGATTTACAAAAATAAGGCCAAACACTATTTTTTCCTTGAAAAATGATGGAAACATGACATCACTTTCACAGTTTATCATGCAACACAAAATAAGACCTGACATCATTGTTGGTTAACAAGTGATGGAAAACACATCATCACTTTTACATTTTAAAATTCAACAAATGATTTACAAAAGCACAACCATGACAAGCTTACATATCTAGAAACCATTTTTCACTTATTAATGCGAATTGGTCGCCTCCATGTGGCACATTCGATGGTCGAACAATTGCTTCACCTGTTTCATGCACTGACACTTTGCCTTTAAGGCGCTACTCTAGATGGAACCTCCAACATGTGGATCTTTGATGGCCACTTCTGTCGCAATGACTACAATAGATATTCTTTCTACAGACCTGCTTAACATGTTTCTTTACTTGCTATTGAGAGGGTCTTTCACGCCTCATCATTTTGTGTGCTGCCATTCGTTTCTAACACTTAGAAAATGTATGGTTATGTAATCCACAAAAGGTACATGTTTTTCGATTCCATGATTTACATTCATCTTTAACAACATGATTATAAGCCAAATGAACATTCGCATATCGACAGTGGTTATACCTTTCCTTACTGTCTTTGGTGTAAGTATGGCGGTGAGAGCTTGCCTCAGCTCTTTCCCTGCAATGGGCACTGCCATGGGATGATGGGGATGTGTTCCCATCATTCTCTTTCCTCGACAATTTCAACGATGTCTCAAAAGAATCTGACACCTTTGAGCATTCTCCCTCAGTGTATCTCAAGCCTACAAATTGAGGTCTTTACACAACCTCCAATGGTTGAGTTATGCCTTGATTATTTACATCAAGTTCTTTTTCCTCCTCGTGCCTTTTCCTGGTAAGGAGCCTCATGTTTTTCCCTGTAATGGGGATCTCCACATCTCCAACAGAAATCATATTATGTGAAGACAAAACCAAAAGGAAATCAACATTTTTTTCCTCCTCTATCGATTTGGAAAGAACTGATGAGGGATTCTCATCATCTGTTGTTGGTGGTTCTCTAGTTGTCTCTGCGCATTCCCCAACTTCTGACATACCCAAGTCCTGCCTGACGGGGTAATTCTTCTACTTTGATGGGGTTGACAATGCCTTGGCAATTAATGCCCAAGCCTTTTCCTTCATAGCACATTCTCTTCAACAGTTTGGAGCCAGTTCCTATGGTATGATTTTCAAAAACAGTGAAATCATCATTAGGACACATACATGAATTCAGAGAATTACTTTTTACCTCATATGCGTCACACTGCAGCTTTTCCAACGCCTCGTCCTTTACTTGCGGTTGTCGTAGTACACTATGTTTCTCCTCTTTCTCTTCATGTAGAAGCATCTTCAATTTAGCGTTCTCTATTTGAAGATTCTTGTTGTTGTGCTTCAGTTCTTCCAGGGCCTCTTCTATGGCTTGCAACTAAAGCTGCAATCACTCCTTTTCCTTTGTATCTTTCTGTAGAGTTTCATACATTATTTCCACCCTTTGGGAAATTTTGAGAATGGTCTCGTACATCACTTTTTCATCCTATGTCACTGCACGTTCCATTGTTCATGCTTGCAATTCACATCCACACAAATATCGCTCTCATACCACTTGATTTGGGTCCCGATGTGACAAAGGACCCTTCCAAGACCTTTTACTTCTGTGATTTGTTAGATTGCATTTTTAAAAGAACATAAATGAATACATCTACATGTTGTAAAGAATAGGAACATGGCATTCATCAACACATGAAAACATAAGCCGTTGATAACGGAGTTCGTCCAGGAGGGACTACGTCTCCGGGCCCTAGTGTCGAGATGGTGTAGGTTGTTGCATTAAGTGTTGTCAATAGTGATGATGTACATACGAGGTGATGGCGCTATCTTACAAGTAAAATTCCCTCACACAAGAGTGGCTACAAGAGATGTTCCACTGCAGGAACTCTCATTCAAAAAGGACTCCTATTAATATGACCTAAACCCATGTATGTTTGCATTGAGATCCCTTTTATGCCATGTTGGCGGGATGCTCATTATCATCATACATGATTTTAATTCATACTAATAGGAGTCCTTTTTTAATGAGAGTTCCTGCAGCGAAACATCTTTTGGAGCCACTCCTGCGTGAGGGCATTTTCCTTATATGATAGCAACATCATCTCTTATGTACATCATCACTATTGACAGCACTTAATGCAGCGGCCTACACCATCTTGACACCAGGGCCTAGAGATGTAGTCCCTCTTGGACGAACTCCGTTATCAACGGCTTATGTTTTCATGTGTTGATGAATGTCATGTTCCTCTTCTTTATAGCATGCAAATTTATTCATTTATGTTCTTTTAAAAATGCAATCTAACACATCCCGAAAGTAAAAGGTCTTAGAAGGGTCCTTTGTCACACCCGAACTTGGATCACTTGTCGGTCCTCTAAATATTCATCAAATTCCTTTGCAAAAGTTTCATTGATCTGTTGCCATGTCAGTGTTCATCACTTCTCTATAAAAAGTTGAGTATCTGCATACACTAGAAAATCAACTGATGTTTGCTCAACTGCTTCCCCAATATTTCTCTATGTGGTTTCCTTTGATGGAACTCTATTAGATGCCATGGTAATAGTGATTGTTTGAGAGGTGATCAACAAGTATTGTACCTGTGGGACAAAGAGGACACTCATGGTAATAAAATGTCAGTTTAAAGCAAAACAACTTAGAAGGCAAGTTCAAGCAGCAAACTCGGCACTAGATGCCTGTGGAAATTGTGCACTGCATAGTCCCAGTAGCCAAGGTTGAAGCCTGCTGGTTGAAACTATGTAATGTGCAGTTTAGCCTTGGCAAAGGCCTGAGAGAGACTGCGCATTGCACAGTCTCAGTTGCCAAGCTAAGAGGCGGGATCCTGGTGTTAGTGTGAAAATTCTTGGAAGGTGTACCAAAAATAGTTCACTTAATTCACTGGATGACAAGTGACCCTAACAACAAGTTGATGGATGTTGTCATCTTAGATCTAAAACACAAATAGAAAACCTACAATAAAAGAAGATATAATCCAAACCAGAAAGCATCAATATGAAGTATCCAGTATAATAACCCAATTGGAAAGTCAATTTTAAATGAATTAATCTTTTATTGATAACAGCTGGTGAAGGAGATCTACAGATTGGTCTGTAAGTCCCCCTTTGTAGGATGGGTCCTTGGATATCCTTGACGCTTCAGAAAATTGATTCTCTCTCTCAATATGAAAAACCCAAACAAAAGTGAAGAACTCAAAATGGGAGCTCAAGAAAAATGACAATAATGTTGATGATGATAATGATCATGGTAAGGAATGAATGAAAAACCATCTTTGTATAGAAAATTATGGAGTTAATCTCGAAAATGGAGAATAATAAAATATTATTGACCAAATTTAGATCTAACTACTTGGAATACTTTATTATATTTATTGGAGAGGGAAAAGGTATTTAAAATGGTTAAATACCTTTATTTATAAATAATTAACAAATAAAATGATTTATTAATTATTTCATGAGAAACAAGAAAGGTGTGAAATCAAAATAATTATTAAATAGTGATTTAATAATTATTCTAATAACAAAAATAAGAAAATTTAAATAAATAATGATTTATTTAAATATTCATAAGGGATTTAGTCAAATGTGACAAGGGATAACTATTAAATAATGATTTAATAATTATTTCTAGATAAAATTAAATAAATAATGATTTATCTAATTATTCTCATGGGATTTTTTGATTTAAATCAGAAAATAATTTAATAAAAGTGGTTTACTAAATTATTTTCCATAGTGAAAGTGATTTTACTATGGTAAAATTAAATATACATGGTGTATTTCGATCCACCTAGTTAGAAATGGCTAGGTGATCATTTTTTAGTGATAACACTTGGAACTACACAATGCGTAGTTGGAGCCATCTTGAGTTGCGCACTGTGCAATTCCAGAGGCCAAGCTTGTGGCTTGAACCTCAAGATTGCGCAGTGCCAGTTGTGCAAAGGGAGATTGGACGAAGGGAAACCCAGATCTGCCTAAGGGAAATGTGAAAAACAAGTAGATCTAAGAGATATTGTGAAGATGAGTGCATATTTGACTAAGTGTAGATGAATTCATGTGAATCAAGTGCAATAATTGATTAAATAGAAGGAAAACAAAGTAAGTAAGGAGAGTCGTCGCAACGACGACCATTAGTGCAAAAACAAGAAAACTAATGTGACACTTGGGAAAGGAAATATAAAACTTAAAAAAACACTTTTACAAGTTAAAACAAGTCAAAACGCCAACAACCATGAAGAGAAACAAGTGAAACAACACTCACACAAGCCAAACAACAAAAAACGACAGAAAAAGTGGAAAAAGATGACAAAAGAAAAACTCACACGGAAAAGTGATGACGATCGCATCGAAGGCTCCTTGATCTCCTCGGGAATTCTAGAGCTCCAAGATTGAGTGTGCAAATGAGCTCTAGCATCATTGATTAAATATATTTAGACAAATTAGGGTTTATGACATGCATGCCTAAAATCAAGGAAAAAGTGACACTTGGTGGAAGTTTCTAAAAATAGTGCAAGTGCCTCCTTTGGGATACTAAAATTAGATCCCTATTTTTTAGGGATTATTTTTTTATTTTTTCCTTTTTTTTCTTTTTTCGGGGAAACTTTCCATGCACACTACCGGGAGAGACAACGCAGTTCTAGGGAACTGGGCAACTTTCCGACTCAGTGCACTATGCAGTTTCTGAGCTCAGTGAGGGTTGCACAATTTATGGGCTTAGTCTTGGGATGCCTCCTCATGAATGCACATTTTCTGAGCTCAAGGCTCACTGATAGTTAGGACTATGCAATTCCCGTCATTAATACTGGTTTCCCTCAAGGATTGTGTAGTTTTTGGGGCAAGCCCAGAACTACTATGGGACCAAGTTAGGATATCATCTTGTGAGTTATAAAATCAACAAAGTAAGAAAACACAAGCCAAAAAGAAAAGGATAAGTCTCAGTCAAAGCACGAATACTTGGATCAATATGAGATGAGCTACTATGGTTAAGAACGAAGGCTCCGAGATCGAAACATAGGAAAAAATTTGGAGGGTGGTTGTAGCCGCTACAACATTTGTGACACACTCGTAGAATTCCAATGCTCTATATGGATCTTGTCTCACACAAAGTGAGTCTAAATATTCTCAAAGTATTGTTCAGTCCTTTGATTATCATAGCTTCTTCACATAGCTTGATTTAAAGATGTAGTCCCTACCATTCTCTTCATCGACAACACACATTCCAAGCCAAGTCAAAATGAGTTGTTTCAATTGGGGATGAGGGGTATATAGATGCACAAGTAAAATAAACTATCAGAGTTTTAGTTTCATCTCTGGTGTTGCTCCACTACCAGTAGGCCTGGACAGTACCCCGATAGATTCAATCAGGAACACAAGCATTGCTTCACTTCCAACAAGCCTGGACAGTAACCCGGCGGAGTTACTTTCTTCACCTCTCTGCGTAGGAAGCCTTTCTCTTCTTTTGCCCTTTATTTCATTTTTTCATTTTTTATTTTATTTTCATTTGTTCAAAGAAATGTGCATAGGCACTTATTTATTTCATGAGATGGAAGAGGGATCCCGACTTATTGAGAGTAGAAGAGGTTGTCCATTCAGAGACATATATTTATATATACTTATGACATACTTGTTAAGGTTTTCCTCCTCTCCTTACTCTACTTGACTTAGTTGGCAAGGGTTAACTGAAAATAGGAAACCGATTAAAGTAGGCGGTACTAGTTAAGATTGCAAGAATCGTGATTTCACCATGACTCTCTCCGAAAGGAATGTATTTTCCATCAGGGTATCATCAACTAAAAGAATTTCAAGATTCAAATGAAGAGATGGAATAGAAAGATAACCAAATTTTGATAGTAGTACAAGTTCCTCTTGGACTTCACCCTGATTTTCTAAGAAGCGAAACATGGTTTCATGTGAAAACTAACCTATAGTTGAAAATGAAACAAACTAAAGGAAAGAAGCGGGGTAAAGCAAACAAAGTAAATAAAATCAAAGAAATAACAAAGAAAATAAAAATTACTCCTACTCCTAACCTAAGTAGAAAATAAGCCAACTTACATAAAGTGATACTTCCAATGAAGCCATAGGCACATTGGCTGGCCTATGTAGGCAAGAGCATGTACATCAGAAAGGATATACAACGAAACCAACAAACAATAAAGATAAGAAAATACAAACCAGAACATCCAAAGCTTGAATGAACCCACATAAAATTAAAAACGAAATGTGCAAGAAATGCACTCTGTGGATGTACCATGGTGTCCTAACACAATGCGAGTCGAAGACAAGAAGGTACACACTTTCGAACTTGAAAATGAGAAAACATAAAGAAATAAGAAATTTTTTGTTTTGCAACAATGCTTGCTACATACGACTCTTCTAATGAATGAGTGATAAGATCGTGTGATACATAAGGAGGATGTGAAAATTGTAAGATAGATTGGTTTTCAATGTGAACAATAGAGTGATGAGGAGCCTAAATAGATTCAACATTTTTCTTATTAGAAGTGGAACTGACCTCAGGGTTACGAGAACCAGATATAACCATCAGCTTGGGCTGAAGTGCCTCGATATCTTTGGGAGGTTCCAATTCATCAGAAGATGGATCATCAAAGGTCGGTGGCTTAGAAAGATCAATAGTGGCAGAATCAGAATCATGATCGGACGATTGAACGAAAAGATTATGAAAACCACAATTAGAAAGTTCAAGATCACGAACAAAGGCATCCTCATGATCTAACGAATCATAAAGAGGGGATGATGGAAAATAGGAAATTGCGAGGATCGGGGAAGATAGATTTGTCATCTTCGCATTCAAATGAAAAAATGGCATCCCACGTGTTCTGCGAATGATCGAAAGTAGAAACCTACGAAAATAAATTTTCACAAGATGGAATAGAAATGACAGAATCATGGAAAATATGAGGATAAAGTGGAGGAGGTGCGGATATATGGAGGTCATCCTTCACTACATATGCTTGTTAAGACTCCCACACATACTCATAAAAAATGATATTGCAGGTTGGTTGTTTAACACCAACTCCATCCAAAACTCGATCCTTATGAACATCACAAGAAAGATCTAATACATGTGAACACAACACATCGAAATCTAGAGGATCAGATGGACCAAATGATGGAGGACGAGGAGATAACACTTCAACACATCCATTAGACTCACAGTCCAACTTTGTGCAGAAATTCTAACTAAGGGGGGTATGAGGAGATGGTGGTAGATCAACAAGTGAATTCTCAACTTCTCCCATCGCAACCTACAGAGCTAGAGTTGTTTGATGAGAATGGGATGAAGGGTCACTTGGACTACAAACCTTGTATGCCTCATATTTAGAAGTTCTAACACCAAGGTATGCTGGGAGAGGTTTGAAATATTCTAACTCGTGTGGATTTTCATAAATGTGAACAAGATATTGAAATCTTCCAGTTAAGAATTCCCAATCAATTTCATTTTCTGGAAATTTAAAGTAGTATTGAATAAAAGGATCATGAAAATCTTGAAAAGATTCATCAGGTGTTTTATGTAATTTAAAAGTTTCTTATTATGGGATTTACGATCATAAAGAATGAAAGCATGACATGATTCAACAACAAACCATTTAAAAGAGTGTATGGAGGTTGCGGGAAATGTTTGACACCATTGCTTTGTGCACCCTTCGAACATGAGAGCAAACAACCCATAGGAAACATCCTCAGAATGGATGTCATGCTTGTCACAGAAATCGAGAAAAGTAATTGCATGCCTAAGCAAGGTTATTCCACCCTTGCCATTGAACTTAAATTTGGACAAGTCATCTAAAATTCTCACCGACACTTTCGAATTTGTAGAGTTAGAGAAACATGTCAGGGTTATGCTTTGGTCAAAAGTCATCAAATGTGTGTAGAAATTAAAACGAATTTCAAGGGCTTAGCTTGTCATCTAGCCCTCCTTCTATTGCCAAAAATGTTGATGATGATGGACTCGCCAACATTCAGGGGATATCCTCGATATGAAGTCCCAACTAGACCTCACACCATTTGGAGTAGGTGTCCCAGCAGTGGGTGGTAATGTAATTCCTTGACTACGGAAATGCGCAGAGGGAAGTATGATTACTTTAGGTGAGAGTAAGTGTGTTACCCTGCAGAGAGTCAAGTGCGATGCATGAAGGTTCCAACACATGAAGGGAAAAGGAAGTGTGCCCCTTGGAAGCCTGTAATAGTATGCAGCTTGAAAGGGACACACGGGTGAAATGACATCACAAGCTAAGATGAAGAATAATCCACGAGTTAAAGTGATAAGTGAATCCAACAACATGCATTCAACAAGATTCGTACAAATTCAAACAAAATATTGCACAAGCATATGTGTAAGTTAAATAAAATACATTTCCAATACATCAAGAATAGTCCTACTCTATTAATAACATATGCATGAAAGTGTGTTAGCTCTTATTTTATTATTATAAGTGATATTTCCCTCCATACATACACCATTGATGACCACTAGCCCCAATAGTGGAACATTACAGTCAAGAACACCTGCTCCTCCAAAGAATTATACTTTCTCTATGCTATGGAGAAGCCAAGGGTCTTCACAATACTCCCAAGCTCTTTCTAATCCTAAGCCTAGCCAAAATCTTGGCTCCCAAAATCCTATTACATGAGTTATGAGGTTCTCTTTATACTAAGAGGGGGTGACTCTTCAACTCCCCTTTATGACCTTTGGACTACCCTCATGACTCTTCAACTTCTTTACAAAATGACACATTACATTACATGATGACTCTTCATATTCCAATATTGACACTTGGAATTTCACTTATAACATAATTACAAATAATATTACCTTTTCCACTTGTACCCTTATAAGAAAAAGTAGGGTAGGGACAACCTAATAAGACACAACACCATGATTCTGGAGTTTGGTGGAAGTCCAGCTCAACAACTTCCACTTGATGCTTCTCAGTTACATATTTATGCCAAGCTTGGTATTGTGTGATGGTGTCCCCAAACTACTTAACGGTGTCTTGCAGGAATCAGACTCTAGCCTCCATGGCATTCATGTACACTATCTTGGAACCTATATCCAACTCGTTTTGAAGCATGAGCAACATTTTTTTGACCTTGAGAGGACCACTGATGAACTTCTACATGTTGTGTGTGTTCAACTCCAAGTCTTCCCTGGTGGCTTCCTGTCTTAGCTGCTCCAAGTACTCTTCGACCTCCTGTCAGACTTGGTTCTTGGGTTTAGCTTTGGTGAGGGAACCGATTGATGGGATCTAGTGTGTTCTCACCAAGACATCCAAACTATTGTACAACCACACATATGAGGCCTGTGTGTTTCCAATGAATGAGGTGAGTTGCTTGTTGTTTTAAATCAACATTCGAACCTTTGCCTTCTCTAGCTTTGCTTGTGGCTTCATTTTCTTTACTAAGTCAAGCGAGGCCCCTTTGAACCACATTTTCCACTCCTGTACATAGGCGATGGAAGCATGTATGTTTTTTAGAGTTTTAACAAACTCTTTGCTTTGTTGTTGTAGGCCATGCAAATAGAAAACTACTTTATGCATGGTGACAAACCTATCATAGAGCTTTCACATGGTTTCTCCAAGTGTTGATACTTCAACAAGTATCACTACTCTCATCTCCCCCAATGTAGAAACTACATTCTGCGTTGTTGCTCAGAGTTTATCTGCCTCTTGCCTGGCAGCCTACAAGTTTGTGCCAATTTCTCATTCTCAGATGTCAAATACTGAATATTTGATCTTATTGTTCCTACATAGGCCAAGTTGGCTTCGAAAATGGTAGTTGGATGCTTCCTGGTATCCGACACTATCACCCTTTCTTTGATGAATGCAGGTGAAGCATTATCATCTCGAAATTTCTTCCTCCATGCTTGTACGATCCTCTTCTGGAACTCATCGAATGATATATTATACACATCCATGACCAGATCATTATCAAGGATAAGAACATCTCCTTGCTTGCTTGGGGTTGGCTCTATTGCTAGAGGTGGTGGAGACTGAGGGATGACCTGTGGTGATCTCAACATCAAGTCAACATCTTTATATTGTAGCTCCTATTCTGACTCCATGTCTGTCATTCCAATCAATTGCTTAATTTTTTGAGCAAGCTCTCGATCCTGCATTTGTTCACGTTCCTCTTCAGCTGCTGGTTGTTGTGGTTCTTCAACCTGTATCAATGTTGCTTCCTCTATCATCACGCCTTGCCTTTTTTCTTCTTCCTACTTTTTCTTCTCTTCTCATTCTCTCCTTCTCAACTCATGTTCTTCCTTTAGCTTATTCTCTATCTCTTGCAGCTTCATTTCTGCTTCTTGTATCCTCTTCTTTTCTCTCTTCCTACACTCTTCTATATGGATCATTTGCTTCCTCTCTACTTCTGCTACCAAAGTTTCCTTCATGATAAGAGGATCTACTTTCATTTTGCAGCTTTGCTCTCCCTCTCGACTATCAACAATATTCCTCTTTACCTTGTCGTGCACAGTATTTCTTCCTTCTGTTGTTGTTGCTTCTGAAACTGCTGCTATATGTGGAGCATCCTTTAAATTCCTTGTTATAATGATCAACTTGTTGAGTCTAGAGGAAATATAGAAATACCTCTAAGGATCCTGCTCTGGCCAATGAAACACCTCGGTGATCCATGGGAAGTAAAATCTCATACAATGGTCCTTCCAAATACTATGGGGATCATATGGATTAAATTCATTATTTCCGAATTTGAATTTAACTATCTCCTTAGCCTCTACATCTACGACTTTCAAGTTCTTTATCTCATATAATATGGTTCACGAAGGAAGAGTGGGCCATGGTGCTTTCTTCTTCCTGTGGAGTGTTGCTGACAACCCTGTAGAGAGGTGGTATGATACTTCTTTTATGATCAGTTTGTTAGTGGCATACCTTGGTAAGACATGCAGAGGCTTATCTCCACCAAACACTTTGATAAAGGTGCCACCTAGTGAGGCATACCAATCTGCAATGTCTACTATCGTCTCCATTACCTCTCGGTACATACAAGGTGGATCTTGTTTAAATATAAGATTGTATAGTGGGATGATAAAGTGGTTAGTTAGTCGTGTCATTACTCCTTGATAACTATATTCTAAAAGAACTTGCAATAGATATTCACGGAAGTCTCTTATGGTGTCCATGTCCAGTTCATGCTAGGGAATTGTTGTTGCAAAAAAAATTCATCCAGTAAGTATGCAGACATATAGAACATTGATCTCTCATCCTTGGTAGGATTTTGAGCCTGTGCTACATGGGCCTTCAATTGTTGATCCAACAGATCCGACCAGTTGAACAGCCTCCTATCACTTACCAATTGGTCCAATAAAACCACCGACCCTTCAGGAAAGGTTTCAGTGCTCTCTTGACAATAGATCCTGTAAGTGAAGATAATCAAGAGCTGGTAAGCCTTCCTGAGGGACTTTGTCTTGTAGACATGGGTGGGTGTCTGCCAAAAATTCGATGGCTCTTTTACCCAACATTTGATAATGTCTCTTGTGTTCACATATATTTGGGTGGCATATAAGAGTGAGTCCATGCACTTTATTAGCTCGGACAAGTGATACATCTGATTAAAGTCTTCTGCCTTGAAAGTGGCAAGATTCTACCCATTGGCATTGCTCAATGTCATAGTTTTTTCATCCGTATGTGATCCAATCTAGTTGATGATGTTGCACATGGAAGGTGGGATACCTGCATGAAACCTTGTATAACATTGCCGGATGCTAAGAAAAACATGCCCGTCCTCTAAATCTACCTCAAAGTCCTTTGTGAAATTGTCTTTGATATTTTTCCATGTAAGTGTTGATCCCTTCTCTATAAACAGTCGAGTATCTGCATAAAACAAAAAATCAACTAATTTATGCGCAACTTCTTCCCTGGTACTGCTCTCAATGGTTTCTTTTGATGTAGATCTCTTAGATGCCATGGTAAAAATGACTACTAGAGAGGTACTCAACAACTGATGTACCTGTGGGACAGAGAGGACACTCATGGCAAGAAAATGTCAATTTAAAGAAAAACAACTTACAAGGCAAGTACAAGTAGCAAACCGGGCACTAAATTGGAAGGATTGCCCAATTTTTCCTGACATGGGGGATTAGATGCCTATGGGAACTACGAATTATGTAGTCCCAACAGCCAAGATGGAAGCCTGCTGGTTAAAATTGCGTAATGCACAGTTCAACCTAAGCAGAGCCCTGGGAGAAATTTCATATTATGCAGTCTCAGTGGACAAGTTGAGATGTTGTCTCCTGGAACTACACAGTGCACAGTTGGAGAAATTCCAGAGGCCAAGCTTTTGGCTTGAGCCTCCAGATTGCACAGTGCCAACTGTGCAAAGTGAGATTTGACCAAGAGAAACCCAGATCTTCCGAAGGGAAGTATGAAAAAAAATCAAATATGAGAGATAGTGTGAAGTTGAGTGTAGATCTGACTAAGTGTAGATGAATGCATGTGAATCAATGCAACAATTGATCAAATAGAAGGAAAATGAAGTGAGGAGTGTTTCCGCAACGACGGCCATTAGTGCAAAAACAGGAAAACTAATGTGACACTTGGGAAAGGTGATCTAAAACTTAAAAAAACACTTATACAAGTCAAAATGCCAACAACCATGAATATAAATAAGAGAAACAACACTAACACTAGCCAAACGACAAAAAGAGACATAAAAGTGGCAAAAGATGAAAAAAGAAAAGATCACCCAGAAAAGTGATGACGATCACACCGAAGGCTCCTTGATCTCCTCAGGAATGCTAAAATCAAGGAAAACTGACACTAGGAGGAAGTTTCTAAAAATAATGCAAGGGCCTCCTTCAGGATACTAAAAATAGATCCCTAATTTTTTAGGGATGATTTTTTGTTTTTTCTATTTTTCTTTTCTGGGGAAACTTTCCATGCATATTGCTGAGAGAGACAACGTAGTTATCGGGAACTGGGCAACTTTCTAGCTCAGTGCACTGCGCAGTTTCTTAGCTCAGTGAGGATTGCACATTTTTTGGGCTCAGTGTTGGGTTGCCTCCTCATGCCTATGCATTTTCTAAGCTCAAGTCTCACTATCAAGTAGGACTATGCAATTCCCATCATCAAGACTAGTTGCCCTCATGGATTGCACAATTTTTTGGGGAAAACCCAGAACTGTTGTGGGACCAAGTTAGGAGATCAACTTGTGAGTTAGAAAATCAACTAAGCAAGCAAACACAAGACAAAAATAAAAGGATAAGTCTCATTCGAAGCATGATTACCTGGATCAATGCGAGACGAGGTGTTATGGTGAAAAAGGAAGGTTCCAAAATCAAAGCATAAGAAAAAATTTGGAGGGTGGTTGTAAACGCTAGAACAGTTTGTCATGATGGTTTCTCTTTTGAGCAGGTTGTTCATTTTCAATACTATAACAAGTTGGGTTATAAAACTCCATGGGAAGTATGTTTTGGTTTTTAGTGGTTTTCATGTTTCTAAGTGTCATAGAACACTAGGGATGGTGTTCCCCTAGGGGGGGGGGTTTCTGTAACAACCTCGGGATAAAAGTTCATGTAATAAAGTTAATAAAGGTAAAAATAAGACTAAGGCCATGAGAAACTTATTCCAATTTTAATGTTGGGTGAAGTATCCTAGTGGGCATCACTTGTTATGTATTATGGCTAAGGGGAAATTGGAAAATGCGTTGGCAAAGGCTTTGAAAAGGAAAAAAGGCATTATTTGTATTTTATTTATGAAAATAAAGGAAAATAAGAGAAAATGGAGGTGAAAGGTTACAGGTTGCATGTGAGGAGGAAATTGAAGGAAAATAATGGAAAAAAAAAAAGAATTAGAGGCATCAACAATAAAAATACATTAGAGCATCAGTTTGGAGCCTTTTGTAATTTTTATTTTGGAATTAGTCTCAAAGAGGTGAAGAGCACCAAGAGGAGAAAGTAAGAAAGCAAGCAAAGTAAGGATAAGGAAAGCAAAGGAAATAAAAGGTCAAGCAAGGAAAGGTTGGATCAAGTGTCTTCAGCAGGAATACTTAAAGGTAACAAGTTGCATGTATGGTTTCCTAGTTGGTTTTTTCATGCATGGTATATGAATATGTGTATTTAGTTTAGTTTCTATCAATTCCATGGGTTTTACCAGGTTTAGACGGTGGTCTTAGGCTTGCCTTGTCATTTCTGAATAGCCATGGTGCAATGGGATCCTTTATTGGTTGAGATTTGGATTGCCGGAAGGTTTTGGATTTGGGTGAGGTGGTCTTAGGAAAATCCCAAGGGTTGGGGGTGGAGATGGTTTTCTTTGGGAATCCCTCAACAAGTGGGTGGAGATAGGAAAATTCCTTAAGAGATGGTAAAGGAATTCTGAGGCATCCAAGCTCAATTTGTTTTTGTGATTTTGGGACCAGTTTAGGTGAGATCATGGTAATGTGAGGGTGGTCAGGTGGTTTAACCTCTGGATTACCTTGGTTGAATAAGTATTGGTTTATCCCATGAGATCCCACATTCATTCTTAGAATATGGCAAGGGGGTGATTAGCTAAAATAAAGTTTTGGTTTAGTCCAATCTATGGTTGGGGGGTACGTGGAAGTCCTTGACTAGGTTGGATTTTTCATATGGTTAATAAGAGCTAACTTCCTCTTGTATTTATGAGTAAATGTACTTGTTATTATGTAGCTTTAATAGTTATTCTATCATTGTTATCTGTCTGGTTATACGTTGGTTATATGATAGATTTAAGTATGGATCTTGTCACATTTTAATTAATAAATGTTTGGTTAATGAATGCTTGACCTAATTGGAATTATGGAAGCTATTGTGAGAAGGCATTGGTCCTTCTTGTTAAACCATATATAAGTTTTAGATCCCTAAGTTCAGATATTCATTCATGACCTATAAGTTGCATGTTTTCCATGTGTTTGACGGAATTCTTGTCCTGGTTGGGAGGGGTAGGTTCAAGTCCTTGTTCAAGTTTTTGGTTTAGAATCTTTGTTTCTATGTTATTTATCATTTCTGGAAGTTTCATTGACTTCTAGGCAGAGGCATGAGTCCTAGCCCTGAAAATGTGGCTTAGAATTTGGGGTTGCTGGCACAGAACTAATTAGAAAATTCCATAGTCGCTGGGAAGCAAGATTCTGGGAGCGATTGAAGGCTTACAATCACTTGCAGACCTTGTCAAGGAGAAAATGAGGCTCTAGTTTAGTGAAAAAGAGATTTAGTTCAGGGGTTGGACACCTGGAGGGGTTGAGTAGCTCCTAGAGGTTCTGTAACACCTGAGGGAAGTCAGTAAGGTCTTAAGTTGTCAAATCCATTTCCTTAAGGTCATATAGTAGGTTGATTTTTATCATAGTGACCATCATCCCATGCCATCCCCAGGTAAATCAATGAAAGTGGGTAAACCTAGGAGGAGGCGGTTACATCTAGTTGTGTTCTTTGTTGGTTGAATGATTTGTTGTTTATGACTATTGATATCTCTTCCTTCCCACGACTGTGTAAAGACATGAAGGTTTTTTGAATTTAGAATATATTTCTTAGGGAAAGTTTGAAGTAAATTCATAGTTCTTTTATTCAATACTTTTTCAATGATCTTGGGGAAATCTTCTGAGGAATGATCCCATAAGCCACACATATTACAAAAGTTTATGTTGGTATTATATTTTAAGGGGAAATTAGGGTTTGTATGGCCCTATTTCCAAAAAGTAAAGCAATAAAAATTTCCTCGAACTCAACCTCATATGCTACCTTTGTTACTATATCCTCCCCTTAGGCCACCATATCCTCCTCAACCATTTCCTCTTCCACCATGCACTGGTGGCTCGTTGTATTGATCTGTTGCTTGCGTATGATAGTTGTTGTGATAATTAAACTTATTTTTCTTATTGATCTAGAACTCTTAGGTTGAATGGATATTGTATTAATATATGACATACCATTTTGTTTTAGAGTTATGAATATTATACTGATAATCTTTAGCAGTATCATTTGATGTTATTTGGCATATGCCAAAATATATGTTAGATTGTACTAGTTGAGCATCTTGGTCAAAGTAATCAACAAATTTACAACTATCCTTAGTGAACCATAAATTATTCCACTGAAATGTTAACAATATCAACAAATTTTATAGTTTCTCAATTTTATCTTCAAGCTTATTATTAGTGGATGAGTTAGTCGACTGCCCTTCATCATCAATTTTGATTCATTGGGAAATCTTGAGAGCTTCTTCACAAGTTTTAACTTCATGCATTCTCAACGACCCACAGATCTTTTGGAGGAGACCAACCACATGCCACGAAACTAATAAATTTTCATCGATGATGTATGGGATTTTACTCAATAAATCTTTAAATATTTTATCATATTTGCACACTTTTTCATTGGGTTGTTGCTTGATTTCCTTTAACTTTTGTTTTGCCAAATGTTTTACATCTCAAGCCTTGAAGAAAGTAAGAAAACTGGTTTTGATTTCATCTTTTGATTTTCATTGATTTTCAGTAAGATTCATGAACCATGATAATGCAAATTTCTTCGAAGTTGCTACAAATTGTGCCATCTACTTGTCTTCGTCATCATTCGTAGACCAAAGATTCTCATAGACAAACCAATGGTTCTAAGGATCTTCATATCCATCATAGATGGTTATGTGATTTAATCCCATTTTATTTTTCAAAGGCTTTGATGTTCCAAATATTCCAAGATTACTTGATTGGTGAGTTTCAACAAGATCGACAACTGGTTGATTGCTCAAAGGTGTGTTACTTCCTTGCTTGTTCATGTTGTATTTAAGAAATGACTCATTGGTCTAGCACACTATATCTATATAATTGGTAAACTAACTTACATCTGGTCGCAACTCTTCATTGATTAGATTGGTACTTTTGACTTCCTCGAAAGATACTAATTACGGTAGGGGATTACAATAGTGAGATTTCTAAGCTAGAGAAGTAATTCTTCATTTTATTTTATTTTGTTGTTTGTTTGACTTGAAATAACATTTTGAGTATCTAAATTATTTCTTTGTTCATCCTCTTTATGCCAAACAATGATTATTCCTAAATAAATATGTGATGTTTGTTGAAGGAATTATTTAACGATGAGACTCAATATTGATACAGTTAGTATTATTGGTATTGCAAGACTAGAGTCATTAACTTCCATATTGTCTACTTGCTTTCTAGGCCTTATTTGTAGACCATTATTCTCTGTCATAATAGGAAGTGCCATGCCCCTCAACTCATCCAAGGAGACATGTACATTTTCTCTCTCATTCTCTCGAGTTTTCATTTTATTCTTTCGGTACTCTTCTCTTATTTCTTCTCATAATTTTTTTATTTTGTCCTGTGCTATCTTATGAATGTCGGTCAACTGCTTGTATTGCCAAATATTATTCTATCAGATACTTTCTCCTTGTTGTTTCTTGGTAGTTGACCTCCTCCCTTCCAAATTTGATATTTATAATTTTTGTTTTATACTTCTATAATTTTAATCCTTTTCCTTTCTTTTTCTTTCTTTATTTCTCATGCATCGTTACCCCCCCATTTCATCCCAACATACTGTTAGGTGGTGAGGGAATATCCAACGATCATGTCTATTACTTAGGAAGTATTCCCACCCTTATTTCATATCCTTGCATTGTGCGTCGAGGAACTTTTTCTAGTCGATTTTCCTTTGTCGGTAGTTGGTGTTAATCGGAATCTACAAAGATGGTCAGTATTTGATGATATGTTAAACACCCTTATCGAGGAGGAACTTATGCAACATAGTAGGGATCGTACAAGAAAATTGGCATGAATGTCGTCAAAGAACCTGACTTTAATATGTTCAATAAAGGTTCTTTCTTCTATTGCTCATTCCCTGCAAAAGTCATCCAGAATTGTCTCGAGACACTCATGAAAATTTGTTCGACCACTATTTGACAATTTTAATAACAATCAGTCATCCATTTCTGGTTTTCTCATGAGTAACTTGGTCAAGGAATTTTTTAATTTTCATCGGGGTTCCTTCAAAAAAGGTTCATGCACTTTTGTGAAAAAATTGGTCCTCACTTTTGCTAATGACAATCTATTTCTTTTCACATAGTTCTTCAAGTAGTTGTTAAATTTCATCTCCCACCACTTTTGTATCTCTTCCAATGTTAACATTTATGCTTGCATATTCTCTTAAACTTGAGTCCAAAAATATCAGCAATGGAAACAATGTTGTAATCCAGGGAAAAGTGCGCATAGTTTCCAGTAGTAAGGACATCAATCATTCACATAGAAAATCACATAAGTAAATGAAGAAGAAAATAGACACAATTAGTGGAGAACCAACAGAAGAACACTTGTATTATATATCTCTTAAATCCAAATGGAACTATTACATTGATACATTCATGGATATTTATACCATTTTACAATAGTTTAATTGTTTGACCTAACTTAACTTAATATGAATTAGTTGTTGACTCAACAAGGCTATTGACTGACTTACAACATGATTTTCTGACTCAACTAGGCTAGTCGACTAAGTTGACTAGCCCCTCCAATAGTAAGGAAGTAACCATTTTAGAACATGGAGAAAGGTGAAAAGTGGGCTAGGAAAAAGAGCATTTTGATTGGAAGGACCAAGACCATGGAGAATGGGTTTTGATTTGTTGAAGAAGAAATGATGGATGAAGTGTAATGATTCAAGGAGGTGAAGGAATATAACTTCAACGCTAAAGGTTGGAAATTGTTGAACTCTTGAGACATTCTTACATGGACCCAAAATAATAGAAACACTAGGAAAATTACTCTTACATAGCTAGTCTTTTGGACCAATTGTTGTTAAAATATAAGTTTCCTTCATTGTTTATGAATATGAAAAGTTATTATTATTCTATGTTATATAAATTGATGCATTGTGTAGGTTATGTGTGATTATTTTTATTCTATTCATGGAATTTAATTGTCATGAAATGTTGAGAATCCCTGCTAGTTTAACTATAATGTATTTTTATTATTTCAGATGTGTATGCATTGCATTTGGTTCTCGCCCCCTCTTAGAAATTTACCTTGTTGGTATTATGGGAAAATTACCTTTTAGGGATGGAATTTGAGATCCTTGTTTGTGGTTAATTGTCTTGTGGTTGGGAGGGATGGGCAAGGATGGTACAATTGAATTATACCTTAGATATATTAAATCATCCTCTTTTGCTTCTTTCCAATGGATTTTTTGAAATTATAGCATGTAGTAGGAAGCAAGACCAAAAGCACTAGAGAGATTTTAAAAAGTGAATTAAATACAAAAGGTCATGAACTAATTATCTATACAATGTGGTGTCAACTTTAAGTGGGTTAAATGTGGTAGAAATTTGAACTCCAAACTAGAAGGGAGATGGGGTTGGTTTGTATTCATCCTTTTGAAAGAAGCAAAGAAGGACACATACATACATACATACATAGGTTGGGAAATACAAATTCCTGGATTAAAAAAACATGGATGTCAAGAAATGATGAAAATTCCCTAAGTCTTTCATGTCAAATTTATTTTTAATGTTGGATTTCACATGGGTTATAAGTATGGTGTCACTACCATAGAGAATAAGGTCATCAAGTTAAAGCATGAATATGAGAAGAAAGTCACAAACTCACCTTTTATAGACATTATTAATGTATAGTGACATCTAGAAAAGTTGGAATCAAGAAAGAACCATTTTCCCATACCAATTCCATGGAACTAATTTGAGGCCATAGAGGGATTTCTTGACTTTATATACAAGGTTGGAGTAACTCTAAAAATATCAAGGAAGTTATTTCATATAGATTTTTTCTTGAAAATTTCCATGCAAGAAGGTAGATTTTACACCCATTTAATGGGCCTTCCATTCATATGAGGTGTCAAAGGCAAGAACAAGGTATATGGAACTCATTTTAATAACAAGGTAAAAGGTTTCATTGTAGTCAAATATTTTAACTCATGAAATATTTGGAAGCTGACTTTTCTTAGGGATAACCCACAAGAGATTTGAACCAGTGACCTATAGTAAGGAGTGTCATAATAGTGTTCCAATCCACCATCAATTCAAAGCCCCATGGAAAATATTTGGAAACTAATTGGGCGTTATGTTTATCCATATTACTATGTATAGGATACTTAGTCCTGTAAGCACTATGGAAAACACAAAGACTCCATAACCATTTCTAACTAGATATAGACTATTTCTCAATAGTTGTGTATGAGTAGGCAAGTATAGTGTAGGTAAGGGAGTCTCCCTTCTTTTCAACATAGAAATGGTATAAAGGTTCATTGTCTTATTCAACTACTATTACATATTAATAAAACATGTGGACTTAACTAATATTCATATTGTATCTCATTTTGTGTAGAAAATGTGTGATTATTTGCAAAATCAACCACTGAAAAATTTTCCTTGTTGGAAAAACTTCACAAGATTGTTTGAACTATAATCATTTCCACCTAGATCTTTGTAAATGCTTGATGTATTTATAAATCTATTTTTTTTTTAATTTCCATGAAATCTATATAATATATTTTACCCCCCTACAAATTAATATTTTCAGAAAGAACATTTGAAAAAGCAACATTGAGAGGGACATATTCATATATCTTCCAATTGGCTATTAGATATGATAATGATGGATCATTCATATTAATAGGTGATCCAGGGGATCAAAAATATGCTTAAAAATGAAAGTGCTCAAATTCTCTCCCAAATCGGTGCCAAATCATAGATCTCATCCTTATAATTCCAACAATGCTTGAATCGCCTCAAGCTATCACCATATGAGGAAGTTATCTCATTCTAAAGTTTTTGACAAACAACCAAAAAGTCAACTTACAAGGTTGATTGGATAGTATATGGATGCCACGAGGTTGTCCATAACATGACATCATACTGATGTCATGTTGTCATCAACAGGATGAATGGGCGGTATGGTTGTCATATATGCCAATCACGAGTTGACACATGGCATTCACTGATTAGACAATGGCGAGCGAATGTGGTTTGGAAAATTGGGCCAATGTTTGGGTGACACATGGCCCAATCACGTGGCACCACATGGTACCCCGAGTTGAACCAAAATTTTTTGGGCTGACTGACCAGCCTCCATGAGAATCAAACTCAAGAACTATGAAAAACAAACATACTGCTCCATCGTTGAACCATAAGCATGACTTGATTAACATAGTCGGCAATTTGTATTTGAGTTTGACCATTGGATATATTGGGGGGGGGGGGTGTTGGAACCCAAAACACTACTGAGAGGCCGGGTGAATCAATATTGTAGGAATTTTACCAATTTAAAACTTTCTATTACTTTGTGTACATCATTAAATACTTCGACAATAACTTAAATAACCATAAAAAATATCAATGTCAACAATCATAATGGAAAACACAAGAACAAGTACCTGCCACGTGTCACACTCCCATTGGATTTTGTTGATGTCACCATTCTCTATTTCCTAGGCCAATCATATGCTACGATCTGTCCTCTGTCAGAGAGGAGAGAGAAAGGTCCTTCGAGACCTTATTTTACAACCATTTTCCTTTATAACTTTGTTTTTCAAAAAACCACTGGGTTCAAGCCCTTTCCATGATACCACTCCTGAGCAAATTGTGTTTTCATAAGGGATGCCCCTCGAGTGGATCTCCATCATTGATCTATACAATAATATTTGTAGGAAACTAGCTCCTATGACCACAAACCTTGTCTAAAGGGTTGTCTCTAGTGTCAACAGGAAGCTGCCACGTAGCTCGACACTTTTATCTTAAGCCACATCTAAAACCTCCGGGGTGTACCCACTGGGGTACAACCATCAGGATGTCGTCATCCTGCTCCTCCTCTAGCCAATGAGCATGCTTTCCACTACTAACCTATCTACCACATTTTCTCAAAGCTTCTCATAGAGGTTGCAACAAAATTTTTGTCGGGTTTGGCACTTATGCAACTTTGGCTACACGCCAAAGACTCATCCAACCACCTTTAACTCTAAGATGTTGGACTTGGGGTCGCCAACTTTTACTGGCTTTATCTCACAATCCAAGAAGCCATTTTTGAAATTTCGTATACTGTTGGAAATATCTTTCAAAGCTCTATCAATCTGAGTGGTTTCCATTTACTCTTGAGATGATATGCTACTCCAGAATCGGTTCCAAAGCCATTACACTGATTTTGATCCTTTTCCCTTCTTGTGTGTTTAGAACCTTCTACCTAAGTTATTTCTTTGACACTTGTGCCTCTGGATGACACCCATTGACATCAATGACAACTTATTTCTAACATTCTCCCCCTTTGTCATTAATGGAAACACCAAAATCAAACAAAATACCCTTTGTTGGTGTAAAAATATGTCAACATATATTGACTCCTTTGAGTGCTTCTCCCCATGATATTTTTGTTGTTGTAGTATTGCTACTGGTTTTTTTGTTGTGCTTGATATGGTTTGATTACCACCTGTCACATCCTATTTGTTTGATCACTATAGATCACTCCCATTTTTTTAAATTTTTGTTTGATTTCATTTCTTTAGATCTCTCCCCCTTTGACATCAATGGAAAATACACCATCATGCTTCCCCTGTCATTATGCTTCTCTTGTCTACAATCCCTCTCTATCATATTGATCCTTGTGGACCTGGAATCTTCACCAATATATGTTGAGAATTCAATATCTACCTTTATTCTTCTTAAAGGAAGAGCCAATGGAGGGAGGCAAGAGGCACAACTCCCAATCTTTGCCTCAAGTACACAAATTATTTTCTAGGAAGTGGCTTGGTGAAGATATCAACAACTTTCTCTTTTGTAGGTACATACTCCAACTTCACAATCTAAGCTGCAACTTGCTCTCTCAAGAAATGATACTTGATGGGGATATGCTTTGTTTTGGAGTGAAAAATTGGATTCTTTGACATACTTATTTCACTTGTGTTGTCACAAATAATGGGGATCAACTGATCATAAAACACTTGTACATATTGCAAAGTTTGTTTCATCCACAATAATTGAGTACAAAAGGAAGTTGTTGCAACGTATTCAACTTCAGATGTAGATAAGGAAATAGGTGTTTGATTCTTGTTTAACCATGATACTAGACAGTCTCCAAGAAAGAAAGCACCACTACTTGTGAATTTTCAATCATCCACATCACCTGCCCAATCAACATCAGTATAAACAATGATTTTTATTTATACCTTTGGGGTATCACAGACCATACTCCATTATTGCCTTGAGATATCTTATAGTTCTTTTGACTACTAATATATGGCTTTATCTAGGAGCTACTTGAAATATTCCAACTATAGTAACTTCCTGCATGATGTCCAGTCTTGAAGCTATCAAATATAAAAGGTTGCCAATGATGGATCTATATAAGGTTTGGTCCACTTCTGGAGATTCATCCATCTTAATAAGCTTGCAACCTA
The DNA here is from genome assembly GCA_031772625.1 of Pinus tabuliformis. Lineage (NCBI taxonomy): Eukaryota > Viridiplantae > Streptophyta > Pinopsida > Pinales > Pinaceae > Pinus > Pinus tabuliformis. The sequence goes on along the minus strand of CM062819.1, from coordinate 1,483,580,397 downwards.
TCACCATTGGAGTTCTCACTAAAGAGCATTCTTCCATGCCAAATTTATTTAGCACTTCCTTGAGATACTTTCCTTGAGAAATAAAAATGACTTTAGGGGTCTGTGCTCTTTACAATCCAAGGAAATATGATAGCTCTCTAAGCATGGACATCTCAAATTCGACCTTCATATCAACTGCAAATTCATTGGTCAGCAAATATGAGTCATTGGAAAAGATGATATCATCAACATATACTACCACCACAATAAGTTTTCCATCCAATTATTTGACATATAGGTTGTTGTCAGCTACACCTTTTTTGAATCCACACTTGAGCAGGTAACTATCTAGCTTGGAATACCAAGCTCTAGGGGCTTGCTTGAGACCATACAAGGCCTTGTTAAGTCTGCAAACATAAATTTGTCCCTCTGTCAGCTGAAATCCTTTTCGTTGTTCTATATAAACATCATCTTGTATCTCTCCATTGAGGAAAGAATATTTGACATCCATTTGATAGATTTTCAATTTCTTAAAGAAAAAAAATGCCAAAATAATTCTTAATGCTTCTAATCTAGCAACATGAGCGTTGTGAAGATAAATCCATTTTACGGACAGAAGCGGTCTCTCTAGTCCTATGAGAGGATCTAGCAACAAACTGGACAAACTAGTGCAAAACTCTCTTAGTTTATATTGAAAAATTCAAAGTGAGAGAGATAAACCTATCTCACTCTGATGCTAAGTGCTCAACCTTTGATGATGATCACAACCCCTTAGCTTCCAAGACCACTCCTCATCATTCCTTGCATATAAATACCTGCAAGAGAGATCAAAAGACAATAAGAGATACAAGATAATACATAGTATAATTCAAACATAAACTAAATGACAAATCAAGGAGAATCATGCTAAAAGAATAAATATTTATACATTTATGGAAAGTAAACACCAAATGTATATACTAATGAATAAAAAATAGAAGCATACAACCATTTCCTATATGTTGGAGACCTCCTTTGTAGTATATTTCCAAGTCCAATCCAAGATCATTCAAGCAATCCTTCTCCTTAGTTAGATGGGCATCATTTGGGCATAGTTTCAACATAGATGTAGGCAAGAAATGGCCAACCATTTGGGGATGGAAGGGACTTGATTTATAGGATGGGAGAGGGAGTTAGGGATCCAAAAAGATGGAGGAAGGCCCACATCTCAAGGGGAAGATGCTAAAGGTAGTATCAAGGGCTCAAAATGGGAGAGCTCGACCATATCTCTATCCAACAACATCCAGCTCGTTGTTCTCAAAGATTCTAGCAGGAGAAGCTTCTCATCCACTTTAGGAAAGACTCCCAAAAGAGGTCCAATGTGGGTTTTCATATCAAAATCCGCACTGGCAGCCCTAGGTCAATATGCTACAATAGGTCATCAACACGGGCCAACAGTAGTGCAAAACGCACTGATCTTGAAAACTAGGGTTTCAAGCAAATTTCTCTAAAATTTTCTCAGGGCATCTCTTATTTTATTCTTTAGGGATGTTTATGTATGAGTTTCATGGTGAGCGCACTTTGACAGTTTTCATCATTTTGATGCTTCAGGATATGGGGCGGGAAGTGTGACAAAATATTGTGTAACGGATGCCCCCTAAAGCTTCAAGGAAGAACATGGAGTGACGGGAGAAATGCTTTACAAGTTATGGCAATGACTCAAAAAAACATTGTCAGGAGACCTGAAAATAAAGCATGATACATTATACATAGCTAACATCTATGATATAAATATTCCTAATGATAAAACTCTGAATAGGCATCTAACAATACATGAATCCACAACATGGGTGCAACCATCCGAACAGAAGGGATCATTTTATGGATCCATGGCATGGACGCAACCATTCGAATAGAAAGGATCATATTTATGGACCCCCAGTATGTTCACAACCTTCTGTATAGAGGGAAACATGTGTACAATCATGAATAACTCATAACTCCCCGCAACCTGTATTTATCAGATGAAACCCAAGGTCTTCATCTCTATCTAGATCCGATCAATGTACAAATTCTACCATGTGAATAGATGTGTCGAAGTCAAACATGATAGAAAACCACCTGATTACCAGCCAATGGCGTAAACCATTAATAGACATGAGAGAAACCACCAATGATGACAATGGCTCTCAAGGTACAACATCATAATCCACGAGCGTGGATAATGAAGCTGAAGTCGAACACTCACAGAATTATTTGATTGAAGGCCAATGATGTAAACCTATCTTCAAATGTGAAGAACTTTCCATTGAGGCATGTAAGCTCTAAGGTACTGGAAGGGAATTTCTAGATCGTCTCCCTGGATAATGAGTTGAAGTCGACAGGAAGTGATCCGTCGAAGGAGGGTCATAATGTATCTCACAATATCGAGACGAAACAAAAAATGTAGTAGAGTAGATAAGTTTGATTCAGGATTGTGGTAGAAAGGTCAAACAGTGTATAAGTGGTAAAAAACTATAGATGGGACTTCTCTTGAACATATCGGTGACACAACTCCAAATTTTGGCAACATTTGACTCATCATAGGATCAAAGGTTATGATGACAATGTAGTATAATCAAATGAGAGGCAAAATGGATTCCAAAAACCCAAGAAGGCAAGTGATGAAGTGGGGATAATCCAAACCTAACACGAGAAACATATCAGTGTCATGTTCAAGACCGACATACTGCCTTTACACAAAATACAAGAGGTGTTCACTTTCATTTTCCCACACTATTTCTAGTGAGTACCCCATTATTTTTTATCACAATATTGAAGGGGATAACATATGCTTTGTCGTATAAGTCAATCCTTCGAATGAATCCATCCTAGTAAGTTTAATGAGTCCTAGGAAGGAGAAACTTGGTCTTGTCATGGTGACAAGTCTTGCATTGTTTAAGTTTTATGAGTCCGATGGAGGGGTAGCTCGACAACTTTTTCATGTTTAGAGAGTTTGAAAAAGAGGTGAAAAAGAAAACTCCAAAGGTCCCTTTTCGTAAATAGTCTCTTGAATCTGAATATGTAGAAAATAATATCCAAGGGAACCTCTTAGGCATGTTTGAGTAAGGTATTCATTTTTCATACAATAGTCTATCTCAATCTGGAAAAGGATTAAACTTATACTGAGTGAACGTTATTTCATTTACTTTAACGAGCTCGAAACAACAAGTACTCAATAATCTTTTCATATTTCGAGAGTCAAAAAAGAGCTTAAAGATGACTCTAAGGTGTTCCTTTTTCATTTATTTTTTACGAGTCTGAAAAAGTGATAGAATAAAAATCATTGAATTAGCCAAAATTAATCACAGTCACCATTTATCTATGACCTATCGCTGCACAAGTGAACACACATTACCGATTTTCAAGAAAAATATTAAAATATAAGTAAAATATGCCCTAATTTGGTAAAAATATCTTTTAAAAACTTATAAAAACTCAAAAAGTAATTTTTTTTATCATTTCACATTTTGTAAATCAGAGAGCGCTTTTTACCCTATTTTCTCCCGATCTTCAGGAGAGGAGTGTGACCAATCCAGGACAATGTTATTTGATTTGTTTGTTGTAGGTAAGATATTTGTCCCTTCTCTTCATTTTGATTATGATTTTATGTGTTTTCATCCATAGGATAGGCAGTAAGCAGGGCTTGACAAAAAATTATGTCGAGGGCGATCAACGTAGGTTTTACCCATCAGTCCCACGCTTCTCACCCTATGGTCAACATTGTCAGCGTGCTAGAAAGTGTGGAAAAATATATAGATATATGCGCTGACACAAAGTTTTTTTTTTTTTGAAAATTCCTCCATGTTTCATGATTTATTTCTAAATTTGTTTCCATAGATGCTCATGAAAACTTGTTTAATGGATGTTCTACAAGTGAATCAATGAAAAATGGTTATCGAATGGAAAGAGAGAGGGCATCAGGTAGAAGATCATTAGGCAGCCCAAGACCCAAATTGCATAGCTACCCTTCAAGCATGTGGATTACTGAAATTCTTTTGGATTCCTGGGATTAAGAGCCAGGTTGAGTTACTAGAGCATTTTATTAGTTGGTGGGATGTAGATCACCAACTGTTTATGATTAGGGACCAATAACTTGAGATAGATGTCACATACATCTATTTCATTATGGGTTTTTCCAGAAGGAGACAATGTATTTAGTTGTCTGGTTCTCGTACTGGAGGGGAGAGTACGGATATATTGATCGCAAGACATTTCTTAGGAACTCGAAAAACTCCGAGTGGGAAGATAGACATAAATACAACCACCAATCTCCCACTAAGAAACATTATCCATATCATGGCCCAAATAGATTTGACTCAGGCTTTGCATGAAGCAACAAATTCTCATTTCTAGTATGTCTTTGATTATCTAAGTCCCACAATTTTTAAGTAGTGTGAAGGATTATTGATCAACATGAAGAGCCAACTCATGAAATGCAAGTCAGGAAAGCTGAAACAATTCATCTATGGATCTATCTTGGTGATGTTCTTCTTGGAATGTGTACCATTGTTCAGATATCAGTGGATAAAAGTGGATGCACCAACACCCAGAGATCCACGGTTACTGAGGTGCAGTGAGTTGATGCCTCGACAAGGAGGTGGTCAGTGAATGTCATTTCCTTCAACATTTTTTGAATGGTTGCGACAACAGGTAATCATGGTAGATGATTTGGCATGCTCTGGCATGAATTTCTGAGGAGATCCATACCTTCCACTTCCTCCTGGTACACAGTGAATCAATGTAGGTAAAAACTATTTTTAAAGTTTTTGAAGTTTTTGATTTTTTTTATATACGTGTACTAAGATTTGACACTTGTGATTTTTGTAGATGTTGGACCAGAGAAACCTCCAAGGTTTCTGTAATAGCCAGGAGAGTGGAATGACGGATAACCTGGAAGTATTGACAAGAGATATTCTAGAATACGTGTCTATTAATGAGGTTCCACTGTGATATCAGAGGCACACTGTAGGGGTTCCTTCCAGACTTCGTCGGTTTCTGAACTGAGTCATTAGATTTTTTTCATGCTACCATGAGCATGACATTGGCAGATAGTCGTCTCTAGTTTTCATTTTTCCACACTTATGTAAGCTTGAGAAGCCATGTGTCTCGGAACACAGATTTTGATATTTTGATGTAACATACATTCTGCAAACTTATATATATACATATACATGTTTCCCTTGATGCTTATCTAATGTTTCTATTATATGTTTTTGTATTTACATATGATGCAAATGTCTATCTAGAATGTAATTAGCCAATGTATCTGTTATTGTGTTCAAATGTTTCGAAATCTGTTGATAAGTGATATAATCAAAGTCTCGTTCCAAGATATGAACTAGCAAATACATTCTCAAAATCATAGGGTTTCTGACTCAATATTATTTGTTAAATTATAGTACAATGAGCTACGAATTAAGATTAATGACTAACTATCTAATGCCAAGAGAAATGGCTTCTAACAAAAGCTCGATAATTGCACTATATTCAGCAATGTTATTAGTGGTACGACCTAAACATATGCCTTGTAAATTCACTAACTCACAATTAGGGTCATAGATTTCCCATGCAGTAGAAGATAGAGTATGTGTACTACGACAAGCACCATCAGCGAAACCAATTCGATGACATCTACAAAACAAGTAGAACACACAGTAATTACAGGAAAACACGTTTGCAAAAGCAAACAAACACACCAAAACCAACTGCACACTAATGAAAAACACACTAATGTATAAGGTATCTATGTGAAATCGAGGCACAAAAATTTTCTGATGGAGCCCATTTCGAGACTTGGGTAATCGATCAAAAGAGAGTGAAACCATATTTTTACTGTTAGCATGACATGTAAGCATCGACTCATCCAATTAGTGGAATGATACACAATAATGACAATGTCGCCATGTCCCTTGGGCAAGCGAGACTTACAAGTCAAAAAATCAATGCCCCATTGCTAAAACGGGTGAACAGTAAAAACTCGGTGAAAAAGTATCATGAAGGAGGACACAAAAATCTTAAGCTCATCGAGAGAAAAAGATGCCCCCAAGTGAAAGCTTTCGAGAATCCCAGGTTGAACTAAGATGTCGCTGGGCATGGTTTCCAAAATATTACCTATGTTTCCTTCGGACAGCACTTCGTGAACCAAAGTAGGTGTCTGAAGCGAATGAGTCAGTACATTGAAAACAAGGGTTTCTAGACAAGAAGAAATCTCACCAAGGCTTGGTAGAAACAAGGAACGATGATGGGAATCATTCCAGGGAGTTTCCTTGAGAGACATAACTTCTATGATACTCTCATCAGTTGGAAATGTCTCGTTCAAAGGATTTGGATAAACCCAAGAACTGAGGCAGGGAGATTACGAATATGCATCTAGACTCATACTGAAATGATCATGAATTTCAAAAGCAACTACAGAAGCCAAAACGACAACCTAATATGCTTGTTCTACATGGCTAAGTGGCATAACATCACCAAAACTATCAATCTGATCAGGACAGGGAACGACCCAAGGATCGTGACAAGTCGAGGCCATGTTAATTGAAACAACATTCATAGGTGGAAGGGAAAAAGTTCCCATAAGGGAAGAGTCTTTGAAAAGATCCACCCCAACACTCTCGTAAGGGATATCGGTATTCCCAACATATGGCACATTTCCATTTGAGGAGTTGGTAGTGAAAAAGGAGAGTTGATCGACACTGACCATTTTAACTTGATAAGGAAAATGAAGCACACGAAATAGGGTAGAAACCATGCAAAACATTACATGTAAAAGCGATGACCAAGTATAAGATTGTAATTTAGATTGGCATCGACAAATTATACTTCCAGGTTAACAATTTTCCCTTCCAATTGAATTGGCCATTTGTTGAGAATACCATATGGACAAGAACCTCTACCATCAAAAGCTTCCAATGTATTAGGGGACTGGTTGAGAGGTGGAGAGCCAATAGCTTTCCAACATGAAAGGGACATGATGCAAGTAGAAGCACCCTCATCAATAGCAGTCTGATGAATAGTCTTCCCTTTGATAACAACTTATATAAGAAAGGCAAGTTGATGTGGGAGACAAGGAACTTGGTTTTTGATAGCAAAAGTAATCATATTTTAATATGTAGGATCAATCCCTCCTATGGAAGATAGTAATGTTTTCCTTTGGGATGGACAAGTCTGGAGGACTTCCAAAGCTGACATCGTTGAAGGTGCTTGAGCTAAATCTTACATAATATTATAAAGTTGAGCAACTTGCGCATTCAGGTTATAAGATGACTTCTGAAGAACACCTTTGGGAGGTGGTCGGATAATGGAATCACTACTAGGTTGTTGAATATGAATAAGACCATAATTGGGCAGAATGGAAGTAGAAGGCACATTAGTGGCATTATTTTCAACAATAACTTTGATAGGAGTCTTATAATATTTTGATCGAGTAGCAACAGAGACGAGTGCTATACCACTCATAAAAACTTGAGAACTTATAGATGTAGAGGATTGAGGTTGATCTACCACTGAAGTCTGTTGTGACGGAAAGGGTTCTTTCAACATGACCAGTGTCCTTGGGGTTCCTTTTAGAAGATGACTAACCTTGGCACGATGGGGACAATACTTGGTATAATGATCTTCGTCACATATAGGACAAGGATATTTCGACTTTCATTTGGATGTATCATCAGAGAATGGTTTAGGAGAATCCTATTTATGTGTATCATATTTAGACTTACCTTTACCCTTCTTTTTCCCTTTCAAGGTTTTTTCTGTTGTGGTAGATTGGAAAACATTCACCTTGGAAGTTTTACCAGGATTTTTTGGAGTATTCGAAGGAGGAGAAGGTGCAGTAGTGGGAACAAGTTTATGCTTCATAGAAGCATAAGAAGAATTACTATAAGTTTGAGCTACTGACCCAATATTACCATCAACGGGTGGTGTCTCCGTAGGTTAAGAAGATTCTGAATCAGTTGACAGTCGCAGGGCATCAGGTAAGAGATCATAAAGCGTGTCAGATTGTGAATATACCAAATCCAAATATTGAGCACAGGCGATGGCTTACTCATCAATCACACAACCACCCATAGTTATGTCTTTGGCGATTTGATTAAAGAACGACTTAGTAAACCATTCGGTTAAAATCTCATCAGGGATTTCGAACTTAATAAGACGACGCCAATGCCTCCATTCATGGATTTTATCGGAGATGTGAGTAGCAGTCATCTGTATCAAAGACATTAGGAGATGAGTCCTAGTTTCATATCAAATTATCTTAAAGTGAGTGAGGAAATCCATAGCCAAGGTATTGAAATGTTGAAAGGCACCTTGTTATGAAACTAGCTCAAGAAAATATAGAAAAGATAGATCAACACCTTAGAATTCAGCCTCTTCGAGGGACCTCCTGTACATTACATAAATGAACAATTATTCGATGATACAAATGAAAATACCTCCTTTCTATATATAGGAGTCTAAGGGGTCATAACATAATCAGAGCCGACATAACAATAATAATGTAAGGGCACAATAATAACAATAGTGGGCTTCTATGGGGCACAAGAGTAATAATATGGGCACTACATGGGTACATCAATATAATAAGTGGGTTGTACTAATAACAATAAGGGGTTACACTAGTAGTATAGGGGCCTAACATGCCCCTCTCCTTCAAAAAGCGTTGTCCTCAACGCTTGAGTAGTTCTTGATGCTTCTGTATAAAATTCTTGTCCTCCCATGTGGAATCTTCAGCAGGTAAGTTCTTCCACTTGATGAGATACTCTGAAATTGATCGATTTTGTAGCTGTCGGGCTCTTGTTTCTATGACTACTCCAGGTTCCAACATGTTTTTCCTTCCTCTTCAATTTCTGGTAATATTGTTTGAATTGGGATCTTTTGCAACTTTTGAATAAGTGGCCATACTTCTTTTTCCTTCTTCCATTCATCCCTTGCTTCGTTTATCCAATCTGGTTGGATAATAGAAATAGCACAAAACAATGCTTCCACATCCTCATCCTTGAAGAGTCTTCCCATTCGGTAAGGTCGCCATTTTTTAAGTGCATGTAGTATTGCCAACATTTCCTTCTCATAAATAGCTTGCTTTAGATGTAGCAGTAAAAATACCCAATCACCTACATCAAAACATTTTTCATTATGATGTTGATCTACCTGTTTTTTCATTTGATTTTGCACCGAAGTGGCGTTATCCTTTAAAAGTTGGAGAACTTGTTGTTGATGCTCGATGTGATCTTTCACTGCTTGAACCTTTTTATTCTTGATATGTCCTTCTATCTTTAGAGTTTGAGGAGTGGTAATTTCTTCCAATCCTTTACAAGATATGGTCGGATTCATTTCTTTACACTCGATGTGATCTTTCACTTCTCGAACATCTTTCTTCTTGATATGTCCTTCTATCTTAATAATTTGAGGAGTAGTAATTCTAACCAATGAATTACAAGATATGTTTGGATTCATTTCTTATTTCTTGATGTGATCTTTCACTTCTTGCACCCTTTTCTTCTTGATATGTTCTTCTATCTTGAGAGTTTGAGGAGTGGTCATTCTTGCCAATAGTTTACAAGATATGGTCTGATTCATTTCTTCTTTCTCTGGGGTTGGGTCCTGGCATATATCCTCTTCTTTTGATGTTTCTTGATCCTTTTCTTCCTCCTCTTCATACTCTATGTAAAATAATTTCTTCTCAGCACACTTATGACCTTTAGTGCATTTGCTATCACAATTGTAACAAAGCCCTTTTTCTCTTTTTTCTTTCAATTGTTGTGGTGTAACCCTTGTAGGTTGTGGAAGGCTAGGAGAAACAACACTTCCATCTTTATAGTTATGAGGGGTAGACTTCCTTGTTGCCATAATTTTACTTTCCAATATGTCACAAAGCCCTTTTACTCTCTCCAATTGTTGTGGTGTTGCTCCAAAAAAGATGTTGCCCTTTGTATCCTCATAATGTGCTATCATTTCCTCCGTGAGAATTGACCACGTAACAAGTTGTTTACGAGAACAAAGCCCTTTATACCATAAAAATTGATCCGATTCTAAATATGAAGATGCAATACATACCTTTTGTAACAGTAGTACACCATGTAGATAAAAATATTGCTCCATCTGAAGTATCCAATTTACCAGATCCTTGCCATCAAACTTCCTCATCTTGCTTTTTCTTGATTTTAGGGCCTCGATCTTGAAACAACTATAACTCTATAATTTCAGATATTTAAGTTCTGAAATTTCTACCTGCAGTAGCCCTCTGTGTCCTCTTTCCAATGCCACTAGTCTGATCCAAATTGGATTCTCCAAGAAACATTTATGCACAATCTCCCAAGATGACCTGATTATAGACCTTTCCAGAAGAGAGAAATTGTATGAAGTTCCACGTGTCACTGTTTAGACCTTTGGATCTGAAAAATGCATACAAGAAACTGCAGTCCATCCTCTTTCTATACCTTCTTACGAAATTTCAATCAGATCCCCAGAGAGAAAGTTATGACGATTTTCCCCAAGCCACCTGTTTTGAATGTAATTCAGGAGTCTGCAGAAAGACCAACTTCCTCAGATCATATCTCCGCAAATATCTCACAAAAAGATCTGAAATTTGGACCCAAGGTTCAGCACGATTTCTTCTCAAATGGGTTTTTTTGCGACTTTTGAAACGTCACAGAAAAAAAGTTATAGCGAAAATGCCACGATGACCTGTTTGGAGCAGCGAAACCCCAGAATCCAAAGCTCTGATTCCAAATGTTATGAAACCAGCTCAAGAAAAGATAGAAAAGATAAATCAACGCCTTAGAATTTAGCCTCTTCGAGGGGGAAACCTCCTTTACATTACATAAATGAACAATTATTCGATGATACAAATGAAAATACCTCCTTTCTATATATAGGAGTCTAAGGGGTCATAACATAATCAGAGCCGACATAACAATAATAATGTAAGGGCACAATAATAACAATAGTGGGCTTCTATGGGGCACAAGAGTCACAATATGGGCACTACATGGGTACATAAATATAATAAGTGGGTTGTACTAATAACAATAAGGGGTTACACTAGTAGTATAGGGGCCTAACACACCTCGAGGTAACTCGATGTACCTTTTTGCTGCAACACTCGTTAGAGTGTGCTGGAAAAGACGTAGTCGAATGGAATCGTCGACCCAAGAGTTTGACGAACACCATAAATGGTAGGTCATGTCATGAGCTTGGGGGTCTTGTCCAGATTTCCCTTCGAATTTTGGACAATCGCTAGGAATTGGTAGGAACTGAAGGCTAATATAGTGAATGGAGTATTGGGTCGTTTGTAAGCCTCAACACATCCGATAACACCAATGTAGCTAACAATGGAAATTGAGGATTAAAAGGCATGAAAGGCCTTTGATAAGGTCCAGATTGAGGATTTCAACCTTGTTAGTACTTATTTTCCCCCCATACTATGATCAGTGTATCACATCTCCAAGGTGGCTGATTCGGTTACCTGTGGCTAAAGGATAGAAACCAAGTGGGGTATCCCAATATATACGCGATGGTACATGGAGCACAAGTCCATGTTAGCGTTGTCTAATGCATAACCATTCGATGAGAGTGTTCCCATATAATTTCCATACATGGAGCACCTCCGATATACCCAAAAGTACTGGAGAACGATCCTATATACTTCTATACATGGAACAGGATATCACCCCTGGGATACAATGCTAGCAGATAACGACAGTTGTTAGGTTCCTCAACGATGGAACATGTCTCTAGCCTAGAACTCTAAATGTTTTTGTTAAGTTCCAAATTCTCCTTAGGTTAATTCAGTAAATTTTAATGTTTATCTTGAATTATGTTTCAGTTTTGGGGCTCAAAACGATGTCACCTGAACGCCTAAGACACAACTATATGAGAAAAGAGAAAGTTTCCATGTTGATGAAAGCTAGACTAATCAAAGGAATCATTTTCAATCAATAATCAACCAAAATGCATCAAACAAAATTCCTTCTACTAACTTTCACTTTCACTTTCCAAATGCAATGCTAAAAAGTAAAAATGATTTTTACTTCTCACTATCCTAAATGCAACTTTTCAAGAGTAAAATGATTTTCACTTTTACTAAGATGCACTTATATGAATGATGCTTTTTCTTTTGATTTTAAATTATCTAATGCAACTAATGCATCAACCAAATCAAAATGAAATTCGATTCAAATGCACTTACATGAAAATATTTTTCACTTTTCTTTTTGAATCAAATGATAATGTAGTTCTTTCAACTTGAGAATCAAACAATGTAATCTATGCTTGATTAAAAACAAAAAATGATTTCCAAATGAAAATTGACCTAATGCAATTGAAAAGAAAATTTTGAAATACAAGCTAAAACAAATGAAAAATAATGTTTCTCAATGATTTCCACAAAAAAAAAAAACTCAACCAAACAACAAAACCAATATCCCAATGACACAAACAAGCAGCAAGCGAAGACTAATTGACCTAAAACCCTAAGACTCAATCAAACCTCACTTCAAAGCCAATGAGACAAATTTTTCAAATTAATCAAGACAACCAGTCAAAACACTGACAAATCCAAGCATACAGGATAGGGAAAGACCTCAAAGGTCAATACAGAAACCCTAAAATTTCACGATTCTCTAGGATCAGCATGACTGTTACAGCCAAAACCATGTTGACAAGGGTTTTAGCGTGACTGTTATCAAGAAAAACACGTTGGCAGCGTGACTTTTCTAGGAAAAAATGCACTGGACAAGAAAGATTGGGAAAAATAAATAAAAAATTAACAAGCAGTCCAGACTTAACACTGTAAAGTAGTAATCACTTAAAGTGCAAACCTATATAGAATCAAACCAACTGATAATTCAACGGTTGGCCAAACTAATCAAAATACCAAACACAAGAAATAGGTTGAAATGGCTATAGGCTCCCCAGTGGAGTCACCATTTTTTTGTGAAGATAAATCCCTTATATGGACATAAGCGATCTCTCTAGTCCTATGAGAGGATCTAGCAACAAACTGAACAAACTAGTGCAAAAATCTCCTAGTTTATATTGAAAAATGCAAAGTGAGAGAGAGAAACCTACCTCACTATGATCCTAGGCACTCAAACTTTGATGATGATATTGATCCCTTAGCTTCCAGGCTTGCTCCTCACTATTCCTTGTGTCCAAATACCTACAAGAGAGATCAAAAGACAACAAGAGATACAAGAGCATACATAGTATAATTCAAACATAAACTACACGACTGATTAAGTAGCATCATGATAAATGAATAAATATTTAGAAATTTATGGAAAGTAAACACCAGATTTATATATTAATGAATCAAAAAGGGAAGCATACAACTATTTCCTTGATGTTGGAGACATCCTTTGTAGTGGATTTCCAAGTCCAAGCGAAGATCATTCAAGCACTCCTTCTACTGAGTTAGATGGGAAACATTTGGGCATAGTTTTAGCATAGGAATACATGCAAGCAATCACTAACCATTTGTGGATGGAAGGGACTTGATTTATAGGATGGGAGAGGGATTTAGGGATCCAAAAAAGAGGGATGAAGGTCCACATATCAAGGGGAAGATTCCTAAATGTAGGATGAAGGGCTCAAAATGGGAGATCTCGACCATATCTCTATCCAACAAAATCCAACTCGTTGTTCTCGAATATTATAGTAGGCGAACCTTCTCCTCCACTTTAGGAAAGATTGCAAGAGGAGGTTCAGTGTGAGTTTTCATATCAAAACTTGTGTTGGCAGCGCTAGGTCAATATGCTACAACATGGCATCAGTATGGGCCAACAGTACTGCTAAGCGTGTTGATCTGGAAAACTAGGATTTCAGGCAAATTTCTCTAGACTTTTCTTAGGGCAACTCTTCTTCTATTCTTCAGGGATGTTTCTGTATGTATTTCATGGTGAGCACACTTTGACAGTTTTCATCATTTTGACACTTCAGGACATGGGAAGGGAAGTGTGATAAAATATTGTGTAACAATGAGCAAAAGTTTCATCAAAATCTAAACCTTCTATTTTAGCATAACCTTTGCATACTAATCAGGCCTTGTTTCTTACCACTTCTCCATGGTCATTAATTTATTCCTGAAAACCTACTTTTTGCAAATGATATTCTTTTTAGGATGCCTTGGAACAAGTTCCCAAGTCTGATTTTTCTCTATCTGATCCAATTCTTCATTCATGGCCTTTAGCCAATGTTGATCTTGACTGGCTTGAACAATATCCTTTGGTTCCTCCATGGATAGTAGGGAAACATGTGCTTGTGTATGGGGGATTTAACAATTTCCTTCTTGTCTGCACACCAATATTTAATTCACCAACAATCTGATCAGCTGGGTGATTTTTTTGTACATACCTTGGGGGATCTCTTACTTGAGGACTAGAGGGATCTTCCTCACTTTCTTTTACATTTTCCTCATCATGCTCTTCACTGATGCTCACTAGTTCATCAACGCTAACCTGTTTCTCTTCTTTATTAGCGTGCTCATCCAACTTCACATTGATGTAGTCAATGATTCTCTTAGTGACTTTATTATAGTATCTGTAAAAAAAAATGTAGTGTGAATATCCCAGAAAAATTCCTTCATCGGCTCTAAAATAGAATTTCCCAAAATGTTCATCATTTCTCTTGATGTAGCCTTTGCTGCCAAAAAAATTGAAGTGTTTGACTGTTGCAGGTCTGCCACACCATAGCTCATAGGGGTTTTTGTAAATATATGGTTTGAAAAGAGTTTTTTGAGAATAATTAATATTTTATAAATTTCCTATGGCCAAAACCTCTTATGAACATTCTTTTCTGTCATCACCAAGCTGCCTAACTACTGCACTGACCTGTTTTCCCTTTCTACTACACCATTTTGTTGGGGGGTCTCTGCTAGTGTAAACTATCTTTTGATGCCATTTTGTTTACAAAGTTATTCAAACTCCTTTGAAGTGAACCACTTCCATTTTCAGACCTTATGCTTTTGATTTTACATTTGGTTTAATTCTCAACCATTGTTTTGAACTCTTTGAATTTCACAAAAGCTTCAGATTTCTCTCTGAAAAAGGCAACCCACATCATCCCGCTGAAATCATTGATTATTATCATAAAATATAGCTTACCTGTGGGTGACTGCATTTTGGATGGTCCACACAAATCCATGTGCACCAATAGTAATGTCTTCGATGATGATTTCTCTTTTGACTTGAATGGAACTCATGGCTGATTTCCCAATTGGTAGGATTTTTATATATTATTCTCTAGCTTTGAAAGACTGGGAAAATAGTTAACAACATTTTTCTTTCTTAGCTTGACAATCTAATCAAAGTTCAGACGTCTAAGCCTTCTATGCCATAACCAACTCTCAGAAATCTTTGTCAAGCAACACTTTTCGGTCTTGTCTTTGAGCACATAGATATTATTGTCTATTCTTACAGCCTCAACAACTATCTTACGTGTGCCTGTGGGCTTGATTTGACAATTTTTGGCTTTGAAGATCGCATAATATCCTCGATCACACATCTGAGGCACACTCAGAAAATTATGTTTTAGCCCATTAACATACAAAACGTTTTTATCTTTACCTTTGCCAATTGAGAGACTAGCCATTCCTTTTGCAATTATTTTACCTGGAGCATTGTTTCCAAAAGTCACATTACATTTTTCAACTAGCTTCCAAGTGAGAAACTTACTTCTATCTCTTGTCATGTGCCTGGAACAACCATTGTCCACATACCAATGGCTCCCACCATTGTGAGCATACAAAGCAATGTCACATTGCTCTAATTTCTCTTTCTCTTTCTAGACTTTGGGTTTCTATTCAATTTTATCAATAAATGGATCCTTCTTCTTCTCTTTTAGCCTACAATTAATTGCTATATTCCCAAAATTTTGACACTTAAAACATTGTACCAGATATTTTAAAGGAGAAAAAGAGTTATTGTACCTATGTCCGCCTTTTCTCTATTGAATTCTTCTAGTAGATCTGAGCTATCTGTAAGAGAGTGTGGCTAAGGGGGGAAACATCATGCCCCTAATCATGGGATACTACTCCCCATCATATGTGATGGAGGGAACTAATCTGGTATGAAAAGGTGGGAATGGTACCCCCTAGCAGGAGGAGTTTGTGGAGTGTCATTGTGTTCCAAGTGTTCGAATAAGGGATTCAATCATCTCGGCCCAAATGGCATGATATCCTCCAAAGGATGATGAGGAGATTGAGGGGCATGTGTGACCCTCATTTGGTATGAATAGATGTAGTATGCTATGGGCATGCCAGATGTATTTAAAGTAATTGACTCCAAATACATTTTGATGATGTGGTTTGCCATTTGTTTATGGATGGCTTCATATGGGAAGAATGGATATGTACAGTTAGAGAAAGGAAATGGTGGATCACCAATCTCCTTTGGCACCACATATATGAATCAAATGGATTGAATTTTGGGGTCCACATACATGGTGTCACTGTACCAAAGAGTGGCTTCAAATATAAGGAACTGATGCTCACCTAGAAAGCATGGTGGTTGAACAACAACAATGTATAAGGGACTGGGTTGTTGAGGTAAGATGGAGAGATGAGTAAGTGGATCATCCCAAGAGTGATCTGAAGTGATATGAGACTCTAGAGGTTCTTCTTAATGGGTAATAATGATGGTATTAGATTTGACACTACCATATGCACTAGGAGGGATGGGGATAACTGCTTCTCCTGGACTCTTAAAAATGGATGCCCCTTACCCAAACATTAGGTGGCAATGTAATGGCTACAAGGTGGACGTGGTTCAAATTCATGGGTTCGAAGTAAGGGGTAGTTAAACCAAACAACCTCAATATGGATGAATTGTTTGCACTCCACAACATATTGGTCATGGGTCTGCTACAGAAGGAAGTACGCACTATCATGCATATCATCCCAAGGATAATCAAGGGTGGTCAAAGCTTCCATGATGTCCTCATTAGAATAGAAGATGGACAGACTAGAGGAAGAAAGACCACATGATGGGAGAAGAGCTACCTGAAGCATCTTCATGAGAAACTAAGTTCACATACGCATCGTCAAGGCTGAGAGACAGATGACTAGTAGATGGAATATCTATCGATGTTGAGACCGATGTGTTCATCAAAGAAGGTTCAATTGAATCAGAAAAGGAGACATCAAGGGAGTTCCTAGGTATCGACCTCATGAATGAATAAAGGTAGAGGATGGGAGAAAAATTGTCCATCATCTCGACATCATGGGGATGGTGTTATGAATGTTATGAAACCAGCTCACAAAAATATAGAAAACATATATGAACGCCTTAGAAATAAGCCTCTTTGAGGGGGAAACCTCCTTTACATGACACAAATGAACAATTCTTGGATGATGCAAATGACAAGACCTCCTTTCTATATATAGGAGTCTAAGGGGTCATAATATAATCAAGCCAACATAACAATAATAATGTAAGGGCACAATAATAATAATATGGGGACTACATGGGCACAAAAATATAATAATGCGGTTGTACTAATAACAATAAGGGGTTACACTAGTAGTATAGGGACCTAACATGCCCCTCTCCCTCAAAAAGTGTTGTCCTCAACGCTTGAGTAGTTCTTGATGCTTCTGTATAAAATTCTTGTCCTCCCATATGGAATCTTCAGTGGGTAAGTTCTTCCACTTGATGAGATACTTTGAAATTGATCGGTTTCGTAGTTGTCGGGTTCTTGTTTCTATGACTGCTCCAGGTTCCAATATGAATTTTCCTTCCTTGTCAAGTTCTGGAAATATTGTTTGAACTGGGATCTTCTACAACTTTTGAATGAGTGGCCACACTTCTTTGTCCTTCTTCCATTCATCCCTTGCATCATTTATCCAATCTGGTTGGATAATAGAAATAGCACAAAACAATGCTTCCACATCCTCATCCTTTCTTGAGAATGAATCTGTGAAAACATTTTGCTTCCCTTTTTTGTAGATGATTTCAAAGTCATAACCCAACATATTTGTGACCCATTTTTTATTTTCTTCTAAAGATAATCTTTGTTCTAAAAATTATTTAAGACTATCATGATCCATCTCTACCTTGAAGTGTCTTCCCATTAGGTAAGGTCGCCATTTCTTAAGTTCTTGTAGTATTGCCAACATTTCCTTCTCATAAATAGCTTGGTTGAGATGTAGCCGTAAAAATACCCAATCGCCTACATCAAAACTTCTTTCACTGTGATGTTGATCTTCCTATTGTTTCATTAGATTCTGCACCAAAGTGGCATTATCCTTTAAAAGTTGGAGAACTTGTTGTTGATGCTCAATGTGATCTCTTACTGCTTGAATATTTTTCTTCTTGATATGTCCTTCTATCTTGAGAGTTTGAGGAGTGGTAATTTCTTCCAATGCATTACAAGATATGGTCGGATTCATTTCTTGATGCTCGATGTGATCTTTCACTTTTTGAACATTTTTCTTATTGATATGTCCTTCTATCTTGAGAGTTTGAGGAATGGTAATTTCTGCCAATGCATTACAAGATATGGTTAGATTCATTTCTTGATGCTCGATGTGATCTTTCACTTCTTGAACATTTTTCTTCTTGATATGTCCTTCTAGCTTGAGATTTTGAGGGGTGGTAATTCTTGCCAATGCTTTACAAGATATGGTTGGGTTCATTTCTTCTTTCTCTGGGGTTTTTTTTTGGTGTATAGCCTCTTCTTTTGACGTTTCTTGATCCTTTTATTCCTCCTCTCCACAATCAATGTAAAATAATTTCTTCTCAGCACACTTATGACCTTTAATGTATTTGTTATCACAATTGTAACAAAGCCATTTTTCTTTTTTTTCTTTCAATTGTTGTGGTGTCAAAGTTGTAGGTTGTGGAAGGCTAGGAGAAACAACACTTCCATGTTTATAGTTGTGTGGTGTAGACTTCCTTGTTGCCATAATTTTGATTTCCACTTTTCTTGCCAACCTAAATGCCTTCTCCAATGAATCAGGTTCCCAAAGACGAACCTCATGTTGAATGCTATCCTTTAAAGTCCCTATGGAGACATCAATCCTTTGCTTCTCTAGAATATCATTTTCCCTTATATTAAATTTTTGGAAGTCCTCAGTAGGCTCTTCCATTGAACACTTTTGTTTGAAATTTATCAATTGGCTAAAGAAGGTGTTGCTCTTTGTATCCTCATAATATGCTATCATTTCCTCCATGAAAATTGACCACGTAACAAGTTGTTTACGAGAACAAAGCCCTTTATACCATAAAAATTGATCCAGTTCTAAATATGAAGATGCAATACGTACTTTTTGTAACAGTTGCACCTCATGCAGATCAAAATATTGCTCCAGCTGTAGTATCCAATTTATCGGATCCTAGCCATCAAACTTCCTCATATCGTCTTTTCTTGATTTTAGGAGCTTGATCTTGAAATGATTGTAACTCTATAATTTCAGATCTCCAAGTTCTAAAATTGCATCCAGAAGTAGCCCTCTGAGTCCTCTTTCTAACCCCACAAGTCTGATCGAGATCGGATTCTACAAGGAAGCGTTATGTCAAATCTCCCACGATGACCTGATTATAGACTAGTTTAGTAGAGAGAACTTGTACGAAGTACCACGTGTCACTATTTCAACCTTAGGACTTGAAACTGATACACAAAAAACTACAGTCTGTTCTCTTTCTGCAACTTCTTACGAAATTTCAATTTGATGCTTAGAGAGAAAGTTATGACGATTTTCCCAAGGTCACCTGTTTAGGATGTAATTCGGGAGTCTGCAAAAATCCTAACTTCCTCAGATCATATATCCTAAAATATAGCGAGCCAAGATCATAAATTTGGACCCGAGATGCAGACTGATTTATTCTCAAATTGGTTTTATTTTTATCTTCTGAAACTTTGTAGCGAAAACGTTATAGCGAAACTTCCACGATGACCTATTTTGGATGAAATTATGGAGATTGAAAAAACCCTAACTTCCTCAGATCATCACTCCGAAAATATAGCGAGACAAGATCTAAAATTTGGACTTGTGGTTCAGCATGATTTCATCTCAAATGGGTTTTGGTTTTAGATTCTGAAACATCGTAGACAAAATGTTATAGCACAAATGCCACGATCAGCTATTTGGAGCAGCAAAACCCTAGAATCCAAAGCTCTGATACCAAATGTTATGAAACCAGCTCACAAAAAGATAGAAAAGATAGATGAACGCCTTAGAAATAAGCCTCTTCGAGGGGGCAACCTCCTTTACATTACACAAATGAACAATTCTTGGATGATAAAAATGACAAGAAACTTCTTTCACTTCGATGTTGATCTTCCTATTGTTTCATTCGATTCTGCACCAAAGTGGCATTATCCTTTAAAACTTGGAGAACTTGTTGTTGATGCTCAATGATCTCTCACTGCTAGAATATTTTTATTCTTGACATGTCCTTCTATCTTGAGAGTTTGAGTGGTAATTTCTTCCAATGCATTACAAGATATGGTCGGATTCATTTCTTGATGCTCGATGTGATCTTTCACTTTTTGAACATTTTTCTTATTGATATGTCCTTCTATCTTGAGAGTTTGAGGAATGATAATTTCTGCCAATGCATTACAAGATATGGTTAGATTAATTTCTTGATGCTCGATGTGATCTTTCACTTCTTGAACATTTTTATTCTTGATATGTCCTTCTATCTTGAGATTTTGAGGAGTGGTAATTCTTGCCAATGCTTTACTAGATATGGTCGTATTCATTTCTTCTTTCTCTGGGGTTGGTTTCTGGTGTATATCCTCTTCTTTTGATGTTTCTTGATTCTTTTCTTCCTCCTCTCCACAATCAATGCAAAATAATTTATTGTCAGCACACTTATGACCTTTAATGTATTTGTTATCACAATTGGAACAAAGCCCTTTTGCTCTTTTTTCTTCCAATTATTGTGGTGTCAACCTTGTAGGTTGTGGAAGGCTAGGAGAAACAACACTTCCATCCTTATATTTGTGAGGGGTAGACTTCCTTGTTGCCATAATTTTTCTTTCCACTTTTCTTGCCAACCTGAATGCATTCTCCAATGAATCAGGTTCCCAAAGATGAACCTCATGTTGAATGTTATCCTTTAAAGTCCCTATGGAGACATCAATCCTCTACTTCTCTGGAATATCATTTTCCCTTATATTAAATTTTTGGAAGTCCTCAATAGGCTCTTCCATTGAACACTTTTTTTTGAGATTTATCAATTGGATAAAGAAGGTGTTGCTCTTTGTATCCTCATAATGTGTTATCATTTCCTCTATGAAAATTGACCACGTAACAAGTTGTTTACGAGAACAAAGCCCTTTATACCATAAAAATTGATCCGATTCTAAATATGAAGATGCAATACGTACCTTTTGTAACAGTTGCACCTCATGTCGATCAAAATATTGCTCCATCTGTAGTATCCAATTTATTAGATCCTTGCCATCAAACTTCCACATATCATATTTTCTTGATTTTAGGAGCTCGATCTTGAAACAATTGTAACTCTGTAATTTCATATGTCCAAGTTTTGAAATTGCATCCTGAAGTAGCTCTCTGAGTCCTCTTTCTAATGCCACAAGTCTGATCAAGATTGGATTCTGCAAGGAAACGTTATGTCAAATATCCCACGATGACCTGATTATATACTAGTTTAGTAGAGCGAACTTGTATGAAGTGCCACGTGTCAATGTTTGAACCTTAGGACCTAAAACTGATACATAGAAAACTACAGTCCGTTCTCTTTCTGCAACATCTTACTAAATTTCAATTTGATGCTCATAGAGAAGGTTATGATGATTTTCCTAAGATCATCTGTTTAGGATATAATTCAGGAGTCTGCAAAAATCCTAACTTCCTCAGATCATATATCCGAAGCTATAGCGAGCCAAGATCAGAAATTCGGACCCAAGATGCAGGCTGATTTATTCTCAAATTGGTTTTATTTTTAGCTTCTGAAACTTTGTAGCGAAAAAGTTATAGCGAAACTTCCATGATGACCTGTTTTGGCTGAAATTCTGGAGATTGCAAAAACCCTAACCTTCTCAGATCATCACACCGAAAATATAGCGAGACAAGATCTAAATTTGGACTTGTGGTTCAACGCGATTTCATCTCAAATGGGTTTTGTTTTTAGATTCTGAAATGTCGCAGACAAAATTTTATAGCACAAATGCCACGATCACTTGTTTGGAGCAGCAAAACCCTATAATCCAAAGCTGTGATACCAAATGTTATGAAACCAGCTCACAAAAAGATATAAAAGATAGATGAACGCCTTAGAAATAAGCCTCTTTGAGGGGGAAACCTCCTTTACATTATACAAATGAACAATTCTTGGATGATACAAATGACAAGACCTTGTTTCTATATATAGGAGTCTAAGGGGTCTTAATATAATCAGAGCCAATGTAACAATAATAATGTAAGGGCACAATAATAACAATAGTGGGCTTCTATGGGGCACAATAATAACAATATGGGGACTACATGGGAACAAAAATATAATAAGGTGGTTGTACTAATAACAATAAGGGGTTACACTAGTAGTATAGGGACCTAACAGATGGATCACGATGGATGGTTGGGAGACCTCCTGTTCTGGAGTAGGGGTGGGACCAAACTCCGTTGGTAAAGGAGAAGTGAAATCGCTATGAGCGACATCTATTTTGCGAAGTACTTGAAGTGTATCATGAAAATATTCAAGATGGGGAAAGTGATGGGAATAATGGCCATAGTTATCACACAAATCTCAAGATTGGTTTGTGTGTAATGATCATATTCTCTTAGCGGATTGAGGCAAGGTTACTTGGACCTCGAGGATGTTAGGATCGGGAAAGGTATTAGTGACAACCTCTTTAATGTGAGGGAGTTCAGGATAGTTATTGGTGGCATGACCGACAAAATCACACAAAGCACAAGGAGGAAGAGGCTTTGGGGGCTTAGGGGCAGCTGGAGTTACTGGGGGAGCCTTGTCCTTCTTTCGGGCTTTGCCCCCCTCGCTAGATGATTTCACAGTAAGAGTAGGATCCTATTGAGGTTGTTGTGGAACTAAAGCAAAGGAAGGGGTAGGAACGACCAGTTGGACAAGGGTCAAAGTGGTGTAAGGTTTCAAATGATGAGATGGAGTGTTTGTAGGGGGATCTATGTACCAAACTAGGATCCCTAGGGTGATATTAGGTAGACTCAATGTAGCCATGATTGGTGTAGAATAAAATTTGGGAGGTAGTCACAAGAACAATATCTTACCAAAAGGGTAATGACCTGGAGGAACAACTCCCACATGGTTAAGGGCTCAGGGAATGGAACCGGGTGAAAAAGGATTAGGAGAGACACCAGTAAAAGGAGGTGGTCCTTGAGGATTTTTACCGTTAGGCGTGGTTTAGTCAAGTATAATAGGTTATGAAGGTGTAGACTATTGTGTAGACACAACGATCATTTGAGGGTGACCTGCGATGCTTGGAGCATGCAAACACTCGATGAGCTAAGCTCAAAAGGAGTAAGTGGTGGGCCATAGTAAGAACCAAGAAAAGAGAAATATTTATAGACTCTGGGAGAAACAGAAGAGATAGTCTTATTGTCAGCCAAGAATGAAATGTTGGTCTGAGGCAAAGTCTAGGCTTTTCGATCGTAATACGTCAACTAATCAATGGTGACAATATTTCCATTGTGGGGAAAGCACATCTTACACGGAACCATGAATGTGAAAGATGACATGGCATAAGTATAACTACGACCCAAAAGGATGTTATCATCAAGAGGAGCATCAATGACTTTGATGTCAATACAGATAGTCTTTCCAACAATTGTGATTGGGCAGTTGCAGTATAAGCCAAGGAGCTCTGAAGGATGACCACCCCATGCACACAAAGTGATGGTGGATGGAGATAGATCAAGGGATCCAAGTTGTTTCCAAACACTGGAGGCCATCACACAGGTCGATGTGCCTTCGTCAATGATACGTCGCTAGACAGTGGCGTTTCTAATGGAGATTGGAATTTGGAAAGCAACAAATGAAGGTAAAGGAGGGTTATCTGACTTGTCAACATGGAAGACAAACATCTTATCATCTTGAGGATCTAGGATGCCTAGAGTAGATAGTATAGCTTTTCGTTGTAATGGGCACGTTTGGAGGACTTCCAAGTTGACATGGAAATAGGAGATTGCGCCAAGTCATCTACTATGTTATATGTATGGGCGGATTTGGGAGAAGAAACATTTTGACGTAACAAACCTTTGGGGATCTTGGGTATGACCTCAACCTTAGTTTGAGGGATCTGTAAATTACCATTGGGTGCTGATAGAGGCTAGGTAGACAATTTGGGTTGGGACTCAGTCACAGACTTAGCAGGTGGTTTGTCATACTCACACGATCAAGTCTAGAGGTTGACTTATTCGTTATTTACCTCATCATGAGAATCTGATAATCATGGTGACCAGATGGAGGGTCTGGTTGAGTAGCCTGACCTTGTGAAGGTTGGGCAGCTATATACCCTTGGTGAGGAAAATGGTTGGTAGGCATAGCGGGTTGAGATGAAGCAAGAGGGTGAGGAGAAGCGGAAGGTTGCGATCCTCTAGAAGCTTCCTGAGCTTCCCATACTTGGTGCATTTGAGGTAACAAGGGACACTCATGAGTACAATTACCATAGACTCCACAATAAGCACAAGGTTTTTTTGTGTGAAGACCCTTGTTATGCTTGGGTTGACCACCCTGTTGCTGGGTGAGGGGTTAGGTGGAGGACCTTCAGGGGCATTCGGTGGAGCACCATGGTTGCCTTGATTACCTTGCTCCTAGTGGTTCTTATTTCCATTCCCCTTATTATTTTTCTTGGGATTCATGGGATTGGGACCACTCTATTGAGTGTACAATTGTCCTTGTGGAGGAGGTACTTGTTGTGGCAGATGGGGAGCAGGTATGGGGGGTTGAGGCGCTGGTGCCGAAGGGGCTGGAGTGCTAGGTTGTGTGTACGAATAATATGGAGATGGGAAAACATGGGTATAAGGAGGTGAAGCAATAGCTGGCCCTAGAATCGATTGATGCAGAAGGGGATATGCATATGGTGTGATGGGACCTGGATAAGGAGTGCCCTGGTAAGGATTGGGGGAGGGATAGTTGTGCATGGGACTGGTCCCTTCCTGAGGTTGACCATAACTCATCTGAGGAGGATCATATGGTTGAGGGTGTGAAAGAGTTCCAACAATTCCATCCATGACATGAGATGCCCCTAGCGCATTAGCAGCACCAGGCTGAGGCAGATCGGGGATGATAGTGTAAATGTAACCTGACTAGGCGTAAATAAGGTCAAATTTGAGATCTATCTGGAGATCTTCTTCCTCAAATTGAGGAAAGTGAGAAGTGACATATTTCACAATGGGGGCCAACAATGATATAAGAAACAAATCCATATAGACTCGGTCCTCAAAGTCAGGAGCTCGACAGACGGTCCTTCTTCTATGCCATTCCTAAACATGGTTAGAAAGGCGAGTGGCAGAAGTTTGATGGAATGAAGTCAAAATTTTAGTATCAGTATTATAATGGAGAGGTAGCTGGAAATATGAAAGAAATGTTGTATCAAGAGTCACTAAAGTGGAATGGGTTTCCATGGGATGGTCTACATACCACTTCATAGCAACTCCAGTGAGTGTGCGTTGGAACAACTGAAGACGAATGGAGTCATCAGTAATAGAATTGGATGAACACCACATATGAAAGGAGTGAACATGATTGGTTGGGTCTTCTCCAGGATTACCCTCAAACTTTGGGATGTTTGAGGGGAGTTTTGTAGGCATTGTTGGCCATGTGGGATCATGGAGAAGAGGATCATTGATAAGCTAGTTAAAATATGGGAGACTTAGACCAACGACAAAAGGAAGTAAGGGAGTCAGAGTGACCACACTGGTTGAGGTTCCGCTAGTGGGGGTATCCTGGTTGGTACCTGGGTTACTACCCTAGGTTCCTGCACCTACATTGGTGCTTGACATGATGGTGATATGAGGATGAGGGGACACGGAATCAAAGGATGAATCAGCAGAATCTAAATTAGAATCAGAATGATGAATCGATGGAGGACTGGGAGGATGAATTCGCTCCAGATGGGGAGGAGTGATATGGCATAATGGGAATTAAGGATGAAGCCCTTTAATTCAATGCAAAAAACGCCTTGGAGGAACTATGATGTCTAGACTAAGTGATAATAATAAGAAGAAAAAAGCAACAAACAGCATGCAAACACCTAGTGTAGTGGTGCCAAGCGTAAACTAACAATTTTAATGATGTTACTATAATGCAAGCAAACACATCATATCAAATAAAAAAATACCTCTAGCCTATAGGTGATATGAATCCGCAAAAAATCCTAAATCTATGGTTTCAGATGCCCTTCCAAAGAACTTCTTACTTGACAGAATCTCATCCTCGCAAGCAAAGTTGTCGAGAGAAAGGTGGGGTAGATGACCCCAACTATTTCCCACAGCCAGTCCTATAAGGCGTTTTCCTAAGATTGGTCACTATGTTTAACTTCATCCCATCGGGGTGGTCGAGTCTTGAGCTTCTTGGTAGTTAGCCACTACACGGAATTCCCAGCCACGAGTTGGGTAGCCCCAAGGAGAACTTCTTGCACGATGACCTAGCTTAACCCCATATGGTTCGGGTTTATCACGCATTCCAGCTTTGACCATGGGATGATGAAGGATTTTAAGCTCCCTAATATGAAAAATTCTATGTCTCAATGAAAAGTGACCGATGGGTGTTATTGGAAGCCTATCCCACTGACCCTACACCTATACTACAAATATTATTTGGCCTTGATGCCCAAGTGGGCTTAATCTATGTGTGTTGATTTATTAAGGTGTAGTGTTTAATTTCGTGGCTTGGCGGTGTTAACCAAGCTCTCGTTCGCTTTAGGTGTGAGTGTGTGTAAAATATGTCTCAAGTGCATGAGTTAATTAAGCATGTTTCTTTATACTCGATGATGCTGAAAGTAAAATGTTGAAATGCTGTAAATGAATATGAAATGACATAAAATTAAATAGTCAATCAAGCATACACAACCCCACCCACAAGGGATACTAAGAATCTAAGAAAGAGAAGGCAAACAGGCTACTCAAAGACACATAAAGAGGCCAAAAATATATGATGTCAAGGGACTGGGATCTAAAGGCTCTAGGCTGCTGAAAATGGTGCAGACAAACAAACAAAATCAGAGGTGAAAACTATTGTACAGGACATGTATGAAGCTCTAAGACCTAGGATGCTCCTAAGGGGAAGAAGGCAAACCCAAACTCCAAAGTGAGAAAAAGGGGAAAATAAACCTATCCAATGGATCAGATCTAAAAAACAAGGGCTAAAAATGTTGAAAACCCTAGACTCCTCACTTAGCAAATGTCTTCCTAACAAGGTGGAGGAGTACTCTAAACCCTAAGGGATATTTCCTTCCTCAAAGAGACAAAACAAGTGGATCCAGGCCTAAGGGAGACTGATTAACAAAATTGAAAAACCCAAACTATTCTGTAGATAACACTTTTGGACAAAATGTAAAAAAATTGAAAAATTTTCAAAAAAACTGGGGAGCACAAGTACTGATCTGTTTTCTGAGGTAGCATAGTTTCTGGGGTAAAAAGTGTGCTTTGTTCCTGCTTGTCTCAGTCGGAAGCTTTCAGACAGATGTTGTTGTCTCCTACTCAAATGGTACCTGTGATCTACGGAAAATACCAGGAAACCTTCAGAATCTAAAAATTAGACAAAATAGGGCTTAAAATTGGAAATAAAATTGAGAGTCCTAAAAAATCGCTGAAGAAACCCTGAAATTTCTGAAACTTCAGTCACCCAAGAACACGGTTATCAAACCTATGGGGTAACCATTTGTTAGTGTAAAAATTCCTAGAAGGTGTACCAAAAATCCTCACTTAAGTCACTAGGTGACAAGTGACCCTAACAACAAGTTGATGGTTGTTGTCGATCTAGATCTACAAGACAAATGGAAAATCTACTGCAAAGAAAACAAGATCCAAAACCAATAGCATCAAGATGATGTATCAAGAATACTAACCCAGTGGAAAGATGATTTTAAACAAATAAATCTTTATTGATAACACTTGGTGAATGAGATCTACATATTGGTCTGTAAGTACCCCTCTGTGGGATGGGTCCTTTGATATCCTTGATTCTTCATAAATATAATTCTCTCTCTCAATCGTGTGAAAAACTCAAACAAAGTGAAGAACTCAAATGGGAGCTCAAGAAAATGACGATAATATTGACAATGATAATGATCATGGTGAGGAATGAATGAAAAACCCTCCTTTATATAGAAAAGGATGGAGTTAATCTCAAAAATGGAGAATAATAAAATATTATTGACCATATTTAGATCTAATTACTTGGAATACTTTATTATATGTGTTGGAGAGGGAAAAGGAATTTAAAATGGTTAAATTCCTTTATTTAGAAATAATTAACAAATAAAATGATTTATTAACTATTTCGCGAGAAACAAGAAAGGTGTGAAATCAAAATAATTATTAAATAGTGATTTAATAATTATTCTAATAACAGAAATAAGAAAATTCAAATAAATAATGATTTATTTAAATATTCCTAAGGGATTTAGTCAAATGTGACAAGGAATAATTATTAAATAACGATTTAATAATAATTCCTAGAGAAAATTAAATAAATAATGATTTATCTAATTATTCTCGTGGGGGTTTTTTATTTGAATCAATTTTTTTTTTTAATAAAAGTGATTAACTAAATTACTTTCCACAGTGAAAGTGATTCTACTATGGTAAAATTAAATCCACATGGTGTATTTTGATCCACCTAGTTAGAAATGGCTAGGTGATCATTTTTTGCTGATAACAGAGAGATTAACTCTACAGTTTGTTGCTTTATGGCCATAATTAGTGCATGTGAAACAATATCCTAGGAAGACATCGTTGTACCTGGATGACTTCCTCCTGTGTTGAGCAGAATTTTGGGCAGTTTGATTTGCATAGACAACGTGCTCCCTTTGTTGATGTTGATTTCTCTTTTGCTAAGTAAGTGTCTCTTGTTGTTGTGTAGTCCTTTCTCTGATTGGAACAAATGTAATTTCATTTTTACCTTTTAATTCAACTATTGAATTGAACTCAGCATCATAGCCAAGACCTGTTTGATTTGAGGATCCTCACTGTGCTTCCAATATCTCATTGAGATCTTCAGTCCCTTTTCCAAATTTTTGGTTGAAACTGAGTTGTGTTTTAGCCTTTTCCAACTCCTTCTTTAGTAATGAAATTTATCCTTCTAGCTTCTCAAATATTTGAGCTTTTTTATTCAACTATTGGTTCAAGGTTTCTTGTATCTTATTACCTTCTTCTAATTGCGAAATCAATGGTTGAACAACCTCAACTTTTTCTTTTATCAAAGATTCCTTCTGGCTTTTGTTTTTCTTTCTTAGCCTCTCTATCTCCTCAAGTGCACTTACCAGTTCTCCTTCAAGATCAACTTCTCCTTCATCATCATCAAAAATAGCCTTGACTTGCATATTTTCTATGGCCATAAGCATGAATTCTTTAGAGCTATCATCATCTTTGTCCTCATCTGAGGATTGGTTGGGCTCACTTTTAGAGGAGCTCTCTTCTTGAACATAGAAACCTTTCTTCTTAGCCTTCTTTCTATCCTTTTGAACCTTCTTGAATTTTTCTTTAGGATCATTGTCTTTCTTCTTCTTTTTAGGACACTTTGATTCATAATGACTAAATTTGCCACAATTAAAACATTTAAAGGGCAACTTACCTTTATACTTGCTCGATCCACGCTTGAGCATCCTCAAAAAATAATTAGAGAAAATTTCAACCTAATAGTGGCCTCCTAAGGAAAATCATAAAATAATAGGAAAATAATAAAATAAGAGTTATAAATTTTGGAGGGAAAAGAAGAAAACTTCCTTTTTTTTAATTCTATTTCTTATCTCCTTATAGGTTTACTAAAATTTGAAGTGTAGACACTCATTGGATGCAGAAGCCATTTTCAAATTTACTCATACCATTGGAAATTTATTTCAAATCTCTATGCATATGAGTAGTTTCCATCTTCTCCTAAGATGATCTGATGCTCTAGAAATGGATCCAAAGCCACTACATTGATTCTGACTCTTTTCCCTTCTTATGTGCCTGGAACCTTCTCCCTGAGGTATTTATTTGACACTTGTGCCTCTGGCTAACACTTGTTGACATCAATGTCAACTTATTTTCAATAAGGGAATGGGTCATCACGCGTGCCTCATCAGCCCAGCCCCAAGGCACATCTGCATAACATGACCGCCCATGAAGGAATAACAGTAATGGAGGAGAGGGCAGATGAACTAGTGCTCGACGTGGAGGGTTATCGTGTGACCGACATGGTTGGTACCAGGGGTTGGGGAACATAGCATACCACTCACCCCCATGGCCCATGGCCACATGACGCGGAGGAACCACGAGCATGGAGCTTGGAGGGGGGCTCAACCCACATTAAAAGAATATTTAATTTTTATAACCAAAAACCACAACCTTCGCCACCAAATGTAGATCGAACTTGAAACTATTGATGAACTAACAAAGAAGCATACCAACGCACCATAGCAGAATTTCATGGCCAAATTTTACAGAGCAATCATTTTTGTATAGCAGTTAGCATTAACAATGGAGAAAGAGGCCTAACTTGGTCATTTTTCAATCTTTTTGAGCCCAAGTAGAGCCTACACACGAGGTTTTGGGCATTCTGGATGTAATGGCAGTGTTATTTTTGTAATTTGAGTATTGTATATTG
Source organism: Pinus tabuliformis (assembly GCA_031772625.1). Classification (NCBI taxonomy): domain Eukaryota; kingdom Viridiplantae; phylum Streptophyta; class Pinopsida; order Pinales; family Pinaceae; genus Pinus; species Pinus tabuliformis. The sequence goes on along the minus strand of CM062819.1, from coordinate 1,483,549,645 downwards.
ATGTAATTTCACATTTTAGAATATAATATAAAGGGCCGCCATTGGAAGCTGGACCCAAAGATGCAACCCAAGAGGGGTGAACTCCATCATCAAATTGTTGTTTTTTGATGCTACTTGTGGTCTATTTTTCACTGTTGAAATTTTACAAAATTTAACTTAGTTTGTGATCTGGCTCAGGAATTAACTTTTATTAGATAAAAAAATGATGATTGCAACTACATTGTGCTAGACAATCTCCCCACTTACAAAAGGAGGCTTGCTATTTATAGCATTTTTTTAGTTACATTACCATAGGTAAATACCATCGGTGGGAAAGTACCATGGGTGATTTATTTAAAACCTTTAGTTACATTTACCATGGTTAAATACCATGGGTGAATTTCCATTCAAATCATTCCTCCCCCCTTAGGAAGCAATGGTCCCCATTGCATGGCATTCCCTCCATAGAAGCCTTTGTTGAAGATGAGTTGTGGATGATCAAGTGTTGTTGAAGACAAGGGTTTTGTGTGGTTGGCCCATAAGCAAGGGTTTGTGGATGACCCGTAACCATGATGCACAAAGATACGAGGATAGAGATAACCTGTAACGCTTGTGATCCAAATGTGATATTGATAGTGTGTTGCCAAGAAAATGGATTTCGAGGCAAGGTTTTTGTGTGGTTGACCCATAACCATGATGAGCGAAGAGCCAAGGATAGAGATACCCTGTAATGATGGTGGACCAACTGTGAGGTGGATAGTGTGTGGCCGAGCAAATGGACTTCATTGGCAAAGGGTTTTGTGTGTTTGACCCATAACCATGATGAATGAGGGTTCAAGGATAGAGATACCCTATAATGTACCTCAAGATCGCTTGTTGACCTATCTGTTAGAAATTTTGTGGCTTATCTTTGTATATTCTCACTATATCCTTGCCCACAATAAACCATTTCAAATTATCTATGCCTGTAAAACCATTGTTGTATTGGAACTTTGATGGCACAAAAGAATCGACATAATTCTCATTCCATCTATAAGAATGTATTATTAATGATGAGGTAGAGGTAGAAGATGGCCATGAAATAGGAACTGACACTTTCTTTTGAGCTAGAGATGGTGGTCTTTTCTAATCACCCTCAAACTTTATAACATTCTTGTCTCCCACATATAATTTGAAGATGATGTCATAATGGTGTGGTTGGATGAATATATCATCTGTTGCATGTCCAACCAGTGTTGGAATGAAGGTTTATGGAATAATATGTGTATAATTAAGGTAAATTATTTCAAAATTAGTTTTCTTTTGCTTGATCAGGGTATTGGTATTACTAGTAGTGACAATGGCCATCATAATTTCCCAGGAAGATATGTCCAACCTTATGAAACTCCTAGTGGCCAGAATTGCTTCAGGGACAAGATCATGCAAGACTCTAGTAAAACATGTCGGCATCGTAGATATATCAACATCCTTGACTTCTTGTGGCTCTGTGTTTTTTTCCAATAATCCAATCTTAAGAATAAAGGCTAAGATAATAGCCACAGACACCCATATAAAGTAAAAATACCAGAGATTGATTATAGCACTGGATGCAAGCCTAGTGCTTCCTCTAAGAACCCTGTGACCCATTGTTTGAGGGTAGTTACCTAGCTCATAGAGTCCTATAATGAGAAAAACCATGGTCTTAAGAGCTAAGACTCCTTCATCTCTAATAAAGAATCGACCCCACAGATATCGCAAAATCGTGGTCCATGTTAGAATGAGCAATGTTACAAATTGCACAACCCACGACAACATAGGTAGTGAGCCTAGATTTGGAGGGTTTGCATGCTCCTATCTCATTGCCCACAGATAAACTTATGGCCATGATTATAGTGTACATGAGTGAAGTTTTCAGGATTACAATGGTTGTCGTGGTTACCATTACCTTTGGATAGTGCAAGTATTCTACTAGAAAAGTCATGATTTGATACCACCACCACTCCAAACACATGGTAAAGTAATTGGGAAGTGCCAACCTGAGAAGCAGAAAATAATTCCTGAGGCAATCCATGGACCATCTGGTGTAACTTCTCTTGTGGGCACTATTATAGAGTAGACAAACCACAAAAAATAGAACCATGTTGAAATTTGTGCACCAAGTGGCAATGGCCACGTCGGGTACTCCCAATTTGAAAACAAATACAAGACCCACACTGAGAGGGGCATGGAAGAGAAATATCAAGAAAGATAAACATAACATGGACTTGTTAATCCCTTGAGAACGTAGATAGACGCTCAACACTACATAATACTATTTTCTAGAAATTCCATTAGGGAAAAGAAACAGTAGAGACTAGCCACGTTTATGATTTCGAGATCTTGTCTCAGGTACAACATCTTGGTTTTCATATTTAGCCACAACAGGCTTATGAGGATGCACATTGAGAGAATCATGAAGATTGTTCATTGGAGAGCCAGGCCTATCAAGGACCAGTTCTTGGAGCTAAATGCCTAACTACAAACAAGATTCATACTAGATACCAGGCCAAACAATACTGAATAACTTGTAATGTTTTTGAATCCAATTGCTAGTGAAACTTCTTCCAACTCGAGGCTTCCAAGCCTTCCCATGCACAAGACATACACCATGGCCCTTAGATAAAACACACATTTCATGGTCATTAAAAGAAGACCAATACTACAAATCTCCTTTAGTTACTCAATAACTAGTGAGAAGTTTTGGTATTTACACACTAGTGTTCCCTCTATTCTCCACTTCTCTGCATGGTCCACTGCATATAGAATTTGTGGGGTTGGTGCCTGTACTTGCTACCACAAAAAATATGATAAGGGTATAGATTATGCTTTACTGGATTCTTTGTTATCCAACCAAAACTTGACCACTAATTCTTCTGCCATCTCCATCTTTGATGCACCACTGGATTTGATGGTGTGTTCCCCACAATAACAATCATTGAAAAATAAATAAATATATATGCACCCAGATGAGTCTCAAATATGATGAGTATGTCAAGGTCTCCTATCTCAGATATCAGGCATATTGGGCAAGGTGACAGAGGGGAGTGAAACGGGATTCTCTAATTCAATTGATAGGAATTCCATGAGGGCCTAGAAGACGAACACCATAACCATTATGTAATTAATGCCTAATTGTATAAACCAACATCATTGAATGCAGCGTAACAATGCTCTAAAATCGTAGTTCCTAATGGAACTCTGATTGGCCCATGATATCTCGACATAATTAATAAACTTACTGCAACAAGTGTTAGAATCAGGAAGAGCTCCACATGAGGATAGCAACCCATCTCAATAAACCCTAAAAATTTAAACATATGACCTTCAAAAACCCTTATGCACCTACTATATGAACCAAGGTTACCATGGATTTGCAAACCGCTCTTATACCACTGAGATCTTGGGTGGGGGGGGTGCGAGATATGAATAATTTCCGCACTAGGAAAAAAAAAAAAGTAATCCAAACTAGAAAATAAATCAGGAACTAACTTTTATTAGATAAAAAAATGACAATTGTAACTACATTGTGTTGGACAATCTCCCCTCTTAGAAAACGAGGCTTGTTATTTATAGCCTTCTTTAGTTAAAAACCATAGGTAAATACCATGGATGGGAAAGTACCATGGGTGGATAATACCATGGGTGAGTTATTTATAGCCTTTAGTTACATTACCATGGTTAAACACCATGGGTGAATCTCCATTCAGATCAGTTTGTGTGCTTTTGCAATATCGATCCATTTCCCATAAGACATAAACTGGCATGGAAACTTTACATGAAACCTTCAATTTTATTTATAGATCAATTTCCAGTATCAGTGCATGGTTTTTGTGAAGGTTTGACAATTTTTGCAAATGTTTTTCTTAAATGATTACTAGATCTAAATTTAAAATAGGAGAAGGAATGCCTGAAGAACCAAATCCTCAAATTGGTTCAAGGAGGCCACAAACTCCACAAGTCATGGCACATGAAGAAGGACAAGGACCACAGTTGATGTATGAGGATGACAAGTCTTTTAGAAAGGATTTTTATGATATGTCTGAGATTGTGAAAGTGTTGTACAATGAAAGGACAACAAGGTTTCATAGAGAAAGTTCTAATAAACAAAAAGGTAATGGTGGTGATGGGAGAAAGCCTCCACCTCCACCTCCTCCTTCACCTCCATATTCACCTCCATCCTCACATCCTTCTTCACCTCCTTCATATCGAAGACCTACTCCTCCTCCATCTCCAAAAGGACATGCTAATTTTGTTTGATTAAGATTGATATCAAGTTTGAATTGCCTATGTACAACGAGGAAGTAAATTCTGAAAAGTTGGATAATTGGGTTTTTCAAATTGAAGTCTATTGTAGGATTCAAAAGATTTATGATCATGTCACAAAGATCCAACTTTCTTCTCTTCGCTTGGAAAGTGCAACCCTCATGTGGTGGGAGGTTAGAACTTAAGAATATTTGAAGAAAAATAGTAAAATTATCTCTTCTTGGAATGATTTTATAGTTGAATTAAGAAAGTAATTTTATCCATTAGCTTGCATGAAAAAATAAATTATGGATTGGAAAATTTTTAGACAAGCTAAAGGTCAGAATGTCCAAAGCTACACACAAGAATTTAGAAGAAAGATTTAATGTTGGGTGTTGATTTGTCTTCATAAGATACTCTCCTTAAATATATAGTTGGATTACAAAGTTATTTGATACATATTATACTTATGTTTAATCCCACCAATCTAGATGAATTATGTGTTCAGACAACTCATTTAGAATCAATATGCAAGAATGTTCCTCAAGATACTAGAAATAAACCTTTTAAAATTGGAGACAAAGGAAAGGGGAATTTTAAAGGCAAATAAAAAAGAATGCTATTGTCAAGAAAGAGGGAGAAAAAAGTACTTGTAAACATTATTCAAAATATGGCCATGATGAAGGCTAGTGTAGGAAATTACATCCAGAATTGAGACCAAAGAAGTTCAATAACAAGGGAAAACAAAAGACTATTGCTACAACTCAACCAGATTTATTTTCCGATTCAGGTGATGAAACCAAAATCAAAATCATGGGAATGAAATGTATAGCTTCTAATACAAGTACTAGTTCTTCTAGTAAGCCTATTGAATCTCAAAATGATAAATAAAGAAGTCATCTTTTCCATATCATTGTCATTACAAAACATACTAAGGTTGATACATTATTTGATAGTGGATCACAAGTTAATATTATCTCTAAAGCAATTGTCAAGACACTTAATTTAGAAAATACTTCTCATGCTAAACCTTACCCTTTGGGTCGGGTATGTGATGATGCCAAATTACAAGTGACAATAAAATGTAAAATCAAATTATCCATCACTTCTAATTTTATAGATGATGTAGAGCTTGATGTTGTACCACTTGATATTTGTGGGATTATTTTAGGGAATCCATACTTATTGACCGAAAATACATATTCTATCATCATGAGAACAAATATCATCTTCTTAAAAATGGAGTTGATTATATTGTTAGAGCACATCGCAAGAAGCTGAGATTATATCTTGTCAGTGTTGGTCAGATGAAAATGCTTGTAAATGCTAGTAAGAATTGTATGTTATTGATGATTAAAGCTAAAGATACTACTGAATGTGAATATTTCATAGGATGTGATTCTAAACTCAAGCATGAATTGGTTTAAGTTCTTAACATGTATGAAAAGATGTTTCAGGAACATGAAGGGTTTCCTCCTAAAATAGGAATCCAACATGAGATTCACTTGTAGCAAGATGCACCACTTCCAAATATTGGCATGTATAGAATGTCAGTTTTGGAAGATTAAGAAGCAAATTCAAGAGTTGCTTGACATAAAGCCTAGCACATCTCCTTGTGGGTCTTCTATTGTTTTGGTTCGAAATAAATATGGTACATGGCGCATGTGTTTGGATTTTCGAGCTTTGAACAAGATCACGGTAAAGAATCATTGCCCTCTTCCTCGCATTGATGATTTTCTAGATCATTTAAAGGAAGTTGTTTACTTTACTAAGTTAGATTTGAGAAGCTGTTATCATCAAATAAGGATTGCTAAAGATGATATTTGGAAAGTTGCTTTCAAGACAAAACAAGGTTTGTTTGAATGTCTAGTTATGTCATTTGGGCTTTGCAATGCACCTTCAACATTCATGAGAGTTATGAATAATGCGTTGCAACCATTACTTGATGATTTTGTCATAATCTACTTAGATGATATTTTGATTTTCAATAAGACTCGTGAACAGCATGTCGAGCATGTGAAACAATTTTTAGATGTATTAAAAAAGGAAAATTTGTATTTGAAGATGTCTAAATGTCGATTTGGGAAAACCTCTTTAGTTTATTTGGGCCATATTGTAGGAGGGGGTGAATTGAAGATCAATCCCTCAAAAGTTGATGTCATTCTGAATTGGCCTAAACCCAACAATGCAACAAAAGTTAGGATCTTTTTGGGAGTATCCCAATATTGAAGAAAATCTATCACTAACGTGTCACTCATTGCAACACCATTACATGCTTTGAAAAGTGTGAAATATCTCTTTCAATGAGGGAGCAAGAATAAAATATCCTTCGACACTTTGTAAGAGAAAATCAGTACAACACTAGTTCTAGCACTTTCAGATCTTAAGCATCCATTTGAAATTCAAACCAATGCAAGAGAATATGATATGGGAGCAATTTTTATGCAACATGGTGGTGGGCTCCAGTATTGTAGCAATAATGCTACAACTCCTGGAGCTCCCTATCTCTAATTTTATCAACCCAGTAGTTCGTACAAACTTGGAAGCGACGGTGCTGTATGCACAAGTACTAGCTCTTGTCGCAGCTGTCACTTGGTCAGCTGGCACAAGTCCACTAGGGCTCAAGCCAACTTCTATAGGCTCACAGAAGAAGCTTTATGAGTGATGGATGAAAGCTATCTTGAAGGAAGCTAACCTACTTTGCAAAAAGGAAATGGAAAGCCAACAAAGCATAGAAACCCTAATAAACCCTAATTTAACTAGCTTGACCCTTACAATGCAAAAACGTGAATGAAACTTCTACCAATGATGCTATTACATGCAGTGAGTTGAAATACATGAATCTAAGCTACTTGCACTTGAAAAGACATGTTTTTGTATTTTGTCATTAAGTGGTTGGGTTTATTGTGATGGTGCTTTTGATTAGGGTTTGGTTGTGCAGGAGCGGTTGGAATGGAAGGAAAGCATGGACAAGGTCAGGATGGCTAAGGGAGGTCCCAGAGGGTCTCTAGCATCGATCCCCAGAAGTCTACCACGTTCGGATGCTCAGCAACCGAGTTTGCAGACTTCTACAGGAAGTCTGCAGGGGATCCTACAGGAAACTCAGGGGTTTCTACAGGAAGGCTGTGCAATTCTACAGGATGATTGGCCGTGGGAGTTTTGGGAGATGGCGAAGTGTTGGAGTGGTGTGGGAGGATAGGTGAGATGGAGATGGAGCTGGTGATGACTCAGGAGCAGAAAAATCAGATGGAGGCAGAGTGCATGCAGTGGTTTGATGGTTGGAAGGATGGGATCAACGAAAGTGTAAGTAAATGGAGCTAAGTGAATAATGGATGAGTTGGAGGGTAAAAGAGCTGGACAGAGGCCGAATGAGTGACTTGAGGAGAGATCAAGAAGAAGAAGAAGAAAATGGAATGATATGGAGCAGCGTAAATGAAACAAATGACTTATACACCAAAACGAGGATTCATTAACCTATGATAACTGTGCCATGAAACCTATGAACAGCAATGGAAAACCAAGAAATGAAACTCGTGCATGGAAGTGAAATGTAGAAGTATGGATCTGTGTCAAAAGTGCATGGATGGATCTTCAACGTAAAGGTCTATGTTGCAGCTTGCATGGAAGTGAGAAGAACTGCGTTTCTTTTTGGTGGTTGATGTAGACTTCACCCCAATCCCTAACAGAGATGGCAGTGAGCCTTTACAACCTTTTCCTGGAGCTCCAATAGATTATATCTATCCTCTTCTAACCTAAGCAGCTGGAAACAAATTCACCATAAACTAATCCTATCTAAGCTCATAAGAAAGTCTAAATTAACAAACTGTAAATTCGAATTGCATGGTAAAGTAAAACTCAAAGTGCTGGAACGAAATGCAACAACATTACAACACTGAGGAGATCTATTGCTCTCAGGTTGGGCCCTAACCTGAGAGCTATAGCTCCTTGAGAAAACTCAGAACTAAATCAAAATCTGCCTTCTTTATTCATAATCTGATGTCATGCCAAATTGGCTTACAAAAAGGAACAAAAACCGAGCTCTAGCTCGTACTTCCAAATTACAAGAGCAATACAAAAGTTCAAAAAGCTTCTATCCAAGGCTACGGCCTCAGTATTTATGCAAAATGATCATCCAACAAGTGTCTTTGATTTGAGCAGCTCGGCTGTCCAACTAAAGTCTAAACTGCTGATCGTGTAGGACAGTCATAACTGTTGTTCCTGTAGAACAGTTATAACTGTTGTTCCTGTAGAACAGCTGGCTGCCTCTAAGCTCGGTGGGGAGATGGATTGGAGCTCGGAGCTATGGTGGGAATCACGAGGAAGGTCCCAAGACTGTGGACATCCTCTCCTAAAAACCAGCAGTGCCACCTCACTGTCTCCTTGTCTCCTTTTCACGTGGTCTTTTCTCCCTTTTAATGCCAAAAACCTGAAAGCATCATGCATTAGTCACGTAGATAAAATGTCTACCCTTCTTCCTACAAACAACACGAATAAACTAAGAAATGCATGCATAAGCAATAAAAAGTGAATGGTTTGAGCAAAGCAAGTAGGCCAAATGAGCCCAAATTATACCAAAAATTGGGGCTCATCATCACCCCCCAGCTAAACTATTTGCTCATCCTTGAGCAACTTTGCCCTGGCTCCTCGTCTTTGGCCGAGAACTAGAGCCCGGAGCATGCTTTTCCTTCCCTGTTTTTGGTGGTCCTGCCTTTTCTGCCGAGGGTGGCGCTGCTTCCTTTCCTATTTTTGGCGGCCCTGCCTTCGCTGCCCCTGGTGGTGACGAAGGTGGTGCTTCTGCCCCCTTCCCTATTTCCTTGAGTCGGGCTTCAGAAGGCGATTGGCCTATTTTTCGTGTCCAGGAAGTTATTTTTGGGCTCCCCTTCTCGGGGGTGGCTGATGTTTTAGAGGGGGTTCTTGGACTGGGTGAAGTAGGGACATCCCCTAAAGTGGTTTGGCTGCCGGGTGGAGGCTGTGGCTTGCCCGTGGTAATCCGCTTGCTTCTCCTGGCCTCAGATGGTAGAGGGGTCTCCCTCTCTCTCTTTTCCTTCGGCTTCGGAGGTGTACTGAGGGCGGCCAGCGCCGCTGCTGCCTCCTTTTCTAGAAGACCAGCCTTCTCTTTCTTGCGTTTTGCTCTCTCAGAGCTCCTTGTGGAGGGCCCCTCCTTTTCAGATTTCGGGCTTCCTGTAGAAGACCCTGCTTTGCCCCCTTCCGGGCCTCCTGTAGAAGGTTCTTTCTTTCCCGCTTTTGGGCTTCCTGTAGAAGACCCGGCTTTAGCCACTCCCGGGCTTCCAGTAGAAGGCCCTCTCTCTGTCTTCAGGCTTCCTGTAGGAGGCTGTTTCTCAATGACTTTCGGGCTTCTTGTAGAAGCCCCTTTTTCCAATTTCGGGCTTCCTGTAGAAGCCTTTGTCTCCGTTTTTGGGCTTCCTGTAGAAGCCTGTTTCTCAACGATTTTCGGGCTTCCTGTAGAAGCCTTGGTCTTTGCTTTTGGGCTTCCTGTAGAAGCCTGCTCCTCAATGATCTTCGGGCTTCCTGTAGAAGCCTTCGTTTTTGTTTTTGGGCTTCCTGTAGAAGCCTGTTTTTGCTTTCCTGTAGACACAGGGGTCTCCACCTCTGCTTGCTTGCCTGCTTGAGTTTTGCTTTTTGTTTTGGTTGCAGGTGCTGTTGAGGTACTTGGGCTGACGTGGGCTACCTCGGCTTTGTCCATTCTGCTCTTCATCCTCTTTTCCCTTGCTGACAGGAGAGGTGTGCCACCTTTTTCTTGGTCCTCCTTTTCCTCATGCTTCTTCCTTTGTTCTTCGGCCACTGCTTCGTGTTCCTCACTGCTGGAGGAACCCGTTTCTTCGATCAACATCTTAATGTCCCCATCTTTGGTTAAATTGTGGAAGGATTCCCACGAGAGGGGAACCTTATATGAATGCAATGCATCCTCCACAAGAAGCTTTATTAACCCATGGTGGGCTATCTGATCAGGTATGCCCTCTCTTAGCTTTGTAGCACACTCCATTAGAGACTGCAGGAGGTAATAAGGGATGCTCAGTTTTTGCTCTACGGGAAGGTCAATTCGGTGCCTCAACTCAGTGAGTAGCCGAAAGTGATATGCATACACGATGCTGAAACGCCCTTCACAAGTAATATATTTCATGATTTGCAAACTGACTTCATTCCAAGGTGGCAATAGACTCGTTCTTCTCACCCCGTTTTTATCCTCCGAGAATTCTTCCTCAGGTGGAAAGAATTCCTTCTTTGCTTGCTGGCTCAGCTTTCTCTCGTCCTTGTCCCATGGCAGACCCATAGGGAGTTCTGTGATCCGACTGATATGTTCTGGAGTGAGCTTGAGGCTCAGACCTCTGAAGTTCACTGTGGCCAGTGTCTGGGATTTAGGCTTCAGAGCCTGCAAGACTTCTTCGGCTACTTCATCATCATAGCCCTGCAGCTTATCACAAAAAGGCATCCATTGTGCTCTAGTGAAGAGCTCTACCACTGCCGGGTTTTCCCTTAATTTAGTGGACTCAGTGGGTTCCCGTCTTATGAAACCACTCGGCATGATGAACACGGTCGTTTTAATTAAAGGTGGCAAATGCAACAGAGATTTGGTCTATGCACATAATCCACAAAATTCAACACAGTCTACTTATATCGACATCCTGTAGAACGATAGCATAGGCACAGCAAACAACAATTCCACCAATATCTTTATGACCCGACTGTGGACGATGGTCTTGCCACTTTTACTAACCAGTTGCATGCAAAGTTCAGGGTTACCTCTTTAATTGGCCACCTTTTTGCGTGAGGCACCCGCTTCCCTGTAGATGACTGTGTTCCTGTAGACTGCGTTCCTGTAGACCGCGTTCCTGTAGAACTGCGCTCCTGTAGAACTGCGTTCCTGTAGAAGCAGTGCGCAATCCTCGGGGAAGACTGTAGTTGGCCCGCGCTTGAGGTGTGCTTGACCAGCGTTCTGGTAGCCAACAGCTCGGCGTATCAAAGTGCAGAGGAGATCAGAACAGCCACCCGAGTTCGAAGTGTTGGATGATAAATGCATGCGCATGATCTAGCCGATTGGATTTTGAATCGGCGCAATCCGTGGCGCGGGGGATGAGCTGTCCCCGCCGGACCGTTGGGCGACGTCATCCATCATCCGCCTGCGTATTCGCTTGCTGCCGCATTCATTCCCACAGATTTGCCGCCGCCTTTTCCTGTTAAACTCATGCTTCTGACGAGAGTGTTCTCACGTGCATGCCGTTCATTCTCTTTGTCGTGGCCGCCACCCACACATCCAATTACACTTTAACTAGCCGACGTGGCCAGTCGACTGGCCATACGGCTGCTCAACCATTCAATTTTACGCTTTGCAAACAATTTCCAAGTAAGATTCATGCGATTTGATGGAAGGAAGGGTTGAGACACTTACCTGCGTGGCTGCACACGATTTTTCCAGTTCTTGGACGATGGTGAGTGGATCTACCTGCTGCATGCGACTTACACAGACCCGGAGGCTCGTGGTTACGGCTGCCAACGATGGAGTGGATGTTTTGCTTGCATGCGCCCGCGTTGCATTTCAGATGGCGGTGCTGTGAATGGTATCCACTTGAGCAGGTTGAACTGTTACTGGATCCCCGTGAGGTGTCTCGTAACAGTCCTTTCTCCTTGGGTGCATGCTGCACGACGGAGGTTCTGGCCTTTCAATCATGTTCCCGGAGCTCTCGATGCCTGCGGTATGAGATCCCAGCATTTATTTAACTTTGAAAATGGCTTTTCCCGTGAGAACTCATCGATCTTCTTTGTTGGTGCAGGGAACTTGGTCGCATGTCGACAAGGATGGTGGAGCAAGGTGACAGCATTGTGCAGGGGTGCTAACAGAGGCTTGCATGCATCCAACCCAATCCATAGTCGCTAAATCTCCTTTTAAGATGAATTCTGGCCGTCCAAAACTCCTACAGGAAGTTTCCTGTAGAACACAGAGCTTCCTGTAGAAAGTTCGGCCTTCCTGTAGAAAGTCTGTACTTTCCTGTAGAAAATCCGCGCCTTCCTGTAGAAAGACTGCATCTTCCTGTAGAAGATTCAAACCATGATAAAATTGTGCATACCTTGAAAAACATGGGTACCCTTTGGAGGAGGTGCTGGTGAGGTTCCTTGACAGCATGATAAGGACCTTTGGCTCTGAGTTGAAGGGCTTCCTCTCCTCCATAGAACATCTGCAACCTGCATGCAATTTTACCATATTTTGCTTATTGTTTTTTTCCTTTTTCTTTTTCTTTTTTTTTTTTTTTGAAAGATACCAAGGGCGCCTCAAAGAGGTTTTCACCCATGCCATCTGCCCTGAGCACCTCAGAAAGGTTTTCACTCAAGGATCTTTTTCAAACCTTTTTCTTTTTTCTTCTTTTTTTTGAAAGACAATAGGGGCGCCTCAATGAGGTTTTCACCCCTACTACCTGCCTTGGGCGCCTCAGAGAGGTTTTCACCCAAGGATCTTTATTATTTTTTCCTTCTTTTTTTCTTTTTTTTTTTTTTTTTTTTTTTTTTATGTCCTTCAGGGTATGCCAAAAGCAGAGGCAGAACCCTTCTCTATGACCAATACAGATTTCTCCATAGTCTTGATGAACTCCTGTCTTGAGAGAGGTCTCCTGTAGATCTTCAACCGATGCCCATTGACAAGCATGGGAATGGATTCCTCATCAATGGTTCGAATGAGGACAGATCCATTGTCATGGCATTTCTCCACTGCATATGGTCCTAGCCATCTGGTTCTCAGCTTCCCCTTGAAATCTTTGTATCTGGAATCATACAACAAAGCCCAATCTCCCGGCTGAAATTGCTTGTCATGGAGATGTTGGTCATGCCACACCTTTCTCTGAAGTTGAACCACTTCTGAGTGAAGGAGGGCCTGCATTCGGTGCTCATCCAGGCCATTCAACTGCAATAGCCTTTCTTGTTGTGCATGGCTGAGATCTAGGTCCAGCTGAGCTGCCATCCTCAAGGTATTGTATTCAAACTCAATGGACAGCAAAGCTTTCTTCCCATAGACCAGCTCATATGGTGTGAAACCGGTGGTGGTCTTCCAAGTGGTGTTGTAGGCCCATGTGGCTTCAACCAGGCGGTCTGCCCAGTCTTTTCTGCTGCTGCTCACCACCTTAGTCAAGATCCCTTCTAATGCTCTATTGGTGACTTCCACCTGCCCATTTGCTTGAGGGTGATAAAGGGTGGAAGTCCTATGCTTGATCTTGTGATGAACTAGTAGATCTTCAACCAGGTTGGAGGTGAACTGGCTCCCTTGATCGGTGACCAGCTCTCTTGGATAGCCAAACTTATAGAAGATGTTTTCCCTTAGGAACTCGGCCACCTTTTCTTCTGTTGCTGCTTTGATTGCTTTGGTCTCTGCCCACTTTGTCAAATAGTCAGTATACACAATGATGTAAGACCTTTGCCTCGAAGAGGGGTTGATTGGGCCCACAAAGTCCATGCCCCACTTCTCAAATGGCTCAAGAGTCACTTGAGGTTGGAGAGGCATCTCATCCCTTTGGGTCGGTTTCCCCATTCTTTGGCATTGGTCACACTGACTGACATATCTTCTGACATCTTGATGAAGTGTGGGCCAATAGTAGCCTGCCTGTAGGATCTTGAAGGCAGTTCTCTTTGCTGCAAAATGTCCTCCACAAGGCCCATCATGACAAGTGAGGAGGATATCAAAGACTTCCTCCTCCCTTACACAACGCCTTAAGATCTGATCGGGGCCAAGCTTGAACAGATTGCCCCGATCCAAGTGAATGAGGCACTCTTTATGATGATTCTGCTCTTCTCTCTGGAAGATAGGTGTGGAGGGAACTGTGCTGAAACAAGATAGTTTGCTATATCAGCAAACCATGGAGAGAGTACTGAAATAACAAACAGATGTTCATCAGGCATCTGGTCGTCCACTGTTCCATCCTCATCTGCAGACAAATCCAATCTAGATAAAAAGTCAGCAACTACATTTTCTCTACCTGGTTTGTCAACAATGGTCAAATCAAACTGCTGCAATAAAAGTAACCATCTAATAATACGAGCATTCACATTTGGTTTATTCATTAAATATCTAATAGCAGCATGGTCAGTATGTACAAAGGTTTGGTAACCAGTAATATAATGTCGGAACTTGTTCAGTGCATGGACCATAGCCAAGAATTCTTTCTCGGTTACAGTGTAATTCAGCTCAGCCTTGGACAAGTTTTTGCTAACAAAGTAAATGGCATATGGAAGTTTCTGCTCAACTTGTCCTAAAGCTGCACCTATGGCTTTGTTTGAGGCATCAGTGTGGATGTGGAAAGGTAGGGCCCAGTTTGGACCTCTCAGGATTGGGGCTGTCACCAACTTGTCCTTCAATTCATTTAAAGCCCTCTGACAATCGTCAGTCCATTTAAACTCCACATCTTTTGCCAACAGACCAAACAATGGCGAGGCTAGCTTGCTGAAATCTTTAATGAATCTCCGGTAGTATCCTGCTAATCCCAAGAAACTCCGGACATCCCTTACCTTTTGAGGAGGTGGAACCCTCTTGATGAGAGCAATTTTGTTAGGATCCACCTGCAATCCTTGGCAAGAAATGGTATGGCCTAGCACGGTCCCTTCAGTCATTAGGAATTCACATTTTTCAGGACTAAGGGATAAGTTCATCTCGGTGCATTTGGTTAGGACTTTTCCCAAGTTGGACAATGCTTCCTGGAAGTTGGCCCCATAAGGAGTAAAGTCATCCATATAGATTTCTACTGCATCATGGACCAGCTCCGAGAAGATGCTCAGGACAGCTCTCTGAAAGGTAGCAGGAGCATTGCATAGCCCAAAGGGAAGGACTCAATAGGCAAAGGTACCCCAAGGACAAGTGAAGGTGGTCTTATCTTGGTCTTCTGGGCTGATTTGTATTTGGTTGTACCCGCTAAACCCATCCAGGAAAGAGAAGAACTTCTTTCCTGCCAGTCCATCCAACACTTGATCTATGAAAGGTAGAGGGAAATGGTCCTTCTTGGTAGCTTTGTTCAGTTCTTGGTAGTCCACACAGATTCTCCATTTCCCATTTTTCTTGGGAACCAACACTAGAGGGGACACCCATTCACTATCGGAGATGGGGTAGATGAATCCGGCATCCAGCAGTTTCTACAATTCTTCCTTGACAATGTCCTTAAGGGCTGGATTCATTCTCCTCTGAGGTTGCCTAACCGGTTTACAATCCTCTTTGATGTATATATGATGGGTACAGACCGAAGGATGGACTCCTTTCATTTCCTTATAGCTCCAAGCAAAAGCATCTAGGTGGTTGGCCAACAGACTACACAGCTCCTTTTCCTGGGAAGGAGATAGGGAGGAGCTGATCTTCAATGCTTTCTCAGGGCCGAACTCCACATTCTTGACTCTGGGAGTAACAGGGTTGGTTGTACAAAGATCCACTAGGGTGCTAGCTTGGGCATCCTCCACCAATTTCTCTAAGGGTAGTGCACTAGAAGGTGGATTCTGGATCAAGGTCTCGATCAAGTCATCCTCGGTTGGGGGGTCTCTTCTAGTGGTATCTAAGGTGCACAGAGGTGCTGAGTACACCTCGTCTTCTTCTCCTTCTTCCAACCAGAGTGGTAGATCATGCTCTAAGGAGGGTTGGGCAGGAGGATATAGGACTAGTTGCTTGGACATGGGACCATTTTTTATGGTCATGTTTCCTGCACGACAACTTATGTAAGCATCTGCAGTAGCTAACCAAGGCCTTCCCAAAATGAGAGGATATCCAGTAAGCTTTGCCTTTGGTTGTAGAACCAGGAAGTCTACAGGGTATTCCCAAGAATCAATAGAGACCATGACATCCTCCACAATCCCTTCGGGAGTCACGGTGGAGCGATCTACTAATTGCAGTACTGTCAAGGTCTTCCTCAAGGAACCCTGAAGATTGAGTTTAAGCATGGTATCCCTGGTCATCACATTAATGGCAGCCCCCAGATCAATCAAGGTGTGAGGGATAATGGTGCCATTGATGTGGACATCTACTACAGGACTTCCAGGATCTAGGTACTTTGGGCAGATGACTTGTCCTAGCATAAGGTCAGACAGTTGTCCTATGACATTGATAGTTGAAGCATCTTTCTTCCGTCTGCCTGGATGTTTGAAACACTTCTCCTTAACCAGTTTGTTGTATATTGGCACATCCTTGATGGCTTGGAGAAGTGGTATTTTTACACACAATTGCTTGAGCTCACCCAGAAGCTCATCTTCTTCTGGGTTAGGTTGTGTGGTGGCTGTTAGTCTCTCAGGAAAGGGTGGAATAGCCTTTGGTTCACTTTCCTGTTTATCTTCCTCATCCTCCGAGGGAGGAGGTTGGCGATCTGGTAGAGTCTTTCCAGATCGAAGATTGATCTCCTGGATCTCCACAGCATAGGTAGGGCATGAGGTTTCCCCAGTGTATACCTGTTGGGCCTGTCTATTGTTGGGGTTCGGGTTCGGTTGAGTAGGCATTTGAGGTTGCCTTGGAGGAGTAGGAGGTAATGGTTGAGGTTGAACTGGTGGTGGAGGCAAAATGGCAGGAGGGGTGTTGTATTGGGGCCTCCACCCCGACTGAGGTGCATTCCATTGAGGCTGCGGCTGGGCATGTGAGTGATATGAATGAGAAGTAGGTTGAGCGGGGTACTGAGGTGGGTAAGACCATGGAGGAGGCATGGACCATGAAGGATGAGCAGGGGGACCCCAGGAAGGCATGGGAGTCGACTGGTTGGGGTTGTAATAAGCTTGAGATGCCCCTTGCATCCCCTGCTGGTAAGGCCTAGATCCTTGTGGCCTCCTTTGGTTGAGGTAGTAGAGAGGTTTGGTGGGAGCTTCTGTCCCTTGGTACATGGCTTTAAACCCAGGTAAGGTTGGACACTGATTTGTGGGATGGTCCTCCTCACAAACGAAACACACTTCAACCGAATGCAATGGACATTCGTTCTTAGGGTGCCTCCTTGTGCACCTAGGGCAGAAGACGGCCAAGGCTCTCTCAGCCTCTTCTTTCTTTTGCTGAATCCTGAATGTGTCAAGCTGCATGGCAATGGTTTGTCTCACCTCACTCTTAAGATCTTCTAGTTGATTTGAAAGCTCATGTTTGGAGAAAGGGACACCAGTTGAGAGGTGGTTTCCTCTACCTCATTTCCTAGCTGCCCTGGAGTGGTTTCTAAACACAGTCTTGATGTCCTCATAAGGCAGTTGGTAAATGTCCCCCCCAGCTAACATGTGAAGGGTATCTAAGAGGTCTTCAGGGACCCCTCGGAGTAGGACCAACTTGAGGGATTCAGGGTCAAGTGTGCACCTGGCCCGCTTATAGCTTAGTTGGAACCTCTCCTCATAATCCTCTAAGGACTCATCATTTCCCATGGACATCCGAAAGATTTCCCCCTTTGTTTCCTTGGACCTACAGTAATCCCAGTACTTGGTGTTGAAAGCTTGCTGCATCTGAGCCCAAGTGGTGATACTATTCCCAGGTAAGCCCATGAACCAGCGTAGTGCTGCATCCTTAAGAGTGGAAGGGAAAAGTTTCAACTTTTGCTCATCTTCAGTGTAGTCATAGGTTCTACAAAGGACAGCAAACTCAAACAGGAAGGTATCTGGATCTTCAGTGGTCAGCCCATGGAAGTGAGGTAAGGCGGAGGGGCTAATGTTCTTCATTTTCATCTCTCCATTGGTCTCTCGGATGGGGAAGGCACCTTCTATTCTCTCATCTTCTCTTCTATTATCAGCCATAGCTTCAAATGGAGTGGTCTCTAACTCTTCTTCTACTATAGGGTCTTTGGATATCTCAGGATGTTCACCTATAGGTTCTTCTGGGTCACTGTCACCAAAGAAGAGAGAAGGGTGACTCAGTGATGTGGTGGGGGTGTTTGGTAGGAATTTGCCTGATCTATCTCGGTTCCTACGAGGCATGAAATGGAAAAGACCTTCTTTTTCTTTTGATTGCTTTTGCTTTTTTTTCTTTGGTACCTGCAAAACTGAAACAGACTGATATACAACTAACTATGAAAGATGCAGAATTAGACTGAAAGCAGGAAAAAACTAATCTACTTTGCTCAACTGAAATTGCAAGAATGGAAAGGCTAGTCTACGCTTGCAGAAAGGAAATGCTAATCTATGAAAGCAGGAAATGCTAATCTATGAAAGCAGGAAATATCTATGCTACTTTTGCAGAATGGAAATGAAATAAACTACTTAGCAGAAGGTAAGAGTAAGAAAGTAGAAGAAAAGCAACAATTACTAATACTCTGACGCTTCCCCGGCAACGGCGCCAAAAAGATGGTGGGCTCCAGTATTGTAGCAATAATGCTACAACTCCTGGAGCTCCCTATCTCTAATTTTATCAACCCGGTAGTTCGTACAAACTTGGAAGCGACGGTGCTGTATGCACAAGTACTAGCTCTTGTCGCAGCTGTCACTTGGTCAGCTGGCACAAGTCCGCTAGGGCTCAAGCCAACTTCTATAGGCTCACAGAAGAAGCTTTATGAGTGATGGATGAAAGCTATCTTGAAGGAAGCTAACCTACTTTGCAAAAAGGAAATGGAAAGCCAACAAAGCATAGAAACCCTAATAAACCCTAATTTAACTAGCTTGACCCTTACAATGCAAGAACGTGAATGAAACTTCGACCAATGATGCTATTACATGCAGTGAGTTGAAATACATGAATCTAAGCTACTTGCACTTGAAAAGACATGTTTTTGTATTTTGTCATTAAGTGGTTGGGTTTATTGTGATGGTGCTTTTGATTAGGGTTTGGTTGTGCAGGAGCGGTTGGAATGGAAGGAAAGCATGGACAAGGTCAGGATGGCTAAGGGAGGTCCCAGAGGGTCTCTAGCATCGATCCCCAGAAGTCTACCACGTTCGTATGCTCAGCAACCGAGTTTGCAGACTTCTACAGGAAGTCTGCAGGGGATCCTACAGGAAACTCAGGGGTTTCTACAGGAAGGTTGTGCAATTCTACAGGATGATTGGCCGTGGAAGTTTTGGGAGATGGAGAAGTGTTGGAGTGGTGTGGGAGGATAGGTGAGATGGAGATGGAGCTGGTGATGGCTCAGGAGCAGAAAAATCAGATGGAGGCAGAGTGCATGCAGTGGTTTGATGGTTGGAAGGATGGGATCAACGAAAGTGTAAGTAAATGGAGCTAAGTGAATAATGGATGAGTTGGAGGGTAAAAGAGCTGGACAGAGGCCGAATGAGTGACTTGAGGAGAGATCAAGAAGAAGAAGAAGAAAATGGAATGATATGGAGCAGCGTAAATGAAACAAATGACTTATACACCAAAACGAGGATTCATTAACCTATGATAACTGTGCCATGAAACCTATGAACAGCAATGGAAAACCAAGAAATGAAACTCGTGCATGGAAGTGAAATGTAGAAGTATGGATCTGTGTCAAAAGTGCATGGATGGATCTTCAACGTAAAGGTCTATGTTGCAGCTTGCATGGAAGTGAGAAGAACTGCGTTTCTTTTTGGTGGCTGATGTAGACTTCACCCCAATCCCTAACAGAGATGGCAGTGAGCCTTTACAACCTTTTCCTGGAGCTCCAATAGATTATATCTATCCTCTTCTAACCTAAGCAGCTGGAAACAAATTCACCATAAACTAATCCTATCTAAGCTCATAAGAAAGTCTAAATTAACAAACTGTAAATTCGAATTGCATGGTAAAGTAAAACTCAAAGTGCTGGAACGAAATGCAACAACATTACAACACTGAGGAGATCTATTGCTCTCAGGTTGGGCCCTAACCTGAGAGCTATAGCTCCTTGAGAAAACTCAGAACTAAATCAAAATCTGCCTTCTTTATTCATAATCTGATGTCATGCCAAATTGGCTTACAAAAAGGAACAAAAACCGAGCTCTAGCTCGTACTTCCAAATTACAAGAGCAATACAAAAGTTCAAAAAGCTTCTATCCAAGGCTACGGCCTCAGTATTTATGCAAAATGATCATCCAACAGGTGTCCTTGATTTGAGGAGCTCGGCTGTCCAACTGAAGTCTAAACTGCTGATCCTGTAGGACAGTCATAACTGCTGTTCCTGTAGAACAGTTATAACTGTTGTTCCTGTAGAACAGCTGGCTGCCTCTAAGCTCGGTGGGGAGATGGATTGGAGCTCGGAGCTATGGTGGGAATCACGAGGAAGGTCCCAAGACTGTGGACATCCTCTCCTAAAAACCAGCAGTGCCACCTCACTGTCTCCTTGTCTCCTTTTCACGTGGTCTTTTCTCCCTTTTAATGCCAAAAACCTGAAAGCATCATGCATTAGTCATGTAGATAAAATGTCTACCCTTCTTCCTACAAATAACACGAATAAACTAAGAAATGCATGCATAAGCAATAAAAAGTGAATGGTTTGAGCAAAGCAAGTAGGCCAAATGAGCCCAAATTATACCAAAAATTGGGGCTCATCACATGGTAAGCCAATATGTTATCATTTTGAAACCTTTACCAATGCAGTAATTAACTATCCAACTTATGATAAAGAGTTGTATGCTTTGGTACAAAGCGTGAAGAAATGGAAGCATTATTTGATGGGTAAAGAAACGATTATTCATACTGACCATCAACCTTTGCAATATTTACAATCGCAAACCAAGCTACAACAAGCTAGACATTTCAAGTGGATGGGATTCCTATAACAATTTCATTTGGTAATCAGGTATAAGAAAGGTATATACAACAAAGTTGCAGATATGTTATCAAGGCCTATTGTTAATTCATCTATTATTCTTAAGCATAACTCAATCATGCATGAAATTTATATTGAACAATATGCTCAATATGAAGATTTTAAGGAATTTTATGCAACTTTGAGTCAAGGAAATCAAGTTGAAGAGTTGAATTATCATGTTCATAACAAGTTATTGTATCATATTGGCAAGTTATGTGTTCCACAGCGTGAAAGAGTCAATGTCTAGGAAAGGTCATGATTATCTATATGGTGTAGTGGATCATTTCAGCAAAATGTGTGTGTTGATACCATGTAAGAAAAAAGTTATAGCTGAATAGACCGCAAAGATGTTCTTCAAAAATGTATTGGTTCATTTTGGGCTACCCACTTCAAATATTTCTGATCGAGATTAACAATCTGTTGAGAATTTTTGGTCAAGTTTATGGGAACCCATGGACACAAAATTGAAGAAGAGCACAACATTTCATCCATAATCCGACGACTAGACAGAACTATTGAACAAAAAAGTATTGCATCTTCATTGAGGATATTTTTGTAAGCATCCTAAACTTTGGGATGAGCATTTGCATTACATCCAACATCCCTATAATTGTGCATAGCATTCATCTACACAAGTGTCTCCATTTGAAGCTTTTTTGGGTTATTTTCCAAAGTCTCCTTTGGATTTCATCTTTGGTAAATATATTGCAGTAGATCAACATAGTGATGTGGACAAAGCCAAGCATTTCCTTGAACAAATTCAGCTTGTGCAACAAAGGGTACAAGAATAGCTAGAGAAGAGAAAAGCTAAGTACAAAGTGAGACATGAAAAGCATCAAGTTGATCATGATTTCCAAGTGGGTGATCAAGTTTGGTTATACATCAGTAAGGAAAGACTACAAGGTGAAGTAAAAATCTTAATCCAATCAAATATGGTCCTTTCAAAAACTTGGAGAATATTGGTAATAACGCTTTCCGACTATATTTTCCACCTTACATGCAAATTTATTCTATTGTGAATGTGGAAAATTTGAGCTTGTATGAGCCTCCATGATTGATGATCATGAATAGAATGTTCAAATTCCATCTATGGAATATTTTTCTCTTGAATATTTAAATGAGTTGCAGGAAGACTCAATTATTGATAGAAGGAAAAGGACTCCATGCAAAGGCAATGTAAACTATCTTCGAGTGGGGTTAAAATGTATCAATCCAATTAAATCAAGTGGATAAAGATCAAGAAAGTGAGGTAGTTGTACACTCACTTACTTGTTTAGTAAAAACAAACATTTCGTGGTCCAAAAGCTTCCAGTGGGGAGGAATGATCCAGGGGATCAAAATTATGCTTAAAAATGAAAGTGCTCAAACTCTCTTGAAACTAGTACCAAATCGTATATCTCATCATTTTGATTCCAACAATGCTTGAATCACCTCAATCTAACATTGTATGAGGAAGTTATCACATTTTGAAGTTTTTGACAAACAACTAAAAAGTCAACTTGCAGGGTTGACTAGATAGTGTACGGATGCCACGTGGCAGTTCATACAATGACATTATACTGATGTCAGGAAGATGACTGGGCGATTTAGTTGTCATATGGGCCAATCTTGGACTAACACTTGGCACCCCAGGTTGTACCAAAATTGTTGGGGCTGACTAACTAGTCGCCATGATAATCAAAATCAAAAACATTGATGAACAAACCCACCGCTCCATCATTGAACAACAGGCACAACTTGATTAACATAGTCATTGGGATGTATTTTAATTTAACCGTTGGAGCCGTTTGTGGGGGGGGAGGCGGGCCTGACCATCCTAGCCCTAGGGCACATCTGTACAACATGACCATCTGTAAAGGAACAAGATTCATAGCAGAGAGGGAAAAGCAGTTAGCGTTCGACATGGAGGGTTATTACGTGACCGACAGGGTTGGGACCTGGGGTTGGGGCGCATGGCATACCGCCCGCCCCCATAGCCCATGGCCATGTAGCACTGAGGAACCACATACATGGAGATCGGAGGGGGGCTCAACCCACATTAAAAAAAATATTTAATTTTTATAACCAAAAACCACAAACTCCGCCACCAAGTGAGAATCGAACTCGTGACCGTTGGTGAACTAACAGAGCAAAGAAATCATTTTTTTATAGTGTTTACCAGGAAAAATGGAGAAAGAGGCCTAACTTTGTCATTTTTCAATCTTTTTTAGCCCAAGAAGAACCTACACATGAGGTTTTGGAAATTATGGACATAATGGAATTGTTATTTTTGTAATTTGAGCATTGTATGTTGATGTAATTTCACATTTGAGTATATAATATAAAGGGCCACCATTGGAAGCTAGACCCATAGACACAACCCAGGAGGGGTGAACTCCATCATCAAATTGTTGTTTTGTGATGATACTTGTGGTTTATTTTTCACTATTAAAATATGCAAAACTTAACTTAGTTTTTGTGATTTTGCAATATCGATCCATTGCCCATAAGACGTAAACTAGCTTGCAAATTTTACATGAAACCTTCACTTTTAATTACATATCAATAGGGTACTTGGAATGAAATAAATCCAAATTTCCACAATGATCACTATTCATTTCACTAAAACATTGTTCATGGTAAAATATCTTGTCAACTTCTCTTTCACATAGAAATTGTGATATGAAAGAACAAATTTTAGAAGGAGGTGAATTTTCCTAATTTGTTTTACCAAAATCATGGAAGGTGTCATTACATAATTCAAATTCCACTAGTAATGAAAACAACACATGTCATGGATAGAGGTAGGCCTAATATATCATGGTTTGTGTTTTACAAATGTGTTCATTATGATATTAATAAGATCCATCTTAACCGTGAATCTAGTAAGAGTCAAGAGGGATCAAATCCCTTGAGGTGCAAACTTCCTTTAGAGTGAAAAACTTGAATAAAATGTTTTCACCTCAATATATTTGATCCTCATTGAAGCTTGATGTTATAACCCTATTTTCCACTCCATTATAGTGAGAGAAACCCAATATCAACGTACCTCATTTGTTTGGCTAAAATGCATCCCTTTCCACCTTTTATTTTTCTTATGTGAGATTTATCCCATGATAAAAGGGTGGAATTACATTATTGAGTTATTTCTCATAATCAATTTTCCAAAATATTATAATTATGAGATAATAATGATTTCATAATTGAGGTAATTGAGAACACGCTCATAATTATGAAAAAGGTTTCTAGAGTTTGTCATTCCCAAGGAGAACAACTTGACCCACTTGTGTATGAGTTGGCTAGGGTTCCATTATTGTATAAGTTTCCTAACTTCTCAAGCCCCTAGGTGTCTAGATACATTCTCCTGGAGGATATAATGAGCCTATATAATTTCACCAAGAGGAAAGAGGAAGAGGAGTGAGTATCCAAACTATAGCATGAGAGATTTGTTGTATTGGGAGAGGAGACCATACTAGAAGCTGGAGGAGAGGATCTTATGTGTTGAAGGTATATTGATGTAATTTCACTTATATGATTAATAAAAATATATGTTCCTTCTCGTTATGTCAGTTTTGCAGTAATTTATATGTGTGATTTCTAGATGTTTTGAGCTGGTGATCTTCTGCGGAAGGTCACTTGTTGTCATTGTTTGTTTGTGCTTGTGTGCAGACTTTGGATTGGGAGTGGATGAAATATATCTCTTGATTGGAGCGAAAATATTTTGCATCAAGCCCAAAACCCTTCACCAACCTACGAGGAGGCAAGGTACTTGCTCATACTTTATAGCATTAGAAATTGCATCGAAGCTGCATGCATGGCCATCTGGATTGGGGATTGATATTAGATTTTATTAGCCATTTTATTTTGTTGTCTAGTGATCTCAATCGGGCATGAGATCACGGCGCAATATCTCCTTGCATAATTAAATGCATTAGAATTGGTGCTTTCAATGAGATAATTTTTATTTTTCCCTCTTTGTTTGATATCTCATCTTCTTCTTTATGTTTTTTTGTTTTCTCGTGTTCTCGTTGACTTCTCTGTATTTTTTTTGGATTCATTTTTACCTCCACTTATTTTACTTGCTTTAGATATGAGTTAATCTTAGATTTGGAGTTTTTTGTTTTGTTTTTTTGTATGAGAGAAGAACAAATCTGGGTATTAAAATCAAATTCTAGAATTTTTTGTACATAATTTGATTTAATTGACCATATATCTGGATTCATTTCAGAATTTCTTCCTAAAACAAAAAACAAAAACAAAAAACAAAAAAAAAAATCATTGAAAATGAACATCGTATGAGGATTTTATGGGTGATTCAAGTTTGCTAGTCGAATATTTTTCCTCGGTCTCTCTCATAGAGAGTCATCCATGCGACCATGATCCAGAGTCGCTCCCTTGCTGATATCCTCAGAGCGACCTTGATTGCTCTGATCCAGTCTTGTGCTAGTGACCGAGATTTTAAGCCCCAAAAAAGGCCATGATTTGTTCTGAGTTTCTTCACCCCTGTTCCTGTTAAGTCTGGGACCTTGTTCATTTGTTTTGTTTGGTTCAGATCTGTTGTTGTTTGTCAGATTTCTTTAAATCTATCACTTGTTATCAAGGCGGGTTTTTCATCTTTGATTGGGATTAAACTCTCTTGTTATTTGTTGATCTAATTATAGGATTGTGTGATTTATGGTTTTCTGTTATTTATTATCAGTTGCATGTGTCAGATCTGATCTTTTCTATTCAAGGTTTTCCATTGCTTTTGGCCCTTCATTTTATTTGTGAAGTTTGTTGGATGCTTTGGGTTGAGGCTTTGATTTTCACCTCTAGATTGCACTTCCAGATCTAATTGGTTGTTATCAACGAGTGTTTAGGTCTTATCCACAACTTATTGACAAACTTTTGTCACTTTCATTAATTATTTTTGTCTCTTGTTCAGCAATTTCTATCTTCTTTGGATTATTTTGGTCACGTTTGGTGGTGGTGTGATCGGTTGCGCATTTTTTATCTAAAAAAGTTCTCTTGAGTGTGTTTTAATTGTTTTTGTAGCACCCTCATTTGATCGTGTTTAAGCCTTTTTTCCTATAGGGTTGGGTTTAGACCTTTGTGGACCATTGCCCTTGGTTGGGCCATTTGTAATATAGCCCTAGCTTGATGAAATTTCCCTCCCTTTTTCACTTTTGGCTTTCGATTTGATTTCTTTCAGTGTGTTTCTTTGATTGGGCTTTGTTTTTCCTAGTTGTGACACTTTTGGAGTGCTTGCGTTATTGCTTGGGAATTTTTTTTTCCTTTGGTTTCTTTTTAGTTTCTTTGGTTTTCCTTCTTGGTTTGTTTTAGGTCATTACTTCACAAAATTTGGGATAATTTTAATTTAAGAACATTTAGTGAAGAGGTGCATCATAATAGGCATTGGTGTGTTAGAAGGCTCTTACACTCTTGTAGTTAGCATTCATCGAATTGAAAATCGAAAAAATTGCATATAGATGCATTAGGGTGACTAACTAAGAGTCATTCATACCATCTCAGTTTCATGCTGCATCCCGCTTGTGTAAACAACAACCACTAAAATCAACGTGATAATAAAATTAACTAGATTTGTCTTTCACTTTCACTGGTAATACACCAACACTAGCTTAGGCTAGGGTCTTAGAAATAGGAGTGTGAGTTAACTGCTCCAAGACTTCAAATCAACTTAGTATCTTGCAATAGGGAGTTAAATCCATTTTCAGTAGTGCGGTCTGGGAAGCCCTTCTCACAAGAGGGTTAAGCATGAGGTCACACTTCGGCTAGGCAAACTGACACAACCCTTTTCGCTTAGTTTCATGTGGCGCAATATAGCAAAATATCCATGCATACAAATGGTGTCATTATCACTTGGGGACCACTTGGGAGGCAACTCTCAAGGGGGTTTTGGTATTAGCTCCTTTTTGGGGTTAAGTTTCCTGCCCTTGCGTGTGGATTTGTCCTACGACTATCCCCCCAGGTCGTGTTATTGTACGTGGTGACCATAGTGGCCTATCTTCTTAGGGCTCATACATAGGTGCAGGGTTGGATTTGTATTTTCTGTACCTAGGATAGATATTATTCATACTCTCTCAGTCCTCTTGGAGGGTGCCCCATGGCTAATAAGGGAACTTGCACCGAGTTCGTAGATAAAATGGCTGGGAAGCAGGTCACTAGTATAACTGTTCCACCACCAGCTTCTTTGTATTTGGTTTGTGTGTACTATCTTCTAGGACATTTCTAGTTTGTGTTGTTTGGTCCGAGTCAGTAGTTTCGGCCTTAGGGTGATTGTACTATCATAATTGTATTTAAATGATAACTTACCACCCTGGCTGAATTTGTTCCTTGATAATCATGTCGTATTCATGGTTTACGTCCTGAAGGAGGTGGACTTGTTACCCCTACACGAATATTTTCTAACGGTGCTCAATACTTATACCAGCACATTGTCTTGGAATCTATACCTGGTCCTTCTAGTAGTGACTTGATTTCTATCAAGACTTTGGCATATGACTCTGACACCCCTGCCAATCCATCGTTGACTAATCCTTTAGGACGGATTTATTGCGGTTAAATCCTTACAGTTCCACACCTGCCTACACTTATGTGCCTTTGTCCATAATTTACCCTATGGCAGAGTCTGATACATCCTTACCTTCTGCATCAGCAGTGTCAGCTGCCATGACATCATTGCCACCTCTTAGTGTGGCTATACCCACTCCTCCATCCACACCTCTTACTTCTTCTTGGGGCATTCCACCAATTTCTTCTATGATTCCTGCAAATTTCTCGAATGTTTCCATGCCCACACCATCTCCTATGTTGACCATGGCACCTCAACCTAGTTAGCCGATAGGTTCAGGAATCTTTGCACCACATTTTTCCCAACCAACTATTCATGTCCCTCAATTAGGCATGGTTACTTCCAGTAATATGTGGGGGGGATCACCAGTTGTCCCTGGTTAGCATGGGGGAAACAATGCTTCTAGTATGTCACAAGCTTGGTACAATTTGCTCTTTGGAGGGGTGCCACCTACCAATACTTTTACTGGAGGGGCTAGTTTACCTAGGGGCAACCCCACTGCCAGTATCGTTTCTCACACAAGTTATCCTCCTTATGTCGGTCCTACTACGCAGAGTGGTCCTTCTTCTATCCCTGGGTACAACCCCATCAACAACCATGCTTTTGGGTGTCCTTTGCTCCCTAGAAGTACTTACCCTTGGTGGCAACATCCATTTACCATTCATGCTAGCCCACAACAATCTTATGTCAGGGCGAACCCTTTTCTTCACTAGCGGATGCATCACTTCACTCCTTATATGGGGGGACCACATAGTTAGTGAGGGCCTCTCCCACATATGACCCATTTAGTCAGCTTCAAAACCTTTTTTATCTTCTCTTGATTTACCAAATTTGGTGAAGTTGACTAATGACCCCATCCATCATGATCCTTGGTGGCCACTGATACCCACCAAATTACCATCCGATATTCCCATGTTTGAAGGAAATCCTGGGGAGAATCCATCCACGCATATTACCACTTATCATTTGTGGTTTTCATTAAATTATTTGGTGGATGATTCTGTTAAACTTCACTTATTCCAATTTGCGTTGACTGGGGATGCCACAAAGTGGTACATCGAGTTAGATACTGCATCCTACAGTGACTTTGCCTCTCTTGCTCAAACTTTCCTCACACATTTCCAATTACCCACTCGGTATGATATCAAATCTGACCTCTTGTCTAATTTCAAACAAGACAATGCCATGTTAATCTCTAATCATATTCATGAGTGGCGTCATCGCAAGTGGTTAGTAAGAACCAAGTTATCTGATGAAATCTTATGTAAATGGTTCATTCAATCTCTCCAACCTCAGATTTCTAAGGATGTGTCTATGTTTTGAGTTGTTACTGAGGAACAAGCTATTTTAGCTGCCCAACAGTTGGATCTCATATATTCACAGTCGGGTACGCTTTACGAAGTATTGCCTAATGCCCCTAGGCCTTCCGTTGATCCTTCAAAACTTTTTCCTGACCCACATGTCGATGGTGTGATCGGGTCTATTTCTGATTCTATGAGCCAACTTGTTGCCAAACTCTGGCAATTGATTGTTACATCTCAAGTCCCAACAAGTGTGCATGGCTCTTCTAAAGCATCCCCTCCTGAGCAGTCCACTGATGTTCTCACAGTGAAGTCCACTCGACCAAAGAACAACCAACAATCTGGTGGTAGAAAGAATAATAAACAAAATAAACAAAAAAATCAAAATTATTCGGAGTCTCAACCCAACCCTTAGAGTCGGGGAGGGGGCACTAGTGAACATCATTGTAAAGTTAAGTTCCCCTATAAACTTTTTCAAGGTGACCACCTTACTCACGAATTCCCTCGAATGGATGAAGTCCATACGCTTCTTTCACCATCATTTACTCAACAACATTTTGTTTTGACTCATTCGTTCCCTACAAAACCCCATCAATAGATGGTTTCTCAACCTGCTCGCCCTCCGCAAGGGGGCAATGAGAGGTCATCTTCTCATCCTCCTCATAATTCATCCGTCTTCATGTGCAAGGAAGATTTCAACGTGGCTACATGAGCCAAATATTATGATGTTCCAGAGTCAAGTTCTCCCTCTACGATCTCATCAACTCCACTACCTTCCACTGGACCTCTCACTTTGGATAAACCCTATGGAACCTGCCTATCACCCTCCCAAGGGTGTTCTTCAGAAGACAACACACAATCCTTTTGTCAAGGCTGGTCAACATTACATTATTGTTGAAGATCTTTCCCAAGCTCCTTGTGCCATGCCTACATTGGAGGTCTTGCAAAGTTGTCCTCGGCAGCACAAAGACTTGTTGTCTGCCATTGGTGGAGTTGACTTATCTTACTCTAGTCTCATCGCTTTTAACTTTGATAAAGTTGCACCTTGCCTTTCCCATCAAATTTTTTCTAGATCATTATGTGTATTTACCATCGGAATATTCATCACACTTTGGTGGATGAGCGCTCTTCCACGTGTGTTATGTTTGTATCCTGTTGGAAGGCTCTTGTCTCTCCGACGCTCGCCACATCCAACATGAATCTCCAAGATTTTGTCGGACACAAATTTGTACCTAAGGGGGTTCTTCCAAATTTTCCCATTGAGTTATGGGGGAAACTATATATGTCAATGTTGAAGTTGTCGACGCTCCTTTGGACTATAACCTACTCCTTGGTCGTAGTTGGTTCTATGACATGACCACATTTGTCTCATCCATATTTCATGTCCTTTTCTTTCCTCATGAAGGAAATATTGTCACCATTTATCAGCTTGATTATTGCGTGCCATCAACCCAACTTACCACTACAGGGACCTCAGCCCCGCTCATGGGAGATCACCCTGGTCAATTTCAGAGTGTTGGCATGGGCTTATTTAAAATCTCATCTCTTATTGGGGTATTTCCTCAATTACCACTGCCCGATATTCCTTCTACATCTTCTAAAGATCCTATGCATATGATCTCTTCCGACACCTTTGGATCCCATCGACCTCCTGATCCTTGGGCGACGTCACCTGTTATTATGGAAGTTGATCAAGCGAATGAGCACCCCCCACCATATGTTGTGGAAGAGATTACCTCTCCATCAGTCCCGTCAATACCTTATGACGTTGGTCAGAAACTCCATCCCAATATGGAATATGATCAGGTTTTTTTTCCCACACGGGTCACCCCTCCGCTTTTTCCACATGACTCCCTTTATGATAAACCTCCCTGACAATTAAACTTGGAGATCATGGATCTTCCCAATGATAATCCTAGGGAGATTATGCCTCTTTCTACCTCTAGTCTCCCCGATTCGAAACAAGTAGAGCTTAGGAACTTAAATCTTGAACTGACCTAGGGGGCATCTCCTTGGCCTTCCTTGGAAGTGTCACCCATGGACCGAGTCAAGTCTTGGGATTCTACTACCGAACTTGCCAATGACTTGTCAAAATCCTTATCACCTGTTGACGAGCATCTTGTACCTCCTTTATCATGTCTTGATCCTCCCTTATGTCCTCAGGTTAATTTCAAGAGTGTGACTATGTTAGAATGTCCCTGACATGGTCAACCTTTCTGGATTGGGCAATTTGACTTCCTTTGGCATGGCCCCACATTGGAAAGCCATATGGTCCCCTCACCCTCCATGAGTTCGCGTATAGAAACCCTTGGTCTTTTCCTCGATGTGGGAACACATTAGTCTGACCAATCATACTGCATTGTGCTTGTACATATTGTACATAGCAGTGTGATCCTTTATCTCTTTTTTGGTTTAGTGTGCAATGTGAGTATTTACCATGCTTTGTTTATGCCAAAATCCAAAAAAATTATAAAATTCAAAAAATCAAAAAATATATGGTCCTGTTTTTACCTCATCCATGCTTATTTCTTTCATTATGTGATTTATCCATGGGTCTAGTCTTTCTGGATGATTTTTATAAGAGACGGTGGCATTTCTATTATGACATCCATTAGACATTAGGTATGTTTCTCTTGAACTTAGCATATAGGGCCAGGTCATCTATCACTATCACCAATGCATTATTGACCATTAGTTCCATATTTTTGCCTTAGGCTCAACCTCGTCAAGTTGCGACTTTCACCACTTCCATTATGCATGTCGTTGCTTGGAGGTAGATCTTATGTACTCATGGATACCCTAGTTAGAACCTCTTTTCCATCTTGGTGTCCATGTAGTCATTTTTACTCCTTTTCAGAATTCCTCCTTCTGACCCACCATGACCTAGAATTTGAGCCACATGTCCTCTTTTTCGTCTCTTTTCTGGCTATACCCCAGGAGGATTCCGCCACTTTTATCCCTTGCGATTGCCACTTTTTATTATCTTATTTCTACAGAATTATCCTTGGTTTTTTTGTCCATCGTCATCATCTGCTTGGCCGACCATCCACTTTCACTCGGTGTTTACCCTTTCTTGGAGGCACTGTTGCGATGAGTGATCCTATTAGCTAGCCTCATGTCCTCATTATACCATGAGAAATTCCAACATTACCGAAACCAGTTGCTACCCTCTATACCACTCGTTCCTCTAAGGGGAGTTTTCTTTAAGCTCTTTTCAAACTCCTTAATTTAGAAAATATTGTTGAGTGAACTTGTCTACTTCACGCTTGTTAAAGTACCTGAAGTGTCATATACCCAGCATAAGTTTAACCCTTTTCCGAAATGGGATAGACTAGTTACAAAAAAGGAATACCCTAGTCTACTTCGGCTAGGAGGTTCCCCCTTGTATACTTTTATCTCTTTTTCGGGCTTGGGGGACAACTTTATGAAAAAGGAACTTATAAAAAGAGAAGGGAGGGAACATATTTTTCCATTAGTCATCAAAATGGCAGCATCAGTTGCATCACCCTTGAACATGGCACCTGTCTGTTTCATTATCTCATAGTTTGGTTTTATCTTGCCTAGGATCTGTACCATCCATATGAGTCTCTTTACTCCTCCGGATAGTTACTCTTCCAGTCATATGGAGCGTGCTTCAATGCCTCCTACATCGTTTCATGATATCACATGGTGCTCATTAGTCATGTTGCTAAGTCACTCTTGTGTCATGCCGCTATATCTTCAAGAGAAGTCTCAGCCTGTGTCGGCCATCTACAGTAGCCTGTTGACCTTTTTGAGTTGGCCATCCCTGTGTCAGTTGTACTTCATCGCTTCATGACTTCATCCATTCATCACATCATCCTAGTATGTTCTATGTCGATTGATGGGGGATACATTAAGGCCCTCCTTCAATGGATCTTCTCTTGTCGACTTCAGATCATTATCTAGGAGCTTGATCTAGGAACTGGTAGTACCTTGGAGCTTGCAGACCTCAGTGGCAGGCTTCCTCGCAATCGACAGTGGATTTACATCATTGTCTCCTAATTGATTGAGTTCATTGGTGTTCGACATCATCTCATCTATTCATACTCAGTGGACTATACTAGGTACTTTGGGATCAATTTTCCTCATTGGTGGATACCCTCACGTCTGTTATTGGTTTACCTCATTGGCTGGTAATCAGACAGTTTCTACCATGCTCGACTTTAGCTCATCTATTCGCATGGTGTAGATTCATACCATCAGGGTTATGTGGAAGAACCTGGGTTAGAGACATCTCACTCTTATATGGCATCCTTCACAAGCTACGTTGGAGTTATGTATCATTCATGTACTTTGAGTACTATCTTGAGACACTTCTCTTTCTTTCATGTGTCCATAGTCTTACTGATGTATACTGTAACATATATCCATGATTGTATTTTTTAGTTGCTATGCTCTATTTATTGAGTCACATGGATCCACTGTGTATGTCTTCGTGGCCATGTTCTAGCATTTCATGTCATGGATCCACAGTGTATTTTATGGTGGCCATGTTCAATATCTTCTTCTAACCAAGCATGGGTATGCCCGCCTTGGGGATGTTATTAGTATATTTGAGACTTCAGCACTTGATTTCCTCCGATCCAACTTTGTAGTCTTGGCTCCTTCCTCCCATTTTGAGCATTGAGTATTATTGTAATGCATTTCGGCCATCAGTTTCTCTTATGACCTCATGCATTAGGGGAATCTATTATAACCCTATTTTCCACTCCATTATAGTGAGAGAAACCCAATATCAACTTACCTCAGTTGTTTGGCTAAAATGCATCCCTTTTCACCTTTTATTTTACTTATGTGAGATTTATCCCATGATAAAAGGGTGAAATTACATGATTGAGTTATTTCTCATAATTAATTTTCCAAAATATTATAATTATGAGATAATAATTATTTCATAATTGAGATAATTGTGAAAAAGGTTTCTAGAGTTTGTCATTCCCAAGGAGATCAACTTGACCCACTTGTGTATGAGTTGGCTAGGGGTCCATTATTGTATAAGTTTCCTAACTTCTCAAGCCCCTAGGTGTCTAGATACATTCTCTTGGAGGATAGAATGAGCCTATATAATCTCACCAAGAGGAAAGGGGGAGAGGATGGAGTATCCAAACTATAGCGCGAGCGCTCTGCTATATTGGGAGAGGAGACCATCATAGAACTTGGAGGAGAGGATATTATGTGTTGAAGGTATATTGATGTACTTTCACTTATATGGTTAATACAAATCTATGGTCCTTCCCCTTATGTTAGTTTTGCAGTAATTTATATGTGTGATTTCTAAATGTTTTGAGCTGACGATCTTTTGCAGAAGGTCACTTGTTGTCATTGTTTGGTTGTGTTTGTGTGTAGGCTTTGGATCACGAGTGGATGAAAGAGATTGCTTGATTGGAGCGCAAAGATTTTGCATCAGGCCCAAAACCCTTCACCAACCTACGAGGAGGCAAGGTACTTTCTCATACTTTGTAGCATTATAAATTGCATAATTTGCATGCATGGCCATCTACAATGGGGATTGATATTAGATTGTATTAGTCATTCTATTTTGTTTTCTGGTGATCTCAATAGGGCATGAGATCATGAAGCAATATCTCCTTGCATAATTAAATGCAACACTTGATATATATATATATATATATATATTCATGTGTAATTTTTCATTGTTTAAGTTTCATTTTTGAATGTATAAAATTAATTCAACGTCTTCAAAATTTACTTGTCACTTGGATTATGTACACAACCTAAACTTGAAATTCCAACATATTTTTTCCCTTTTCACTCCCACTCTTTCTCCACCTTTCTCTCTATGTATTTCTTCTTCCCTCCCCCTCCTCCATCCCTCTCTCTTTCTCTCTCGAGCCTCTCCCTTTCTATCCCACCTCTCTCACTTTCTATCCCACCTCTCTCTCCCTTTCTATCCCATCTCTCTCTCTCTCTCTCTCTCTCTCTCTCTCTCTCTCTCTCTCTCTCTCTCTCTCCAATCCATTAATATATAGTGAAATTAATGAAATCCAACAAAATTCATTGAAACCAATGCAATCAATTAATTCAATCACACTTAAAATAATGCATTATTGAAAATTAAGATCATTGTTTTCTATACATTTTAATTGTATAATGCTCACTATGAGATACATGTATAATTCCTTCTATATTCAACATGATATTGAAAAGTGGCACATTAAAAGGTAGTATCAAAGTATAAAAAATAATTTATAATCCTCAAAATTTGATTAGTTTAGAAAATAATATAAATTCAAAATTAAAGCTTTACAAATTATAATACTCTCTAATTTTGTTTTTTTAACTATATAATGTCATACTATCAATTTAAATTTGCAAATAATAATTCTAAAGATTAATAAATTCATAACCTACTAAATCTATGATGTGATACCATCAATTTAAATATGAAAATATTAATGTTAGAGGTTAATAAATTCATAGCCTATTTTCTATGCATTTAAAAAGATAAATTCTTCCACAAAAAGATAAATTTTATACGCCATATTATTTAAAAAGATAAATTCTTCCACAAAACAAATTTAAGGTGGCATACACACTAAAAAAAATTATGGGTAAAATAGAATTGTTGGTAAAAGAGAAAAAACATTTATAAATCTTACTTTAGGTATTAGACTCAAAAGGGAATAAGTTATGGTTGTGCTTGCAATGTCACTGCATTGAGCTGAATCCACCGTCTGTAGGGAAATTTCCTCTCACAGATTGATATGAAATTAAAAATTAAAGGTTTCTTGTAAAATTTTGTAAGCTAGCTTGTGTCTTATGGGCAATGAATCGAAATTGCAAAAGCATGTAAACTTAGTTAAGTTTTGCAGATTTTAACAATGAAAAATAGATAACATGCAGCATCAGAAAACAACAATTTGATGAGGGAGTTCACCCATCCTGGGCTACGTCTCTAGGTCCAGTTTCTAATGTTGGCCCTTTATATTATATGCTCAACTTTGAAATTACATCAACATACAACTCTCAAGTTGTAAAAATAGCATGGCCATTGTGTCCAAAACACCTAAAAACCCCTATGTAGGCTCTTCTTGGGCTCAAAAAGACTGAAAAATGGCTAAGCTAGGCCTCCTTCTTCATTTCCCTACTAACTGTCTTGCAAAATTGACCCTCTATCACAACTGGAAACTAATTCTAACCTTGGAGCCATTGCAGAGTGACAGTTTCACACAGGTTTGGCAACAATTCCACTGAAAAAGGTGAAATTTGTCATATGATTAAATGTGTCAATAGGGCCTTGCCCCTATTCCTTCGCCCTTTGGTTTGGTCATGTGGAAATTATATGACTAGGGGCATGGGCCAAAGGCCACTTTCCCATCAACCCTCCACTCCTAGTCACATGCAAATAAATGTGACCGTTGGTTGGGGCACGGGAAGGCTGCCATGCACCCTGCCCCTTCACACTATCCGTCGACATTTATATGTAATAAATGGGAACGAAGGCTAGGCCAACTCTCCACCCCTTCTCCCTTTCCACCCACGATTATGTGTAGTGCCATAAGACTTAGGGCTTGGTCAGTTCGGCGAGCCCATCGGCCGAGTCCCCCCCCCCCCCAAAACTTCCAACCGCCCCATGTTAAATAAAAACAACCCAATTAATATTAATAAGAATCAATGTTGGCGTGATGGTAGAAAAGATGGTTGGTTAGTTGGAGATCACGAAGTCGAACCCCACCAAGGTCAGTTGGTCCATAACAAAAAAAATTAGCCTATAAAATAGAACCACGTGGCTACCTTCCATAAGGCCACGTGGTAGCCTTTCATTGGGCCACATGGTGGCTTGTGGTTGGCTGAACCACAATCACCAAAACCAATATAAAGTCACCACTCGTCCTTTAATGATTAGTCCGCTTACAACCATATTGTACAGTCACCTGCTAAAATTAGTGGCAGATCACCATATGGTCTACCCAGTCAGTTGCCTAGTCAACCCTGCAAGTTTACTTTTTAACTATTTGCCAAAAAAATTAGAACGTGGTAACTTTCTCATATGGTGTCGAATTGAGGCAATTCAAGCATCATTGGAATCAGAATGACGAGATATACAATTTGGCACTAGTTTTGGGAGAATTTGAGCACTTTGATTTTTTAGCATATTTTTTATCCCCTAGATCATTCCTTTACATTGGAAGCTTTTGGATCACCAAAAGTATGTTTTTACTCAGTAATCATGTGAGGGTACAACTCCCTCACCTTTTCAATCTCAAACCACCTTGCTTTACTTGGATTAGTACCTTTGAGCCCCACTTGAAGATACTCCACATTACCTTTGCATGAAGTCCTGATTCTCCTGTCAAGAATTGAGTCTTCCTGCAACTCATTTAAATATTTAGGAGGGAAATATTCTATATATGTAATCTGAAAATTCTCATCATGATCATCAATCATTGGATTCTCATACAATCTCAAGTTTTCCACATTCACAACAGAATAAATTTGCATATAAGGTGGCAAATCTAATCGGAAAGCATTGTTGCCAATCTTCTCCAAGATTTTGAAAGGACCATATCTGATTGGCTTGAGATTTTTACCTTCACCTTGTAGTCTTTCCTTGCTGATATACAAGCAAACATGATTCCCGCTTGGAAATCATGAACAACCTTACGCTTCTCATGTCTTGCTTTGTACTTTGCTTTGATTTTCTCTAGTTGTTCTTGTAACCTTTGATGCACTAGCTGAATTTTTTCAATGAAAATCTTGGCTTTGTCCATATCACTATGTCAATCTACTACAATATCTTTACCGAAGATGAAATCCAAAGGAGAATTTGGAAAATAACCCAAACAAGCTTCAAACAGAGATACTTATGTAGATGAATGCTTGGCACGGTTGTACGCATGATGGATGTAATGCAAATTCTCATCCCAAATTTTATGATGCTTACCACAATATCCTAGAAGGAGATGCACTATTTCTTTTTTCACTACTTCTACTTAACCGTTAGTTTATGGATGAAATGTGGTGCTATTATTCAACTTTCTGTCCATGAGTTCCCATAAACTTGATGAAAACTTCTCGACAAATTGAGAATTTTGATAAAAAATAATAGTAGTTAACCCAAAGTGAACCCATACATTTTGGAAGAACATATTTGTGATTTGCTACATGGAATCAACACACACACATTTTGTTGAAACAATCCATAACAACATATAGATAATCATGACCTTTCCTAGACATTGGTAGTCCCCCAAAAAAATCCATAGAAATACTTTCCCAAGGACAAGAAGGGATAGGAAGTGGAGTATACAAACCCAATTTCCTATTGCTTGGCTTCCTAGCAGCACACATGGAACATCCTTTCACATATCTTGAAACAGTTTCATTCATGTGACGCCAATAACAATACCTCTGAATTTGAGCAACTATTTTGCCTACACCAAAGTGGCCAGCGATAAGAGAAGTTTGGGCTTCCCTTATGACATTAAATTTCACCCTGTGGAACATATAACTTGCCAAGATGATACAACAACTTGTTATGAACATGATAATCCAACTCTTCAACATGATTACATTGACTCAAAGTTGTATAAACATCCTTAAAATCTTCATAGTGAACATATTATTCAGTATAACTTTCATGCATGATTGGGTTATGCTTAAGAATAAAAGATGCATTAACAATGGGCCTTGATAACATATCTACAACTTTGTTGTATATACCTTTCGTATACCTAATTACCAAATGAAATTGTTGTAGGAATCACATCCACTTGAAATGTCTTACTTGTTTTAGCTTGGTTTTCGATTTTAAATATTGCAAAGGTTGGTGGTCAATATGAATAATCATTTATTTACCCATCAAATAATGCTTAAGTTTCTTCACGCTTTGTACCAAAGCATACAAATCTTTATCAAATGTTGGATAGTTAACCACTGCATTGGTAAAGGTTTCAGAATGATAACAAATTGGCTTACCATGTTGCATCGAAATTGCTCCCATAGCATAATCAATTGCATCGGTTTGAATCTCAAATGGTTTCTTAAGATTTGGAAGTGCTATAATTGGTGTTGTACTGATTTTCTCTTTCAAAGTGTTGAAGGCTTTTTGCTGCTTTCCTCCCCACTGAAAGACATTTTTCACACTTTTCAAAGCATGTAATGGTTCTGCAATGACTGAGAAGTTAGCAATAAATTTTCTCCAATATTGGGTTGCTCCCAAAAAGATCCTAAATTTGTTACATTTTTGGGTTTAGGCCAATTCACAATGACTTCAAATTTTGAGAGATCAATCTTCAATTCAACCCCTCCTACAATATGACACAAATAAACAAAATAGGTTTTCCAAAATTCACACTTAGACACCTTCAAATGAAACTTTTCCTCTTTCATGTCATCTGAAACTTGTTTCACATGCTTAACATGCTCTTCACAAGTCTTACTAAAATTCATAATATCATCTAAGTAGACTATGACAAAACCATCAAGGAATGGTCTCAACACATCATTCATAACTCTCATGAATGTTGCAAGTGCATTGCAAAGCCCAAGCAACATAACTAACCATTCAAAAAAACTTTGTTTTGTCTTGAAAGTGGTTTTCAAAATATCATCTCCAACAATCCTTATCTAATGATAACTGCTTCTCAAATATAACTTAGTAAAGTAAACAACTTCATTTAACTAATCTAGAAAATCATCAATGCAAGGAAGAGGATAGTGATTCTTTACCGTGATCTTGTTCAAAGCTCAAAAATCCACACACATGTGCCATGTACCATCTTTATTTGGAACCAAGACAATAGGATACCCACAAGGAGATGTGTTAGGCTTGATGATCCCTTTGTCAAGTAGCTCTTGAATTTTCTTCTTGATTTTTTCATTCTCCAAAATTTACATTCTATACATGCCAATATTTGGAAGTGGTGCATCCTACTGCAAGTGAATCTCATGTTGGATTCCTCTTTTAGGAGGAAACCCTTTAGGTTCCTAAAACATCTTGTCATAAGTGTTAACAACTTCAACCAATTCATGCTTGAGTTTAGAATCACATCCTATAAAAGCTTCAGATTCAACAGTATATTTAGATTTAATCATCAACAACACAAAATTCTTACTAGCATTTACAAGCCTTTTCATCTAACTATCACTAACAAGAGATAAGTTCATCTTCTTGTGATGTACTCTAATTATATACTAAACTTAATGTTTAAAAATATGATATTTGTTTTCATGAAAATAGAGCATGGCTTTTAGGTCATATAAGTATGGACTCCCTAAAACAATCCCTCATATATCAAGTGGTAAAAAATCAAGCTCTACATCATCTATAAAATTAGCAATGATGGAGAATTTGAGTTTACATTTTCTTGTCACTTGTAATTTGGAACTTTCACATACCCAACCCAAAGGGTAAGGTTTAGTATGAGGTGTAGTTTCTAAATTTAGTTTCTTGATAATTGCTTCAGAGATAAGATTGACTTGGGATCCACTATCAAACAATGTATCAACTTTTGTATGTTTTGTAATGACCCTAATATGAAAAAGTTCACTTCTTTCTTTATCATTTTGAGACTCAATAGGCTTACTAGAAGAACTAGTACTTGCATTAGAATCTATACGTTTCATTCCCATGGCTATGATTTTGGTTTCATCACTTGAAACAAAGGTTAGATCTTGTTGCGTTATGGCAATAGTCTTTTATTTCCCCTTGTTATTGAACTTCTTTGATCTCATTTCTAGATGTAATTTCCAACAATGGTCTTCATCATGGCATTCTTTTGAACAATGTTTATAGGTAAGTTTCTCTCCCTCTTTCTTGATTGTAGCATTATTTTTTCCTTTGCCTTTAAACTTCCCCTTTCCTTTGTCTCCATATTTGGAAGGTTTCTTGCTAGTCTCTTGAGGAACATTCTTGCCTCTTGATTCTAAATGAGTTTCTTGAACACATACTTCATCTAGATTGGTGGGATTAAACATAAGTATAGTATGTCTCAAATAACTATGTAATCCACCTATGTATTTAAGGAGAGTATCTTGTGAAGACAAATCAACACCCAAGATTAAAGCTCTTCTTCTAAATTCTTTTGTGTAACTTTGGAAACTTTGACCTTTGTCTTGTCTATAAAAAATTTAATCCATAATTTCTTTTTGCATGTAAGATAATGGATAAAATTGCATTCTTAATGCAATTGTAAAATCATTCCAAGAAGAGATAATTTTACTACTTTTATTCAAATATTCTTGAGTAATGACCTCCCACCAAATGAGGGTTGCACTTTCCAAACTAAGAGAAGCAAGCTGGATATTTGTAACATCATCATCAATCTTTTGAATCCCGCAATAGACTTCAATTTTAAAAACCCAATTATCCAAATTTTCAGCATTTACTTCTTCGTTATACATAGGAAATTGAAACTTGACATCAAGCTTAAGCAAAGGAGACTTAGCATGTCCTTTTCGAGATCTAGGAAGAGTATGTCTAGGTGATGAAAGAGGTGAGGATGGAGGTGAAGATGGAGGTGAAGGAGCAGGTGGAGGTGGAGGATTTCTCCCATCACCACCATTACCTTTTCGTTGATTAGAAATTTCTCCTTGCATCCTTGTTGTTCTATTTTCATACAACACTTTCACCATCTCAGGCATATCATAGAAAGCCTTTCTGAAAGCTCTCTAAT
This sequence comes from Pinus tabuliformis, assembly GCA_031772625.1. Taxonomy (NCBI): domain Eukaryota; kingdom Viridiplantae; phylum Streptophyta; class Pinopsida; order Pinales; family Pinaceae; genus Pinus; species Pinus tabuliformis. The sequence goes on along the minus strand of CM062819.1, from coordinate 1,483,508,229 downwards.
CCTCAGACATCAACTCTTGTCCTTATTCATGTTCCATGACTAGTGGAGTTTCTAGATTTTATGACCTCCTCGAACCAATTTGAGGGTTTGGTTCTTCAATAACTTATTCTCCTCTTTTCAATTTATACCTTGTAATCATTCAAGAAAACACTTGCAAAAACTGTCAAACCTTCACATCAACCATGCTATGATACCAAACTGATCTGAAATTAAAAATTGAAGGTTTCATGTAAAATTTTGTAATCTAGTTTACGTTTTAGGGGCAATGGATCGAAATTGCGAAATCACATAAACTTGGTAAACCTAGTTAAGTTTTGTAGATTTTAACACTAAAAAATAGGCAACTTGTAGCATCCAAAACAACAATTTGATGACAAAGTTCACCCCTCCTAGGCTACATCTTCAGGTCCAGCTTCCAATGTTGGCCCTTTATGTTATATGCTTAAATTTGAAATTATATCAACATATATTGTGAAAATTATGAAAATAGCATTGACATTATGTCCAGGACAACCAACAACCCCTATGTAGGCTCTTCTTGGGCTCAAAATGGTTAAAAAATAGCCAAGTTAGGCCTCCTTCTTCATTCCCCTACTAATTTTCCTGTAAAATTGACCCTCTATCAAAACTGGCAATAAATTCGGACCTTGGCAGCATTGCAAAGTGACATTTTCGTGCGGGTTTGGAAACAATTCTACCAAAAAAGGTGTAATTTGTCGAATGATTAAATGTGCCAATAGGGACATGCCCTTGTTCCTCCGCCCCTTGGTCTAGTCATGTGAAAACTATATGGCCAGGGTCGTGGGCAAGAGGCCATGTGCCTGATGGCCCTCTGCTCCTGGTTGCGTGCAAATATATGTGATTATTGGTTGGGGCGTGGGTAGGATGTCATGCACCCCGGCCCTCTGCATCATATGTCGATGATTATATGTAATAAATGGGACCTATATTTGGGCCAACTCACCCCCCCCCCCCCCGCCTTTTCACCGAAATTTATGTGTAGTGCCCCAAAAAAAAAAAAAAAATCTGCCAACCGTTTAAATAAAAACAACCCACTTAGTATTAATAAGAATCAACATTGGCGCGATAATGGAATGGATGGTTAGTTGGTAGGAGTTTGCGGGGTCGAACCCCGCTGAGGTTGATCTGTCCATAACAAAAAATTTAGCTAGTAAAATAGAGTCACATGGTGGACTCCCATAGGGCCACGTGGTCGCCTTTCATTAGGCCACACGGTGGCCTGTGGTTGGCCTAATGATAATCACCACAAGGAATAGAAACTCACCGCTTATCATGTCCTGATTAATCATCTGAAAACTGTATTGCACAGTCACCTGTTGATGTCACCGCACATTTCACCCAATCAGCTACGTAGTCAACCCTCCAACTTGATTTTTTAGTTGTTTGCTGAAAACTTCAGAATGTGATAACTTTCTCATATAGTGTCAGATTGAGGAAATTCAAGCGTCGTTGGAAGAAGAACAATGAGAGCTAGATTTTGTATTGGATTCAAGAGAATTTGAGTACTTTTATTTTTTAGCATATATTTGACCCTCTGGATCATAGATACAAAATTAAAATATTAGCTCCAGCTATATTGCTTATCCATATCCTGGAATACCAATGGTATATGCACCATAATATTTAAAAAGATAATAATTCTATACGAAATTATACAAATGTAGATATTATATGTTTGTTTCTCAATGTTGGAATTTCATTGCTTATACAATTATATCAATGTTTAGAATATAATTCCCTCACAAGAGGTAATAAACACAGTTCAAAAAAAATTAACTCCACATCAAGTTTCTTAGTCTTCATAATAACTTTCCTTTCATTTTAAAGTATAGCCTAATAGAAATTGAAATACAGTTACATGCTTGATCCAGAGGCTAAGAAGAAGGTTTTCAATACATGTGTGTATAAAAAAATGAAAATATGTCTCTGAAATAGAATTTAATCTCAATTACTATCCATGAAGTTGGACTAAGCTTGTGGGCCAAATGTAAATTTAAAGTAAATAAATTTTTTGAAGTAAACAAAAAGGGCAAGAAACATATAAATCCAAACGATCGTAAACTCAACAATAACTATTTTGACCTAAACCTAAAATGTAAATGTGGTTTACCTAGGTATTAACATAATTGACTGACTTGATACAATCAAAATACACTTTGTTATCAATGCACTTTGATAATCAAATCCAATACGTAATATACTTTGTTATTAAACCAAATCAAACAAATTGTATAGTTGTATTTATTATTGTATATATGTGTTTTTCTTGTTATTAATTATTAAAAATTTAATTGAGCTAACATATTCAATATTAGCCGACATATATTTAAATTTTTTTTAATGTAATGTTGCGTACACCATCTTCTTCATATACATATTCAATATTTTTTGACATATATTTTAAAAAAAAATTGAATGTGATGTTACATGACAACATCCCCTCATACACTAGATTGTAGAGCGTCTCTCGATGCTATATGTGTGTGTTTTCTAAAGTTTATATTAAAATAAATTAGTAAACATGGATATTAAAATGGCTTATTTACGTATCCAATTAAAATATGAAAATATCAATAATATCAATTTATTTTATTTTGTTTCAATTACTTGAAAAAAAAAATTAAAGGTTCATATAAAATTATCTTATTTCATATGGACATGAATTTTTTTTTATTTATAATTGAGAGTGAGAGTGAAATATGTTTACCATATCAACTTTGTCTTGGGTTGTAATATCAAAAACCAATAAATCAAGTACAATACTATGTTTTATAATACTTTTAAGTAAAACTAAACAAGTCAATATTATTATTTAATTTAGAGAATATTTTATTTTTATTTTAAAAGGGACATGTGTCACCTCCACATTGAGCACAAACGAAATTACACATTGCCCTCATACTAGGTTGTATAATGAGTCTCTCGGTTCAACCAATATAGATCCATCTTAACCATAGATCTAGAAAGAGACAAGAGGGATCAATTCCCTTGAGGTGTGTTACACTAAAAAATGTCACCATGGCTATTTGTAGTTAGTATGGCTCCATCAACTGTCATACTATCCTCCTTGGCAAGCCACATACCTCTGCTCTCCATGTCAAACTCCAAAAAAGAGAGAAAGTCATTAAAAATCTATATATCTCTGGGTACGCAGTTTCTCTTAGCCTTACCTGTGTGTACACACCCCAAGTTCACAATACCTGCATACTTGTACGCTCTGTCTGTAAAGCAATGGGTGCGTACTCTTGTAAAGGTCAAAAGGCGCAAGTTTCACTCCAAAAAAGTTACTTGTGGTCATTTCTAGAGCATTCTAGAAGCTTGTTTGACGTGTATGAAGCGCCTCCAGATGGTTCATGTATCCCTACCAAAGAGGAACTTATACCATCAAGAGGGGAGTTATCCCATCCAAAGAGGGGCTTATCCCATTGATGGTGGACCTGAATAACTTCCTCTAGAGCACTATAAATACAGGCATTGGGCCAGAAGGAGGGGAGGTTGAAAGCTGAACATTCCTAAGGGTAGATGCTGCTGGAATTAGGACTTCCTTGTAGAAGCTTGTGAGGAGAGATTCCCATCCTTTCTTGTTTCATTTGGAAGTGGGTGAGCTTATCAAAGTAAAGGAAAACTCTTGCTGGACCCTGGGAGGGACCTGCACAACACCAAGGCTCAGGTTGTAATGGTTTCTTTTGTTTCCTATTAATACAAATAAGTCCATTCTTCTCAACAATTTGTTATTTATGAGTTGTTTCATATACTCCTTGGTCTGTATGTTAAATATGTTTTGTTTTATGAGATATTCAGGTGCTATTTAATCGTTTGATTGTTAGTGAATGCAGGTTTCGAAGAGAAGGAGGAGCTCATCCGGATCGACGAGACTGGACTACTACAACAGCGTTGGGTTACAGGTAGGGTCTAAACACTTGATTTCTTGTATGATAAATGCATATTTAGAGAAGGATTGCTCTTAATTGTCTTGTTTGTCACTAGAAAGCCTTAAGCTTCTAGGGAGGTTGGTTGTGTCCGCACTATCGACTCTTTCCGCATGACAAAATGGCGACCATTCTGGGGAATCCATTGATGTGAATGATTTTTCCTTTGTCTGAAACTTTGATCTGAGAAAAGTCGTTTGTTTTCTGGTTTTTGGCTGTCTGACTGTGTTTTTGGGTGGGCTAGCTTAGGGTTAAATTAGATTTTAGTTTTTCTTTGTTTTGCTAGAAGTACGCAGCCTCTGAGTTGAGCACAGTGCGTACCTGTACGCACTGTAGCTTTGTGCACAGAGCGTACCCGCACCTGTGCAAACAGGTCACCTACGTACCCTGTCAAAATTAAGAAAATTTCAATTTTCTTCTTTTTGCCTTTTAGATTTTGGTTTTAATTTTTTTTTCTGCCCAGATCCACTGGTTTTCTGCCATAAATCTTCACCTAAGCTTGTTTCATCAGTGTCGAGAGTTTTAGTGAAATTCATAGAGATTTTTCCTTAGGGTTTGATTTTTAAACTGGTCCTGTAGTGACTTTGGCGTTAGAGGTTGTCAAACTTTGAATCTCCCTGGTTTTGTTCAACCCTCTTAGGAGTCGGGCCTGTCATAGAATTCACCCTTGTGAGAGGCCTACCTTTGTGTCTTCTCTTTGCGAATCTCGAAAAAGTTTGTTGATTGAACTTTGAATTTTATTCTTGAGAAAAAGAACAAAAGATTTTGATTTTTGTTTTTGACTAGTTTTTGGTTCTGCATTAACTAGTCCTTAGTTGCATTTTGACTGAGTAAAACATCCAGGAATCATCTTTAGTAGGCTTTTGCCTCGTTTGATTTAGTTTTTAGGTGCATTTCTCTAGATTTGCTTTTGAGTGAAATTGAGTTGATTTGATTGCCATAGCTTTTTTAACTTTGATTTTTGTTACAGTAAGTTTTACATGCTTTATTAATTAGGGAAAAATACAAAAATATCTTTTGAAGGAAAGTTTGCTTTGGTAGCATTTGAGTCTTTGAAAGGAAAAGGAATTTTCGTAGAATAATTAGTGGTCATGTGTTGTATGTTTTGGAAAAGATAAAGAGATTGTTTCTTTGATTGTCTTTGCCAAGAAAGTTGTCTTTTATAAATTTTGCATTCTCCAACTCTCTTAGCTAGGGAATTCATTGAAAAAGAAAATTAGTATAAGTCATCCTAAGTGCATATTTTTAGTGGATTTGAGTCGAGTCTACACACCATCAGTTTCATCTCCGCTACCTTTTGTCTTAAAGAAAAGCCATAAAAATTAACGCTTAAAGTAAAATCAACGTAGTAACTTTTATTTACTAGGGCTCTGAAACACCAATATAGATCAGGCTAGTGTCTTGGAGTAGGAGAGTAATTAACTCTCCAAGATAGAAAAACCAAACAAGTAGCTTATCTTGTGGTAGGATAAATCCAACTGTTGCATTTATACTCTGGGAAAGCTCCTCTTAAAGGAGAAGCACAAGCTCGTGTCCGAACCAGTGAGGGGATCAATCCTCCCTCGTTGGGAACGATGCCAGACACGCACGTATTACAAACGGTAAACCTCGGATTAACCATTGTCGAGGAGCCAGGGGTCACTTGTCGGTAAACCTTGGATTATTGTCAAGGAGCCGGCAAGGGGATTGAGCTTGATACTCTGCCCTTGCGTGCTGTCGGAGCGTAGACTGTTCCCCCAGGTTTATTTGTTGTTGTTGGTAACCTTAGTGACCATTATCTTTAGGATTCTACCCGAGGTGACGGTGGAGGGAAGATCCCACTATACCTGGAGCAGACGTCGGCTAGACTCACTTGGATTTTCCCGGGGGTTCACTTCACTCGAGACGGTTAAAGTGGAGGAACTTGTGCCGGTCTATTCATTAAGCAGGTTGCCGGGGTAACTGTTCCACCCTCCACTTCTGTACTGAATTCGGTGATGTTGGGCTTCATCACCAACTAGTGTTTTCGGTCCGGAAGGCTACTATTTGTGTATGGTTTGACGCCCTAGATTCTTTAGGCGTATGATTCAAATTTGTTTGGTTCTTTAGAGACTTTAGGTGGTTTGCTTTGAGATTTTACTTTGTTTGCGTGTGCAGTAGTTAAAAGTTTTAACTGTGGCGGAATTACCGAGACAGTCCCGTCGACTTCGGGGCAAGTCTCCTGAGATTGTTACCGTGGTCGATTTGTTGAGGAAGTCCCGTAGATTGCGGGGCGAACCTCCTGAAGAGGTCCCGAGTCATTACGAAGGTTTGAAGGTCCTTGTAACTCCTCCTAGTGGCAGTAAAGTAGGTTCACCTGAAGAAGGAGAATCGTCGTTGGTAGTCCATCTAGATTACCAAGGTCTAGAAACAGGTTATAATCCTGAAGCAGTTGCAGTTTCCGAGCTTGCTGGTAGTTTTTCATCTACTAGTGATATAGGCGAAGAACCTGAAGTATCTGAACCTGTTACTCCAACTTCTAGTGCACCTGATTCACCTAGGGTAGAAAGAGTTATCACCGAAAATCTTCCTGCTGGTTTGATAGCTATTGAAGAACTTGCTCCAGAGGAAGAATTTGGCATTTCTACCCTTGAAGATCAACCTACTATTGATCTAAGGGAGCGTGAATCCATCTTTTACAGTCCTCCTAAAAGTACTACTTGGTACCTTTCGTTAACCAATTATTTAGACAACTCAGGGATAAGTTTTTCTCCACCTCGTACTCCTTTTCCACCTGGAGGTATTTATACTCCTGTAAATATGTCTGGTCAGTTGTCCGTGTTCACTCAATCTCCTGAATCTTTCTTGTATGGTGGTCCTTCTGTTCCCTCCGGGTATCAGTCACTTTCTGGTACTTTTGCGGGAGCATCTCCTCAACCCATTGAACATGGGTTATTAGCTGGAAACAATGGTAATAGATCGTTGGGTGTGGGAGACATTTATATGATGTCAGGTTCAGTTCCCGGTTCTCAACCTCAAGGTGGCCAATTACCACCTGGGGGGCAACCTCAAGGACAGTATGTACCCATAGTACAATACATTCCTCAAGGTCAACCCCAGCCTCAATATGTACCCCAGGGTCAACCTCAGTATCAATATTTACCTCAAGGGTATCAACCTCAAGGTCAAGGTCAACCCCAGTATTAGTATTTACCTCAAGGGTATCAACCTCAAGGTCAATACTCGAGTCAAGGTTATCAACCACCTCAAGGTCAATCATATGTTCAAGGTACGGGAACTGTGCCTTTCAGTTATCAATCCTACCCTCAATCCGGTTATGGATCTCAATATCCTCAACCTGTCATGGGTCAATACCCCGGAATGAACATAGTGTGGGATCCATCGCAAGTTCAACAGGTATTGTAGCCAAGTGTACAGTTGTCATCTCAAGCCGGACAACCCTTAGTTGCTGGTCCATCCCAGCAACCAGTCCAGTCTAATGTTCAAACTTCTGTACCTTTGGTAGTCACTCAGTCGCCAATTGCACCTAGTACTCCATCTCAAACGACTGCTACAACTACCGCAACATCTGTTTCTTCCACCGCACTTACTTCTGGAGTATCGACAGCTCCAGTTTCTACTGTCTCTGCCACTACTCCGCAGACATCTTTACCATTGTCTGGATCCACGATTCAAACTACGGTTCAGATGCCTGTGGGGCAGCCTGGTTTAAGTACAGTTGTCACTAGTCAACCACAATTTGTTTATCAACCGTACCAGGGACAGTACCAATACGGGCCTGCTGTCCAACAACCGGTTTACCAGTATCAACTGTATCCTGGGTACACTTATCAACAACCTCAGCAACCCCAGTACGGTCCGGTTAATCCTGGTTTTCCAGGAGGATACAATATCCCGAATGCGATTCCTGTTCCAAGTTATCCTGGATATCCTCCTCCTAGGACTGGTCTTGTGACCCAGAGTTTTAGGGATCCTAATCGGCAATTGCCGTTTATCGCAACTTTGGATTTACCAGACTTGACGCGCCTAACGAACGATCCAATAAATTATCTTCCGTTCTGGCCGCCAATGCCAAATAAGTTACCCAGTGACATACCCAAGTTCGAAGGTAAGTCTGGAGAGGATCCATCAAATCACGTGATGACTTACCACCTCTGGTGTGCTTCAAATTCTATCTCGAATGATTTGATCCGTTTACGTCTTTTTCAGCGTACACTCATTGGTCTCGTGGCCAAGTGGTACATTGAGTTACCACGGGCCTCTTTTTATAATTTTAGTCAGTTAGCTACCTCGTTCTTAACACATTTTCAGTTGCCGGTCAGGTATGATAATGGCACCGAGTTATTAACTTCATTAAAACAGTCGACGTCCACTTATATTTCCGATCATATTCATGAATGGAGACGTCAAAGGCGATTAGTGAAAGTTTTTATCCCGGACCAAATCTTAGCTGAATGGTTTGTTAAATCATTATTACCGAAGATTACTGAAGACGTAGCTAAGGCCAGAGTAGTTACTGAAGAGCAAGTAATTGCTCAAGCGCAGTACCTTGACTTAGTTTATACTCAGTCGGGTACGTTACACGAAAAGATCCCAGATCTTCCAAAGTCAAATCAAATTGTTGTTGCTCCTTCGGGGTCTCATGCTGTTGATGGCATGATTGGTACGGTAAATACTAAAAGCAAGAAGAAGTCTTCAAAGAATTCTTCGCCCATTATAACCTTACCAGACTCCCCGACAGGAGAATCTTCTCCTGAAATTTCCGCTGATATTCACGCTATAGAGTCATCTACGGCTAAATCAAAAAACGGTGGGAAAAAGAAAGGCAAGAAGAAGGATAAAGCAGACAAGGCTCCAAAGGAGAAAAAAGAAAAGTCGGAAACCAATGACGAAAAGCGCAAACCTCGATATCCTTGTCTTATTTGTGAAGAGGATCATTTTACAAGAGATTGCCCTCATCGGGCCGAGGTTGTGAAAATCGTCAAGGGTTCCCCAACTCCTGCTGTTTTGAAAGATCCATTTCCAAAGCAGGAGAGTAAGATGATAGGTTCTTCCTCGAGTGCCAGTGAAGAACCCATATTGATGATGTCTCATGTAAGGATTGCGACTCGTTCACACGATTATGGTAGTAAAAGTCCTGTTGATGGATCGAAAGAAGCAGAATCTTCTCAATTAAATCCATCAACCTCAGCTCCCGGTTCCGATCCACTACAGATCGAGAAACCTAACCCTGACTTAGTAATCAAACCGCCCGCCAAGGGTGTACTTTGAAGGTCTGCTTTCAATCCACATGCGAGAGCGGCCCAGAATTACAACATTGTTGAGGATTTAGCTGTTTCACCCTCAGCAATGTCAGCTTTAGAAGTGCTGCAATCATGCCCAGCACAACGAAAATTACTTTTGTCGGCTATAGGAGCTGTTGATGTTCAGGACCCGAACCTGATAATCTTTGATCTAGAAAATAGTACACCACGTCTCCCTCATCAGATGGCTTTCCAGATTCCAGTGATAGTCAAAAACAGGCCTATTCATTGGACTGTAATTGATAAGGGAGCTTCCACGTGTATTATGTCGATTCAGTGTTGGAGATCGCTTGGTTCTCCTTCACTGAACCAATCCCCGACAATTCTTAAGGCCTTTGATGGCCGTGGGTTCCATCCATTTGGCATTTTACAGGATTTGCCTATAGGGGTTGAAGGAAAAACCGTTAGTCTGGATGTGGAGGTGGTTGATGCCCCTATGGACTACAACCTTCTCTTGGGTCGAAGTTGGTCTTACGCTATGACAGCGGTCGTCTCATCGGTCTTCAGAGTTATAAAGTTTCCACACAATGGCAAGATCATGACAATAGACCAGCTGGCTTTCTTTTCATCCGACCCAGCCTCTTCAGAGAGTATCCAGCATGTTGGTAAAACGACTATCCCTTATAAGGATGTTGGCGTAGGATTAGTTAAAGATTCCGGTTTACTGGGAACTTTTCCTTTTCCTCCAATCAACGCAGACCCTTCATTCGCATTCATTCATATGATTACGTCAGATACTATTATTTACGATGATCCTTCGATTGTCCCATCTGAATCTGAGATAGACTCATTCGGTGATGCTATGCCTTTGAGTCCATATGAAATTGCTTATGAAGCCGTGCAGTCTTTTACCGACTCGCGTTCAACCCAAATCGACCAAATGAATGTGGTCGGTGAGGAATCACTTTTCACATCAACCTCAGAACGAATAGCATTTCCCAAATTCGTGTCATCTGACGAGAAACTTCGCGAAATCCTAAGTGTAGACGATCTACCATGGGAAGATCTCCATCATAGATCTTCGTTTTTACCTGAGGATGATGGCTTTGAAAATGATTTTTCATCAATCTTTACGGCTGAATATGTCAAGGACGCTTAGAATCCCATGAAACATCCTGATTCAGAGTTGAATTTGGGAAACATTTCCCAAACTATTGCCATTGACATTTCAGTCAAAACGGGAATTGTTGAGAACATTCATATAGGCGCCTCGTGTACAGATGACGAAATTCAAACATACAAGGCCCTATTTCAAGAATTCTGTGACGTGTTTTCCTGGTCCTATGAGGAAATGCCAGGAATTGATCCCTCCATTGTTGTTCATGAGATCAAGACTTACCCGGACGCTAAACCCGTTCGGCAACGTCTGCGTCAGATACACCCTCGGAAAGCGGCTGCAATTAAAGCAGAAGTTGAGAAGCTGTTGAAAGCAGGTTTCATTTATCCGATCCCGTTAACGGATTGGGTATCGAATATTGTTCCGGTTAACAAGAAACAAGGAACAATAAGAATATGCATCGACTATAGGGATATTAATCGTGCTTGTCCAAAAGACAACTATCCCACGCCCTATATCGATCAAATAATTGATGATTGTGCCGGCAGTGAAATATTTTCCTTTATGGACGGTTTTTCCGGTTACAATCAAATAAATATTCTACCTGCTGATCAACCAAAAACGGCTTTCATTTGTCCATGGGGGACATTTGCTTATTGCAAATTACCTTTTGGGCTTAAGAATGCCGGAGCCACTTTTCAAAGGGCAATGTCTTATGCGTTTCATGACATCAAGCACATTATGCAACCGTATCTCGATGATTTGCCCGCTCATTCATTACATCGAGCTAATCACCTTGTCCATTTACAAGCAATCTTCTTGAGGTGTAGGCATTATCGTATACGTTTGAACCCACACAAATGTGTCTTCTGTATAGAAGTGGGACGATTGCTGGGATTTGTCATTTCAAAAGCCGGCATTCGCGTTGATCCCTCGAAGGTAGAAGCTATCATCAAATTGCCTCCTCCTTCGAGTCTTCGCCAACTCCAAAGTTTGCAGGGGAAAGCAAACTTTTTACGCCGATTCATTCCTAACTACGCCGAGGTCACAAAAGGTTTTACGCGGTTGTTGAAACAGAACGCTCAATTCTCTCGGGATGAGATAGCTCAGCAATATTTCGATGCACTTAAACACGTGTTGACCCATGCACCGTTGTTGCATCCTCCCAACTACAATCAAGATTACTTTTTGTACCTCACCGCCTCTCATTCCACTATTGGAATGGTGTTAGTTCAGGAAGATGAAGTCGGAACGGAACATGTGATATATTATCTTAGTAGGACGTTGAATCCCACTGAGCTAAAATATTCGCATGTGGAGAAATTGGCCCTGGCAGCCGTTCAGGCTGTCCAACGTTTTCGTCATTACATTCTTCTCCGTAAAACTACAGTCATTTCGGATTGCAACCCTATGATCTACATTTTGACTAAACAATTGCTAGGGGGCAAGTACTCTAAATGGATCGTTATCCTGCAAGAGTTCGTCTTAGAATTTGAAAAATCTAAGTCTAAGAAATCTTTAGTTTTTGCAGAGTTGATGTGTGACTTCCCGCGTGCTGACACGGAAACTGTTGCAGAGGAACCCATTGCGGACGAATCTTTGTTTCTCATCAGCACTTTAGATCCGTGGTATGGGGATATAATCGTCTATCTCCAAACCCAATCCTTTCGGCCCGAAGCTTCCAAGTCGGAACGTCGGAAAATTCGATTTCAGTCCCAACAGTACAAAATTATTGGAGATACTCTTTATCGTCGTGGGGCGGACTTGGTTTTTCGTCGTTGCTTAACTCACGAAGAGGCAGAAAGGGTTATGAATGACTATCATTCTGGAGCGTGTGGCAATCATATGTCTGGGTATGCCACAGCCCAGAAGGTGTTGCGTGCTGGCTACTTCTGGCCGTCCATGTTTAAAGATTGTATCATTGCGGTCCGAAAATGCCACAACTGTCAAGTGTTTGATAGCAAGATGCGCGCACCACCAGCTCCTCTCCACCCTATAATTTCCGTTGGTCCTTTTGCCAAATGGGGTATTGACTTTATTACATGTAACCCTCACTCGGCTGGGGGGCATGCGTATATCATCCTTGCGGTTGATTATTTTACTAAGTGGGCCGAGGTGATGCCTACATTCGAGGCAGACGGCAAGACAGCTGCAATTTTCGTATTCAATCACATTATTGCTAGGTTTGGTGTCCCACAAGCGATATATCATCCTTGCGGTTGATTATTTTACTAAGTGGGCCGAGGCGATGCCTACATTCGAGGCAGACGACAAGACAGCTGCAATTTTTGTATTCAATCACATTATTGCTAGGTTTGGTGTCCCACAAGCGATAATCACTGACCATGGGCGCCATTTTCGAAACATTATGATGACAGAACTTACAGGCCAGCTTGGTTTACGTCATGATAGTTCTACTCCTTATTATCCCCAAGCAAACGGTCTGGTTGAAGCCATCAACAAAGTTCTAGTTATCATGATCCAACGAATCATTGGTATTCATCGGTCGAATTGGCACAACATGTTATTTTCAGCGCTTTGGGCGTACCGAACCTTAGTAAAAACATCAACAGGGTTCACTCCTTTCCAACTAGTTTATGGTTTGGAAGTTGTGCTGCCTATTGAATGCGAAATCCCATCACTTCAAATGGCTGTCGAATTACTTCCAGCTACTTCCGAAGAGGAGAAATGTCTATTATACTTAGCTCAATTAGATGAAACTCGACGTGATGTTGCTTTGGCAATCGAGACTCACGCAAAACGAATGAAAGCTCAGTATGATCGAAATGTGACCCCTCGAAATTTTTCGGAAGGAGACCTAGTGCTATTATATGATCAAGCTAACGATAAATTAGGTGCTGGAAAATTCGTTCCTATGTGGCATGGGCCCTACATTGTTAAGCGAAAGCTAGCAAAAGGGGCCTATGAGCTGGTTGACTTTGATGGGGACTCTTTGGGTAAACCCAGAAATGGACTTTACCTAAAGAGGTACTATGCTTAAATGATGGGTGTGAAGATTTTTGTTAGGTCAGTTAGGTTAATTTTTCTTTCTAGCTAGTGTGTTTGTTAGTATAGACAGTGTGCTTAGTTTAGAAAGTGTGTTTTTCGTCGTTATTCTGGCTTATCTTGGTTTTACTCTTGATATTGCAGATGTCGACGCCTCTCCAAACGTACATTGGATTCGCTGATGGTGCTTGTCGTAGTACATGGAATATCTCTTCCGCAGCCTGGGTTATCTATTCGCCCTCTGACGAGTTAGTTTCTATGCATGGGGTGAGCCTCGGTCAAACAACAAACAACATTGCAGAATACAGTGCAGTGATTGAGTTATTATCTGAATCTGTTTCATTTGGGATTCGGAGTTTGATAGTGAGTTTAGATTCTGAACTCATTGTATTACAGCTTAATAGAGTATATGCCATTAGAAATCCAGTGTTATTAAGGTTATTTTTGAGAGTGCGTCTTTTGGAACGTGAATTTGATTACTTTGAATATCAACATATTCCAAGGTCATTAAATACATTAGCAGATGCAATTGCTTCTCGAATGTTAGACAGACATTTGCGATAATCATACATGTAAATTTAAAAACATTTCATCATACATGTTTAACAAGATAAGCCGGTAATAATGATATATATAGATAGGAGTGTGTCAAAATATACATCGTCTTCGATCATAGGTTGAAAAACACCTTATGATCGGCAAAAATGATAAGTACAAAAAACCAAAATGTCACATGTGTCTACAAAAAGTGACTAGCCAATCACTGGTGGTGCTCTCTATACGAGACCACTGCCCGCGCTACCCTACACAGGAACCTCCTGAAAGGTCCTGGGACTGCGACCACATAGCGCTGAAGTCGGATAGGAATATCGTCTATAGTCGTCTCTGGTATGTCCGCCGTAAGACGCTCTAGGTCCTGTTCCAACTCGGCTAAGGTCTCTGCGGCCGCATCCTGTGGGGCCGGTGCTGGTGCAACTGGTACTCTTCTCTCGAATGGCCGGAGATTGGCTGGACGCTGTGGACCTACATCTGCATTTTGAAAATTGTCACTGTCAATTTTGAGACGATATAAAAAACAAAAAATATAGATAATTTAAAAACTTGTGAAAAATGAAGTACCTCTGTCGTCCCATTGTTCTCCCTGTGGAAGAACCATGTCCGGATCACCGCGAAAATCCACTCCGGCATAAGGAAAATCCTGGATCGCAAAGACCTGGTCCTCCAACCAGTGAAAATAACCCGCAGGAAATCGGACAACTCCCGCTCCCTCATCAGGATGCCGGGCCATCACCGCAACCCATCGCATCAACTTTGGCTCCCGAGGAGGCCCAACTGCAACAGTGAGATGCTGTGGGATCAGCATCGGAACCCTCTCTAGGGCAAAGCTCACAACTAGAGGCCCATACCCAAAGGTCTTTAATTGCCCGTTCTTTGCCCTAGTCAGTTGGCCCTTCATATTAGCCAACACAACATCGCACCAGTTGAAAATGGTGCCTCGGTAGCAATCAATCGCCATCCGCATTTGGGACCCGGTGGCAATATGCAAAGCGGCTGCGCCGCAGAGTCTGGTAACTGTAAAGGCAATTACCATAAGTTCAGGCAGGGATATGTATTTGATTTCTATCCCTTTCTCCTGGTGCTGATTATTGCACCACTCTAGCCGGAGACTAGCAAGGGATTGGCCACCCGGCCTAGTCCCGGACAGAGTCAGTTGCTCGCCCCTATTAGGCAAACCAGTGAGAAAATATATGTCTGAGGGCTCTATCTCGAGTTGGTGCCCTCCGATGTAAAAGCATTGATCCTGAACATTCCACCTTTCAACCAGCCATTCTAAGAATCGCACCTGGGCCCTCATGCCAGGTATGGCCCAGTATTTGTAGAGACCGCATGCCTTCAAAGCATCAATGGAAGGTTGATGATCTATTGCGGCCAAATCGACATCTTCGTGTTCTCTTTCGCGCCAATCAAGCATGGTGGGCAATCTACACACCAAAAAACATTCATTAGAACTCATTAAATCAAGAATTGATGGTTAGGTTTTGATTTTGGGGTTTTGAAAATCACTTTGCGCGGAGTACGCACCCTGCGTTCAGAAAACAGAGCATGGGTACGCAGCTGTTCTGAAGGTGGGCTGCGTACCCCGACCATTTTCCCAATGGAGAAAATGTCGGGGTACGCAGGTCACCCATGGGGCACCTGCGTACCCCGAAAAGCGCATCTTGAAACCCCAAAGCCCCCAAAAAATCAAACTAGGGCTTAAAATGAAATTCTAAACGGATGAAAACAAAGAGGAGGATGTTGTGAAATACCTGAAAGAGACGGCGCTCGATTCCGACGGTCGGATTCTCCGCAAAGTCCACGGGAAGTTTCTTGTCAAAAGCCCTTTTCTCTCCCTCAACAGTAAAATGGTAAAAATGACATGGTAAAAAGTCTTTTTATAGGTTTTTTGGATAAATGAATGCTAAGTTTGTTTATTTTTCACCGTGAAAGGATATTTTTCAATGTATTTTTGCCTATCTTAAACAGGTATGAGTAATGTGTTGTTTTTGTGCAGGACAAAAGGACTTCTAGGTAAAATTATCATTTTTCACGAACCAAAACATCAGAGTCATCTTTTAAGCCCTTTTCTGACTCCTAAAACATGAAAAGATTGCCGAGCGTTTCTTTTACACTCGTTAAAACGGAATTAAAAGACGGTCCCCTTATAGCCCTTTTCTGACCGTAAAAACAGGAAAAGATTGACGGGTTTTTGTCGTTTCAAACTCGATATTGGAAATAAAATGACGTGTCCTTGATTGCTTTTTACTTTTCAGGTCAAAGGCACTAATCATGAAAGTACTCCTTGGTCGCAAGATCAAGCGGTTCTCTCAGGTATTATTTTATACTTTTTCGGGCTTGGGAGACACAACTTTACGAAAAAGTTCAACTTGGAGTCTTCTTTAGTTTTTTCAGACTCTCTAAAATTGAAAAACGCCGAGTTTTTCCTATACTGGACTCGTTAAAATTTCACAGTAAAGGACCTGTTCGATTACAAACAGGAACGGACCACTCCTTCTTAGGGTTCGAATCAAAACTAAGTTGGACTCATCCGAAGGATGAGCTTATAATCAAGCATATGTTATCCTCCTCAAGCTTGTAAAAAATAAAGAGGTACTTGCCAGAAATGGTGGGGGAAAAGAGGGAAGAATGAGCCTATTTGTTATCCTTTGTCACAGAAAAACCTTATTACCACTCTTGAACACGACACTTTTCATTCACCTGGGTTGGGAAATCCTTTGTCTTAAAGTTGATTAAACCGCTTTGAAAGTCTTCAACCGTTTCTGGGTATTAACTTTGGGTCAATCGTCGCGAAGCCATCTGTCGTGTCGTTATGTGTTCAAGAGGTCTCTGCAAATAAACCATTCATATGCAAAATACTTGTCATTCATTTTGACCATCCCTGAGTCAGTCCTTACAACAACATTTCTTCAACTTGAACTATGATTTCGTGTTGTGGGCTTGCCTGCAACGGGTCACTTTCTATCGACATCAGCACATTATCTAGAGAGATGACTTAGAAATCGTCAGTACCTTGAAGTCTGCATGCATCAATTGCAGGTTTCTCGCCTTTGACGACAGTTTACATCATTGACTTTCGATCGAAGGATTCCGTGACATGTTCGACATCAACCCATTCATTCGCATCTCATGGATTGTACTGGGTACTTTGAGAACCATTGACATCACTGGTGGTCTCTCTCACGCTTGTTAACAGTTTACATCATTGACTGGTAATCAAGTGGTTTCTACCATGTTCGACATCAACTCATTTATTCGTATGGATAGAATCGTACCAATTCGGGAAGTAGAAATGAAGACCCTGGATCTAGTTTCCACCATCCAGGCTGCGAGGAGTTTTGTATTCATTATATAGTAGACTAATCATAAACAGATGGCTGCGTCCATACTGTGTCTACATGAGTCTATGATTGTGATGTACTACAAAATCATTCCTGTATCAGAGCAGTAGTTAGATAGTCAATTAGTTAAAGTTTTCAATCTGAGTATGGGAATGCCTACCTCAGCGATGATATGATCTTATATATGTATTTTGTGTTGAATATTTGCAGGTTCTGACCGGGCTCTCCACGAGATAATCCTTGAAATGATAAAGTACTTCACCCTTCCTAGATGATATAAAACCCTAATCTACTACAGGCTTCTCACTTTAGGGGGCAATCTGTTACACTAAAAAATGTCACCATGGCTATTTGCAGTTAGTATGGCTCCATCAACTGTCATACTATCCTCCTTGGCAAGCCTCATACCTCTGCTCTCCATGTCAAACTCCAAAAAAGAGAGAAAGTCATTAAAAATCTATATATCTCTGGGTACGCAGTTTCTCTTAGCCTTACCTGCGTGTACGCACCCCAAGTTCACAATACCTGTGTACTTGTATGCTCTGTCTGTAAAGCAATGGGTGCGTACTCCTGTAAAGGTCAAAAGGCGCAAGTTTCACTCCAAAAAAGTTACTTGTGGTCATTTCTAGAGCATTCTAGAAGCTTGTTTGACGTGTATGAAGCGCCTCCAGATGGTTCATGTATCCCTACCAAAGAGGAACTTATCCCATCAAGAGGGGAGTTATCCCATCCAAAGAGGGGCTTATCCCATTGATGGTGGACCTGAATAACTTCCTCTAGAGCACTATAAATACAGGCATTGGGCCAGAAGGAGGGGAGGTTGAAAGTTGAACATTCCTAAGGCTAGATGCTGCTGGAATTAGGACTTCCTTGTAGAAGCTTGTGAGGAGAGATTCCCATCCTTTCTTGTTTCATTTGGAAGTGGGTGAGCTTATCAAAGTAAAGGAAAACTCTTGTTGGACCCTGGGAGGGACCTGCACAACACCAAGGCTCAGGTTGTAATGGTTTCTTTTGTTTCCTATTAATACAAATAAGTCCATTCTTCTCAACAATTTGGTATTTATGAGTTGTTTCATATACTCCTTGGTCTATATGTTAAATATGTTTTGTTTTATGAGATATTCAGGTGCTATTTAATCGTTTGATTGTTAGTGAATGCAGGTTTCGAAGAGAAGGAGGAGCTCATCCGGATCGACGAGGCTGGACTACTACAACATCGTTGGGTTACAGGTAGGATCTAAACACTTGATTTCTTGTATGATAAATGCATATTTAGAGAAGGATTGCTCTTAATTGTCTTGTTTGTCACTAGAAAGCCTTAAGCTTCTAGGGAGGTTGGTTGTGTCCGCACTATCGACTATTTCTGCATGACAAGGTGCAAACCTTTTTTATAGTGCAAAATTTTAAAAAAATTGCATCTCTCTCTCTCTCTCTCTCTCTCTCTCTCTCTCTCTATATATATATATATATATATATATATATATATATATATATTTCATTTTTTAAATGTATAATTGGATTAAACCCTTGAAAATCTCTTGAATACATGGAATATAATAGCTTAAACATGCACTTCCAACAAATATTTTCTCCTTTCAAAATTGACTCATAATAAAAGGGCCAAAATGTAAAATAATGAAATATGAAATCTTGTAACAATAAGAATTTAATTTTTCAATTACTTTAAATAATATATAGACATTTATTATTACTATTGACATTAAAATAATTTAGTTAAAATAACCATTACTTTATATCTTATTTTCAAGTTGTTATTTAAATAATTTAGTTAAACTAACATTGAGATATTTTATTTATGGATTACATTGTCTATATTAATTTTTTTTTCTATTAATATATTTTTAAATACATTTCAACATTACTTAATTTTATAAATTGAAATATTTTATTTATGATACATATTTTATTTTTTAATTAGTAATAATATTTTTTTAAATATAATACATATCAATTTTATTTTAAGAATTGAATTAATTACATATTTTCCTCTTATAACAAGAATTGAATCTTTTTACTTTAAATTACTTCTTCTCTTAAGAGGAATTGAATTTTTTTATTTTCAATTATTTATTCTCTTTGCACAATAAAATATTTTATTATAGTTCATATATATATATAGATGTTTATGTTTTTTCTTAACTTGATATTAAAATGGTTTATTTATGTATCTAATTGAAATATGAAATTATAAATAATATGAGCTTTATTTTTATTTTCTTTTAACTACTTTAAAGGAATTTTAAAATTTAATATAAAATTATCTTATTTCATATGGACATGGAAATATTTTTTTATTTTTATTCTTTATTTTTAATTTCCAAATAAAAAATCTTAACTTTTCATTACCAAAGTTGTTATGAAACCAGCTCAAGGAAAGATAGAAAATATAGATCGACGCCTTAGAATTCAGCCTCTTCGAGGAGGAAACCTCCCTTACATTACATAAATGAACAATTCTTTGATGATAAAAATGAAAAAACCTCCTTTCTATATATAGGAGTCTAAGGGGTCATAACATAATCAGAGCTGACATAACAATAATAATGTAAGAGCACAATACTAACAATAGTGGGATTCTATGGGGCACAATAGTAACAATATGGGCACTACATGGGCACATCAATATAATAAGTGGGTTGTACTAATAACAATAAGGGGTTACACTAATAACAATAAGGGGTTACACTAGTAGTATAGGGGCCTAACATGCCCCTCTCCTTCAAAAAGTGTTGTCCTCAACGCTTGAGTAATTCTTGATGCTTTTGTATAAAATTCTTGTCCTCCCATGTGGAATCTTCAATTGGTAAGTCCTTCCACTTGATGAGATACTCTGAAATTGATCGATTTCGTAGCTGTCAGGTTCTTGTTTCTGTGACTGCTCCAGGTTCCAATATGATTTTTCCTTCCTCTTCAATTTCTGGCAATATTGTTTGAATTGGGATCTTTTGCAACTTTTGAATAAGTGGCCATACTTCTTCGTCCTTCTTCCATTCATCCCTTGCTTCGTTTATCCAATTTGGTTAGATAATAGAAATATCACAAAACAATTCTTCCACATCCTCATCCTTGAAGAGTCTTCCCATTCGGTAAGGTCGCCATTTTTTAAGTGCATGTAGTATTGCCAACATTTCCTTCTCATAAATAGCTTGCTTGAGATGTAGCAGTAAAAATACCCAATCACCTACATCAAAACATTTTTCACTAGGATGTTGATCTACCTGTTGTTTCATTTGATTTTGCACCGAAGTGGTGTTATCCTTTAAAAGTTGGAGAACTTGTTGTTGATGCTCGATGTGATCTTTCACTTCTTGAACATTTTTCTATGTCCTTCTATCTTGATAGTTTGAGAAGTGGTAATTTCAACCAATGAATTACAAGATATGGTTGGATTCATTTCTTCTTTATCGATGCGATCTTTCACTTTTTCCACCTTTTTCTTCTTGATATGTCCTTCTATCTTTGGAGTTTGAGGAGTGGTAATTCTTACCAATGCTTTACAAGATATGGTCTAATTCATTTCTTCTTTCTCTGGGGTGGGGTCCCAGCGTATATCTTCTTCTTTTGATGTTTCTTGATCCTTTTCTTCCTCCTCTTCATATTCTATGTAAAATAATTTCTTCTCAGCACACTTATGACCTTTAGTGCATTTGCTATCACAATTGTAACAAAGCCCTTTTTCTCTTTTTTCTTCCAATTGTTGCGGTGTAACCCTTGTAGGTTGTGGAAGGCTAGGAGAAACAACACTTCCATCTTTATAGTTGTGAGGTGTATGCTTCCTGGTTTCCATAATTTTTCTTTCCACTATGTCACAAAGCCATTTTACTCTTTCCAATTGCTGTGGTGTTGCTCTTTGTATCCTCATAATGTGCTATCATTTCCTCCATGAAAATTGACCACGTAACAAGTTGTTTACGAGAACAAAGCCCTTCATACCATAAAAATTGATCCGGTTCTAAATATGAAGATGCAATACATACCTTTTGTAATAGTGTTACACCATGTAGATCAAAATATTGCTCCATCTGAAGTATCCAATTTATTGGATCCTTGCCATCAAACTTCCTCATCTTGCTTTTTCTTGATTTTAGGAGCTCGATCTTGAAATGACTGTAACTCTGTACTTTCGGATCTTTAAGTTCTAAAATTGCAACCTGTAGTAGCCCTCTATGTCCTCTTTCCAATGCCACCAGTCTGATCCAAATTGGATTCTCCAAGAAAGAGTTATGCACAATCTCCCAAGATGACCTGATTATAGACCTTTCCAGAAGAGCAAACTTGTATGAAGTGCCACATGTCACTGTTTCAACCTTTGGCTCTAAAAAATATATGCAGGAAACTACCATCCGTCCTCTTTCTGTACCTTCTTACGCATTTTCAATCCGATGCTCAGAGAGAAAGTTATGATGATTTTCCCAGGGTCACCTGTTTGGAATTTAATTCAGGAGTCTTCAAAAACACCAATTTCCTCAGATCATATCTCTGCAACTATAGCGCGAAAAGCTCTGAAATTTGAACCCAAGCTTCAGTGTGATCTCGTCTCAAACGGGTTTTTTTTAGCTTCTGAAACTTCGAAGAAAAAAAGTTATAGCTAAAATTCCACGATGACCTGTTTGGAGCAGCGAAACCCTAGAATCCAAAGCTCTAATACCAAATGTTATGAAACCAGCTCAAGAAAAGATAGAAAATATAGATCAACGCCTTAGAATTCAGCCTCTTCGAGGGGGAAACCTCCTTTACATTACATAAATGAACAATTCTTTGATGATAAAAATGAAAAGACCTCCTTTCTATATATAGGAGTCTAAGGGGTCATAACATAATCAGAGCCGACATAACAATAATAATGTAAGGGCACAATAATAACAATAGTGGGATTCTATGGGGCACAATAGTAACAATATGGGCACTACATGGGTACATCAATATAATAAGTGGGTTGTACTAATAACAATAAGGGGTTACACTAATAGTATAGGGGGCTAACAAAAGTGTACAAAAAAATTACATAGAGTAGATGCCCCTAGTCATTTCAAAAAATTGTTTTGTAATTCCACCAAAAAATAAAGCAGACAACCATATAAGAGTTCAACCCATATGTTGAGAAATATAACAGTCCATCATACATCTCAAAACAAATTGTGGCCATAGTCTATGTGTTATGAAACCATCTCAAGAAAAGATAGAAAAGATAGATCAACGCCTTAGAATTCAGCCTCTTCGAGGGGGCAACCTCCTTTACATTACATAAATGAACAATTCTTGGATGATTCAAATGACAAAACCTCCTTTTCTATATATAGGAGTCTAAGGAGTCACAATATAATCCAGCCGACCTAACAATAATAATATAAAGCCACAAAAATAACAATAGAGGGATTCTATGGGGCACAGTAATAACAATATGGGGGCAATAGGGGCACAACAATATTAATAAGGGGTATAACTACAATAGTAATGGGGTAATAACTAGTATTATAGGGACCCAACATGCCCCTCTCCTTCAAAAAAGTGTTGTCCTCAACGCTTGAGTAGTTCTGGATACTTCTGCATAAAATTTTCATCCTCCCATGTGGAATCTTCAGCGGATAAGTTCTTCCACTTGATAAGATACTCTAAAATTGATCGATTTCGTAGTTGTCGAGTTCTTGTTTCTGTGACTGCTTCCAGTTCCAATATAATTTTTCCTTCCTCGTCAAGTTCTGGCAATATTGTTTGAACTGGGAGCTTGTCACCTATAACCTTCTTTAAACATGAAACATGGAAAATTGGTGCAATCGAGAAGCTGCAGGAAGCTCCAATTTGTATGCCATAGTACCAATCTTTTGCAACACCTTGTACGGACCATAATACTTTGGTGATAATTTATTATCCTTCTTAGCTTGCTTGAGGGACATTTGCTTATATGGTTGTAGCCGTAGGAATACCCAATCACCTACATCAAAACTTCTTTCACTGCGATGTTGATCTGCCTGTTGTTTCATTCTATTCTGTGCCAACACGAGGTTATCCTTTAAGAGTTGGAGGACTTGTTTTTGATGTTCGATGTGATGTTCCACTGCCTGAACCTTAGAATTTTCTCTTAAATATGATGTGATGGATGGTGGTTGATACCCATAAAGTGCCATAAATGGGGTCATTTTTGTTGCTGTATGGAAGGAAGTGTTATACCACCATTCAGCCAGAGGCAACCATTTGACCCATTGTGTCTGTTTATCAGATACAAAGCAACGAAGATATCCTTCCAAACATTTGTTTACTATCTCAGTTTGCCCATCAGATTGAGGATGATAAGATGAGCTATGAGCTAACTGAGTACCAAGAC
Organism: Pinus tabuliformis; assembly: GCA_031772625.1. NCBI lineage: Eukaryota > Viridiplantae > Streptophyta > Pinopsida > Pinales > Pinaceae > Pinus > Pinus tabuliformis. The sequence continues at coordinate 1,483,484,692 of CM062819.1, read as the reverse complement.
AAGAAAATAATTATGTCCAAAAATTTCCAGTGAAAATGGGATCTCTGTCACTTACAATAATCTTTGGGTTTCCATGTAGCTTTTGAATTGTTTCCATAAATGCAGTAGAAACTGTACTGGCTTTAAATGGATGTGATAATGCACAAAAGTGTGCATACTTGGTAAGTCTGTCAACTACCACCATGATGACACTCTTTCCCTCAGACTTGGGTAAACCTGTGATAAAATCCATTGAAACCTCCTCCCAACGTTGGCTTGGAATGGATAAAGGTTGTAATAGACCCGGTGTCTTAATTGTTTCAACTTTATTTTGTTGGCAAACCAAACATTCCACCACAAACTTTTGAATATCTGATTTAAGGCCATCCCAAAAAAATTCCTTCTTAACCCTGTGGTAAGTTTTTAAAAATCCTGAGTGCCCTCCTAAGGGAGAAGTGTGCAATTCCATAAGAATCTTTTGTTTTAGCTGGGAATTCTTACAGAGGTATAAGCGATCTTTGTACCATAACGAATCATTTTGCCAGCTAAATGTATCAGACATACTGGAATCTTGTTGTAACTTTCGAATAAGTGCCCACACTTCTTCGTCATTCTTCCATTCCTCCCTTGCTTCATTTATCCAATCTGGTTGGATAATAGAAATGGTGCACAACAATGCTTCCACATCCTCATCCTTTCTTGAGAGTGCATCTGCCACCACATTTTGCTTCCCTTTTTTGTAGATGATTTCAAAGTCATAACCCAACATCTTTGTGACCCACTTTTGTTGCTCTTCAGAGGATAATCTTTGTTCTAAAAAGTATTTAAGGCTATCATGATCCGTTTTTACCTTGAAGTGTCTTCCCATTAGGTAGGGTCGCCATTTCTTAAGTGCATGGAGTATTGCCAACATTTCCTTCTCATAAATAGCTTTGCTTAAAAACTTTCCCTTGATTGGACGACTTTCAAAAGCAATGGGTCTTTCATCTTGCATTAGAACAACACCAATTCCATTTCCTGAAGCATCACATTCCACAATAAAGGTTTTTGTGAAGTCCGGTGTAGCTAAGACCGGTGCTTGGCACATTGCCTCTTTAAGATGTTCAAAGGCCTTTGTTGCTTCCGGAGTCCATGAAAATGCATCTTTCTTCAATAATGTTGTTAGAGGTGCTGCTATTCTCCCATAATTCTTAACAAACTTGCGATAATACCCTGTCAACCCGAGAAATCCTCGCAGATGCTTTATGGATGTGGGGATTTTCCATTCCTTAATGGCTTTAATTTTGCTAGGGTCTACCTTAACTCCTTCATGAGATACAATATGACCCAGATATTCCACCTCTTGGACTCCAAAGAAACATTTGGATCTTTTTGCATATAATTGTTTCTCCTCCAATAGTTGTAGCACCCTGTCAACATGTTCAACATGATCCTTCCAAGACTTGCTGTAGATTAGTATATCATCAAAAAATACTAACACAAATTTTCTAAGGAATGGTTTGAAAATTGAATTCATCAAACCTTGAAATGTTGAAGGTGCATTGGTAAGGCCAAAAGGCATGACCAAAAATTCATAATGACCCTCATGAGTTCTAAATGTTGTTTTCGGAATGTCTTCAGTCTTCATTCTGATTTGATGATATCCTGAACGAAGATCCAACTTGGTGAAGTAAATTGATCCATGCAATTCATCCAGTAATTCATCAATGACAGGAATGGGGAACTTATCTTTAATAGTGAGCTTGTTGAGCTCCCTATAATCCGGACACATGCGCCATGATCCATCCTTCTTGTGCACCAATACTACTGGAGCAGAGAAAGAACTTTGACTCGGTTGAATTATACCAGCCTCTAGCATTTCTGCAACCATACGTTCAATTTCACTCTTTTGGACATAGGGATATCTGTACGGCCTGATGTTTGGAGGAACACTTCCTGGAATCAGATGAATAGCATGATCATGATCACGCATAGGTGGGAGACCTTTGGGAGTCTCAAATACCTTGGAATGATTGTCCAGGACTTTTTGGAGATCTGGAGAAATAGATGATTCCGATGTGGAAACATCTAGCGAACATAATTGTGCAATTACACCTCTTTGCTCCTTTTTTAGAAGCTTTGTCATACCATTAGAGCTGATTATCTTTCCTGGTTTCCCTGCAATACCCCTTAATTCAACTTCCTTTCCTTCCGTAGAAAATTTGATGAAAAGTTCTTGAAAATTAAAAGCTATTGTACCCAAGGATTGTAGCCATTGGACTCCTAGTACAACATCAGCACCTCCCATTGGAATGGAAAGCATTGGGCTAGTCAATACATATTCTCCCATGGATAGCTTGATATTATGGCACTTTCCAGAGCAATTTATTGTTCCTCCATTTGCAATCATCACTTGACACTCTGGTGCTGGATATAGGAAGCAATTCAATTCTTTTGCTACCTTACAATGAATAAAATTGTGGGTGCTTCCTGAATCAATCAACACTATTACCTTTTTCTTCTTGATTTGTCCTTCTATCTTGATGGTTTGAGGAGTGGTAATTCCCGCCAATGCATTACAAGATATGGTCGGATTTATTTGTTCTTCATCTAGGCTTTGTTCCTGGAGTATATCCTCTTCTTTTGACCTTTCTTGCTCCTTTTCTTCTTCCTCTTCACAATCTATGTAGAATAATTTCTTCTCAGCACACTTATGACCTTTAGTGTATTTGCTATCACAACTGTAACAAAGCCCTTTTGCTCTTTTTTCTTCCAATTGTTGTGGTGTCAACCTTATAGGTTGTGGAAGACTAGGGGCAACAACACTTCCGTCTTTATAGTTGTGAGTGGTATGCTTCCTGGTTGCCATAATTTTGCTTTCCATTTTTCTTGCTAACCTGAATGCCTTCTCTAATGAATCAGGTTCCCAAAGGCGAACATCATGTTGGATATTATCCTTTAAAGACCCTATGAACACATCAATCCTATGCTCCTCTGGAATATATTTTACCCTTATGTTCAATTTTTGGAACTCCTCAATGTGCTCCATTATTGAACCCTTTTGTTTGAGACTTATCAATTGGCTAAAAAAAGTGTTGCTTTTTGTATCCTCATAATGTGCTATCAATTCTTCCGTAAAAATTGCCCAAGTGATAAATTGTTTACGAGAGCAAAGCCATTGATACCATACAAACTGATTTGGTTCCAAATATAAAGTTGCCATACGTACCTTTTGTGTGTTTTGCACATTATTGAGATCGAAGAATTGCTCCATCTGTAATATCCATGTTGGAGGATCCTTGCCATCAAACTTCCTCATATCGATTTTTGGAATATGGTGGGTCTTCGATCCAACATTAGAATCTATGGAATCATGATTAACATTTCTTTTGTTCTCATCATGAGTTTCCTTTACTACCCTTTCACCATTAATGACCCTTTCTTGTAGCAACTTCTTCAATTCTTCCATGTCTATCTTCAAATCTATCTTCAAATCGTCCATCTTAGCTTCTACGCCTTTCTTTAAACAATCCATCTTAGCTTCTACGCCTTTCTTTAAACCATCCATCTTAGCTTCTACATCTTTCTTTAAACCATCCATCTTAGATTCTGTTCCTTTTTGTGCAAGTGACACTTGTTGCACTTGGTCTCGTAATTTTGCTATATCATGTTGCATTTCTTCCTCTTCTTCATAAGTCATGCTAGAGCTTTCAGGTTGCTTACTAGGTGTTTGCATTTTATTTCCTCGGGGCATAAATTACCGATAATAATGCTTTACTATGCCCTTTGAATTCCTTCAAACCAAGCTTACGCAAAAATTTAAAAAAAAACTACACACCTTTTTTCACTTTGTAGAAGCCTGATATTGAATCTGATGTATCTCTGTAATTTCGAATCATCCAGTTCTGAAATTGTGATCTGCAGTAGCCTTCTGTGTCCTCTTTCCAATGCCACTAGTCTGATCCAAATTGGATTCTCCAAGAAAGAGTTATGCACAATCTCTCGTAGTGACCTGATTATAGACTAGTTTAGTAGAGCGAACTTGTATGAAGTGCCACATGTCACTGTTTCGACCTTTGACTCTGAAAAATATATACAAGAAAGCTACAATCCATTCTCTTTCTGTACCTTCTTACGAAATTTCAATCTGATGCTCAGAAAGAAAGTTATGACGATTTTCCCCCGGTCACCTTTTTGGAATGTAATTCAGGAGTCTGCAAAAAGACCAACTTCCTCAGATCATATCTCCGCAAATATAGCGCAAAAATCTCTGAAATTCGGACCCAAGGTTCAGCGCGGTTTCTTCTCAAATGGGTTTTTTTTGCAACTTCTGAAACGTCGTAGAAAAAAATTTATAGCGAAAATGCCACGATGACCTATTTGGAGCAGCAAAACCCTAGAATCCAAAGCTCTAATACCAAATGTTATGAAACCAGCTCAAGAAAAGATAGAAAAGATAGATCAACGCCTTAGAATTCAGCCTCTTCGAGGGGCCAACCTCCTTTACATTACATAAATGAACAATTCTTGGATGATTCAAATGACAAAACCTCCTTTCTATATATAGGAGTCTAAGGAGTCACAATATAATCCAGCCGACCTAACAATAATAATATAAAGCCACAAAAATAACAATAGAGGGATTCTACGGGGCACAGTAATAACAATATGGGGGCAATAGGGGCACAACAATATTAATAAGGGGTATAACTACAATAATAATGGGGTAATCACTAGTATTATAGGGACCCAACACTATGTTGTATATTTCTGACATAATATCTCAAAAAATTTCTCTGTGAAGTTGAGATAAAGTGCAAAAATTGAGATCATTTGTACATATAAAAAGGTGTTGTTGTTGCTTATACGATTAATCTGCAATAAAAGATGGGTGCATATATTCCAATATCCTTCCATCCGCCTATTCTAAAACCTACCAGGAACCTAAATGTTGTCTAGATCCCTCCTTAGATAGGACATCTGCCTTAGTATTACATTCCCTATAAATGTGACAACAAGATACACTGTCAAAACATTACTTGAGTATAGGAGTAAGTGTGTGTTTGTGGAAACGTCGTGTAGAGTTGAACCAATTGATAATGTTCAGTGAATCACTAAATATTTGAAGTGGCTGACAATGATGATCTCTATCCTGGCAGTTTTATTTATAACTGAGAGTGAGTGAAATATTTTTATCATATCTCCTTTGTTTTGGGTTGTAATATCAACAACCAAGCATAGTTAGGGTGGGACTAAATTTTATAATGTTTTTAAACAAAAGTAACCAAACATGTATATTTTTTTTTATTTTGATTATAGCTGACATTATTTTTTAATTTAAAGAATATTCTAATTTTATTTTAAAAGGGACACGTTTCAACTCCACGTTGAGCAATAAGGAATTATATATTGCCCTAAAATGAGCCTCCTAGCTCAACCAATATAGATCTATCTTAACCATGAATCTAGAAAGGAATTATATATTGCCCTAAAATGAGCCTCCTCACTCAACCAATATAGATGTATCTTAACCATGAATCTAGCAAGAACACGGAGGGATCAAATCCCTTAAGGTGCAAACTTTTTTTTATAGTGCAAAACTTTAAAAATTTGCACCCCTCATGATGGTTAAGATGAATCTCTCTCTCTCTCTCTCTCTCTCTCTCTCTCTCTCTCTCTCTCTCGATATATATATATAGATAGATCCTTTGTATTGGGTTGTAATATCAACAACCAACCATGGTTAGAGTGGGACTACATTTTATAATATTTTTAAGCAAAATTAACCAAATATGTATATTTGTTTTTATTTTGATTATAGCCGACATTATTTTTTAATTTAAGGAATATTTTATTTTTATTTAAAAGGGGTCTGTAGAGACATCTTATGTAACCTTTATTTTCTTGAAAATCTAATGAAAGAATTTTGAATGACTAAATATATATATATATATATATATATATATATATATATATATATATAGATATATATATACTTTTAAATAATATATAAATGTAAATTTTTGACATTGAAATAATATATATATATATATATATATATGGGGGTTAGTTTTACTTAAAAGTTTCATAAAACGTAGTCTCACTCTAACTGTACTTGCTTTATTGGTTTTTGATACTACAACCCAATACAAAGGAGATATGGTAAAAATATTTCACTCCCATTCAGTCATAAATATAATCTTTCCACATACATATGAAATAAGATAATTTTATATCAACTTTTAAAATTATTTTAATGTAATTAAAACAAAAAACAAATAAAGTTGATATTATTTGTATTTTCATAAACCATTTTAATATCCATGTTAACTAATTGATTTTAAATATAAATTTTATAAAACACACACAAATATGTATGTGAACAACAATAAAATATTTCAGTGTACAAAGAGAAGATGTGTAATTATTTCAATTTTTGATATGAAATAGTAATTAAAAAAATCAAATGTGCATCATAAATAAAATATTTCAATATATAAAATTAAGTAATATTCTGATTTTTCCTCTGAAAAAAAAATTAAGTAATATTGAAATGCATTTCAAAATATATTAATAGAAAATGAATATATATATATAGAGAGAGAGTCTTAATCATTATCTATGAAGTCCCTAGAGGGATGCAATTTTTTAAACTTTTGCACTCCATGGTTAAGATGGATCTATATTAGTCTAAATTTCAACTATTATGAATTATTTGTATAAAGGGAAAATTGTGTGTGTATGTGTAAGAGACCCAGTAAAATTCATTTACACATTTTTGATCAATATTGAAAACAAGATGAATGGCTTCACACCAAAGATATGCCAAGATGTGACATATCTAAATTTTTTTTACATTTCAATACAAAACATATACACATAGTCTTCTAAACTTGTCAAATCAATAATATTTCATAATAACAAAAAAACATTAAATTAAATCAATTCGATAATTGAGAAATAAATATCACTAATCACTCTAGAAGAATAAATACATGTGAACTACAATTTATACCATAACGATAATTACACTATTGTCATCTTTCAACAACAAGAATAGGAATACATGTGAACTACAATTTATACCATAACGATAATTACACTATTGTCATCTTTCAACAACAAGAATGGGAATAATAGGAATAGTAACGGTTTATTTAGAGGGATCATAATATATGCAAATAAAGTAAACCAAATCAAATTCATTCACACATTTTGATTAATGCCAAGAGCAGGATTAATGGCTTCACACCTAAAATATGATAAGATGTAGCATATCTTGGCCTTTTCTATTTTAAGACAAAATATGTGCACATAACTTGTTAAAGAAGTTGTCAAATAATGATCTTTCATAATTAAGATGAAGATGTTTCAAACAATGGCCTTTCATAATTAAGAAGGAGCATATGTTGGCTTTATAATTAAGATAAAGATGTGTCAAACAATGACCTTTTATAATTAATAGGTAGCATATTTTGTCTTTTTTTATTTGAAGACAAAATATGTGAATATAACTTTTTGGACGACTTTTGTCAATAACAATAAGAGACAATTAATCCAATCAATTGATTAAATGAGAAATAAATATTAACATTTAATTTAGAATAATAAATACATGTGAATTACACAATCTACATTTCCTAAAAATTATAACGATGGTAAAAATCATAATGACACTTACACTATATTATCTATTATCTTATCTATTATCTTTCAGAGTTAAAACTATATATATATATATATATATAACCAAATCAAATTCATTCATATATTTAAATTTATACCATGTAATCATTCAAGAAAAACATTTGCAAAAATTGTCAAACCTTCACAACAACCATGCTCTGATACCACACTGATCTAAAATTAAAAATTGAAGGTTTTTTGTAAATTTTTGCAATCTAATTTATGTCTTATGGGCAATGGATCGAAATTGCAAAAGCACAGAAACTTGGTAAACTTAGTTAAGTTTTGTACATTTTAACAATGAAAAATAGACAACTTGCAACATCACAAAACAACAATTCGATGACAAAGTTCACCCCTCCTAGGCTACATCTTCAGGTCTAGCTTCCAATTTTGGCCCTTTATATTATATGATTAAATTTGAAATGACATCAACATACAATACACAAATTGCAAAAATCACATTGCCATTATGTCCAGGACACCCAAACACCCCTGTGTAGGCTCTTCTTGGGCTCAAAAAGGTTAAAAAATAGTCAAGTTAGGCCTCCTTCATTTACCTGCTAACTATCCTGCAAAATTAACCCTCTGTCAAAACTGGCAACAAATTCTAATATTGGTGGCATTGCATAGCAACATTTTCACGCGGGTTCGGAAACAATTCCGCTGAAAAAGATGCAATTTGTCGAATGATTAAATGTGCCAATAGGGACATGCCCCTATTCCTCCACCCCTTGGTCTGGTCACGTGAAAACTATATGACTAGGGGTGTGGGCTAGAGGCCATGTGCCCATTCACCATATGCTCTTGGTTGTGTGCAAATATCTGCACTATATGTCGACGATTATATGTATTAAATGGGACCTAGGGTTGGGCCAACTCCCTGCCCCTTCCACATTTCGTTCCACAGTTATGTGTAGTTCCATAAGACTCACGATTGGGTCAATCGAGTGAACCCACCGGCCTGGTCCCCTCCCAAAACCGCTAACCATTCCATGTTAAATAAAAATAAACCAAATAGTATTAATAAGAATCAACGTTGTCGCGACAATGGAACGGATGGTTAGTTGGTAGGGGTCATGGGGTCGAACCCCATTGAGGTCGATTTGTCCATAACAAAAAATATAGCCCATAAAACAAAGTCACGTGGTGGCCTCCCATAAGGCCACGTGGTAGTCTTTCATTAGGCCAAGTGGTGGCCTATGGTTGACCTAACAACAATCACCACAACCAATAGAAACTTGCCACTTATCATGTCCTAATTAGTCCTCTAAAAATTGTATTGCACAATCACCTGCTGATGTCACCATACAATTTGCCCAGTCAGCTTCCCAGTCAACCCTACAAGTTGATTTTTTAGTTGTCTGCTGAAAACTTCAGAATCTGATAACTTTCTCATACAATGTCAGATTGAGGCGATTCAAGTGTCATTGGAATTAGAACAATGAGAACTACGTTTTAGCACTATCTTTAGGAGAATTTGAGTAATTTTATTTTTTTAGCATATTTTTTACCCTCTGGATCACATATACAAAATTAAAATATTAGCTCCAACTATATTGCTTATCTAGATCCTGGAATACCAATGGTATATGCACCATATTATTTAAAAAGACAATAATTCTATATGAAATTATACAAATGTATAGATATTGTATGTGTGTTTCTCAATGCTAGAATTTCATTACTTATACAATTATATCAATGTTTAGAATATAATTCCCTCACAAGAGGTAATAAACACACTTCAAAAAAAATTAACTCCACATCAAGTTTCTTAGTCTTGATAATCACTTTGCTTTTATTTTAAAGCATGGTCTAATAGAAATTGAAATATAGTTTCACCCTTGATCCAGAGGCTAAGAAGAAGGTTTTCCCTGCATGTGTGTATAACAAAATGAAAACACGTCTCTGAAAAAAGAATTTAATCTCAATTACTATCCATGATGTTGGTCTAAGCTTGTGGGCCAAATATAAATTGAAAGTAAATTTTTTTTTTAAAGTAAACAGAAAGGGCAAAAAACATATAAATCCAACTATCGTAAACTCAACAATAACTATTTTGGACCTAAAACCTAAAATGTAAATGGGGTTTGCCTAGGTATTAACATAATTAACTCACTTGATAGAATCAAAATACACTTTGTTATCCATTCATTTTCATAATCAAATTCAATATGTAATATTCTTTGTTATTAAACCAAATGAAACAAATTGTATAGTTGTGTTTATGATTGTATATATGTGTTTTTCTTGTTATTAATTATCAAAAATTTAATTGAGCAAACATATTCAATATTAACTGACATATATTTAATGTAATGTTGCGTACAACATTTTCCTCATATACATATTCAATATTTGTTGACATATATTTTTAAAAAAAATTGAATGTAACTGACAACATCTCCTCATATACTAGATTGTAGAGCGTCTCTCAACATTATATGTTTGTGTGTGTTTTCTAAAGTTGATATTAAAATAAATTAGTTAACATGGATATTAAAATGGTTTATTTACCTATCCAATTAAAATATAAAAATATAAATAATATCAATTTTATTTGTTTTTTGTTTCAATTACTTGAAAAAAAACAAAAATTAAAGCGTTTCTCTTTGAAATTAACTCTCCTCTAATCCTTGTTGTCATTGCTATGCACCATCAGATTAGGTGTTAGATGATTGAAATCTTGCCCTCCGTTGATCTCATAACAGACTCCTCATAACCAACTCCTTACCGCTCAACTGACTGGCTCATTAATTTTTCAGTTGCGTCCCGACTACCCTCACCGTCCCATCCTGGATAAGACCTAACCGAACACGCTCACTCTTTCTTGCCAAGTCTTGCTCAAAGTGGCATTGTTTCTTCTTCTTCTTTTGTGGATGGATTCAAATGAGAACCAGTTTAAAGCAGCATAAACCCTATGTGGCATCTAAGACTTGTCGCGTGAGGTGGTTTATTTAGCTCGTTGTTCCTGTTCCAAATTCGGTTCAGGGTCGACCAACACCTTTTTAAGAAACATAAAATCCAGCTTAGTTCAGCCCGGTCAAGCACTCTCTACGTGGCGTGCATGATTAGCTATCTTGCCCAACATCCTTGTTAGTTCGAGAGCCAAAGGTAGGTTAATTGTCTTTAGCAATTGTCAAATATTTCCAAGGTAGGTCATCAGTTATTGATGTCTCATTTTATTTTTTGAAAGGTTATTGGAAGTGAATTATGTGCGTGATTGTGCAGAAAATCGTGTTGGAGGTGGGCCTAAACTGCGAAAAATGCAAATGGAGGGCCATGAAAACGGTTGCAGGGATTGAAGGTAATCTTTGGCTTTATTTGATATGTGCGCACTGCGGGGTTAATGTAAAGTAGTTTACAGGATACTAAAATAACTGTAATTGGAGATGCGAATCCTATGTGCCTTACGACTAGTCTCAAAAAATTTGGGTTCGTAGATATGGTGAGCATCGGATCTTCTAAATAGGCGCAAAATAAATCCTGAAATGCAGCCCCAAAATGAGCCTTCAGGAAACATGTGGGAGGCATCAAAACATAATTTATGTTAGGTCATTCTTCAACTAGTGGTGGTTGTTGCAGCGGCTACGGTTATTTCTGGCGTGACAAGAACCCCCAACGCCTTCTGCATTATGTGACTTTCGTACCAAGGATTTTGCCGATTTGCGAAAGAACTGGGCGGTTTCAATGATGTTGCGTCAAAGTAGGTTTTGGCATTTCATTTGTGGCCTCCTCAAGACACGGATCTCAGAATTCCGTTTGTAGGTTTTGGCATGTCATTTGTGGCCTCCTCAAGACACGGATCTCAGAATTCCGTTTGTACCTCTCACGCTTGGCTATATATAAGATTCAATAATTTGTTTGGCTACGCTTATCTGTTTTCTCCGCATTGTGCACGTAACTTCTAATTATTATTAATTTATAACTGATTATTATTACTTCATATGGCTTTTGATGATAGAAAAATTTCAGTTAAATATTTTGTTCAAGGGCGTTTAAATGCAGTAGTATATTTTTTTATATATATTTTGGAGTGTGAGTTGTTTAACGAATAGAGACGCTTTTCGGTGGTCAAAACCCTGGTGTGATGACAGAGTTTTAGCTTCCATTGAAGCGTTCAAAGAAATTCGTTTTCTTCCAAATTTGAGCAGAAGCGTGGATTCATGGTGAGTATAAACTTGTTTTTAGTGATTTTGAATGGTGTTGTGAGTATAAACCTATTTTTAGTGATTTTGAATGGTGCAACTTTTATTCTTTGCTGGTTAAGCCTCGATGTTTTGTGAATTTATTAGTGTCATAGTTTCAATCTGTCATAATGTTGCATTGACAGTGGAATCTTTGTCCTTTAACTAGACTTATGTTATCTTTTGGTAACTCTCTAGATTCAAAAATGGAGAATTGGTTCTCGGATGAGGTGATGGTTGATTCAAAGGGCCTTGGAAAAGTCAAGAAGTAGATCAATCAAGGGGTTTCAATCACAGATTCGCGGAATAGACCAACAACTGAAAGAAAAAAATGTATTACAATTACTTCAATGCTTCTTTGGGGTGGGGTGAAAAGGAAAATAATTTTGTTTTGGGATTAGACAATGTTTCTGATATGGAAATCTTTTTATTTGGCATCCATGTACTACTTGTTCCCTCGGGGTATTGGTGTTCCTGGCCCCTTCGCTAGCCGAAAATGCATCTGGTTGAGCTTAGTTTCTAGCATTCCATTTAGTTCAATCCCATTCAAACCCATGTGGGTATGGAATTGGTGTTCCTAGCCCCTTTGCTAGCCGAAAATGCATCTGGTTGAGCTTAGTTTCTAGCATTCCATTTAGTTCAGTCCCATTCAAACCCATGTGGGTATGGAATTCCTGGCCCCTTCGCTAGCCGAAAATGCATCTGGTTGAGCTTAGTTTCTAGCATTCCATTTAGTTCAATCCCATTCAAACCCATGTGGGTATGGAATTCCTGGCCCCTTCGCTAGCAGAAAATGCATCTGGTTGAGCTTAGTTTCTAGCATTCCATTTAATTCACTCCCATTCAAACCCATGTGGGTATGGAATATTCCAGGTCATTTTAAATAAACTTTTCTCCCAAAAATACATATATTTACCCACATAAATTCTTATACAACAAACTACACTTTACAGTGATTTTAATAAAAAATAATTATCTAACCTTAAAAAGTATCTGGTTGAGCTTAGTTTCTAGCATTCCATTTAGTTCAGTCCCATTCAAACCCATGTGGGTATGGAATTCCTGGCCCCTTCGCTAGCGGAAAATGCATCTGGTTGAGCTTAGTTTCTAGCATTCCATTTAATTCAGTCCCATTCAAACCCATGTGGGTATGGAATATTCCGGGTCATTTTAAATAAACTTTTCTCCCAAAAATACATATATTTACCCACATAAATTCTTATACAACAAACTACACTTAAAGTGTGGGCAATATTTCTTTAATTAATCAAATTTCTTTTCAAAAGTATAAAAACGTCAAGTCTTTTTAAATCGAGTTGTTAATATCCTTTGATATAAAGCATGATACGATATCTTTACATGCATGTTAAATGTTTCATGCTTTAAGTATTGATGAAATATCTTTAATGTTGTTTTTTCATTTGACATAGATTAATTAACATGAGATAATTAGTTATTTTTTAAAATCTATTTATTTTAAATATTAAGAAAATATCTTTTATGTTTTTTAATGTAAATTAGGTATTTTTTTAAAATATCGTTTTCTCATTCTTATTTCTAATATTTATTCCTAGATACTAATGTAATAATATTTATTTACTAATACAACCACATTAAAAATATTAATGTGGTTGATATAGAAGGCTCCATAAATATAACAAAAAAACTATTGCAACACGAACAATGCCTTACCAATCCACACATTCACTTGATTAACTATGTATAAAAAAAATTATGGGTCAATTTTAACTTGAGAAGCAAAAAAATTACACATCTTATTGTAAAATGGACCATTTTGCTAAATAAAATTTTCTTATATATTAATTTCCCCATCTAATTAGAAGATGAACTTATTAGAATTGGAATAATCTCAAATCCCATGAATCTAAAAGAATTACACAACTTATTGTAAAATTAATTTCCCCATCTAAATAGAATATGAACATATTAGAATTGGAATAATCTCAAATCCCTAGGGAATTAACTATTGCAACACAAAGAATGCCTTACCAATCCACACATTTTCCTGATTAACTATGTATAAAAAAATTATGGGTCAACTTTAATTTGAGAAGCAAAAAGAATTACACATCTTATTGTAAAATGGACCATTTTTCTAAATAAAATTTTCTTATATATTAATTTCCCCATCTAATTAGAATATGAACTTATTAGAATTGGAATAATCTCAAATCTCATGAATCTAAAGGAATTACACATCTTATTGTAAAATGAACCATTTTGCTCAATAAAATTTTCTTATATATCAGTGCCATATCAATTGAAAAAGGGCCTACTTGTGTTTGCATCCCGATTCTTCCTATGGTGCATGATTCTTCCTATGGTGCATGACTGGACAAGGATGTTGATTAGATTTTTCGAGTGTGGAGATGAATAAGCTCAGGGTACTAGAATTGTTGCAGTAGAAGCAGCAGGTGATTTTGTTGAAAGAGTTGAATACAACACCACATCTTTAGAGGCGGAATGGTTGTTAGAATATAGGTAACAGAGGATTTTGTATTGGCTACCATGCCCATGTTGTAACATCTTTAGAGGTGGAATGGTTGTTAGAATATAGGTAACAAAGGATTTTGTATTGGCTACCATGCCCATGTTGTAATTTATTGTTGTAGCCTTCATATCATGAAGATTCCAGTATATTTATATGAGGTGTTTGACATTTCCTTCTTTTAGGAAGATATGTTTATGTAAATAAAGAGCTAAGATGGCTCCATTGGTTGTATGGTTGCACCTACCTCTTATACTTTTTCATGTTACAGTAAGTGGAAGAATCAGCTCTCTAGCATGAAGCCTATTTTCCAAGTATTTATATTGTTCTTTTTCATGGTAATAAATGTTAATTGAATGATCTTTGACATTCTAAATATATAATTTTGAAACATTATAATGTTGTGCAGAGATTGCATCTATTTGAGTATTTATATTGTTCTTTTTCATGGTAATAAATGTTAATTGAATGATCTTTCACATTCTAAATATATAATTTTGAAACATTATAATGTTGTGCAGAGATTGCATCTATTTGAGTATTTATATTGTTCTTTTTCATGGTAATAAATGTTAATTGAATGATCTTTCACATTCTAAATATATAATTTTGAAACATTATAATGTTGTGCAGAGATTGCATCTATTTGAGTATTTATATTGTTCTTTTTCATGGTAATAAATGTTAATTGAATGATCTTTGACATTCTAAATATATAATTTTGAAACATTATAATGTTGTGCAGAGATTGCATCTATTTTACAAGACACTTCAAGCTACTAGTTCCTTTTCTACCACCTTACGGCATTTTGGTGCAAATGCTAGTATAAAATTATCTTATTTCATATGGACATGAATTTTCTTATTTATAATTGAGAGTGAGAGTGAAATATGTTTACCATATCTTCTTTGTATTGGGTTGTAATATAAAAAACCAATAAATCAAGTATAATACTATGTTTTATAATACTTTTAAGTAAAACTAAACAAATATGTATATATATATATATATATATATATATATATATATATATATATATATATATATATATATATATATATACATCATTAATTATAGCCGACATTATTATTTAATTTAAAGAATATTTTATTTTTATTTTTATTTCAAAAGGGACACGTCAACTCCATGTTGAGCACAGATGGAATTACACATCACCTTCATACTAGGTTGTAGAATGAGTCCATATTAACCACAGAACTAGGAAGAGCCAAGAGGGATCAAATCCCTTGAGGTAAAAACCTTTTTCATAGTGCAAACTTTTAAAAAAATTGCTTACTTTATATAATATATAGACATTTATTATTATTATTGACATTAAAATAATTTAGTTAACCTAAGCATTACTTTGTATCTTATTTTTTAAGTTGTTATTTAAATAATTTAGTTAACAGATATTTTATTTATGGATTACATTGTCTATATTAATTTTTTTTTCTATTAATATATTTTTAAACACGTTTCAATATTACTTAATTCTATATATTGAAATATCTTATTTATGATGCATATTTAATTTTTTAATTACTAATAATATTTTTTAAATATACTATATATTATTTTTATATTAAGAATTGAATTAATTACACATCTTCCTCTTATCACAAGAATTAAATTTTTTTACTTTCAATTACTTTTTCTCTTAAGAGGAATTGAATTTTTTTATTTTCAATTATTTATTCTCTTTGCACAATAAAATATTTTATTGCATTTCATATATATACATATATGTTTATGTTTTTTCTAAAGTTGATATAAAAATGATTTATTTATGTATTTAATTGAAATATGAAAATATAAATAATATCATATTTATTTATTTTTTGTTTTGACTAATTTAAAGGAATTTTAAAAGTGAATATAAAATTATCTTATTTCATATGGACATGGAAATATTTTTTATTTTTTAAAGAAGAAATCTTAACTTTTCATTACCAAAGTGTACAAAAAAGTTACATAGATTAAATGCCCCTAAGCATTTCAAAAAATTGTTGTGTAATGCCACCAAAAAATAAAGCAAACAACCATATAAGAGTTCAGCCCATATGTCAACGAATATAACAGTCCATGATACATCTCAAAACATATTGTGGCCATAGTCTATGTTGTATACGTCTAACATAATATCTGGAAAAAAAAAAAATCTAAATCTAAAGTTGAGATAAAGTGCAAAAATTGAGATCATTTGCACATAAAGGTGTTGTTGTAGCTTATAAGATTAATCTGCAATAAAAGATGGGTGCATATATTCTTGTAACTTTCCATCCGCCTATTCTAAAACCTGCCAGGAACCAAAGTAAATGTGACAACAAGATACATTGTCAAAATGTGACAACAAGATACATTGTCAAAATGCTGCTTGAGCTATAAAATCTCTTCAAGTATATGAGTAAGTGTGTGTTTGTGGAAACATCCTATAGAGTTGAACCAATTGATGATGTTCAACGAATCCCTAAATATTTGATGTGACTCACAATGATGATCTCTAGCCTAGCAGTTTTATTTATAATTGAGAGTGAAATATTTTTATCATATCTCTTTTGTATTGGGTTATAATATCAACAACCAAGCATAGTTAGAGTGGGACTACATTTTATAATAATTTTAAATAAAATTAACCAAACATGTATATTTGTTTTTATTTTGATTATAGCCGACATTATTTTTTTAATTAAAGAATATTTTATTTTTATTATAAAAGGGGGATGTGTCAACTCCATGTTGAGCACATAAAGAATTATATATCGCCCTCATACTCTATTTTAAAATGAGCCTCTTGGCTCAACCAATATAGATATATCTTAACCACGAATCTAGCAAGAACACAAAGGGATCAAATCCCTTAAGTTGCAAAACTTTTTATAGTGCGGAAAATTAGAAAGTTGCACCCCTAAAGATTGCATTCCTCTAGGGACTTGATAGGTGATGGTTAAGATGAATCTCTCTCTCTCTCTCTCTCTCTCTCTCTCTCTCTCTCTCTCTATATATATATATATATATATATATATATTCTTTGTATTGGATTTTAATATCAGCAACCAAGCATAGTTAGAATGGGACTACATTTTATAATATTTTTAAGCAAAATTAACCAAACATGTATATTTGTTTTTGTTTTGATTATAGCCAACATTATTTGTTAATTTAAAGAATATTTTATTTTAAAAGGGACATGTGTCAACCCCACATTGAGCACATAAGGAATTATATATCACCCTCATATATGATTATTAAATGATCCCCTTGGCTCAGCCAATATAGATCTATCTTAACCACGAATCTAGCAAGACACAGAGGGATCAAATCCCTTAAGGTGAAAACCTTTTTTATAGTGCAAAACTTAAAAAAATTGAACCTCCAAAGATTGCATCCTTCTAGGGACTTTATAGATGATGGTTAACTTTTATTTTTCAAATATCATTTTTTACTGCATAATTGGATTCAACCCCTTGAAAATCCCTTGAATACATAGAATAAAATAGCTTAAACATACAATTCCAACAAATATTTGCTCCATTCAAAATTACCTCTTAATAAAACGGTCGAAATGAAAAATAATGATACTTGAAATGTTGTAACAATAAGAATTTAATTTTTCAATTACTTTATATAATATATATACATTTTATTCCCCGATGGGAATGGATATACAATGCTAGCCTGGATCTCGGGCTTCGCCCCTCCAACATAAGGAAACCATGTAGCAATCAACTGAAAGGTCGCGTACATCATACTCCGACAGGGTGAACGGCTTGGATGATCGTGTGGTTATACTAAGGAGGGTGGTGGAGTTCTTGTTTCAGTTTGTAATTCAGGAAAAGGTTATTGGCGAGAGGGTGGAAGATGTAGTGGGAGACAACAACCATGGAAGCTTGTCAGGGTTTTGGCTCTGGAGAGATGGCTTTGTGGGTCTCTGGTTCATGCTAGTGTGGCAGCAAATAGACCTACAGAGGAGCATTTAGGATCATGGGTCTGTCTTGGGCAGAAATTAGTAGCTTGGTTCTCTCGGGGGTGGGAATTTCGAGCTCTGTTATCTCCTCATGCTCAGTTATCTCAAGAAGCTTGTTTCCGAGGATTTGAATCAGGGAACTGTGTATATTGGCATACTCATGGCTCAGAGGTCGCTCCCAGGCCTCCTAGGTGGTCTATGAGCGTCGTGGGGCAGGTTTTTCTATGTTGTCGGAATAGTGAGTTTTCAAGCTTTTATTGACTGCAATGGTAAATTCTATTTGTGCCTACCTCTTGGGATTATTTCATCTGGTCTTGGTGTGAGCCCCATTTTGGGGGTAGTGTCTACATCCGCTATTGTTTCCCGACCTAAAGGGTTGTTTGTGTTTCTATTTTGGGTTTCTAATTGTGAATTTTGTTCACATATAATTCTTAGTCTCTTAAGGGTCCTCTGTCAATTTGTAGGGGGAGTCCTTGGGAGTCTTTGTGGGTCTGTGGAAGATTAGCTGAAGTCATCCTTGGTAGTGCTAGGGGGTGTTGTGTTTATTGTCTCTAGTGGAACCTCTGGTTCCACTCAGCCTCTTCAGGTGCCCCTCCTCCTGGGTGGATGGTATTGCTCTCTCTCTTGTAGGAACTCTTTCAAGTGTTCTCAGTCTTGGTCATTCAGCGTATAATACCCTCCTCCCACATCTACCCATCTAACTAGCCAATTGGGGTAAACATGTGATGAGAAGTTACTATGATATGATTCAACCTCCTAATTCATGTTAAGGAAGTGGAACTGATGGAAACACACCATACAGATCTTCAACATCAGCAATAGGACCCCTAGGAACCATCCCAAGCTTTCTTCTAACCAGCCCCTGGGTCCCACTGAGTTTTTTAGCTATTAAACCTCTGGAATCTCCCATGTTATGGGAATTCCAACATCCATAGATCATTGGACACTCCCACAATCGTGCATGCCTGCATCCAGGGACTATTTCCAGCAAATTTGTGGCAGAGTCGAGGGAATTTAAAGCAACTTTCAAGCCTAAAATTCTAGCCACTTCCCAGAACTTGTTGTAACTTCTAGAATCCATTAAACATGTGATGACAAGACTAATCAACCAAAAACTTCCTTCAAGATTAGACCTGACCATGCCCAACCAGGACTGACATTCTGTCAAACACTTGGAATTAATGCAATCTACAAGTCTAAACAACAAATCTAAGCATAGGGGTCTCATACTTATCTAAGATTATCTATGAGGCATTGTTCCCTTACATAATTAGCTACAGTACCATCTATTAGGTCATATATACATTGTTTATTCATTTACAAATAGAAACATGAGGAGAGCCATACATCATCACTATTAGAATACATGCTCATAACCAACAACATAATAATAGAAATACCATGAATACATCAGCCATAGAATCCACATATAAACTAGTACATTTACACATGAAAAACCAAGGGAATGAATTTCTCATTAATGAATGTAGAAACCAACTAGGGATGGGACTACCATGTTCCACATGACCATAGATTGACTAAGCCAAATATTTCTTTAGCCAACCATCCTCGTGCCATATTCCAAGCATGAATGTGGGACTCATAACCAACCAAAAATAACCAAACAAGCATGGATGCTACCGAAGTTCTCCACCTACACCATGAGGAATTTTAGTGCCTCCTAGTCTCTCAATATTTATCGTAATCCACAGTCCGATCCAGGGATCACTAGACCCTACAACGAGACCCACTCTCCAAGCTTTACCGTACATCCCATCCCGAGACTATTAGGCCCAATGGAGAGCAATCCACCTCTTGGCTTTGCCGTATATCTCGCCATTCACTGGCAAGGATTCCTAGGCCCACTGAGGCACACAATCCTCACTTTACTGAAATCCACATTGTGGCTGAGGGGTTACTAGGTCAGTGGATTTACTGTGATCCATAGTCTAGTTCAGGGACCACCAAGCCATGTGTTTGTCATTTCAGAGATCCACCTCACTCAATTTAGAATCCATCTAGAAATCTATCTCAACGGAATTATGAGAACCCATCTCATCAAGGCTATATAGAAATGGAAAGGATAAGATGAAAACATTGTCACACTTGGAAAAACCCATGCCATGACAGAAAAGAACCACATGAAATACCATGCATGCAAAATCTAGCAAGGAAAACACACATGCAAATCAATACCTGCAAAGAATATTGTTGTAGTTGCTTGATCGTTCTCTTCCTTTCTTGCTCCTTCCTTCCTCTTGCCTTCTTTTCCTTTCTTGATCCAATGCCAATGTGCTCCAAGAAAACTCTAAGTGTCCAAGAGTGAGAGAGAGAGAGAATAATGAGAGAACTCCAAAACTGAACTGACAAAAGTCCATGAATTGATCCTCAATAACCTTTTTATCAATGAGGCATCTATTTTCTTCAATTTCCATTATTTTCCTTCAATTTCCTCCTCACATGAAACCTGTGACCTTTCACCTTCCTTTTCTCCTAATTTCCATTATTTTCATAAATAAATGTGCCAAAATGCCATTTTTCCTTTCCAAAGCCTTTTCCATTGCCTTTTCCAATTTCCTTTAGCCATAATAACTGAAATGAACACCCACACTAGGATGTCTTGCCCAACATTTAGCTTGGAATACGTGTCCCATCAACTGTGGCCTTATATATTTTTACATGGATTTTTAACCAAGGTTGTTACAAAACCCTCCCCCTTGGGGGAACACCGTCCTCGATGTTCAATGACACCTATAACCAACAAGACTATTGAAAGCAAAACATACTACCCATGGAGCTTTGTAACACATCTCGTTGTAGTATTTGCAATGACCACTGCTGAAACATGAAAATCATAGCGTTTACTGGAGCTTTATAACATAGCTCATTACGGTATTTACAATAACCACGTATATTTATACACATTTTCTTCAATGAGAAAATAGCCATATTATCTATGGAGATTTATAAATCCATCTAGATACAATATTTACAATGATATACATATATACACATATGCACATTTGCTCAACTAACAAATAAAAGGATACGATGCCTACATCCGCAAGAAGGGAATCTAGAGGCTCAAACCTCCACCCTCAAAGTAATACCAAGTTTCACCTCCTTCCTAGGAAGTCTATAATCCACTACAAATTCAAAGTTGCATCAAATGTCCAGCGATACAATCCAGCGCCACTTGTCCTCTCAGTGAACAGTCATCGGTTCATTGTTCCAGGGCACACTCCCAATGTGCATCTAATTCCATTTGGAAATGCTAATGACCAAAAAAAATCCATCCATGACCTTCCCTTCTCTATTACACATTCCCTTGGGAAATATGTTCACCCCCTTCCATGCAGTCACACACCTTCCAAGTTCCCCGACATCCCCTATCTCGGGTGATCCATCCCTTGGCAAGGCTTCCTTGCATCGGAAGGTCAAAAAACCAAGGCATATACCTGCCTCAAAACCATCATACCATTCATAGCATGCTCATGGAAATCAATGGACACTATTGGGTCCCAATATCCCACAATAGCCCTACTCTTGAAGTTCTTTACCAGCATATTGATGCATTTTCCAATTCCTTTTGTTGTTGTTGCTAATTCTTGCAGTCAGTTTCAACCACCCAACTGATCATTTCCGTGCTTCCTATACCAAGCACATAGCTTCCATTAGATTCAAAATAAATTGAAATAAATTCACATCATACCTTATTAGTAGCTTATCAATAAGGTACACTTGCAATCATGTTTACTTCCTGTCACAACAAGTCAAACTAATTGTTTTATCAAATAATCATGTATAAATATATCACATCATGCTAGCTCAAAACAAAACCATCATAGACCAACAACATAAATCACATGTAACGATCATAAACCAAAAGCATAGATCACATGTAATCATCATAGACTAGAATCATAAATATCATGCATAATAAAACTAAAATAAAATGTTGATACTTATCCTTTAGTCAATCCTTAGCTTCTACCTTTGTCCTTATTCTATATGCACACCGGATCAGTTGCCACACCCGATAAACACCCAGTGCCTTCTCCTCAACCATGTGCACATACACATATTGTGCATCACACACATACAACCACACATGACACACAACACCATGCAATACATGCACCTACACTTGACATACAACTCATACACCTACACCCAATGTACAACACAACACATGCATACACTTACACCCAATGTACGACACAACAAAATACATACATACACCTACACCCGGTGTACGACACAATACATATATGTATACAAAGTACAACACAAGGAATACACATGCCACGATACCACGACTACACAATACACATACATAGTACCGCATGCCTGCAACACATCATGTACGACATGCACATAATACCACATGTACACCAGTACCATATGTACAACATGTACACAGTGCCACTTGTACACTGCACCACCTACAAAACATGTGCACAACATCACATGTACACGAAACCACCTGCACAATGCATACACAATGCCACATGTACACTGCACCACATGTACAATGTGTACACAATGCCAGACGTACACAGCAACACATGCACAACATGTACACGAAACCACATGTACACAACACCATATGTGCGAAATGTACACAACACCACCTACACACAACACCATATGTACAACATGTACATAGCACCACATGCACACAACACCATATCTACATAGTACCAAATGTACAACATGCAGACAACACCATATGTACATAGCACTGCATATACAACATGTACATAGCACCATATGTACACAAAATTGCATATCCAACATGCACACAACACCATATGCACACAATACCGCATATCCATCATGCACACAGTACAATATGTACACAGCACCACATATCCAACATGTACATAGCACCATTTAACCGAGCACTACATATGCAATATGCGCACAACACCATATGTGCCACCATGTACATAACATTGCATAAATAACATGTACACACACTATATATACACATCACCGCATGTGCACAACATCACATATGCAACATGTACAACATATACAACATATACACAACAATATTACCACACATCCAAAACCACGTTGTCTAGACCAAGCAACCTTGCTTCTAGTATCTTATCCATGCTTGTCCCAGCATGTCGCAGATCACATCGTTTTCATTTCGCTAGTGTATCGCTCAGTATAGACTTCCCATAACATAGACATAATATAATCACATAATATCAACTCATAACTGCATGATACTGACCTCATAGATTTTTCAAGGTTACTCCTCCCAATTGATTCCTCGTAAGACTAGGAACCTCTTCATGCCATTCACCTACATAAGAAATAATTCTTCCACAAGAATGATCCCTGATGACCCTTTCGGGCAGTGACATAAATACATGGATACATACATAACTATACATAAACATTAGCATAAACAATCATGATCTTGTCAGGTAACGATATGCATACATACACATACATACATATAAACATCAACATAAAACAATAATGATCTAGTCAGTCAACGACATACATACATACATATGTACATATAAACATTAGCATAAAATAATCATGATCCATGATGACCCTGTCAGACATGACATACATACATACATGCATACATGTATACACATATAGACATCAACATAATCATGATCACAACGTAATTACTAGATATCATAAGGTCAAGGTTAAGAGAACTCCCTTTATGCGTGCAACACATGCGCAACATTGAGAACAACAGTTCCCAACATATCCAAAGCATATGATGCCTCGAGTCCATTCACCTTACCTTTCTTGATTACCTTTCCCATGACTGTCATGTCATTGTCTATTTACACCAATGGACCCAACCAGTCCAACTAGTTGTCATACTCTTGCCTTCAACTTCCTTTATACATGCACCAACTTCATCTAAGTCTTACATTTCCTACTAGATTTCATTCATCTCTCTCTAAGCTCCATTAACTTTCCTCTTTCCCAACCAATTCCCAAGACTCAAAACTTAAAATACAAGCACAAGAAACAAACAAGAAGAAAACCATGAAAACCAATAATAATACGACACCACAAACAAATTAGCATGATCATGCACTAGACATAACAAAACTGCAAATCAAGCGCAAAAAATCACAAAAGACCAAAGGAATAAGACTAGCAACAAACACCATGGCTCAATCCCCATGGTTCCCAAATCCTCCAAAGGAAAGCTCAACCCGATCCTTCTTTAATATTTCATGGCAATCTCTTTTACCATGTAATCCCCTGCATCATACTGCCATAAACACATAATTGTCAATGCATAAATAAACATAGCAATACACCAGTTACCTTATCTTTTTGTGCTAAGCACGTTGCCTTGTAACCGAACACATTTGTGCCATGTCTCAAGGGACTCCAATTCCCTTGACAGATCTAGCTATAACTAGACACCAACTGTTATACCTGTCAAATACATGTCCATGAACATAGCACATATCCACATAATTTCATAAAAATTAGGGTTAATAAGACTTCTTGTATGCAAAGCAATCATTCGTTTGGAATTAGGGTTTCCAAACATGGCCAAAGGAATTCTTACCCAATTCCTTTCTTTTACCTTTTTACCTTGTTGCAATCGAGGCTTACTATGTACTATCACATCACCCAACTGCTAGTTATGTAAGCAAATCAAATATTACCTTGTCATGCTAATATCGAGCATGTTACCCTACAACTTCTCACACATTTCAACAACCTACTCCAATGATCAAGGCAACATATCTACTAATTTGAAATCAACCTTTACCAATACTAACAATCATGTCATAATCCATAGTCAACTCATAGTCATTAGACATAATACTACAATTGTCACCTATTACACTCAAGTACATGTCAACTATCTCAAGACATATGAGTTAGTGCAATCATCTTAAAAAAATATCGTGCATTCAGGAAATCTTACAGACACATACTCATATCATGCAAATAATCAAACATTCAGACAACAGATAGGTGACAGAATAGACACCAACACTCAAACACCAATTAAACGACATAATCAAACACTCAATCACAAAATATATGACATAAGAAAGCTCATACCTCAATCTATCTCAAGGGAGGCTATCTTGTCTGCACAATCAATCCAGATTAGCATGATATAACTTCATGATATATCAACTCAAAAATAAATAAGGTCCTGATATCCAAAATAGTCACTAGCTAGCATGTTCACATCATAGACTCATAAACATTTTTCATTTGTGCATAGAAATCACATATGTACGATCAGTCTAGATTAGTACAACACAATTTCACAAATAAGTCGACTCATACTTGAATGTCATAACTCTAACCATATACATAGGCCAATCCAATTTAGCATGATACATATAACATCAAGATCTTAATGTAATAACCCTAATCATCAAGTTACTAGCATATAACAACAAGAAGTTATATATCATTCTCATCAACAACATATAACATAATCATCAAGCTAACTATCATATAGCAACAACAAGTTAACCTATAACATACTCATCAACAACATATAACATAATCATCAAGTTAACTAATGTAAAACAACAACAACAATGCATATAACAACAAGTTACTATCATTCATGACTATATGACCACACTGATTCACTAGCATCTACCATGCATGTAACCACAACAATCAATAAAATGACAAACATGTATATAACCCTAATGCACATAACAATCCATTAACTAACATACATGCATGCCAAACATACAATACATGTATGACAATCTTCTCTTACCCCAAAGTCTAGTGCTGCAACCTCACTCTAATGATTTGCATCTCCTGCTTCACCTCAGTCAACACATTAGCATCATAACATACCAATAGCATCATGATGACCTAATTGCATACAATGACCTTATGCACAACATATAGACACCGACATGCCTAACAAATGCATATACAACCATACACTCATGACAACACGTCCCACAACAACACCATCAACCTTCACATGGCGACATCACTACAACTATGATCAACACCATGCAAAAACAACAAGCACATGGACTGCAATCATAAGAAACACATGTGAAACTGACATGAATACATGATCATCACACAAGCCATCCAGTTCGAGGGGTGAACCATGCTCTGATACCACTCGGTAACACCCTCCTGCCACATCTACCCAAGTAACCGACCAACTGAGGTAAACATGTGATGAGAAGTTACTATGAAATGAATTGACCTCCTAAGTCATGTTAAGGAAGTGGAACCGATAGAAACACACCATACAAACCTTCAACATCAGTAACAAGACCCCTAGGAGCCATCCCAACCTTTTTCCTAACCAGCCCTTGGGTCCCACTTATTTTTTAGGCTATTAAACCTTTGTATGCTCCCATGCTATGGGCATGCCAGAGTCCAGAGAGCTCTAGATTCTCCCACAAGCCTGCAGGATTTTGTCCAAGGACTATTTCCAACATATATGTGCCAAAGTCTAGGGAATTTAAGGCACTTTTCAAGCCTAGAATTCTAGCCACTTCCCAAAACTTGTTGTAACTTCCGAAATCCATTAAACATATAATGACAAGACTAATAAACCAAAAACTAACTCCGGGATTAGGCCTGACCATCCCCAACTGGGACTGACATTTTGTCAAACACTTGGCATTAATGCAATCTACAGGTCTAAACAATAGATCTAAGCATAGGGGTCTCATACTTATCTGAGATTCGATATGAGGCATTGTTCCCTTACATCATTAGTTGTAGTACCATCTATTAGGTCATAGGTTCATTGTTTATTAGGAAAACCATACATCATCATTGTCAGAATACATGCTCATAACCAGCAACATAATAACAGAAATACCATGAATACATCAGCCATGGAACCCACATAAATACTAGTACATTTATACATGAAAAACCAAGGGAATGAATTTCTCATTAATGAATGTAGAAACCAACCGAGGATGGGACTACCACGTTCCACACGACCATAGATTGGTTGAGCCAAATATTTCTTTAGCCAATCACCCCCATTTCATATTCCAAGCATGAATTTGGGACTCATAACCAACCAAAAAGAATCAAACAAGCATGGATTCTACTGGAGTTATCCGCCTACGCTGTAAGGAATTTTAGTGCCTCCTAGTCTCTCAAGATTTATCGTAATTCATAGTCTAATCGAGGGATCAATAGGCCCTAAACCGAGACCCACTCTTCAAGATTTACCGTACATCCCATCTTGGGACTACTAGGCCCAACGGAGAGCAATCCACCTCTTGACTTTACTGTACATCCTGTCATTCACTGGCAAGGATTCCTAGGCCCACCAAGGCACACAATCCTCGTTTTACTGCAACCCACAGTTTAACTCAAGGGTTACTATGTTAGTGGCTTTACCGTGACACAATCTAGTTTAGGGACCACTAGGCCATGTGTTTTTCATTTTGGAGATCCACCTCACTCAACTTCAAATCCATCCGAAAATATAGCTCTTGAAGTATGAGAACCCATCTCATCAAGGCTATCCAAAAATGGCAAGGCTAGGCTGAAAACACTTTCACACCTGGAAAAACCCATGCCATAACAGAAAAGAACCACATGCAATACCACGCATGCCAAATCTAGCAAGGAAAACACACATGTGAATCAATACTTGCAAAGAATGTCATTGTAGCTGCTTGATCCTACTCTTCCTTGCTTTCTCCTTCCTTCATCTTGCCTTATTTGCCTTTCTTGATCCAATGCCAAAGTGCTCCAAGAAAACTCTAAGTGTCCAAGAGTGAGAGAGAGAGAGAGAGAGAGAGAGAGAGAGAGAGAGAATAATGAGAGAGCTCCAAAACTAAACTCACAAGAGTCCATGAACTGATCCTCAAAATCCTTTTTATCAATGAGGCCTCTATTTTCTTCATTTTCCATTATTTTCCTTCAATTTCCTCCTCACATGAAACCTGTGACCTTTCACCTTCATTTTCTCATAATTTCCATTATTTTCATAAATAAATGTGCCAAAATGCCATTTTTCCTTTCCAAAGCCTTTGTCATTGTCTTTGCTAATTTCCTTTAGCCATAATAACCGAAATGAACACCCACACTAGGATGTCTTGCCCAACATTCGGCTTGGAATACATGTCCAATCAACCGTGGCCTTATATATTTTTATATGGATTTTTAACTAGGGATGTTACAGGCCTCCCCTTTGCCTGTTCAATACCTCACCAACGAGGACGACCGCAACGTGGGGGTTTTAATTTCAAAAATGTAGATTGTCCAACTATTTGCTCTAGTTTGCCTTTCGGGAATTCAGTTAGCACATAGCGTGAAGGTGAAGTCGCACCATCTCCAACTCGCTCTCCCGAACAAATTGAGGCTCCAGCAACAATGGAATCTTTGGTCACACAACTTCGAGACATTCAACTTAACATTGACATCATTTTTTACCACAAATATAAAGACCGTAATGAACTTGTTGCATATATGAATGATATTCAATATAGTCATAATGAGATATTGGCATAGCTAGATTCTCTCTGTCGGAGCCACCAGCGCGCGAATGACCACCTCCGCAGTCTGGAAGCTCGAGTGGAACATATAGATTTTCACATGCATGAACATGTTGGATACTTTGCAGCTCCCCCTGTACTCCCTCCTCATCCCCCTCCTTGATATGATGCCATTGATCTGTATAGTTTTTTGGCTTTTTTCTCCATGCACAATATGGCTACTATGCCAAGCGAAAATAATGTTTGTCAAGTTTTATCATAGACATACTCCGGTCCCCAATTCCAACAAGTCTGGTCAAAATGAGGAAGAGGGGGCCATAGACACATCTTATGTAACTTTTGTTTTCATGAAAATCTAATGAAGGAATTTTGAGCGACAAATTTTTTTAAAAATAAATAAATAAAATTAATTAATTATATATCTATATATATATATATATATATATATATATATATATATATATATATATATATATATATATTGTTGGCATTGAAATAATTTAGTTAACCTAATCATTGAGATATTTTATTTACGGATTAAATTGTCGACATTAAAACTTTTTTTTGTGCTCAACGTCGAGTTGACACATGTCCCTTTTAAAATAAAAATAATATATTTATTAAATTAAAAACTAATGGACTAATATATATATGTATATATATATATATATATATATATATATATATATATATATATATATATATATATATATATATATATATATATATATAGGGTTACTTTTACTTAAAAGTTTCATAAAAGGTAGTCTCATTCTATTGGTTTTTGATACTACAACCCAATACGGAGATATGGTAAAAATATTTCACTCTCATTCTTATAAATAAATATTTTCCATATGTATATGAAATAAGATAAGTTTATATCAACTTTTAAAATTATTTTAATGTAATTAAAACAAAAAACAAATAGAGTTGATATTATTATATTTTCATAAACCAGTTTTTTATCCATGTTAACTAATTTACTTTAAATATAAATTTTATAAAACATACATACACATATGTATGTGAACGAAAATAAAATATTTCAATGAGCAAAGAGAAGATGTGTAATTAATTCAATTCTTAATATGAAATAGTAATTAAAAAATCAAATGTGCATCATAAATAAAATATTTCAATATATAAAATTAATTAATATTGAAATGTATTTCAAAATATATTAATAGAAAATGAATATATATAGAGAGAGAGTGAGAGTGTGTGTCTTAATCATCATCTATCAAGTCCCTAGAAGGATGCAATTTTTGGAGGTGCAATTTTTTTAAGTTTTGCACTATAAAAGGGGTTTGCACCTCAAGAGATTTGAGCCCTCTAGGGTCTTGCTAAATCCATGGTTAAGATGGATCTATATTGGTCTATCTTTCAACTATTATGAATTATTTGTATAAAGGGATAATTGTGTGTGTAGAAGACCCAATCAAATTCATTTACACATTTTGATTCAACACTAAGAGCAAGATGAATGGCTTCACACCAAAAATATGCTAAAATGTGGTATATCTAAACTTTTTTTATTTCAACACTAAATATATACGCATAGTGTTCTAAACTTTTCCAATCAATAATATTTCATAATAACAAGAAACATTAAATTAAATCAATTTGATAATTGAAAAATAAATATCACTAATCAATCTAGAAGAATAAATACATGTTAACTACAATTTATACCATAATAATAATTACACTATATCATCTTTCAACAACAATAATAAGAATAGGAATGGTTTATTTAGAAGGATGATAATATATGCATATAAAGTAAACCAAATCAAATTCATTTACACATTTTGATTAATGCTAAGAGCAGGGTTAATGCTTCACCTCTAAAATATGATAAGACGTAGCGTATCTTGGGCTTTTTTTATTTTAAGACAAAATATGTACACATAACTTGTTAAAGAAGTTGTTTAATAATGATCTTTCATAATTAAGATGAAGATGTTTCAAACGATGACCTTTCATAATTAAGATGTAGCATATCTTAGCTTTATAATTAAGATAAAGATATGTCAAATAATGACGACTTTTTATAATTAAGATGTAACATATTTTGTCTTTTTTTATTTGAAGACAAAATATGTATGTATAACTTTTGTCAATAACAAATAAAAGACAATTAACTTAATCAATTAATTAAATAAAAAATAAATATTAACATTTAATTGAGAAAAAGAAATATATGTGAATAACACATTTTACATTTCCAAAAACCGTAGTGACACTTACACTATATCATCTATTATCTTTCAAAATTATTTAAGTCACACATTAATTAATTAATTAATTATATATATATATATATATAATCAAATCAGCTCCATTCACATATTTTAATACCAAAAGTAAGATAAATTATATAACACTAAAAATATGCCAAAATATAGCATATGCCCATAGCCTTCTAAAAATGTTATCAAATAAATGAAAGAAGGGAAAGGTAGCCTTTACCTATATCCCCGAGGCTTGATGAGGTAAAAAATAGGCTAAAGAAAATTTAAATTAGAAAATCTCATGAGACTAATAAGACCAACCACACTTCTTATCGTAATAAAGGGAATGATGCATAATGAAGTGTTGATAACACTTCATCTTTATTGTTATTTTAATTGGCAAAGTCATATACACTTTTTAAAGTTTAATTTTATAACCATTTACACTTCTTATTAAGAGAATAGATTGTTATGGTAACATCCCATCTTTATCATAATAAGTAAAGTGCATAACTAGTATTATTATAATAAATAAGATTTTTTTTGTTTAAAGCAATATTTATGTGTTTTAACTTAAATTTAAAATAAAATACAATTTTAATTTGGGATTATTTATATTTTTTAAAATAAATTAAATATATGAATATATATTTATTTTGATTTTAAATTTCTTTAGTGTTGAGAGATCAAATTTTTTGAGTTGCAATTTTTTTTCAAAATATAAAATTTTAGAGATTTACACAAGGAAATTTGATTCTGATTAAACTATATATATATATATATATATATATATAAACTCTATGCAAGGAAGAAAGGAATTACATATTTCCTTAGTTATTTTTTTCTTTTTTCTTTTTATTTTTTTACTAGAGGGAATTTCATAGACACCAGTGAATCAAGGGATTTGAACATGGAATCTCTTAGAACATAACGCTTCATTATCACAACAATTGCCAATTAAAGAGGCCCAAGGGCTAAACATCTTCTTCTCTTTGACCAACACACCAATAGAGTATTTTAACCATAAGATTTTTATTTTTAATTAATCTATATAATATACACATAGTCAAAATTCAAATATTTTACTTAACAAAGGCATAAAAATATTATGTTTATAGCACACATTGTTTAGATTAAAGCAATTTCTACGCAATAATAAGACTGTGTGTGTGTGGGGGGGGGTTATTAATATTTTTTTAATACTAAAATTTTTCCCATTATAAAATATTTATCTATAAAGTCGGATGCTGCTACACGCACCCTGCATCTAGGTTTTCCAGCCGCGTGAGCACCTTGGCCTTCGGCCTTCCGCCATGGCCCCTCCGGACTTTTCACCGGAGGGGGCCGATCCTCAACAAGCATTCTCCGATCTGGTTAAGTCTCTGCCTCCGCAGCGCCCTCGACCAGCAATATCTAAGTTTGTCAAAAAGCTGGATGTATTACAAGAAGTGAACTTACCTCCAGCCCTTCCTCGCATGGCTGCCCTTTCACTTGCAGAAAAAGGTCTCATCGGACAATTCACGGGCCTCTGGCCATCTCCAAAAACTATACAACGATGGGTTGAAAGGAACTGGTCCGACAAAATTCAAGGTAAAATTTCCATTAGATTTTGTGGGAAGGGGTACTTCACCTTCCATTTTGAATCTAAAGAAGATAAGGACTTAATCTTCAGGAACGGGCCCTATTTCATGGATTCCAGAGGCCTGTACCTCAATAAATGGACCCCAGATTTTGACCTTGAACTGGATGTTCCCAGCGCTGTCCCGGTTTGGGTTCGGCTCCCTCACCTCCCTCTTCACTGCTGGGGAGATGAATCGGTTCGCGCAATCGGGAACGCTGTCGGAAAATACATTGATCGCAGCGAACCAAAAGATAATATGCAAGCCTGTGCGTGAATCTGTGTGGAAGTGGACCTTGGCAAAGGCCTCCCTGAAGCCATCAAGCTCAAAGTGGATGATTGGAGCCATATTCAGCAGCTGGACTACGAGAAAATTCCATTCAAATGTAAGGTATGTCATGAATATGGCCATTTTGCCAATCGTTGTCCTAAACTTGTTGATGTTGAGAATGGCCCACAAGAAGAACAATGGGAAACAGTTAAAAAAAGAAGTCGGCTCCCTCGTCCAAAACCCCTCCTGAAGTTGACCCTCCTGCCTCTAATGTTGCTCGCCCCTCTTCTTCCTCCCCTCCTTTATCCTCCCTTCCCTCCCTCTCCCCACCTCTGCCCCCTTCTACCTCCAATCCTTTCTCGGTTTTATCCCCCCCTGAAATTCCTTCCCAGGATCCCTCCCTCCCTCCCTTGATTCTCTCAACTGCCTCTGATCCCTCTCCTCCTCTGGTTATCTCCTCTCAGACTTCCCTTGAACCTCCCCTTTCCAGGATTACCAGGAGCTCCTCCAAAGATCATGGAGCCTCCAGTGACTCTCTTAAGAAACCTGGACCGGGTAGGAAATCTGCAAAGCAGCATAGAGATGAGAATGCCCAGAAAGATATAGCAATGGGTATACAAAATCCAATAGAATCTTACATCCTAGGACAGCATGAAAAAGAGATAGCACACAAGGACCAAGGGGGGCGAGCACCTCTCCGCATCCCACATACCCAATGATGAAAATCCTATCTTGGAATAGTAGGGGTCTAGGGCACCCCTCCAAAGTAACAGCCCTGAGAGATCTTATTCATTGTGAAAAACCAGGAATTTTTTTGATACAGGAAACAAAGCAAGGCCAGCAGGAAATGATTAGAATCATTGAACAAAACAAGCAGTACAAAGGCAGCATTAGTGAATCAAGAGGAGCCTCCGGAGGAATCACTACTCTCTGGAATCATAGCATATGGAATTACAGATCGGAAACTGTTAACCAGCACTGGATCAAAACAGTTTTAGAAAACAAAGAAGATAAACAAACTATAGTCATCTACAACATCTACGCTCCTAATCATTACAGAGATAAGGAGCGTTGTTGGGAGGATCTTAAAGCCAGCATAGATGCAGAAGAAAATTCTAATATCATATTCGGGGGAGACTTCAATCTTATTCTTCATGCTAATGAGAAACGAGGAGGTAGTTTCTCCCCTGATCCCTTCAGAATTCACTTGGAAAACATTATGCATGACCATGACCTCATCGATGTTGTTCCAAAAAATAGAAGGTATACTTGGAGCAACCGCAGGTTGGGCACAGGCAACATTATGGAAAGACTGGATAGAATTTTAATCAACGTCACGCTCCTTTCCTCCTTCTCTATTGGGTATGCCAACATCCTCCCTTTCTCTGCTTCTGACCATTTCCCAATATCTCTCACTGTGGAAACGCACTGCTCTCTCGGACCCATTCCTTTTAAGTACAGCTCCCTCTGGAACTGTATTCCAGCAGTCAAAGATATTGTGCAAAAAACTTGGAATCAGCATGTAGAAGGATCTCCTGGGTTCATTTGGGAAACCAAGTTAAGAAACACCAAACAGGCGATAAAAGAATGGGCAAAAACCAGCTATAAGGAGCCCGAGAAGATCAAAAAGGAGATCAAGACCACTCTAAACCGCATCCAAAGGACAATAGAAGAGCACGACCTCTCTCAGGAGAATAAAGAGCAAGAAAGCGACCTTTATTTACAGCTCTGTCGTGTAAACAGAGAAGAGGAATCAAAATGGAGGATAAAGTTGAGGCAACTTTGGTTGCAAGGGGGGATAAGAATACAACATTTTTTCACAAGCAGACTACAGTTCGAAAAATAAGAAACATTGTAAGCTCCATTTTGGACGCTGATGGCAACCTTCAAAATACCCAAGATGCCATCCGAAAGGCTGCCACAGACCATTACCGAGATCTTCTAACTGAAACAACAGAAGAAGAGGACTATACAGATCTGCTTCAATATCTTCCTAACGGGATCAGCAAGGAAACGAATGACAGCTTGAACATGGAAATTGATGAGGAGGAGATAAGAAGAACAATTTGGACACTCCAGCCGGATAAAGCTCCGGGGCCTGATGGCTTCCCCATATGTTTTTATCGAGCCTTCTGGGGAATTATCAAAAAATATTTGATCAAAATGCTCAAATGGGTCCAGCGAAAAGGCAAAATCGGTGGCTACACCAATGCCACTCATTTAGCCCTCATTCCCAAAGAAAATCGACCCTCTTCTTTTGCTCGATTTTGGCCCATTTCCCTCTGCAACTCGTCTTACAAGATTCTGACCAAAATCCTTGCTACTCGCCTTAAATCCTTTCTCCCTTCTCTCATCTCTGAAAACCAAGGGGGGTTCTTGGCTAATAGACAAATTACTGATTCTATCCTCCTCGTCCAAGAAGCTGTTCATTCGAGCCAATCTAGAAATGAGAAAGGATTTATCCTTAAACTCGACTTGGCCAATGCCTTTGACAGAGTAAGGCACTCCTTCCTCCTGGTTGTTCTAAAAAATATGGGATTTGATGCGGTCTTTCTAAATCTCATCAAAGCTTGCATCTCTGGGCCCTGGATCTCCCCTCTTGTTAATGGCAGACCCGGAAATGCTTTTCAATCTTCCCGAGGCCTTAGACAAGGTTGCCCTCTTTCACCATACCTCTTTATTCTGATGGCCGAATCCTTTAGCAAAGCGCTGGACTTCAATCAGAGAGTTGGCCTCATCACAGGAATTAAATTTGGGAACGGAGTAAAGAACATTAACCACTCACAATTTGCTGATGACACCTTGTTAATTGGAGGAGCTTCCACTATAATAGCCTGGCGCTTTAAGTTTCTTTTAGATAAATATATGAGATACTCTGGTGGATTGGTCAATCAGCAGAAAAGTTGCATTTATGGATGGAATACCACAGCACAGGTTCTTCACAACATTGCCAATATCTTTGGAGTCCCTTGCAACTATGATTGGACTCACTTCACTTATCTGGGCATGCCAGTGAGTGTAGGTCCTTTGAAGGCAGAAGTTTGGGACACTGTTATTGACAAGATGAAGAGAAAGGTGCAGCAATGGGGCTCCATTTGGCTCAACCCAGCTGGCCGCCTCATCCTCCTCAAATCAGGTATTTCTTCTCTGCCTCTATATCAATTCTCTCTTCTTCAAGCTCCGGCCTCTTTTCATTATAAAATGGAAGTCATCCTCCGCCAATTCCTTTGGCAAGGAGGGAAAAATGACAAAAGGAAATTCAATTTGGTTAATTGGAAGCAAGTCATCCAATCCCAAGACCGAGGAGGTCTTGGAATTAAATCTCCCAAATTTCTTAATCTTGCTTTCGGAGGTAAGATTGTTTGGAGACTTATCACTGGCCTTTCTGCCTGGTGGAAACGGGTGTTGGAAGTTAAATATTTAAACTTCCCAAGGCAGCAGCTTCTAGATCAAGATATTCCAATCAGAGACTCTTCAAAAATTTGGCGTTTATGCAAAAGAGCAATTCCTTTCATGATTCAAAACACTTCTAAAGTCCCTAAGGGAGGTGCTGATATTAATATTGGATCAGATAAAATAATGGGCAGGCAACCAATAAACAGTCAAGATGGAGTCAATCCCATTCTCACCTTTTTTAATAGCATAGGCATCCATCACCTGGATCAGATCTCCCTGTGGGATCCCCAATCCCATTTATGGTTAGGGTGGACCTTCCCAGCCATTCCCAACGACCTCATGGCAAGTCTTCATGCTCTACAATCCCACCTTCATAGTATAGCTCCAATAAAAAAGAATGATTTAGATGGATTCCGTTGGGATCCATCTGGTTCTAATTATACTGTCCAAGTTGCCCATCAGTACATCTGCAACAGCAATCACCCCACGTCCATTTGGAATCACTAGAAAACGGTCTGGAAATCTGAAGCCCTTCCCAAAATTAAATTCTTCCTTTGGACTCTTCTTAAGGGGAAAATCCTTACTGCAGAAAACTTACAAAAGCGAGGCATCAATGGCCCTTCACGCTGCCCTAATTGTCAAGCTGCCGAAGAATCTATACAACATCTCTTCATTGCCTGTCCTTTTGCTATCACCTGCTGGAGAAATTTATCCTATACCAATCATACTCCTTGGAATGATCAGGACTCCATAGGAGAAGCTCTTCATCAATGGAAAAAAAATTACCCATGGCAGCAAAGGAAGAACAACATTGTAAAAAGGGTCTGGGATACCCTTCCTTACACTATGTTGTGGACCATTTGGCTGGCTAGAAATCGTAAAGTGTTTAAGGACAAGGATTCGACCACGAGAAATCTCTGCAACAAAGCAAGGAGCCTTGCTCTAGAAACCATATCTGTAAAAAACCAAAGAAACATAGACATCACTGAACTCAGTGTTGAAGAGCGGAATTTCATCGGTTATATTCTGGATAAAAACAACAGTAATCAGAATGGCACCACCACTAGCAACAGGCATAGCAGAGTATACCATAAATGGAAAATCAGATTAAAGGAGGAAGAGTTTGCAATATGGCTTAAAAATTGCAACACCTATTATCTTTTTTTTTATGGCGCTTCAAAATCGAATCTCGGAATTGCTAGAGCAGGAGGAGTTATTTTCAATGCCAATGGGGATCGTATAGTCTCGTATGAATGGGGGCTTGGGCACATATCCAACAATAGGGCAGAGGCTTTGGCCCTATATCAAGGACTCACCCAGCTCAGTAAACTTGGTATAGATACTGCTTTGATTTTTGGAGACTCAGCAGTAGTCATCAGCCTAATGGCCCAGAACAGGGAATCCCCCAACGTTCTCCTACAACAGTCCATTAGAAGATGTCAATTTTTGAGCCAGTCTTTCACTGAATTGAGTTTCCTCCATATCCTACGCACCCTCAACAAGGATGTTGATTTTCACGCCAATAGGGCATGCAACAGACCAATGGGTAGCCTTCTTTGCAATGATGAGGAAACACATCACTATTTACCATGACAATGAATCACTTCTGTCTTATTCAGATTTACAAATCAGAGAATCCTGACACAAGGAATTGGTCCAAGATTTATCAGATTTGTCCCAAAGGCAAAATCCGCATTGAGATCTGTCTTATCTTAGAAAATCCCATTTTCATCCTTGTAATCATGCGATCTACCGAATTGTTTCTTATCAATCTCCCCGTACTGAATCCGTTGTCTCCCTCCCGTGATTTCCCTCGCCCTCCTGCTCTCCTCTTCTCTCCCCTTTCGTGTCCCCTGCGCCTCCTTTCCTTCTTATACGCCCTCCCCTCCCCTTTCTCGCATTCTGTTTCCTCCCCTCCCTCGCATTCTGATTCCTGTGGATTTGAGCCCCCGTCTTTTCCTTCCCACTCTGCTGCCTGCGTTTCCCTTTTGCGCTTTTGTCTTTCAGCTGACCCCTGTGCCTCTGGCCTCTCTTCTTTTAGTTTCTGCTCTTATTTTCTCAGCTCGACCCTTTGTGCTGCTCTTCTGGTCCGGTCCCTGGGCTTTTCAGCAACCTCAGCATCATTTCTTTTTGCTTCAATGGCGAGGAGCAAGGATTGTCTTCATTGCGCTGATCTCCAGGCCGAGCTGGAGCAAATCCGAGCCCACCAGAAGGTCTTGGATGCCAAGATTGACAATCAAAATCGTATTATCAATGAGAAATATGCAGCTGACATTAACTTGCTTTATCATAGAATTTCTTCGTTGCACGAACAGTTCAATCAGCTTTCCAATAGGTGCAGTCATGCTAAAGAATCCATTGAAATTTTGAAATACATGATGGAAAAGAAAAATGCAGTACCCACAAGTTCGTCAAGCATCAAGCAAGCCGGTGTCGACGACAAGCCTGAAGAGTCCACTGCTCAACACATCAGCCACATCAATATAGATTGATTATGCTTTGTAAATGTTGTTATCTGTTGCTCCAGTTTGTTAGGATTTATCTCTGGTCTTTGTTTTTCAAAAGCCCAAAAGGCAGGATCAAGGAGGAATTTTGTCTAACTTGTAACTCCTTCTCACCTTGCTCTTCATGGCATATCAACATGTATTTCAGGAGCTCAACCTCCCTCCTTCTTTCGGAAATATAATACAGCAACCGACTTTGTTAAATATATATATATATATTTATATATAAAATAAAAATTGTTCAATGACACTTTTTCTCTCTTTCTAAAGTTAATGAAATGATTTTTTATAAAATAAATATAGAAATCTTTTATTTATGGTTAATACATATATTACTTTCTCACTCCATATGTAGATATATAAAATTGATATTAAAATATTAATTTAACATGAATATTTATCTATAAAACAAAAAATATTCAATGACACTTTTTGTCTCTTTTTAAAGTTAATGAAATTATTTTTTATAAAATAAATATAGAAATCTTTTATTTATGGTTAATACATATATTACTTTCTCACTCCGTATGTAGATATATATAAAATTGATATTAAACTATTAATTTAACATGAATATTAAGATACTTTATTTAAGATTTGTATTGTAATATTTTTAAATAATAAATAAATTATAGATGTAATTTATGTTAAAAAGTAATAAATAATTACTGCAAATTTTTATTTTCAATTATTTTTTTTTCTCTCTAATTATGTTAATTAGCAAAGTTGATATAAAAATATATTAATTAAATTAAATTAGATATTTTATTTATAAACGATATTAATTTTTTCTTGTTTATTAATTATTTAATATATTTTTTCTTGTTTATTAATTATTTAATATATTTTTTATTATTATTTTTTTAATATAAGTATTATTTTATTTTTATTAAAATTTAAGATTTTTTCCGGGGAAAATAGAGTTCATAATTTCTATTAAGAGGTATAATAGAGATTACATGCTGTAGATGCCGAAGGCATATGCTAAATAAGTGGTATTACCACCGTTCAGTAGTTCCATAAGATCTGTCCCATATGTGTCGCTATGGATACGATGGGGCTGTATCCATTTACAAAAAGTTTCAGATATACATGTTGTTCTGAAATATGCAAAAAGTAAAAGAGGTATGGCCTCTGTTCGAAAATTACATAATATGTCTGAAAAGAGTCAGTCCATTATATACAGAGCATAGGCTAGAAAAATCAAAATTTCAAAATCTCAGATGGGGAGGATTTCCCGCTGTAACAGTCCATCTATGTAGGGCCGATGGTAGAAGACGTGCATCCCTTCTGGACTGTATTCCTCGATCATCCAGTCGCCTAGAGGCCGAACCGCCGCTTCTTTCGAGAGCCGGTCAGCAGTTGTATTTCTTTCCCTGTAGATATGTGAAACAGTGATCTGGTCAAAAAGTGTTTTGAAAAAAACAATTTCTTCCAAGATATGTCTCAAAGAGTATGTGTGACAATAGGAAATATTGTTTGCCCAATCAATTACAATCTTAGAATCACCAAATATTTGTATTTGTCTGCAATTTTTAGAAAGAGCGAAATAGAGAAGATGTCTCAATGTGATGAGTTCGGCATGATTGTTGGTCCCCAGACCAAGACCCAGTTTCAGATGAAAATAATGAGATTCTGTAATGTGGAAAAGGATACCCCCACCGCACCCTTGTGCAGATGCGGCACCATCAAAGTATGCCCACGGCATGTTTCTGTTGATAATTTCGGAGGTGATCTGCCTGGGGGTATTAGCTTTGATGTCAAAAGGGATTTCAGTGAAGGCCGAACAAATGGATGGCGGAAGGTGCTGCCAGTTCTCCCTGCCTGCCGCAAAGATTATATCATTACGCTTATACCAGATATACATGGCCACAACCAAAGGCAGATTTATTGCTTTCTCCGAGGACACAGCCGACCACCAGAGATCCCAGGCCGAAGAAATGTCATCTGCGTGCCAGTCGGTTGTGATGTTAAGAATAAGTTTGACCTGCTGCCAGATTTCCCTGGTGATTTCGCAAGAGAGAAATAAATGGTAAGTAGATTCCTCCGCCTTGTTGCAGAGGACACACCAGGTAGGGCCAGCGAATGAACGCCTTTTTAGATTTTCCCCCGTTGGTAATTTATTCGCCAGTATGTTCCACATTAAGAGCCTGGCTCTGGGCTGAGCTTGAAGCTGCCAAATATTCGACCACCAACTTTTTATCAAGTCAGGCTTCTTGTCCTCGATGAGTTTTAAGTATCCCGACTTAGGAGAATATAAACCTGATTTTGCAGGTGCCCATATAAGTTCATCATCATGCTCATGTAACTTAATATGAGATTCAGAGAGAGCCTGTAAGTATCGCTGCCATAATTCCGCCCACTCATCTGTTAATTGCCACTGATGGTCCGATCTCCAAGCTTGAGAGAAGATAGTTGATCGGATGGGGTCACCGACCTGATCTAAGTATTTGATACCCATATAATTAAGATGTTGGATCATGTCTGCCGGAAGGAGGTGAGCGTTGCCAGACCCAGGCCATGGGTCCAACCCAATGCGAACCTGGGTACCATTTCCAATCTTCCAGAGCAGGTTTTCCTTGATGAGGGGCAGAGCTTTTAGGGTGGCTTTCCAGATGGCCGACACACCTTGAAGTTGCCAAGAAGGTCTACGAATCCAGTCAAGGATGTTTGTGGCCCAAATGTATTTTTTGTGTATGACTTCTGCCCATAAGCTGTCCATCTTGAGAAGAGACCATCCCTGCTTTGCTGTTAGGGCGAGTGCAAAATCGGGGAGGGATTTAAGTCCCCATCCTCCCCAGAGCTTGGGCATGGATACCAGGGACCATTTTGTCCAAGCAAAAATCTTTCCCTTTTTGTTCCCATTCCACAGGAACCTGCTACAAATCTGTTGAATTTTCTGTAAAATGCCTTTCGGAACCCAGGTAAGGGACATCCAATATACCGGTGTGGCCTCGAGAACAGATTTGATCAGCTGTAATCTGCCTGCTTTTGATAGTAGGCGATGGTGCCAACAAGTTATCCTCTTTTCTATTTTATTGATGAGCCACCCCCAGTGTCCAGATTTGTATCCATCCAGCCTTAATCTGAATCCCAAGTATTTGATACCATCCAGAAGATTGTTTTCCTGGAAGGGAAAGAACTGAACAGCCAATAGAGATTCTTGTTGAGTGCATCTCGTCACTGATCTGGTAGATTTGTTCCTGTTTATTTCCATACCCGTGGCTTTGCAGAAGAGTTGAAGGATCCGGTTAAGGGCCGTGCTATCTCTAACGCTGCCATTGAGGAAAATGAGAATATCATCCACGAACAAAAGGTGTGTGATGGAGAGCTGTTCGGTAATTTTGAGGCCGCTTATCTCCCCATTCCTTTTGGCATCCGCAATAAGCCTGCTCAACCCTTCCATTACAATGAGAAAGAGTAGAGGGGAGAGAGGGCATCCTTGCCTGATGCCCCTGTTAATGTAAAATCGATCTGAAGCTGCGCCATTGATAAGAATGGCAAACGAGACTGATGTTACACATCCCATGATCCAGTTAATGAAAGGCAGGGGGAAGCCCAGGTGTATAAGAGTCAATTTAAGATAAAGCCAATTCACCTTGTCGAATGCCTTAGTAAGATCAATTTTTAAAGATACACCTTTCAGGTTCTTCAGCTTGATGGAATGTAGGGTTTCCTGGGCAGTACCAATAGCCTCATAAATATGGCGATTTCGGAGGAAAGCAAATTGTTCAGCAGATATGTGGGAGGAGAGAATCGGCTTAATACGATTGGCAATAATCTTGGCAATGATTTTGTATAGGCAATTGCAGAGGGAGATAGGCCGGAAATCATTGAATGAAGAGGGTTCATCAGCTTTGGGGATCAAGGCAATATAGGTCTGATTCATAGGGGGATGGATGTGCCCCGAGAGCCGGCTTTCCTCAACAACAGCTAAAAGATCCTCACCCATCTGTTCATAAAACGCCAGATAGAATTCCACCGGCCATCCATCTGGTCCCGGACTCTTCTCTTTCTTGAACCATTTTAGAGTATTCTCAAGCTCCAGAGATGAGACAGGAGCTGTAAGGTCTTCCAGGTCCTCCTGGCCAACAAACCGAGGGAGTTTTTCAGCAGTTCTAATAATATCAGGAAGATTGATTTCTGGTGGAGCTGTAAAGAGACCCTTGAAGTGGGACACCCCAAGACTAGCCAATTGCTGGTGAGTGGTAGCCCATCCATCTGGCTCTCTAGGAAGTCTCCAAATGGTGTTCGAAGCCTTCCTGCCGTTGGCTAAGTTGTGAAAGTATTTAGTGTTGCAGTCCCCCGCTTTGAGCCAAATGGCTCTACTTTTAAGCCTCCATTGCTCCTCCTTTTCAAGTAGGATTTTTGCTTGTTGTCCATACAGACGGTTGAGAAAGGCTTTGGATTCATCAGAGAGGTAACCAGATCCTTTATCATCAGTTAATGAGGCTATCTGATTTTCAGTATCCGTCAAAATCTGTTCATCTCTTTTCCTCTTGGCTGTCGCCCAGTCTTCAGTAAGAGCTTTGAGTTTTTTAAGCCTAACACAGAAATCATAGGCCTTGCGATGAGCCCGCAGAGGGGGCTGAGAATCCCAGAAGTTCGTGACCATATTATTATAATCCGGATCCTTGAGAAAGCCAGCAAAGAATTTGAATGGGGATCTCGGCTTGGGATTATTATCACTAATCTGTAAAAAAATTGGAAGATGATCAGATAGACCCCCTATGCCAACCCATTGTCTGTATAGTGGGCAAATCTGTATTAGATCCTGGTGCATCATGAATCTATCTAATCGCCGCCCCAGTGCAGCCTCCCCAGTGCGTTGATTGTGCCAAGTAGGTAGTTTCTTATTCATGGGGATGTCCACCAGGTGATGAGAGTCCAGAAGTAAATTCATTTGATCCGCAATGGAATCCCACTGGGCATTATGACCCCAAGATTCACCAACTCCCAGAGAGAAGTTGAAATCCCCTCCAATCACTGTATGCTGAGTTATATGGTTACCAGATAGAAAGTCTTGCCAGAAAGGGAGACGATGCTGGTTGGGACCATATATGTTAATAAATCTTATCGGGAAGCCCAGATCCCCAGCCATGATATCCATTCCCAGGAACCCTCTGCCCCCCCAGGTGGAGATTAACTTACACTTTCTTGGATTGATACCGATGAGTAAGCCACCGGATCGCCCACATGCGTCCAGTCCATGCAGAGACCACCCCGGAAGAAAACCTTGCAGGCAATTCACCGCCATCTCAGCTGTGCATAGTGTTTCTTGCAGAAAGATAATATCACATCTTGATACATGAAAAGGTCTTTTCAGAGCCAGACGTTTTTTGGGGTTGGCTAGTCCCCTGCAATTGAAGGAGAGCCAGATCATGATTCACCACAGTGCATGGGCTCGATAGCTCTAAGCGCCCTTTCGATAGTAGATTGTCTCCCCAAAGCAACGTCCGCCACAGCGTTTAACTTAGCCGATGAGATATGAGAAGGTCTGCCCCGTTTCTGTTTTTGGAGTCGACCCGGGGAAGAGCCCAGACCTAGTATTCGAGGCCGAGCCCTAGATCGCAGGTGATAGTGGTGTGATCCGGATAGCTCCGGTGAAGAAGAGTGGTCCGCGTCCCCCAGGATCGGGTTGGACATGGGGGGGGTAGTAGAAATGGATGGCGGAGGAGGGGCAATAGTGCAAATAATGGAGGGAATGGGAACAGATTCAGAGCGAGATGTTTGTATAAAAGAGTGAATATTAGATATCATATCATTAGAGCAAGATTGTGAGAGAGAGGGGATGGAATCATTACCCGGACGAGTAGGTACAGTCGCGGCCGGTTTTGTATTCTTCCCGGCAGTCCGTGAACGGGTCCGCGGCGGTCCAGGTGCAACCAGGTCCTTGCTGCGGGCAGTTTTTGTTGTGCTATCCCCCTTCTTCGCGGTGGGGATCTCCTGCTGAGGCTGTACACCTTCCGATGGCTGGTGCTCTCCTTCATTTTGATTCACCGTGTTCTGTTGGCGAGGTCCCTTGGAGTCCTCCGAAATCCCCTTCGCAAGCAAAGGGCAGTCCTTGAAAAGGTGC
Source organism: Pinus tabuliformis (assembly GCA_031772625.1). Classification (NCBI taxonomy): domain Eukaryota; kingdom Viridiplantae; phylum Streptophyta; class Pinopsida; order Pinales; family Pinaceae; genus Pinus; species Pinus tabuliformis. Next base: position 1,483,439,795 of record CM062819.1, on the reverse strand, counting down.
CCGACTTTGTGGCATCTCCTGCACCGATATGGCACTCCTTCATAATCAAGGGGTTGTTTGCGCGAGACATGATTGTGGTGCAGGGTGATCTTTTCCACCAGCCCAGGTCTGATATCCATATTAACCAGAATTCTTGCCATAGTCCTGATGCCCGTCTTTTCAAATGATCTATCGTGCTCCAGATAGGTACCTAGAGTGTCCCCAATCTTTTTGAAGGTGAATTAATTCCAGTATTGCCAAGGTAATCCTGGAAGGCGGACCCAAATGGGGCCCTCGCCAAGATGTTCGCGCTCTGGATCAAACAGAGGATCCCACCTTTTAAGTAGCACCGGCGCGAGCTCAATATGCCAATATTGGGTAAGTACCCACTGAGTGTATTCGGGTCTCTGAAAGTGTAGGGCAAACCAGCCCCTTGTAAGCACCATAACCTCCGGGAGTTCTTTGAAGAGCGATCCCCAAATCTCGTTTACCCAAAGTTTGAGTCTCTCCGCAGAATAGGTTCGTCCCCTGACTCTGCCCACTAACACTTTTCGAGCCGCATCCATCACGTCCGGAATAGGATCTTCAGGTCCCAAGTTGATATTGTAGTCAGGATCAATGGAGCGGAGGCAGCGTCCCTTGGTCACCTTCTCGGAGCGCCTCCCAAAAGGAATTCCCTTCAGCAGGTTTCGGCACGGATCAGATGTGCTGTGCTGTGCTGATGCAGCTGAACGAACCGGGAGTGGAGTGGTGAAACAGCCTGAGGGAATTGGAGAGCGAGGGGAGGGAAAACCAGGACCCGGGAAGCCGGATACAGGGGGGATGAAGGGTTGCTGGAGGGATTGAGGCATAAATGATACGGAGGGGGAGTGGGAGCTTGAAGGGGGGGGAGGCGGAGGGGGAGGATGGAGCGCAGGCCGATTGAGTTCCTGTAAGGAGACGTCGAGCAAAGGGGATCCCAGGAAACAAGAGCCTAGTAACTGAGCAGTGGCCGGGGAGAGAGGAGGGCATGCAATGGGCGGGGATTCCGCTGTTGAGATAGCCGGTCCTTTGTTTTTATCAGCAGAAGACAAGTGTGGATGCAGATTCGGGGCACCTGTCGTAAAACCCAAAGCAACGCTACGCGGAATCATATGAGGCCTGCTGGTGTGTGCCCATATTTCTTGATGCGGCCTAGGGTCCGCCTCGTAATCTACCAATTCCTCGTCACCCATGATAAACTGTCGGTTATGCGTCGCGAGCGGGGTTCGAGCTGTGGTCCGGTAGCACCGAGATCAGGGAAGTCAGAGCGGCAGTGGGCTCAGAGGTGGGTGCCCAGGGGGGACCGCAGTAATAAAATAATCCACGCAATAAAACAAAAACAACAGTGCCGCAGTCAGCCCGGCATTACAAGAGACCCGGAGACTGTCTGTAAACCGCCATGGGGTTTGGTTCAGCAGCGCAGAAACTTGCTAGGGTTCCGCCATCGCCCTTCTCTTCTCTCCTCAAGTGGGAGTAATCCGAAGAGTTCGATTGTTTGGGCCTTAGCATCTTATTAAAATTTAAGATATTAAAAAAATATAAGTATTATTATTATTATTATTATTATTTTAATATAATGTTATTAAATAATTATTTCTTGTTTATTAATTATTTAATATATTTTTTATTATTATTTTTTTAATATAAGTATTATTTTATTTTTATTAAAATTTAAGATATTAAAAAAAATATAAGTATTATTATTATTATTTTAATATAATGTTATTAAATAATTATTTCTAACATATTCGACAATCAAACACCACAGCCATTATTTTTAAAACGGCACAATAAAACTATTATATTAATTTATTTTTTAAAATTAATTAAATTTTTACACAACCAAAATAATTTAAAAGTGAAAATAACTTAGATTCAAGCAAAAAGAATAATCCTTCGCCCAAAGCAAAATATAATAAAGGCATACAAATCGATGAGGAAAAATAAATAATTTAAAAATAAAAACAACTTAGATTCAAGCAAAAAAAGTATAATCCTTTGTCCAAAGCAAGGACTAATAACACAAGATGAAAGGCATAAAAAAAATAAGGAATTTCTATTATTTCAAGATAGCAAGATCAGAGAGTCCATTACGAGTACACCATCATCTCTTCACCGTGATCAAGGAATCACTTTACACATGGCAAATAAGCATCAGTGCCTCGTCTTACTGCAATCCCTTTTCAATAGTGGGGCAAGAAAAAAATATACAAGAAAATGTTATAAGAAAAAACAAACATGGAGATTGCAGTAACCTATTAGATTAAGGATCTGCCCCAATATTCCCACTGAGAATTCTCTTGCTTAAAATTAGCAATAATACTTTAAGTGACTTCATACAATAGGAAGTATATAAACTCAGCGACCTTTCCTGCATGAGGCCATGTGTTGAAATAAGATAACTTGGAAAGTTTCATGGCATGAACACTTAATGTAGGATGGCACTAAATATAGTTGATTAACTAATTCAGTGTACAAGGGAGGATGGGCAGGAAGGAGGAATCACAATAACCATAAAACATAGGAAGGATAGGCAGGAAAGAGGAATCACAATAACTATAGAACTCAGAAAAAGGAGAGGTTATATTATGAATTGTCAAGCAATCTAGCCTTATTACTTCACTACACTCAATCCATAACATATAAGGCAAATTCAAATTTTACAGCAATGATTAACTGGTGGATTACTAAAGAAATGCTTCAACTGGAAGAGTGGAAAACTATACATGAGGTTCAAAGGTCAATGCAATGGAAATAAAAATATGAAATATCTTTAGTCATTTACAGGTCAATGCAATGGAAATAAAAATATGAAATTTATCTTTAGAGTCATTTACAAGACCCCATTGTTTCACATCTGAAGGCTTGATTTGACATGATTGAAGGGTCTATTGAAAACTTATCTGAAGTGACTTGATTTGACATGATTGAATTATTGAAAACTTGGAAAACAAATTTAATTAGAAATTGATTAAGTAATTTGGACATGATTGAACTATTGAAAACTTGGAAAACAAATTTATTTAAAACCTGATCCAGTAATTTGGGTAATGAAAAACAGCAGATCAGGGAAGTTTGTGGCCTTAAAGGAATACATCATATATTCTTGATTTAAGATCCAAGTTTATGCAACTGTATCAAATTGCATCACTGAATGAACAACAGCCTTTCCTATTTAGAGTGGTTGTATCTTGTATTTTAACTTTTTCTGTTGCAGAAAACTTATTTATCATTCCATCAAAGGAACTCTTACTCTTATTTTGGCTGGTTTCCTAGCTTTAGCTATTATCATTCCATCAAAGGAACTCTTACTCTTATTTTGCCTGGTTTCCTAGCTTTAGCTTCATAACTGTAGGAGCTTGTTAACAGAGTCTGAGATATGCTCACTGTTTTGAGCTCTGTGCCATCTTGGTTTGTACGTAGTTTTCTCTGTTGAACAAATGAACTATTTACAAAAGTGTGTTTCCTTAAAAAACTCTCGGAAAATTTCTAAGGCAACGAAAGTCAATAAATAATGAAATTGTTGAAGACAAATCTCAAATTTCATTGCCCTACTGATTAAATTACATATAAAAGTTGCGTTGACAATGCTAATACAGCTTCTATAATCATCATATTGAAATGACTCGATGAAGTGTGTTATCTGACAATGATTATCAAAGTAGTTGGTGGATGGGATTGGTTAAGGCCGTAGCGTAACCATGACAACACTAAGCAAAATGGTAAATAAAAAATAAAGTGACTAAGAGGATAAGAAACAGAACAGGAGAAATATACGATTAAGAGTATATAATTATGTCAACATTGGTGGAGTCTAAGTCACCTAATAAATAAGAATAAGGACACAATTTTGAAAAAAAAGCCAAAACCTAGAGGTTTAGGAAAAGCACTTAAAAAAGGTTGAATGTGACAGAACATAGATCATGAATCAAAGTGATGTTTAGGGAAAAGGACAGGAACTTGAAAGAAAAGTTTGAATATGACAGAACATTGATCATAAACGAAAGTAGGCAACTTGCAAGTTTGAAAAATGATTGATCATAATGGTAAATTCATGATACATAATAACCTTGATAAGACAAGAAAGCTGTTGGTTTTATGTCAATAGGCCAATCTCTGACACACTGCCATTGATAATTCTTTCATTGAATATAAGTTGTGTTATATTTGAAAAATGATAGATCATGATGGTAAATTCATAATAAATAACAACCTTCGATAAGACAAGAAAGCTGATGGTTTTATTTGTATAGACTAGTTTCTGACACACTGTCATTGACTCTTCTTTCATTGAATACAAGTTAGTTTCAATTTAGATGAAAAATCACAAACAGTGAAAATTATGATGCTAATATACTAATCGTGGAGGCTAAAGCACTACTGCAAATATGAAGTTCAGGTAGATTTGACCGCTAAAGTCTTAATGAACATGTCTTTCAACAACAACCACTTCTAGAACCAATGATATCGCGCAGTGAAACGTGCAATCAATATGAAAGGGTGAGGAAGAAGTTTATAAGATCAATATTTATACACATCTACAAGCTTCTGTAAAATCCTTCTCAAAGATGAAAACATAAGTTGGCTTGAAAATCACCGCAAGGTTAAGGACCACTTATATGGATTTTCCATATCCTTTTATTAAAAACCCAAGCAAACTGGTTACAATAGTTTGTACACCTATTCAAAACGGTCTATCTTCACAGGTCCACCAGGAGGATCACACCAAAAAGAGCAGAAAAGAACAGTAGAAGTTAACCATTATCCAAATAACAAAAAGGCCAAGCCGTTTTGTTCACTTGTACTTGATTTTTTCCCTTTATCATGCAGTTTCTTTGAATCTCTTCACGGAGCGGTGCATATACAGAGCGTCTCACGATCAGAGAATTGTATCTGGTCTGTGAAAATGGGCAATAAAGAAAGAGAAAACATTTTAGCACTACAAGAACTCCACACTCTCCTCTTAGCACACTTGATATTTTTCACCCTTTTGACTCAGCATTACTGTGCACCTGTGGAACTGCTGTTGTATCTGATTTCGACAACAGAATAACCAACGTGAATAGATAATGAATATGAATACTGCTTCTCTAGGCCTAACCCCTCCTTCAGTGTTGTCCAACACCAATAAGAAACCCAACAGTATAGTTTTTGTACCTTTAGAAGTGACAAAAGAACACAGAAACTAAAGAAAAGCTCATGACATGTAGACTTCCACACTTGCATTCTTTGTAGCATGACAAACAGGACATGTATCGAACGTCATTTCACAGTCCCGGCAGAGGCAGAGGTGTCTGCATGGCAACAGCAAAATTGAAACAACATTTTTCCGACAGATCTTGCAGGTTATCTGATCTCTGGGATCCTTGCTACCTCTAAGTGGTTTAGCATAATTAACCTCCACATTGGGATCTAAATGAGCTGATTCTGCATCATCTGCCTCATTATCGCCACTTCCTTCTCTAGTTTGCTCCTTGCTTTGCACCACAGCCTGCTGAAGATTACTTTTTAAGGTTGCCACCATCGCTTCATGATTCCTAGCTTTGCTCTGCCATAAATGGGCTTCTAGTTTCAGCTGTTTCACTCTCTCCTCCAATTCCATCTTTCTACGATTCACCTTTTCCATCTCCAAGTCCTTATCTCTAAGACTCCTAGAAAGAGTTTCTTCTATGACATTCAGAAGGGACCTCAAATACCTCTGCCTCTTCTCTACGAGAGATTGTCTCAAATGTTCCCCCTGTCATTTCAAAGCATCAAATCACATTTGATTTAGAACACGAATTTTGCAATTTCTGATGCAGCACGGCAGATTTTATAATCAAACGTGGATGAAAATATTGTAACAATAGGGTTTCTCAAGTCTATCCAGACTCAAATTATGCAATTCCAATTCAGTCCACTACTAGTGAAATGCAACACATATATTACACCTCTTAAACAATTTGGATACTGCTATGTCTAGTCACAGTGACTATAGATGAAAATAATGCCATTTCAAGACCCTAAACAAATTACACAAATTGTTTATACTTCAATTTGCAGGGATTTTACAATGAATCTAGATATCACCTGATTGAAATCTTAATTTGCACATCTTAATGGTATCAATGTCTGCCATTTCTGATTAATTTGATGTTATCTAACTTAAGAATTATTATCGTTAAAAATTGCACTGTCTTAGGATAAGATGACTGGCAAATTACAGCACAAACCTGAACCCTTAAGAACTGATCCATTTCATCTCTTTGTTGCTGCAGCTTTGTATTGAGTTCATCTGAAAGACAAGAAAAGATAGAAGCACTATCACACTTGGCTGCGTTTGGAGCTGAAGTTCCTTGTTCATCCTCAAAAGCTAACCGTAGACCCGTTGAAACTGTCCCAGGAGCTTGTTGGCTGAGATCTGATAAATTCATCAAAGATGGTCTCTTACATTGCAAAGAGAGCAGATCTACGGGTTCTCTTGCTCTTTTCATATTGCATGCCTGATCTTCAGGAGTATGAAAAATAACTGGGAATGTTGAAGGGACTCGCTGACCATGAGCAGTGTTCAATGCTGCAAAATTAAATCAAAGAAAAAAATGTTGAGAAAACCCACAGTTTCCGAAAGAGATAAACATTTCAGCATACAGGTTCTGCAATTTATTACAAAGAGTCAAACGTAAATGCATCAGCTCATCTGCACTGAACCATACAAGGATGTATGTGAATCCCAGCTGCTTGATATTCGTCTAATAGAGCTGATGAACCAAACCCAACTCCCAGTAAGCCATTATAATCACTGGTTTGCCCATTCCTGCTAAAATAAGCATACAGAAAATGCATATATGAGAAAGGCCGTGTGAACCATAATTTTGGCATTACCCTGTCACCCATAATGAAAGCACACAAATGTGCAGTTGAAAGATGAAGATGGACCTTAATGTTAGAATCACAAATTTTAAGAGAAACAAAAGACATGCTTCACCGCCTTGAAAATTGAACCCGACATAAAATAACCAAGTACAATCTTAAACCAGAAAGCAATACTTTTGATAAGTCACAAGCAGGAAAACCCAAACGGGCCTTAACTTCAGAATGGGCATGGTTAGGCTGTGACCGAATCCATTATAAATTGGACCCTAAAAATGGTTTTTAAATCATAATATGTCAAAATAAAGATGCAACAAACCTAAAGAAATATTAACTATGAAGTATAAATTAAATAAGTTAAAGTTGTAGAGGTCGAAACAGGCATCTGTGCAACCTCAAATGAAGCTTGCAAATTCAAAGGGGCGCAAAAGAAAATCAATATTGCAGATGTTTTAACGAACACTTTCTGAGTTCTGGAAATAGAGGAAAAGATATAATACGCCAACATTGCTCCTCCTCAAGTATGTTACAGAAAAAGAAAAAGAAGGTAACAAATACTTTGCCATCTCAATCCCGAAAAACACAAGAAGACCTTAATCCCATGATAATACCGATAACACAGCAATGTGAAACCCAAGCAGATTCTAAGAAATAGAGGACGCACATAGAAATAATAGTTATGATGCTAAATGGACATCCTTGAACGATTACTCTCCCAAACTGGCAATGGGAAGTCGTTTCACTGGTGGGGTCGAAATCCACCACGGTTCCAATCTGGGTATGGTCTCCCTCATACAATTTTAGCATAAGACTCGTGCCTCAGACCCAGTTCTTGTTCAAAAAAATCCCGTTCTATTCATTGCAGACCCTCAGGATAAGTTTCCCAAATCAATTCCAATAAAACAAAATGACAGAAAACATGCCACGAATATCCCAACAGGCCTTAATCCCAAACCATATGCCCTAAGACACTGGCACATAGCTGAAAGAATGAGGATCTAATTGTAGGGCAAAGAAATCAAATATAAAGAAAGTTATGCTTCTCCTTGAATCTGAAAGCATTGAGACGCATCAAACATGCCAGACTGCATAAATCTTCAAACCGGAGTTCCCTAGAGCTTGAATTTTATTCATTATCATTTCAGGGGTTAGGGAAAACCCCTTTAAACAGGAAAGGGTTTGTGAGAAGATCCAAACTGGACATGGATTGGGTGTGTATTTGAACGAAGGTACAAGATACCAACCTCGTTCTGAAATCAGGAAGCAGGACATTGGAAGGATACTGAGCCTGAACAGCCATTGCCCGCTGGACTAATCCTGCAGCTTCGCTACGCCGTGGATCCAGAAAGGTTAAAAACGAAAAACCAGCAATTGGAAATGACTAAGAGGGGCTATGAAATTCGATTAATATGGAGGAGCAACTGTTTGTTCAAACAAACCCCGTTGGGAATGTAACTATATACAAGAAAGCCACGCCAATTCCTTCTCCGAAAGGCAACTTTTTCCCGCAAAACTGATGGATGAATTAAAGTGGGGATGGGAGGGCGGTTGCGAAGGGAATCACTAGAAGGGGTCGTTGCAACAAACAAATGGGTGAATTAAGAGCCTGCGTTGAAGGGATTCGAAGCTGGCGATTCATTCACGACAAATGTCATATAAGAATATATGACAGCAGACATCTCACACACAACCTCATCTCCATTTGCTACACAACATGGCGGAACGTGCAAGGAATCATATGACCGCTAGGTTTTCAGGGCGAGGAAGTGGGAGTGGTAACCATCATAAATTAATCCTCCTCTCGCCAAACTAACTTCGACCCAGTTCACATCCGACCCCCTAAACCCCACCCACGATCCAACAACTTTCGCATCAATCCCCATCCCGCCTGCATTTCCCATTTTCTCCTCTGCAATCCTGCACCAATTTCTCCGCCTACGCCCAACAAAAATACGCCAAATTTGGTGAGTTTGCAGCCGCGGCGGACACGAGCCCACCCATATCAGATTCCCCTCAAAGCAGCAGCTGCTGCAGCACCACCAATGATTTTAGAATAGAATTAATCCCCTCTATCCGCCAGCCACATGACAGTAATTTGTCTATATTTTTCCACTGTATTTCACGGCGAGTAATTTGAATTCTAACGGCTCTTTCGAATCATGCCCCACTTTTATTTTATTCTAATCATCTCATTAAATATTTTAATCATTTCAATAAATACTTGAATTAAGTTTAATTATGAGTTTAATGTTTTCAGTTTCCATGTGTCTTGGCAACCAATCCAAATTCACTGCACCAATTGCATTTTCCGGCCGATATTCTCATTTTTTTTTCCTGTGTCCAGGTAGGCCGGGGCCATCTAGATGAAGAAGTATTCATCAACCCACAATCAATGAAATGTTTATTATTTTTTGTGTGTTTAGATGGGGTGATTTAGCTTTTTTTAATTATTTTTTCTGCGTTTAGATCTGGTGACTCAGCGTCTGAAGAAGCTATATATTGTCAAATACATTCTGTACATAATACATATATCACTGGCCATGGCCCAAATACGCTGCAGCGCAGCACCGCAGGACTCGATACTGGCCGGGGTCGGTCATACACTCACGTGCGACTCAGCTTTATTACATAAAAGAAATATTTATCAACCCACAATAAAATACTTATCATCAAAATATGCGAAAACACTTCTATATTTTTTTTCAGAGAGAAATCCTCATATGGCCGAAGCCTACAGATATTTTTACAATCAATATGGCCAAAGCCAGCAGAATTTACGGCCAAAGCCAGCAGAATTAATGGCCGAAGCCAGCAGAATACGGCATAGCCGTTACAAATCGCCAAGCGAGGGGCCGCCGCAGGACTCGAACACTTCTATATATCAACTCACAATAAAATGTTTAACACCAGAAATATGCTAAAACACATCCTTTAAAATGTAATTGCCAAAAAAAATCCCTCTGAGAAAATCCAAAATTGCCAAAATAAATATACACATTAAATTGAACTCTACATCTAGCGAACATTTCCTCCGGGCGTCGTCAATTGACAGTACTTTCGCTTCCCGCCATCTCCTGTTATTCAAATCCCGGGGTCGCTCTCTAATGATGAGGGCAATTAGCCCGTCAATTGACGTGTAATTTTGGCCGTTCTGCCACTGGGCCCCACATGACTCGCCGTTGTTCCCGCCATTGTTTCTGTCATCCGCACTCCCTATTCCAATATGCTCTCAATTCGTGGGCCGAAATTAAAGAAAAATAAATCCACGATAATAACAATAAATTTGTTTTACTTTATTTTAAAAAATTAGAATAGTAGAGAAGTGTCTTTTAGTGGATGTCCTTTAGCGTGGTAATGGTAGTATCCAATCCCACCATAATATGCTCTACTCTGGCGGAAATATGCTATGCTATGCTATGCTATCACTTTAAGAATACTCTATCCCAATACATGAACTGTTATAGTTGACCCCCACGCATGAAGACCTTACAAGTTACAACTTACTAGAGGCATCCCTATCCTAATCATGTCACGGCATCAATACCCCCCACTCCACTTTCTTTGATTTCACATCATCCTTACATGTATATAAACAAAAAATATATATATATATATATATATATATATACCCTAAGTGGGAAGAGTGGAAAAGGGTGAATAATTTTTTTAATACTTCTTTCTCTCGACACCTATATATACCCTAAGTGGGAAGAGGTACAAGGTTGAGTGGAAAAGGGTGAATAATTATTTTAATACTTCTTTCTATGGACAACCTATAGTTGTTCGTGTAATTGGAGCTATGCCAATAAGATATCGATTGATGTTCGTTGTTATCTGGATCAAGTAATGGTATGATAAGGGCTAAGAATGTGGTTATTGTAAACAATTCAAACTCCATATGCAAATAAGAATCTTCATATTTTGGAGATCGGATCCTGTTAAGGACCTCATTGTGCCCGGTCACAGAGGAATATGCAATTTTTTTATAAGGAGGGCATGTTTGTGGGTAGAAGCAATGCTCAAGGCTCTTTTATATGTGGAGATAGAATGGTGTAATTATAAGATATTATTATTAAATAACAGAGGTTATATTATTTTTATATTTTATTTTAAAATATAAAGTGGATTATATATATATTTAGGTTTTTTTGGGTCAAATTTGTTTTGATAGAGATTTTTAAGAAATATGAGTTTAAGTTGTTTAATTTGTAAAAATGAAGTGCTGCGAGGTTTTCAGGGCACTAAATCCATTTTTGCATTAAAAAATGCATTTTAAACAACAAAAAAACCACAACTCCTTACAAATTTTATTGTCGAATTCTAGCCAAAAGAATTATTTCCTCTATTAGTTAGAATTATTGGACACTTAATTTCAATACTGAGGATAATGTTCCCAAAAAAGCCCTAGTCTAAGTCTATCTGTCACATATACCATTAAGTTTTTGAGATGATCCAACATGTTAGGCTATGATATTGCCAAATTCCTAGACAATGCGGTCCCTAAAGCTAATGAGTGTACTTTTGCATGCATTGGCATTGATATTGATATTAAGTAGAGCTTCCTATAGCAATATCGTTAAATTTACAGCGTGTGTATCACCTCTAAGCATTGGACCATGACCTGTGAACATTCAAATTTAATATGTAACACTAATACGGCCATTTTAATAAGCACTATAAAAAAGGAAACCATCTTTTTATTTAACAAGACAAGGAACCAATGTAATAGATGATTAAGAAGAAACACAAACATTACCCATCTAAACCTTCCATATCTCTAATTTGAATATTGACATCATTACATTGCTCTACATAAGGTGTAAAAAATGAACAATGACAAGTACTAAAGAGAATAATAAGGAGAAGATAAATACAAAAAAATGCCAAAAAAAAAAAAACATAACAAGAATGATAAAGATCAATCATTCAAGAAAATAAAGAAAGACGATTGAATAAATAAATAAATAAGTCTCAAAACTCTTACATAGATAGATATAATTAAATTCTATACTATCAATTAAAAAAATTCTAGTTTAACTATTTTTTATTTTAGAATTTTTTTGTTATTTTTTTGGTTAATTTTTTTCGGAAATCAATAAAGATTAGTTACAATCACAAATTTCAATTACGTAATTTACACAATTTAGATTTCTAAAATCTTTTGGGTATCAAAATCTATTTATGTACTTAAAAACAAATTTTAAACAACTAAATATCACAATCTCACTTACAATTATATCACAGGATTCTAAAAACAAAAAACCATAACATAAAATAATTAAATAACATTTTTTAAAAATATGTATTAAAAAAACTGAAATTGCAATCCTTGCTAACCAAGTATGCCGTAAAACTGCTTCTGCTTGGCTAAGAGCTCGTCTTCCTCGGACGTAAGGAAACAGGTTAACGGCCCAAGACCCAGAGGCATCTGGCAGGAGTGAAAGCCTGCTCCCTTACGGACCACCAGCGGGTTATTACAGGTGGCGTGGTTTTCCTTGATAACGGTGATGAGTCAAACCGACATTCGCGGATAGCAGCCAGAGATGGATGTCCTCACTGTTGGTTTGACACCTGAGTTTGATAGGTTTTGCCACCTTCGGAAAAAAAAAATTCAGTTATTTGTTTATGCATCTTGTTAGGTAAACATATCATCAAATAATGCCAAATAACTATCAAACCATAAAAATTAGGAAACTAATATTAACCCAATTACCCATGGGGATGGAAAGATAAAATATAAAAAATAGGTTTATTTTCTTTTTAAATTCTATATATGAGTAGTTGATTATGAGTGGAAATTTTTAATGGAAAATCTCAATAACCAAGCCTGCAATATAATGTCATTCCCCAAATCCTTGTGATTTATAAAATTATAAACAATTCAAATTTTTAATTCATTCTTCTATTTCAAAAGTATACACCCATCTGTAACCATTTAAAAAAAAAATCATTCCGTCATTTTGAGGGCCACGTATTTGCAGTACTGAATTACCGTTGATGATATTTTGATTCACATGATTTGATCTTGAAACCATTTTATCCCGAGGGTGTACTGCCTGCCCATGGCTTGACTTTACATCATTTTTTAATATTATATGTCATATGGCCGGCCACTTCCACTACCTCCCAATCTCACTAAACCAATAAAAAATTATAACGAAGGTGACTAAATAAATTATAATAAAGGTGATATAAACCAATGTCCTTTTATTTTTCCGATATTTTGGTAGTGGGAGGATGATAACCATAAGCATAATATGATATGCACGATCACAAAACCACACATTAAGGATGGGCACTTTAAGCTAGGGAAAGGACAACAAATGCATAATATAATTGTTTGGGATGATTAGCTTAATTAATTTGTTGAAAATTGATGTTCAAGTTTGGGATGTAAGACATGATTAGATGTAAGTGTATAAAAAGGAATTGAGAAAGTAGGTATATGTATAATATTTATATGATTTAGGGTGAGATGGAGGGTGGTGTATCTAAATTATAAATATAGATGAATGTGCATATAGAAAGATATGGGAGGGTGTAAGTAAAGAGTTAGAAAATTATGTATGTAATAGAGGGAGAAGGTATAAAAAGTGGAAGTGAACATTTCAAGATTAGAATTAAGGTAGTGGACATGAAAGTTAAGGTAATGGATATGTTAAGTTTGGAAAAGGAGGAGATGGCTATCATTATGAGGTGGTGATTGAGTTAGTTAGCTAATAGAAGTTTAAAAGAAGATGGAAGGTTATGAAAAGTAAAAAGAAAGCACATAAACAAGTTAGGTTGGTTTTGAGAAAATGGTTGGTTAATGAGACAAGAAAAGAAGTGATTCTAAAAAAAATTCAAATTTAATAATAAAGATTTATATAAACAACATATTTGTAAAGCGATATCTTATTTAGAGAAGTGATTAATAAAATAAGATGTTAAGTGAAAGAAGGTAAATTGAATAAGACTTAATATTCCAAGTTAAAAACAAGTCCATCAATAATATTTTGTATATAGTTAAAAACAAGTTCATTAATAATATTGTGTATGTTAATGAGTATAGTTTTTTAAGAATATCATGTATGTTTTGAATTCTACTTCATATGTTTGGTTAGCATTTATATTCTTTTACATATATTGAAATATAATTCTTATGTTATGAAAAATTTAAATACAAATCTATTAGATGTGTATATAGAAGTGATTATACCTTCATTAAGAATCTTATTTTTAAATTACATATATAATTTAAAATTAAAATTAATAAAACTAAATATATTTTGATGAAAGTATTGCATATAATTTGAATTATATTTAATATTTATAATCTTTAATATTTGTTGTTACATATTTTATGTCTTCCAAATTTTAATTTCAATGTAATTTGATATATGTTATAAAATCTATATTAATAAGGATGAGTATATTTTTATAAAAACTTTATTTCTAAATTGGATATGTATTTTAAAATTTATAAAGAATTTGTATTTATTTTGAATTATATATAAGACATTTATATTTATTTAATATATTTTATGTAATTGATATCCATTATAAAGTTATTAAGATTTGTGATTTGATGGATTAATTTGCTTACTTAAATTAAATCATAAGATTATATTAATTTATTATTATGTGTGGATTTATTATTAAGAGGTTTTATATATTAATACGACATCTAGGTAGTGGTCTCAAAATTGGATATTATTATTATTATTGATATATTTTTCTTGAAATATCTTTATATTTTATTTGGAGAATACATATTTTTCAACAAGGCTCAAAGTTATTACAACAATATACTTGTAAAAGTTTAACATGTCATTTCTAGGAATTTAACTTGGGCGGGGAGGTTATTAATTATTCCTCCCAACCACCCAAGATAAATCGATTTGACATGCATAAAATTTATTTTTATATAATTAAGATAAATTATTTTAACTCCAATATTATTAAAAAAATCAAATTTATATAAATATAAACTTACATAAGATTTACCATTTATACTTTGATTTAATCCTTTACTCAAATTTAATTTTTCAAAAATGTTTATATTTTAAAGATTTAATTTTTAGTATAATGTGTAAAGGGAATATCCGTCATCAAAATTGAAAAAAAAAATAACCATACAAAACATTTAAATAATGTGACTCATAAAAAAATTTAAATAAATGTATAAATAAACAATTAAAAATCCTTCTGCGTACAAACTTTTTTTTTTGGAATGTAAAATTTGAAGAAAAATTTACATCTGCCTCTGAACACATGATAGATAAAATAAATCTCTTATATTAATCAACCTAACCTTATAAAATTCTTTATGTATCTTCCTTATACGATTAATCAACTTCTTGGAATCATCAAACATTCACTTGGAGTTGCAGGGGGATTGATAATTAAAGTGAATGGAAAAGTTGGTGAGTAATTCCTGAATTTTAATCAACCAAGCGTTAGGTTTTGGTCAAAGAGTCACGTGGATGAGATGACTAGTAATGTAGTTTATACATGAAAAATATGCTCGTAGAATAGGTAGGTGATGGTGTGTTTAAACGCAAAACTGTGACCTTCACTGTGTTTTTAGGTTTGTTGGGGGAGATTTTCAAAGGCGTTTAAAGTTTGGTAAAAAGGAGTGGGGAATAAGAAGGGTGATGATTTTTTTTAAAAGGACACCCACCAAGCAAGAGAGTGGATGTGGATGAATTACACAGTGCTAAGCAATCAATGATTAAAAATAGTGAAAGGGGTTAAAGTCGTTTCTTGCATGAACATTATGTAATAAATAAAGCAAGAAAGATGATATGGGTCTATCTGTGCTCATTACTTCACACGTTTGGCCTTTCCCAATAAAGGAAATGAGGGCCATTTTCAAGGTTAGGAATGAAATGGGCTCTGGGTTTTCCTTTTTGATGCATGAACCCATATTTGCCATTTTCAAGGTTAGGAATGAAATGGGCTCTGGGTTTTCCTTTTTGATGCATGAACCCATATTTCCAAGTTCATAATAATGCCCATTCAATTTAATTGAGCACCTAGCTAGACTATTCTTATGTACCAATAATGTTATATATAGACCTATGAAAAGATGACTCCCCTTGGTGTGGCTTTTTAGGCAAATAATGATCACTAAGATAACATAGTAGGACGAAGACATAAAGATTGAAGCCATTCAATTATCAATGTATCCACAACTTTCATAATCACTCATGTAGCCCCTCGTGAAATATAATTTCTTTCTCCATAAATTTATGTTTCATGATGCTTCCATGTTTGAGAATGTTTACTTTTTTCCTTATATGTATAAGTTGTCTAAACCCAAAAAAAAAAAATATCTAATTTAAGAATTTTTGGTATATTTATTCTACATCATTTTT
Source organism: Pinus tabuliformis (assembly GCA_031772625.1). Classification (NCBI taxonomy): domain Eukaryota; kingdom Viridiplantae; phylum Streptophyta; class Pinopsida; order Pinales; family Pinaceae; genus Pinus; species Pinus tabuliformis. The sequence goes on along the minus strand of CM062819.1, from coordinate 1,483,423,587 downwards.
TACTAGTCTTTTAAACTCTAAGTGTCTTGTATTTTAAAGTTGGGTGTTAATTTTTTGGGTTCATTTCCATTTTATTCTCAATTTTATGTTTATATCTATATGTTTTTTTGTTTTTCAAATTTTCCATAATTTAAAGTTTTCTATTTGAATATGTTTAAGTTAATGCAAAATGAATTTTACATTTGATATTTATGATAATAGCGAGAGTTGTCAATGTATTAGAGATTAAAAGAATGGAACAATTTCTCTTCCCACTCCATCACTTCTCTAATGGATATCTTAACATTATTAAATTCCATATCTTACTCTATATATGTCTTTATTAGTGATATAGTCAATAGCATTCTTAGTCACTCTTCTATTATGGTTAATGATTATATCCATTCAGTTTATGGCTTGCTTAATATAGATCAATCTACCATTAATAAACCAACTACTACTTAATGCCTTGCCATTAAAAAGCAACAACAAGTTTTCACTCTTCTTTTGTCTCAATAAATTGGATTCCATGTCTAACACATAATTTTTTTCCTTCCATAAGAGCTTTAATCAATCTCAACTTGATTATCTATAACTATGCAAATGAATCTACAAATGATATATAATATCTCATTTTGTTTGTTTTGCATGACTACCATCCCTTATTATTAAATCATTTTATGTCGCACTCCATTAAAACTTAATTTTAGACAACCATCCTTGGGTTGTGTCTAGAATACTTAGTGGTTAAGGGTTCCCTTATCGATTTCTAATTAATAGAAACAAATGTGAGGTCTCTTAGCAAAGCTTACCTTAATCACATATAGAGATAAACACGAATTAAATAAATGAATGGACCTAAGAAAGACATCAATAATGGTTTTGGTTTTAACTTTTCTTTTTTTAAATGAAAGTAAAGTTTTATCTTTGCAATAAAAAATGTTCAAAGGCCTTGGGTGTACTTGTTAGGTGAAATATGTTGCACAAAATTAAAGGGGGGACATTTACATCTTTTGGAGCCCAATCTCTTTAATGAGTTCCCTTCATGCCAAAAATTTAGGATATCCCTCTACATACTTCTACTCTCACAATGATAAGTACTATAACATTGGAAATGGAGATTATAACAACATAAAACATAACATAATGTGAATATTGATTTAAAGAAATTAAAAGAATGAGCAACTTGTAGCTCTATTATCGGGTTACTTGATGTGCTTAACTGAAGGTTCTCCCCTTAAAACAATTTCCTATATTTACGTAGTTTTCAGGCTAGGTTGTTCATTAGATGTTCGTCTTGACCCATCAATAGATGTAGCAAATGGTAAGGGCCATGGGTTTTTCTAACTCCCATAATTTGTCTTCCATGGCCACAATTTGCTCAACTTACTAGGAATTGTGGTTCTTTAGCTTTCTTACTTCCCCTAAAGAATCTCCTCATAGTTGGAGCATCGTCAACTTCACTTCACCAACATTTCCTTCAATCTCCCCTCTAGACCAATGAAACACTCATTGTAATCCTAGGTCCCCATATGAGCACCAAATACCTCCATAAGAAGGGTAGGGTGACAAGTAGAATTGCATTCCATCTTTGCTAACCTAATATATTTTGACAATGATTAAACAAAGATAAGGTTAGTTTCTAAATAAAGCATGGTAATCCTAGTATTTAGGGAGGGAGATATAGGTCATTCCCATGAACATACATTATTCTCCATGATCACATTAAAGCTTTTCACCTTATGGAAAACCCTCCAAAATCTATGACTTCCTTGAAAGAATTTCGACATTAAGGATGAGTTATCATATTAGCTATGATAGTGACATGATGAAAACACCTTTGGATTTTATCTAGGAGGTATGCAATGGATACATATGACCCTCTTAGTTTTAAAAGGGTTGCATTGATGTATCCCAGGACTAGCTTTTATAAAAGAGATCCAGATTGAATTGACGGCAAAAAGAAAAAATGTAGTATTATAAATAGAACAAAAACAAAGTGTTTGAAATAGAGTATTATAGTGTAAACTAATTTCTACCAACAAATTGAATGGAAAAAACACTGCAACATACATAACAATAAAAAGTGAAAAGAATCATGGTAGCATATCTCTAAGAAGAGATGTGATGCCTATGCTCATTTGTAAAAAGCCATTTTACAATGAAGAGAGAAGGGTTGTAACTAAATTTTATAGAATGCCATAAAATTAAGAAACAAGAACCATACAATGCAGGAATAGTGACCCTAGCATGACTAGGTTTGAATAAGAAAATTGAGTTGGATGAATCATAATGTCCTTAAAAAGGGGAACCATGTCGACATCATATTTTTTCTTAGTTCTTCATTATGGGTCTTACTTAGCTTGTTAGAAATAACGTTAGTACATTGAATCTTATCCTTGGCCTTTATGCATAACTAAACCAAAAAATGCATGGGAAGGGCCCAAAAAATGCTCCAAAAAATAATGACATGAAACTTTCTAGTATCATAATCATTTTTTAGATGACCTTGAATGGACACTTAGATTAGTGCTTCCCTATTAAGCAACAATGGTCCTCATTGTGTCAAGTTCCTATACTAGACGAGGGGAACTCTATTAGATGTGGCTCTTAGTAAATCACTTTCCCTAATCAAGAAACTACCTAGCTTTGACAACCCAATAAAGTTGTATGACCTAGAAGTGGATGCTTTTCATCTTGGTGTCCGTGATCTAATCCACTATAGTTTTCTCAATGAAATTAGGGTTGATATTTGTAGTGACCATGTTTTAGACCAACTCCAAGGTGTCCAATAGAGGAAAAACATATTATTGAAGGAGCTCCACATTGGACCTCTAGCTGTCTAATGGCGACCATCTCAAGTGGCATTACATCTCCTCCTCCGAAGCCATACATTGTGGCATTTAATGCCTTGGTAGAAAATGTATCCCAATTTTAGAATTTGAAGCCTTGCCTCTTTGTGAAAAAGCTCAAGGACATTATGAAGGTAGAGATCAATGGGAGAATAAAATTAAGCTTCTTAAAGAGGCCATGAAAAATTGGGCCAAGGTGCATAAGGATATACCTTCCTCTAAAATCCACTTGCTTCAAAATCAACTCGAAGTCACTCAATCAGAGCTTGAGTATTAGCCAGTGACCCACAATCTCTTCTTGAAGTATAAAACAGAGTTTGATTTATTGCATAACACACTGCAAGAAGAAGAAGAGTGATGGAATCTAAAATCTCATAGCCTCTAGCTACGATAAGGTGACAATAACACTAATTTTTTCCATAATCAAGCTCGAAACCGGCCTAAAAGAATAACAAAATAAATAATTGTATAAGGTAATAAAATTGAAGATTTTAAGAAAATCTAGGCTAAAGCAATTCAACATTGTAAGGATTTATACAACGATTTGGGCCTTGTTAATGAGGACACTAAAATATACATGTTCGAACACATTTAAGAATTAATATTGTAGGAGGATAATATTTTGCTTATAAAAGAAATCATGGAAGAAGAAATTAAAGCTATTGTCTTTTCATTTAGCCTAGATAAGGCCCCAGGTCCAGATGGATTCTAAGCCCATTTTTATCATTAATATTGGGAAGTCATTAAGTTTTTTTTGTTTTTCATATGGTGGATTACTTGTTTAAAACAAATTGCATTGGGGGTGGAATTAATTCAACATTCTTAGCCCTTATCCCAAAGGACACAAATCCCTCCTCCTTTGCGTGATTCATGCTTATTTCACTTTGTAATGTATCTTATGAAATGATATCCAATATTTTTGCATCTAGATTAAAACTTCTTCTTCCAAAAATCATCTCTAACAATCAAGGAGGTTTTGTTCATCAAAGACAAACCTTTGATAACATTATCTTGGTATAGGAAGCATTTTTTTTTTTTTTAAATGTGGGGTAATCACCCACAAGGGATTTGAACCTTGTATCTCACAATCTACATAATATTTCATAACACAAGAATCACCAATTGAGTTACCCCCCATGGACTCATTTTTCAAGAAGTATTAAGAACATAACCACTCATCATTTGTGGATGATACTTTGCTTATGGGAGGTGATTCATCCATTATTGCTATGAGATTTAAATTTGTTCTTAATATTTTCCTAGAGGCTTCTGGGGGTCTAGTTAACTCTGGAAAATCTTAGATCTATTCTTGGGATATTAACTTGAGGAAGCAAAAGCAAATTATGAGGATCCTAGGCTTTCACTTGGTGGATTCTTGAAAGGACTTTAAGTATCTTGGCACTCCTATTTGCTTAAACCAATATAGATCCATATTAAGCACATATTTAACATGAGCTGAGAGAGATCAAATTTCTTCAGGTGCAAACTTATTTTAGAGTGCAAAATTTGGAGAAGAAAAAAATTGCATCCCTTTTATCCCAAGATAGATCCCAATGAATCTATAGTGGTTCTCTCTCTCTATATATACAATGTGTAATTTTTCATTGTTTAGATTGTATTTTTCAATGCTATATAAACTACATAACTTAGACTTGTAAGTCCAAAATATATTTGTTGGATTTAGACAAAATAAATATATACTTAAAAAAGGACCAAACTGTAAAATACTAAGACTACTTCAAACATTTTAAAGATAAAATCTTATTTTTTTCTATTGCTTTATACGATATATAAATATCTTTTTTAAAAAAATATATAATATATACATAGTTGACTTTATTTTTTAACTTTCAATTACTTTTTTTCTTTATTTGGACATTCAATATTTTATTATATACAACATTAAAATATTTTATTTTAATATTATTTTTTATATATAGATATATATGAAATTGATATCGATATAAATTATAGATCTTCAAATAGTTTATATAAATCCATGTTGAAATATTTTTTAACATTATACTCACACATTTTTTTACTTCTAATTACTTTACATGAAATTATATTACGTCATATGGACAAATAACTAAACATACATAGCATATTCATTTTTTTTTAATTATCGCTGACATTGTTTTTCTATTTAGATAATATTTTATTTTAATTTTAAGAGGGACACTTTTCAACTCCACGTTGAGCATGGACGAAATTACACATTGCCCTCATTCTGGGTAGTAGAATGAGCCTCTTGGCTCAAAAACTAGTCCTCCCAAGCCTAGATGGGCACTCTCAACAAGTTTAAAGAAAACATTTCCCATTGGGGTGTTTTCTAGCTTAATTTGGCAGGAAAGTTGGTCTTGATAAGGATTTTTCTTTCAACTCTTCGCCTCTACCAATTTTTTGTAGTTATTGCTCCTCAAAGTGTTCTCTTAAGCATGGAAAAAGAAATTCATAAATTCCTTTGGGAAGGGGGAAAATCCAACACAAAGGAATTGAATCTGGTTAAATGAGCCATGGTTCGCTTGCCTAAAGTACATGGAGGCCTTGATATAAGAGACTTGTTTCTTATGAATAAAGCTATTGGCCGGGGGGGGGTGTGGGAATTTGTATGGAGATTTATATCCCCTAAAGAGGAATGATGGAAGGATGTACTTCGTTCAAAATATTTCTCGGGTCGCTCTTGCTACTTGGATTTTATTCCAATTCAATGCAGAGTCTCATCGATCTAGAAGATTTTTGCATCCTCTACTTCTCTTCATAGTTCTAACAATTTTTAGAAGCCAGGAAATGGAAAAATAATTAATTTTTGGACTACTAAAATCATGAATAATTTGGCCCTTTAAAGAAACAAAGATCTTGGGCCCCTTTGGGAAGTGTTTACAGCTCACAATAAGGTAATTTTGGCTAATATGCCATGTTGGGATGAGACAAGCAATTGGGAATGATGGAACCTCAACTTCATCCCTTTTACTTTTGCATCATCTTTTTTCAAAGTTGTTTAGTCATCTTGCTAGATGTGCACTTATCTAGGTGGATATTGGTGGCCACCCGCCTATTCCACTTGGACCCCCACCATTGTTTCTTTTAGTTTTTCAATTTTCTTAATTGTAGCACAATTTACTATTTTTGGCAGTTTTTCGGGTCTTGAACTTCCAGAGTTGTTTTAAGGCCCTAAACAACATTTTTTTTGGAAAATGGGCAATTGTGAGTCTATAACTAGCATTTGTAGTCGGAAGTTATAGTCCTTAGATAGATATTTCTAATGAGGTATCATGCATGTTAAACGAAGATCGTATGCCAAAGTTACAAACCCGAGAATTCGATGTACCAATTTACCCCAACAGGGCCCATAGTTTTGGTGCTTCATCTCCTAGGGTCAGGTTTTTGGATGTTTAGGGTTTTCCATTGTTTCTCAATAATAAATAGGCCTTTGAGCCTCATTTTAACACAATTTAAAGGCATGTAGCCGCCACATCTCTTCTCAGAGATAAACTACCATCGCCCAAGCTAGTTTATTTCCATTTTTGTATGTAAGCATATTTCAGTTCTTTTATATTAACGAAATGAAGTTTTATTTCTGTTTCACCTTTGTGTTTATGTGTATATATGTATTTTGTTTCATTCATACATAAGTCTGGATCAGTGGTATCAGAGCGGTCTACTCTTTCTCTGTTTTTCTTTGTGTGTCCCCAACGAGGTCAGGGTATAAGGAGTTAGGGCTTGAATTGGTTGAACCTTTGCAAGACCAACCTCGTAAACCCCAATAACCTCCTATGTCAGAAGAAAAGAAAGACGAGGGGGCATGAGATCCTTTCAAAATATTGCTTGAGGAAGCCCTTGAGCGACAAAGGAACGCAATGATGGATAACTTTGCCTAGATCCTTCAGCAGATACCCACAGGTGACACATATTCATCCAACGCCCACTCTGGAGGTGCCACTCCTTTTAAGTTACAAGTTAACTTTGACATTCCCATATTTGAAGGCTAGATATATGCAGATGTCGTAGATATATGATTAAATCCATTGGAAGGATATTTTTCAGTTCATGACTTTTCCAATCAGGAAAATATTACTTTTGCACTCCTTAAAGATGCCCCACATGTCAAGGACTGGTGGGAAGCCTATTGTGAACAAAAGGAAGAGAGGGAATCTTCACTGTTTTCAGCTACACCCACTTGGAATTCTTTCTGAGACGCCATCAAGGAACAATATTACCTTGTTGAGAGCTATGAAGATAAATACAAAAAGTGGACCACGCTGCGATAAGGAACGAACCAAGATGTGCCAAAATTCACAAATGTTTTCCATACCCTTCACACGAAGTTGGGTATCAAGGATTCTGAGCGGTATTTTCTACTCAAGTACCGCGATTTTCTACACAATTTCATCCAGGACAAGATGGAGTTCCTGGACATATCCTCAGCTTGGCGACACCTATCCATACGTTGTCAAGATCCAGCATAAATTTAAATAGAAGAAGTGAGAATTTGGATATATGAATTCGAAGCAAAGGAAAGGCACCCCCAAACCATAGAACACAGGACAAAGCATACAAATCCAAGGCAGGGTGACCCAAGACAACCTGCTGAAGCCGCAAGTAAAGAACAACACCACGAAGATAGAGAAGGACACAGGGAAATGGTGTGAGTTCCATAAGATCCCCACTGACAAGACAAGTTAGTGTCAAGCCAAGCAGTCACTAGTGGATGAATTGAAGGCTTTTGAATCAGATGCATGTTCCAACTCTGAGTCAGAAACCGACAAGGGAAATGACAAAAGGAAGCAGATTATCGATGCAAAGCCTAGTGCCATTGTTGCCACCACCAAGATCCAGAAGGATGAGCTCGAAGATACAAAGGAGGGGGAGCGACTCTTCCACTCACAAATGTGGGTGAAGGGTTGTTATAACATCATTTACCACCTTTTTATACTTGATGCTCTGAGTCATGGCCTTGGGCAACCCTTTCCCTTCAGACTTGGTCCAAATATTAAAAAATATTATTTTAAATTCCATACGCAACTCTGCCCTGCAAAAAGCACGTGCACACACGGGTTCAACTATATCCAACCCGCGTATATGATTTAAAATATGAAAAAAAATATAAAATCCCTATTTTTTGGGCAGGGTTTATGGGTTACACCGAAAGCCTACCTACAGGAGCCCATGGCCTAACTATTTCCCAAATGAAAAAATTGTTTTGAGGTCATATAAATACACCTCATGGGGAAGGCCTAAGGGGAGAGAAAGATAGGATATTGACATTATATCCAACTTGTCCTTGATCAAGTCTGATTTATCCTTATGCCTCATGCACTCCTAGTTATAGGAAACCCATGTTTCCTCATTGTGATGTCCATATCCTTTATATGTCATCCATGTGTATGCGTTTGAAAGAGGATTGTTGAGGCTTGGGATGGACGGATCTGGAGGAAGGTTTCACTTGGAGTTGTGGACGAATTAGGTTGTATTCTTCCACATTCTTTTGCAGTCATCAGTAAAGAAGCATGTCTTGTTCCTGATGTTGAGATATTAATCCTTTAATTCATGTTTTAATCTAACTAATGCATGATTTCATGTTTTATGATTATATGATCTAACACTTATATCATGAACATGTTTTTAATTACTATTGGTGTATATGATTTTCTTGAATGAGTTGCAGGTTTTGAAGCATTGGAGGAGGCAAAGGGTTTAGACCCTACGGTAACGATCTCAAACGTAGGACTTTCGGGTAATACTTCTTCTTCCTAATTTAGTAGTTTAAGTATTAAGGTTGCTTGTTTGTTTGCTTCTTGTTGATGAATGCCCTCTGCTCTATTGGGGTGCTCAACCCATACCCTAGGGTGTATTATTCCTGTAACAAGGGTTCTTTGTTGCAGTTCATTGTCAACAGTGGGAGCCAAAAGAGCCTCATTTTAGCAAAGGTCATGAAGTGGTTGGACCTACCGACCACACCACACCCGCAGTTGTACACCATCGGGAGGCTTCACCAAGGGAAAGATCTCCGCATTAGCCAACAATGTCACCTTCCCTATAGCATCAAACCCTTCAAAGATGAGGTATTATATGATGTTGCTCCTCTTGAATTTTGTGATGTATTATTAGGACAACTATGCATGAGTCTAGGCCTCACACTATTATTATTACTTTGGGAAATAAGTTGTACAGGATACCAAAGGTAGCACCACCTATTGCTATTTCTTTGATCACTGCGAATAAATGTAGTAAGATCATTTCCCAGACCAGGAAATTTGTTTTCCTTATGATTTTCCCTTGGGGAAAGAAGAAGATTTTGGCCATGGCCTCCAAACAGGTCTCCTTCGAATGGTAGCAACAGATGGACAAGGTTGTGGAGGAGTACAAGGACATCTTCACCTCACCCACGAGGGTACCACTACATTTTTAGGTAAAGCACTCCATCAATCTGACCCCGGGTGTGCCGATACCCAATGGACTAATCAATCAACACTCTGTTATGGAGAACGATGAAATTAAGAGGCAAATTCAGAAGTTGTTGCAAAAAGGGCGCATCAAGTCAAGTTCATCACGTTGTGGGAGCCCGATCGTGTTAGTACAGAAGAATGATGGGACCTAGATACTGTGTATTGACTATCGGGTGCTAAACAAGATCACTTTCCAAAATAGGTATCCAATCCCACATATTTATGAACTTTTAGACCAGCTCAAGGGGCCAAGTATTTCAGCAAGATTGACTTGAATTTTGGTTATCACCAGGTACCGATCGAACCCTTCGGTGTGTGGAAGACTGCCTCCAAATCCAAGGAGGGCCTTTTCGAATGGCTAGTCATGCCTTTCGGGTTGATGAATGCCCCTACAACCTTCATGAGGCTGATGGGCGGCATCTTGTGACCCTTCACCAACTCATTCGTGGTGGTGTATGATGAGCCTCAATATTACAACAAGAATGTTGCAACTCCCAAGGGTACCAACTTTAATTATTAACCTGGGGCTCATACAAACTTAAGAGGTATCAGCACTATGTGTGCAGCATACCTTATGTCCTTCCTTCGTTGTCATGATGTAATGGAGTGAATGTAATGAAATCAAATCCTAAACTATTTGCAACAAATGAAATGCTCGAAATGGAAACCTTAACCTATTGTAGGAAAGAAAATACAAGGAAAGCAAACCTATTCTAATTGCATAAATAAAATATCATGAACTAAATATCAATCATTACATTTCAAAGCGTTCATCCATTGATAGAGTTCACTGGATGTGGAAATCAATAAAATCATCATTGTATTCCCATTTCATAAATCTGTCCATTAACCCAAATCGCTAAGATGTTTTGCATGGGTAAAAAGACAAGTCCTAAGTGGTGTTTATTCCTCCTCAACCATTGATTTAGAGCCTAGGGATCATGATTCAACCCTAAGGGATGAAAACCAATCTTTTTTAGCAAATCTGGGCAAGTATATACATGCTGGAAGAGTGCTACAGGAAACTACAAGATGTTATAATTCACCGAATGACCAAGAAAATCAAATCCAAATTGGATGGGACATAATTTTTTATTGACTAGGATGTCTTAGGTCTCCATTCCAAGTGGAATCACTCAAAAATACCTCTGTTAACCCATGCTAAAAAATAGCATAATATTACTAGTCTAAAATCTAGAAATTTGAGAACTAGTGAGCTAGTAAATCTATCAAACGCCTAACCTAATCAAATGAAAATGCAATGGGATAAATTTTGTTATTAATTGAAATGTTTTTGTGATCTAATGCAAGTGGAATCAACTCGATTGAAATTCATTAGCTTGTTCTAAAAATTAATAGAAAATTTATTGTTATTTTCCACAAGGGACTTGCAGAAATTTAGATTTGGGAATAAGCAAATTAATCCAAGTAGCTCAATGATTACTATGACCTTCCAAAGTTGTTTCAAGGATGAAATGATGCTTGTGATCCTGCAGAATAACTTACTTCAACCATTTAACCCAATCCTACAACAAGAAATCATCAATACTAAATGCAGAAATAGAAAAAGACAAGAACAAGAGATGCATGTGAATAAGAAGTAAAATGAAGAAAAGTAAATTATACAAAAGGGCTCTGAGGCTCCTGGGATGGCCAAGCCCAAGGAAAATTAGAGTCCTGTGAAGGAGACCAGGATTTAGAAGCCGAACATGGCACCAATCTTCATTATTTCCATCAACACAATTACATCCGTGCAAGAAATGAAAGTGGAGCTGCAAAAATATGAGTTCTCTCCACAAGAAGACTAAGAAAAATCAACCCCTAAGGACAAATTTGACTTGGTACTTATACAAAATGATTAGGAATCATTCCCCATGAAAGGAGGAAGATTTTCCCCTCCAAAATCCATGTAATAGTGGATCTGGTTCCCAACACTAGGAATCTGCATTAAATGACAGGGAACACATTCCTAGATTTTCTCAATCATTGGAGCTCCAGAATCTATGCAATAATTTCATAATATCTTGTTGATTTATTATCCAATATTGATCCTCTTGTATTATGGAGCAGGTCGCTAAATTATCTCCTCCTCCAAATCTCCATAATCTGCCCAATATTCTCACAATATTCTACAAAATAAATAATATTAGGCAAAAATATGCAATTATCCATAAACCTTCCTAATTAACATATTAAAGTTAAAAATACGTTGATGCAAAAAGAGAGGTTTATTGTGTTGAAGGATGGTCATATGGGCCTTAATTTATGTCTAATTTGGAGGCCCATCATACCCCCTGTTGAAAGTGTTGCTCATCCTCTGAGCAACTTAGTGACCTCATTGTGCCTCATTCATGGCCCTGGTGGCCTCCCTGATTTGTTCTATAGCTGTTCAACACTTTCTTGTAGCAACTTTCTGCCTTCCTGTAGAAAATTTTTGCCTTCTTATAGCAAGGCATATTCTTCTTTTAGTTGTTTAGTCATGGCTCCCCTGGTGCTTGGCTTCTTCTGAGAGGCTTGGGGCTCCTTTCTTTTGGATTGGAGGGAGGTTATCTCTTCAATTTGCTTCTTATTCTCCTTTTATCCTTTGTTCTGATTTTTTTTAGGCACTTTATCTTATGTTTCAACATTTTATTTTTCTTTGCCACCCTCTTCTTCTTCTACAGATCCATCCCTGACTATCTCTTTAAGTCCATAAAAGCTTCTCTATCCATGTAAACAACATTTTTCCATGTCTTCTCAAGGTTTTCGCAAGGGAACCCTACTACTAATTGTCAATTTCATAGCACTTATCATTTCAGCTTATGGCAAGAGGAGGAGTGCTTCTTGTTGATGAGTGACGTGAAGAATGGTATGCCAATCTCAAAACAAGTTTATTCTCCCATCATAATGCTCATCCTTATAAGAAAATTCCACAATTCAATTTTTTACGGTTCTGCTACAGGATGTTTAGTGGAGGAGTTTTTCAAAAAATTACAGAATTTTTGTTTGCAAGAGGTGATAGATCGAGTACTTACCCCTTCTTTGAAGACTCCTTCAAATTTCTAGGGTTTTGTGGCCAATAATACTCAATATAGGGCCCATTTTTTCTTTTGGGACAATCTTGTAGCAAGCTTATTGTCTCCTGTAGTAGCCTTGTTTTTCCTGTAGCATCTCCTTTTTCTCCTATAGCAAAGTAGTTTGTACCTTGAGCTTCTTAGTTATGGTTACTCTAGTGGTTGGCCTCGTCATAGGTGTCAAAAGTTGCTTCCCTTGCATTAAATCATGCACCCATTTCTCCTAGTGCTCCTTCTCGAGATTTTTTGTTTTTATGTTCCTGTGTATTTCTTCTCTGCCCTTCATGGTATTTGACTATTGTTGTTGCTATGTGTGCAGGTCCTTTTTTGTTGCCCAAGGTGCTATTGTTGTTGGTGGAGAGCCCTTCTTGGAGTGGTAGAGTGCCTCATGAGCTGGTATCACGCCCTCTACTTGATGGGAAAGGCAAAAAAATAGGATTATGGCTTGTTGTAATGGTCACACAAGCTTTTATAGGAGTAATTTTTCTTCCTGTAGCCGTCCTTCCTTCTCTTTCAGGGTCTTCTAATTATACAGGAGTGATGAGAAATGATGTAGAGTGTTGGACACCTAATGCTCTATGGGTTGGTGTGGAATGTGAACAGCCACTGAAGTCCAAGAGACCACTTGGAATATGAATCCAAGGGTTACACCATGTACTATAAATGTATATCATGTCAATAATATATGTAATAAAATGCTTATCTTTCCCATTCTCTATCTACATTCCATGTAAATTTAACATGGTATCAAATCCAACCCATTTTTGGCTTCCTTCTGGCCCTTGTAACTCCTTCCTGCCTTTGTTCTGCATTTCTGCAGACTGACACCTCTGTCATATTCCTGCAAAATCTCATGCGTTGTTGTTGAATGCATTGTTCCTATTGTTGAAAGGGTTGCATTGCTGCATTAAGGCATTACTTTTCTACCTGGTGCGTAGAAGAATGAATTGATGTGAAGATCGGAGTGAGGTGCTGTGTTGAATGGTTCAAGTTCAATGGTGTTTGGCGTGTGGTAAGTTTGTTATAAGAGCCTGAGAAGTTTGTTGATAAATTTTAAGAGCATATATGTTGGAGTTAAGTCTGTTTTAAGAGTATGATTGTGTCTGTGTATTGCATCGATGCTCATTTCCTACACATTCGAGCCCCCACTTATTCCCACAACTTATCACCACTTACGATCTCTCTGTTTGACGTTATCAACAATCAATCCAACATATAACTTGGCTCAGGCCCTCTGTTGCATAGTCAGCCTCCCTCTGTGCACTGCCTGTCTCGACCCCTCAAATATCCCTCGGCTCCCTCAGCTTTGCGACTCCCATACACTACTCCTGCGGCTCCCATGCACTGCTCCCTCAACTCCCTTAGCTCTTGCGGCTCCCATATGTTGCTCTTGCGGCTTCCATACACATACCATCACCATACGCTCCCTCTGCGGCTCCCATACGTTGAATGTGTTAATACCTACACATAAAACCCTTCGCCAGATACACCCTCACCCCATTAATACCTCCCATTTGAAGACTATGAACTTGTTCCCATTAACCTGGTGCCATAGCTTTGTTCCTATTCTGATGCTCTTCCATCGAAGCCAATGGTTCGAGCTCCTGACGTTGTTTGAATATGATGCCATGATCCGGTGCACGATCTTGATTTGTGGAGAGGCGTTGCAGTAAATCTTCGAGCAGTTATTTTGTTACTTTGGTGTGATGATTCTCATTGGCAGTCGTTTTCTTGAATCGTCGTCATTAACTTTGGGGGTTAATACTAGGGGCCTATCATTTCAAAGGGAAGAGCGAGAAGAGTCTTGCCGTCAAAGTCCATTCACATCACTACAGTCCACCTCTGCAAATTGCTGGTCCCAACACTGTTTTTTGTGTGTTGATTGTTCAATGAGTACGTGTATGTTTTTGAAGACAGTGGAAATGTCGTGCATTCAATTCTATGTTGGGATTTTTTTATGAGCATCGTTGGGCATTCAATTCTACGTTGGGATTTTTCTATGAGAATCGATTTTATTATGTTCGTCAGTTGACAAGTGTCGTATGCATTGAGATCTTGTTTAACAAAAAGAAGAAGAGGTCGTATGGTATAACAATGGTGGATTCATACAAATTATAAAATTAAAAACTTTATATGCATTGGAAATCTTGTTTAACAAAAAGAAGAAGAGGTTGTATGCTATAATAATGGTGGATTCATACAAATTATAAAAAGGAAAACTTTATATGTGTTGGAATTGAATTATATTACCATAGGAGCATATAATATATATGGTATGAAGTAAAAAGAGTTGGAATTGAATTATATTACCAAAGAAGCATATAATATATATGGTATGGAGTAAAAAGAGTGTGTTGAAGTAAAAACCATATGGTATTATTTTGAAGGCATATATGGTTTGATATATGTGTTGAGTATAATATATATATTTATACTCTTTCATATGTGTTGAGTGTGAAGCATGTATGATTAATATGTAATGGCATATGAAGTTTATGTGTTGAGGGATAAGTTGCTATTGCTTATTGGAACAATTGGTGTTGGTTGAAAGCTTGACATGAAACCAAACACAACTGAAATGGAAGATGATGCTAGGGCTCAGAGGGAGTAGTGTAGGTTTGTGAAAATGGATAGGATGTGCTTTGTGTGTTTTTTCAAGAAATTTTCAGCGTGAGCAAGAGTGTAGGGTTTGTTCTTGAAAAATATTAATTTTTTTCTTATGAAATATGATGGATGAATGATGGCTAGATAGTGGATATGAATTGGATGAGCGCTTTGGTGACTTGGCCTTTGCACAAATTTCCTCTTTTAATTGTTATCCCCATTCCTCATAATCATTTCCCTTCCTAATTTGGCTTTTCCACATTGCATGAGTGAGGGAGTTAGTTGCAATTAACTAGTTGAGGGTGGCTAGGATTGTTGACCCATCCTTAGCTTATAAAATCTCACCTCTCATGCATTGCCAACAAATTTCTAACTATACTATGCTCAAGAGAAGAGGTCAAGAATATTGCATACCTGTACCTACCTGATGGTTGTTGGAGAGGCATGCATGTTGCTGCTAAGTTGATGATCGATCCATGGTCCTCTGGAGGTGATAATTTCCTTTATTTTCTTCTGTACAGGTCTTCAAAGCTTGATTATTATTTGACTGATAAGGTTTTTGTATGCAAGTTTCTTTCCAGTGCCCAATCTATTGGTAGTGGTGTTGATGGATGCCAACCCAAAACCTATGTCTTTCAATTACCATGAACAAGCTATCTTAGTCAAATCTGGCCTTCTTGGAATGTTGGGCTTGGCAATGGGTGATTTTAACCTTCCCCACACTTTTCTCAACTGTCATACACCCTTCCAACACTTCATATCACCATTCTTTTCCTCCAAAACCCCTCAGCCAACTTCCTGTAGCAGTTCTGGACAACCTGTAGCAGTTTCTTGTAGCAAACTTGTTTTTCCCATATCTCCCAAATCGTATACTGGATTGACCTGAAATTTTTGAGCATGTTTCCCTCATCCTTATGCACCTCCCTGTAAAAAAATATTGGCCAATGGATGCACGAATCTAGAAAAAATTAAAAATGGTTGTAGGTGATGGAGGTCGATTTCGTGAAAAATATGCACTGGAATTTGCTAAAATCACTTAGGCATGCGAATTTGCTAAAATCACTTGAGAATGTTACCATCATCCATATGCATCTCGCTTTGAAACAAATTGGCAAATGGATGCATGAATATCGAGAAAATTTAAAAATGGTTGTAGGTAATGGAGGTCAATTTCTCAAAAAGTGTGCACCAGAATTTGTTGAAATTTCTTGAGCATGTTACTATCATCCATATGAATCTACCCCTAAAAAATCTTGGCAAAATAGATACATGGTTTTAAAGATATGACAACAATAATATTCTACTCTATGTATTTTTGTTTTTTGTAGCAAAACAGAGTCTTCCTGTAGCATGTTAGGACAACAAAGAAAATGAGTAGTAAAAGTTTGGGAATGATGAGTGGATGGTGGAAATAAATGAGGGTGATGGATTGACATGGCCTTGGTCTTTCTGGAGCATCTGAGCAAAGGAGGAGAAAGTCCAAGTTTGACTTCCTTTGACTAGGCTTTTGATCAAGTTTTCTTTTGGTGGCTAACTTGTTTTTGTTGCTTGCAGAGGTTGGAGAGCACCTGCATTCATGAGAGAGAGATACATGGAGCAAAGATTTTTTATTTATTTCTTTTTTTTTCTTCTAGGCCTACTAGCCGCCTCAATGAGGTTTTCAACTAGTAGGTCTTCCTAGGTGCCTCAAAGGAGGTTTTCACCTAGGATCTTTTCTTTTTCTCTTTTTTCTCTTTTTTCCAACCCATTAACCACCTCATGGAGGTTTTAAATCAATGAGCCAATCTCAGGCACCTCAAAGGAGGTTTTCACCTGAGATTTTATTTTTTCCTCTTTTTTTTTCCTATCCTACTCTACTTGAAAAACCAAATCTCTACTAAATATAAGAATACTGCCAATGGAGTCATGTGCACATAAAGATGACAAATAAACTGATGTGTAGGCTTGAAATGTATTCTTTGACATGTACCTGAATATGAGAGACCAACTTCTTTGACTGAGATGAGATCAAGAATTGTTGAAGAAGAGTGTGTGGTTGCAACTTACTGATTGTCTGGAACTATATTTCAATATAGTTTTGATGCCCCTGGTCCACTTGTTGATTTGGATCATCTTGGATGTCTTATTCTTCCATGAAACTCATATCTTCTTCTTTTTGCTGATTATTCTCTTGAACACTTAGAGGGTTTGATGGTAAACATGAGGGAAATTTCTCAATCTCTGATTCTGATGTCTTCCCTTCATCAAGTGTAGCCCATGATTCTTTGGTCTTCTTATTTGAATCTTCTTTTTATGCATACTGTCCTTCAATGGAATCAAGTGAATCTCCTTTTTGAAATACTCTTCTTGAGCTAAGATGAATACCATTGAGATCAAGAGGAGATATTTGGAAGTGTTGTACCTCAGCATTGTAAGTGGGTTGAGCTACTTCCTTGTGTGGGTTTGGAAATGGTGGTACATGTAGTTGAGTGGTAGTGGATATTTGAGATGGATGCGGTTGGGGTTTTGGTTTTGGTGGAGGTGGATGGTAGGGATAACATGGAGTTAGGTATGGAGGATAATGAGGAAAATATTGAGGATATTGTGGATGGCTCCCATAAGTTCCTTCCCAACCTTGTTGCCAAGATTGGTTTTGGGGTTGAGATGTCCAAGGTTGCCAAGGAAAGGGTGTGTTCCAATTACTTTGAGATGGACATCCATAATCTTGAAATTGTGAATTAGGCTCTTCCATCATATCAGGTTGAATAGGGTTCCATGGTCCTCTTGGAGCTACATAACATAGTTGCATTGGTAATTGACTTGCTCCATTTTCGTCTTGGTAAACATCCTTCAATCTTGGTAATGAGGGGCAATATTTAACATCATGTGATTCTGCATGGACAACACAAATACCAACATCTTCTTTTTTCTCATTTTCCATTCTTAACATTTCTACCTGTTCACTTAGATTGCTGACACTTTCTATTTAAAAGTTATCAAACAAATTTCCAAGTTTAGCTTGACTCACCAATCTTGATGTTGATTGACTTACTCTTGCCCTTCCTCTTGATATGTGTTTGCATGTTTCACTAATTTCTTCAAACGATAGTTGGTATACATCACCTCTACTCACAAGATCAAGAATATCAATCCAATCATCCCTAGTCGTTCTAAGTAAGAGGGTTTCTAGTGTGTCAGATCCTAAATGATGTAATTTTTCCCTCTTAACATTATATATGAACCTCTCTATTAGATCCTCAAAACTCTCATGTTATTTTTTATTCATTTTAAATATTTCTTCTTTAAGATCATGATCTTTATATTTTTCTAGAAATGTCTTTTGCATATCATTCCATGATCTTATTGAATTAGTCCCTAAACTCATGAACCGTTTAAGAGATCTATCCTTCAATGTTGCTGGAAACAATCTCAGTTTTTGAGTGTTTAATAAGTAATGATAATATATACAAACAATTTCAAATTCAAAGAGAAAGGTTTGTGGATCCTCTAGCCTTAGGCCATGAAAGTTTGGAAGAAAATATGGAGGGATGTTCTTCATGTGCACACTAACATTAGTATCTTGAATGGGAAATCCAAGAGGATCTTCTTCATTGTCATCATCTCCATCCATTTCTTCTACCTTTTATGTCACCTCCTCTTCTTCTACCTGTAGAAATGAATGGTGATGTGACTCTTATTGTACCACGTGATCAAATGTGGGGGGGGGGGTTGGTGTCGGAGTTTTTTTTTTTTTTGAATAAGAATGCTAATGCAATGCAATATTCTGTTCTTGAAATGAAAGGTGCCTATTGCAATTTCTTGTTTTTGTATAAAGCAAAATAAATCAATCAACTAGGGAAGAAAACAATGCATACTTTGACACCTCCCCGACAACAACGCCAAAAAGTGATGAGCCTCGGTATTGCAACAAGAATGTTGCAACTCCCAAGGCTACCAAGTTTAATTATCAACCCAGGTTTCGTACAAACTTAATAGGTTTCAGAACTATGTTTGCAACATACCTTGTGTCCTTCCTTCATTTTCATGATGTAACATAGTGAAGGTAATGAAATCAAATCCTAAACTATTTGCAGCAATTGAAATGCTTGAAATGGAAACCTTAACCTATTGCAAGAAAGAAAATACAAGGAAATCAAACCTATTCTAATTGCATAAACAAAATATCATGAACTAAATATCAATCATTACATTTCAAAGCATTCAGATCCCTTGACAGAGTTCATTGGATGTGGCAGTCAATAAAATCATCATTGTATTCCCATTTCATAAATCTGTCCATTAACCCAAACCGCTGAGATATTTTGCATGGGTAAAAAGGCAAGTCCTAAGTGGTGTTTTTTACTCCTCAACCATTTATTTAGAGCCTAAGGATCATGATTCAACCCTAAGGGATGAAAACCAATCTTTTTGAGCAAATATGGGCAAGTATATACATGCTGGGAGAGTGCTACAGGAAACTACAAGATACTACAGGATGTTATTATTCACCGAATGACTAAGAAAATCAAATCCAAATTGGACGGGACAATTTTTTTTATTGAATAGGATGTCGTAGGTCTCCATTCCAAGTGGAATCACTCAAAAATACCCCTGTTAACCCATGCTAAAAAATAACAAAAAATTAATAGTCTAAAATCTAGAAATTTGAGAACTAGTGAGCTAGTAAATCTATCAGAAGCCTAACCTAATCAAGTGAAAATGAAATGGGGTAAATTTTGTTATTAAATGGAATGTTTTTATGATCTAATTAAATTGGAATCAACTCGATTGAAGCTCGTTAGCATGTTCTAAAAAATAGTAGAAATTCACTGTTATTTGCCACAAGGGACTTTGAGAAATTTAGATTTGGGAATAAGCAAACTAATCCAAGTAACTCAATAATTACTATGACCTTCCAAAGCTATTCCAAGGATGAAATGATGCTTGTGATCCTAAAAAATAACTTACTTCAACCATTTAACCCAATCCTACAACAAGAAATCATCAATACTAAATGCAGAAATAGAAAAAGACAAGAACAAGAGATGCATGTGAATAAGAAGTAAAATGAAGAAAAGTAAATGATACAAAAGGGCTTTGAGGCTCCCAGGATGGCCAAGCCCAAGGGAACTCAGAGTCCTATGAAAGAGACCAGGATTTAGAATGTGAACATGGCACCAATCTTCATTATTTCCATCAACACAATTACATCCGTGCAAGAAATGAAAGTGGAGCTGCAAAAATACGAGTTCTCTCCACAAGAAGACTAACAAAAATCAATCCCTAGAGGAAAATTCGACTTGGTACTTATACAAAATTATTAGGAAGCATTACAAATGAAATAGGAATCTTTTCCATCCAAAATCCCTCTAATAGTGGATATGGTTCCCAACACTAGGAATCTGCATTAAATGACAGGGAACACATTCATAGATTTTCTCAATCATTGGAGCTCCAGAATCTGTGCAATAATTTAAGAATATATTGTTCATCTATTATCCAATATTGATCCTCCTGTAGTAGGGATAGGGTCGCTAAATTATCTCCTCCTGCAAATCTCCATAATCTACTCAATATTCTCACAATATTATACAAAAATAAATAATATTAGGCACAAATATGCAATTATCCATAAACCTTCCTAATGAACATATTAAAGTTAAAAATACGTTATCTAATGCAAAAAGAGAGGTTTAATGTGCTGACATATGGGCCTTAATTTATGTCTAATTTGGAGGCCGAATAGTGTTTTTGGATGACATTATGATCTTCATCCAGAGTTTGGAAGATAACCTCCACCATATTTGACAGGTCCTCCAAAACCTGCGACAACACAAGTTGTGGGCCAATTTCAAGAAATACACTTTTGGTATGACCCAGGTTCAATATCTGGAGTACATCATTGATGAGTGGGGTGTGCATGTGGACCCAACTAAGATACAAGTCATTCAATATTGGCCAACCCCAACCACTCTAATAGAGTTGTGCAACTTTCAGGGTCTTTCCAACTTCTACCGTAGGTTCATGTTGGGGTTATCTCATATCACTTTATCTTTAAGTCAAGTCACCAAGGGAGGAGCGAAAGCAAATTTATTTTGGTTTGAATCCAAATAGAAGGCGTTTGCCGAGTTGAAGCATCACCTCTGCTCTGCACCAACGCTCACATTACCAGACCTAAAAAAACCATTTGAGATCAAGACAAATGCCTTTGACTATGCTATTGGTGAATTTCTTACTCAACAGGGGCATCCTGTGGCATATCATAGTGAGACACTTTCCGACACAATCTAAAATTATCCCACCTATGACAAAGAGATGTATTCCATTGTGCAAGCCTACCGACATTGGAAGAATTACATTTTGGGGAAGGAAATGATCATTTGCATAGATCACTGACCCTTGTAGTTCATATAGACATAAGGGAAGTTGCAGAATGATCACCAGTAGAAATGGTCCACATACTTGCAAAATTCCCTTTTAACATTATGTACAATAAGGGCAATGCCAACAATGTTGCAGACTACCTAAGTCGACTGTCAGTCATGGTGTTGACCACTGCATCCGACTCTTGTGGCCATGAGATTGTGGGGTGGCCGCATCTTTACAAGAGTGATCCAAAATTCAGCAACACATATCAAATGCTCCTAGAAGGCAAGAAAGTTCCAAATTTCGCCTTCAGGATATAGTGTTATGCCACCTGGGACACCTCTATGTTCCTTCAAGCAAGCGTGCCAAGATGATTTGGGATGCACACTATAGTTCGATCATTGGACATTTTGAGGTAGAGAAAATAGTGGCAGTGATGTAGAGTATTTTAATTGGCCGAACCTTCGACAAGATGTTGGGAAGTACATCAAATACTGCACTGCCTGCTCCATTGCCAAAACGACTATCAAGAAGAAAGGCATATATAATTCTCTGCCTACTCCTAGCCGACCTTCTTAATCCATCTCCATGGATTACATGTTGGGCCTTCCTTCTACTAAGCATGGCAATGACCATGTTTTCACGGTCGTCGACAAAAGATGCCCATTCTGGCAGTCTACAAGAAGAGTATCATAACAGAAGCCATTGCTAAGCTCTTGTTTGAACGAGTGTGGGTACACTTTGGGATCCCATAGTCCATTATCTCAAATCAAGATAGCATGTTCCTAAGTACATTTTGGTCAAGTCTCTGGTCGATGCTCACTAAGTCCACAACTTTCCACCCCCAAACTAATGGCCAAACATAGGTCGTGAACAAGATTATCGTACACATTCTGGCATGTAAAAATTGAAGCATCCATGCACATGGGATGAAAGCCTCCCTTATGTCCAACACAACTACAACTAATCTCTCCATAGACCAACTGGACACATCCCCTTTCAGGTGGGATTGGGATTCTAGCCAATATGTCCCATTGATGTGGCCATACCATTTGCAACTACTCAAGCAGATTCAGCTCATGTCCAATTTGAAGCTAATAGGGCTAACAAATTCATTTAGTGCATTCATCAGATCCATGACATATTGGATAGAGCCAATGCTAACTACAAGCAATGGCATGATCATCATCGGGTGCCACACAAGTTCCAGGTGGGTGACAAAGTTTGGCTACATCTGTAGAAGGAACAACTCACTGGGTCACACCACAAGCTTCATCCGCTTCGATATGGGCCATACACCATAACCAAGGTTGTAGGGGGAAATGGATTTGATCTCAACATTCTATCGTTCCTTGGCCTGCACCCATTATTCAATGTGGACTGCGTTCGGCCATACTTTCCACCATTGTTGGACATATCCGACATTGCAAAAAAACTCACACTAACAAAGTTAAATCTAGACTGCATGGAACAGGCCACAACTGATCAATCATGGACACACAGATAAAGAACACTCGTCAACAGAGGATTCAACTATATCGAGTTTTCAAAGCAGGCCAACTCCTTCACCACGGCAAGTGTTTCACTAGTGACCAAGTTCAACAGAAGTTCCCCCATCTCATGGAGGCACTCAACGCAATGGGGACCACTACTTCCTAAAAGGGGGGGGGGGGGGGAGGAAATGATCCAGGTGGATATTGGTGGCCACCTGCCTATTCCACTTGGACTTGCACCATTGTTTCTTTCAGTTTTTCAGTTTCCTTAACTGTAGCACAATTTACTATTTTTGGCAGCTTTTCGGATCTTGAACTTCTGGAGCCGTTTTGAGGCCCTAAACAATTTTTTTTGGAAAAAATGCAAGCATAGGTCTTCAATTAACTATTTTAGTCAAAAACTATATTCCTCAGATATATCTTTCTAACGAGGTATTGTGCATGTCAAACATATATCGTATGCCAAATTTACAACCCTGGGAAGTGGATGTATCAATTTAGCCCAACGGGGCCCATAGTTTTGGTGCTTCATCTCCTAGGGTTAGGTTTTTGGATGTTTATTGTTTTCCATTGTTTCTCAATAATAAATAGGCCTTCGAGCCTCATTGTAACACAATGCAGAGGCATGTAGCCACCACATCTCTTCTCAGAGATAAGCTACCATCGCTCGAGCTAGTTTATTTCCATCTATGTATGTAAGCATATTTTAATTCTTTTATATTAACGAAATGAAGTTTTATTTTTGTTGCACCTCTGTGTTTATGTGTATATCTGTATTTTGTTGCATTTATGCATAAGTCTGAACCATGCACCTCAGAATCAAGAAGGTAAGGATGAGCATGGATAGAAATCCATGATTTACACAATTCATGACAAATATTCCTTCCTCCTTTTCCCTTAGGGAATTCCGTTGAAATCATTTTATTGGTCCAAAGTTTGGCTTCCTACCAACATTCCTAAAATCAATTCTTTTTCATGGTTATTGGGTCACAAGAAATTTTGACTATTGAGAATCTAAAAAAGTGTGGCATTTAAGATCCCCAGTTTCAACCATGTAGGAAAAATAAAGAGTCAATTCAACACTTCTTTCTCGAATGTTCATTCACAAGAGAAATTTGGGTCTCAGTGTTGGCTCCCATTTCTGAAAGACTAATATGGCCTGTCTCGATTTCAACCTTATTTTATTCATGGCCTAGGAATTATGTTGACAAATTTTAAAGAAACCCCTCTTGAAACAAATATGGGGAGCCTTGCCTAAGTTCATATGTTGGAAAGTTTGGCTTGCTAGGAATAGCAGAATATTTTTAAGTATTCAAATGTGCTTCCTCAATTAGTTCAGATGAAATCCTTGCATCTTTGCTCAGAATTCTGGACTCATAAGCTCTCTAAGGATCCATGAAATTATGGATAAGATCCTCTAGAGATAATGCGACTCTCAAAATTTCCCTTTAATTCGGTCCACTCTCAAGTATCAGGGCATATTCAGAAGCTTGTAAAAGAGGCTTGGAAGCTTCACCTTTTAGCATCAACATTTCAATCATGGAGACAATATTCCTCAAGTTTCACTCTTTGTTTTCATGGGGGAATTCTAAAAGAAATCTAAGGGTGTCAAGAGGAACAAGGGTGCTTTTTGGCCTATGTAAAAACAAAGTTGTAGAGTATTCATTAGGCTTTGAAAAATGACAAATAATTAGGCTGAAGCTTGTGGCTTCCTCCAAGGTATTACTCTAGCTAAGGAAGCTCAGGTGTATTCTCTCATTGTGTTGGGCGATTCACTCATATTTATTCAACATTTTATCAAAGAAACCTCTCCTAGAGACTCATTTTTGGAAAATATCTTACAATGAGTAAAGAAATTATCCAAAAAAATCGTTGGTATCATGTTCAAACATATATTGCGGGACAATAATAAAGAAGTAGATTCTTGTGCCAATCAAGCTTGTAATTTTAAGTTTGGTGTCTTTGCAATTAATGGCCAAATCACCCTTTGCTCCATTCCCTAAAGATTTGATAATGGATATTATTAAGCTTTCATCCAAAAGACTAAAATTTTTGATTATGGAGTTTATTAAGTTTTCAAGTGCTCGTGGTGGCTATGGACTATACCAAGTAATTTTGTTTTATTTATTGAAGTTTTTTGCAATTCCAATGTCAACCTACTTCAATTATGACTTAAATGGGAACTAGTTGTTGTTTCCTTCTAGGGTATTTTTTTTCATTATCAAGATCTCCCTGTAAATCAATTGATTGGTCCACCTTTCATGAGTAATCACAAATTCAAAAATTTGAATGGTTTTGTGATGTCATTGCATGAATTGTTTTCTATGTGAAGTCCTTTGGTTTCATAGTTCTTTGTGCAAAGGGTTTGTGATCTAGGTGGATATTGGTGGCCACTCACCTATTCCACTAGCTCACAACACAATTTTCCTATTTTGGAAGTTTTCTATTTTTTGAATTTTTTAAGCCCTGAATTTCCAAAGCCTTTTGAGGCCCTAAACAACATTTTTTGGGAAATGGGCTTATTCAGAAGTTATACTCCTTAAATAGACCTTCCCTAAGGGCTATCATTGTGCCAAACAAAGATCGTATGCCAAATTTATGACCCTAGGAAGTTGATGTTCCAAGTTACCCCATCAAGGAACATAAGCCTTTGGTGCTTGATCTCCTATGGTTAGGGTTTTGGATGTTTACGGCTTATCATTATTTCTTCATGATAAAAATGCCTTGGAGCCTCATTGTAGCATAGTTTAGGAAGGAGCGTAGTTGTCACGTCTCTTCTCAAAGATAAGATACCACCGTTCAATCTTGTTTTATTTTATTTTTCATGTAAACAGTTACACCATTTTTCATTTATTAATTGAAGTAAGGCTTTGTTATATCTATATTATTTGGTTTTGAGTTTGTATTTCATTTAATTCCCTTCATAAATTTGGATCAATGGTATCAAATCGATAACCTCTTTCTTTGTTTTTTAGTGCATGCCCCAATGAGGTCAGGGTATAAGGATTTAGGAGTCAAACTACTTGAGCCTTTGTAAGACCATCCTCGCCGACCCCAACAACATCATGTTGTAGCTGCTACAACCTCACTCCCGCCCCCATGTTGTTGGAGCCTCCTAGTGATTATGGGAACTATCATTTGGGCCATTAAAGTCATCATTGGTCTTACTTTTCTAAGTTGGCAGTATGAAACCTTATACTCACTGCTAATGCGAACTATGGAAAGGAGAAGCAACTCTTCTTGTAATTGTGTATTGTGAAACTACAAGACCTAAGACCCTCATCTCTATCTCTTGTTGGTCCAACATGCACAATCTCTCTTCCTTGCCTTAGCGTAGTGCACACTTACAAAGGCCAGTAAGGTCACCTTGCCTTAACCTTAAACTTGTGCTAAGGAATAGCGCAATATTCCCTCATAGTCACTACCTTGTGAATTGATTAACTAGATAAAATAGGTGATTTTTGTGGAATTGATTTTGTGTCTCCATGGGTGGATTTCCACTTCCAGGTACCACAGATCTAGAGCACATTAGTTTTTCATCTTCCACCAAGGCATTGCCTCTAGTCACACAAAAAGGACCTACAAAGGAGACTACTGAAAAGTACCTATTATGTTAGATACTAAGTGCTTCATTGATAAGTCCACCATCGTGACATGAGGAATGATCTACAAGGATTTTATTGAGAAATATTTCCTAGAATACTTGGAGGATAGAGAAGTATACATTAATATCAAAAGTTCCATATTCCATAAGATTTCTAGTAGGTATCCGGTCCTACCTTATGGAGGAGCGATAATTGGATATTATCACATCTAGACTCCAAGAATATGATTCTCAATAGTGAAAGTGGGCAAGAGTTCACGACATGTCATCCTAAATGTCTACATCCTTACTATAAGTTGTTGAGTCCATATGAGTATTTAAATTCAAATTTCTATCTTGCTTTGTCTCATTTAAGTACAAAGGATGTTATCAAGTCATGGTGGAAAGAACCAACAAAAAATTGCAAGAAACCTGAGGGAATATATAGAACAAAGTCACTAAGGAAATTCTATCAATACCTCATGGCTATGTGTTGCAGGATGTATGGGCACAAAAGCACCTAGTTGTGTGAAAAATGATGGATTTATATGATCTACCCAGTTGCTTCAGAAGGAAATATCTTGAACTGGTTAGACATATTAGCCCAACAACTATAGATGAATGTGTCAAAATAAAAAAGGGTTACAAAGGGATAAAAACTTGAATTCTATATGTTTGCATACTTGCTTGATGGGATTTGTGCCTGAAATGAGTTTCCAGGCCTAGTATGGAAATGGACCAATCAACAACTCTCTTTCCACACCTATTGCAAAGTATTGTCAGAAGTCAGTTATAGGGGACTATATGACAAGATAGTCGAGCACTTCATTGTCATGCTTTATCGAATGATCTTTGAGGTTGAGGCACCATGGATGACTAATCAAGACAAAGAAGAAGTTGCTAAAGTTGCTAAAGTTTCAGATTGGTTTTCTTGTTCTAAAGGCACATACATTAGAGTCTTCAGATCATATAAGCATCCACATCTTATGCTGAAGTATTTTACTGATAAGGTTGTGATGAAGGAGATTGGTTATCAACTATGCTCAGGGTTGTCGCAAAAATTGCAAAAGAAGAAGGAGTCCCATTGGCCTAACTTCCCTTTTCAAGTAGGTTTGTATGAACTAAATAATTTGAAGGCAGATGGAGCAAATATTTCAAAACTTAACCTCCTCAAGTTTGAACAAATGAGATTTCATCGATATGACCCTAGGGGTGTATGCAAGTGACACTGTGTAGAGTTGTATTTCATTTGGCCATATGCTTCTAATTCCTGGGAAGACGAAGAGAAGATAAATAATTTGTATAATATATCTAGAGCACATGTACTAGGTGATGAGGTAGGCCCTTCCCATACAAATCACATACCATATATAGATCTAGAAGGGACTTAGCAGGAAGTAAGTGCTCAGGTTGGTAATCGGCCAGAGGGAAGTTGAGACATGATCCTAAAGAAGAGAGGAGTAGGAAATTCAAATTTGATCCTCATACCAAGGGCGCAATTGAGGAAAATAAGAAGAGGAAGGAATTTGAAGAAGTAAGGAAAAGGGAGCAGGAAGATGAGCACAAGTAAGAAGAAGAGCACAAACATAAAGTAGAACAAGAAAAGAAGAGACAGGAAGACATGAAAAAGAGGAAAGAGGAGATGAACAAGAGAAGAGGAGAGGAAGCCAAGAATAAACAACAGGAAGAAGCTTTGAGGAAGAAAAGGAAAGAAGAGGAATGATGGAAGCTATTAGCAGAGGAGGAAAACAGGAGGAAGAATTTTCTAGGAAGTTGGAGGACGATTTGCAGGCCCAGGATATAGTTGATGAACAAGAGGAGGATGATAAAGCAACTGATATTGAGCTGATCACAAAACAACCAAACATTCATCCCATAACTCCTCTTATTGGTGGTGATCTCCCATTTAGTGATTTAGAGAAATTCTTCCACTTGATGATAGGGTCATGGATATTTCTAACTTCACCTTCTATGATCTAAAGAACAAGATAGTACATGAAATAAGAAGGTACTATCCAAATGATCTTGGTAATCTTGCTTCCACGAACACAGAAAAGGTGATTGTGTTGAACACCGAAAAAAATCCTAGAGTAGTCACTTCAACCAATGCGACATTTGCAGTGGCCATAAAAGAGAATATAGATTTCTCGATGAAAAGAAATGAATAATTGAAAAAGGAATTGGCTACTGCAAAGCAAAAAATTGATCATATCACTATCGAAAATGAGAGGATGTTCTCCACCAATGCTAGAAGAGAGGGATTAGAAACAACCATACTTTAAGAACTCAAGTCGCTAGAAGACTCAATGAAATAGGTGTATGAGGAGATGATCACTTTACATAAGGCGGAGGTGCCCTTGTATTAGGTACATAAATGATCACAGGAGAATGTAAAAGTCTTGAAGACAACCTTGGCAACTATAGATGTGATCAAGGAATGGGATGCCAAGTGGTTTTTCAGGCCAAGAGGTAACTCCATAAAGCAAATTGTGATTTTGCATTAAGATTTCTCATGGATATATACATGGAGGGAGAGACTCTGGGCTTCACCTCCCAATGTCTCTTTACATTCCAATTATCCTTAATTACTATTTGCACTATTTTACGTATATTGACCCAATCCCAATGATTAGGTGTCAACATCCCCCCTCCCTTAATCTAAAGGGATGTTGGTGAGTCCAAGCATCGTTCCGAATCTTTCGAACTTTTCTCTTCCAAGTAATTTGGTGAAGATGTCTACAATCTTCTCATCTATGGAATAATAGCATAGATGGATTGTCTTAGCCTCAACATGATGTTGAATCAGATGGTATTTTTTATTGATGTGATTCGTTCGATCATAGAACTTTGGGTTCTTGGCCAACTTTATTGCATAAGGGCTGTCAATTATGATTGGAGTTGAATGCACTTGTTTCACCTGCAAATCATCCAAATTTTTCTTGAGCCACACAATTTCCTTTGTTGCTTCAGCTGCTACCACATATTCTGCCTTTGTTATGGAATCTGCTGGAATTGATTGTTTGCATGACCACTAGGAGACAACTCTTGATCCAAGACTCATAGCATAACCTGAAGTAGATACCCCAATCTCTTTGTCTCCATTAATGTATGAATCAGAGTATCCAATCAATCTGAAGTCTCCCACCTATGTATACTTGAGTCCAAAGTCTTGAGTTCCCTTCAAGTACATTATAACTCTTTTTGTAGTAGGCCAATTTCCCTCACAAGTATTTTGCATAAACCTGGAGATGATTCCAACAACAAATGAAATGTTTGGTCTGGCTGTAGTTAGGTAGTTGGGACTTCCCACAAGTTGTCTATAGTTTGTTGCGTACTCAAATTCTTTTCCTTAAATGGATGTGAGCTTCGAGTACTGTTCTAGTGGCATAGTCAAAGGATTGCACTTAACCATGCCAAACTTGTTAAACATATCTCCAATGTACTTATTATGCGAGAGGAATATAAACTTCATATGTTGAGTTACTTCAATACCAAGATAGTAGTGAACATAGCCCAAGTCAGCGATTTCAAAACCTTTCCTCAATTCCTTATTTATGGATGAAATGTAGCTCTCATTGTTTCCTGTCATTAAAATATCATCTACATACACCACAAGATATACAACTGTTTTTTCAACTTTCTTGACAAACAAAGTTGCATCATCAAGATCATAATGTTTGAAGTTGAGTTTTAGAAGATGCTCAGTTAAATTTTCATACCAGGTTCGTGATTCTTGCTTAAGGCCATACAAGGATTTCACAAGATTGTATACTCTGTGTTCTTGGCCCTTCACAACAAATCCTTCTGGTTGGGACATAAAAACATTATCTTTCAAATCTCCATTCAAGAAAACAAATTTTACATCCATTTAATGGACTTTCCAATTGTTCTTAGCTGCCAAGGCAAAGAGTGTCCGGATGGTAGCCCATTTTGCTGTGGGGGAAAAAGTATCCTCATAATCAACCCCTTCTTTCTGTGCAAAACCCTTTGCCACCCTGGCTTTGTGCTTGTCAAGTGAGCCATCAGTTTTATACTTGTTCTCGTAAATCCACTTTGCAGCAAATTGGTCTGGCACCCAATGGAGGATCAACCAAATTCCAAGTGCCATTATTTATCAAGGCATCATATTCCTTTTGCATCGCTTCTTTCCATTCATCATGAGAAGCGACTTCTTTGAGGAAAGTTGGTTCAAAATTTGTACACAAATTGAGTTCACAATCATAACAAACATCCATATCAACAGGTGAATCATAATCATCTACATCACCTCTATTTTGCCTAGTTGTACTTCGTGTTCCTGTCTTTCTAGCCTCATCAAGATGAACACTTTCAAGTGTCTTTTCCAGCCATTTTGGGGGACCTTTATGAGATGGCCCAGGCTTCTTAGTTGACGGCGTTGGGCTGAGTCAAGATTGAGTCTCCAAATCCTATCAATCACATCACTCAAAGTATCATTAGTGGTTGGAGCTTCATGTGGGGGAGAGAGTGCTTCAGAAGAAGATTCCATAGATTGATCCAGTATAGGAATCCCCCCTTCAAGATGTGGAATCTGATTATCAAATTCTTGAAGCAATTTTGCATGTCTGAATCTATCCAAGCGATCAAGTTTTCACTCAACAACATTGTCAATTTTGGAATATTCAAGAAAGATCACATCTATAGATACAACAAACTTCTTATTAACTTCATCATAGAGATGATATGCCTTGGAGGTATTTGAATACCCCAAGAATATACACTTACGACTCCTTGCACCAAGTTTGTTTCTTTGTTCCTTTGGTATCGAGGCATAATAGGTGGAACTAAAAATCCCGAAATGCTTTATTGAAGGAATGTGGCCACACCACATTTCATAAGAAGTATTGTTTCTAATAGCATTAAATGGAAATCTATTCTTTACATACACAACACATACAACTGCATCAACCCAAAACATCAATTTTACATTCTTGAAAAACATCATGGAACATACCATATTTAAGATTGTCCTGTTCATTCTTTCAGCTACTCCGTTTTGTTGGGGATTATCAGGCACATTTATTTGTTGTTTGATCCCATGCTAGCGAAGATAGTTTTCAAATTCATTTTAGGTGTATTATTTTCCATTATCAGTGTGAATAGAGCCAATATGAGATTGTGCATCATTTTAAAAGCATGCATGAAAGTTATTGAATGTTTGAAAAGCATCATATTTGTTCTTCAATAAATAAACCCAACACATTCTGGTGTAGTCATCAATAAATGTCATCATATATTTATTTCCATTTGTAGAAGGAAGATGCATTGGGCCACATAAGTCTGAATGGGTGAGTTCAAGTTTTCTATGTGCTGGGTGAGTTATTAGTTTTCTATGCTTTCCTAGAATACAAGCATCATATTGCTTAAGTTTCTTAGGAATTGTAGGCAAACTAATAACACCACATTTCTTTAACATACAAAGGTTTTCATATTTCAAGTTTCCAAATATAGCATGCCATAAAAGACTTGATGGAAATGTACCTTCATCATAATGAGAACTATATGAGAAGTTTTGTGCACACGCATTGGTACCTTGTAGCTTCAAAAGTCTTTCTTGTTTTATCCCTGTCATGACAAGTGAGCGATCTGATGCTTTTCTAACCTCAATCTTGGCATCAAACGTATGAATGGAATGTCCTTGTTGGTAGATGTGGACCAAGGACAAAAATTTTATCCTAAAGTTTGGGAGGTATAAAACATCATGTAGAAGAAAGTCTGGAAGATCAGGCAATTTGAGCATGATTGTGCCAAGCCCTCATGGCTTGAGTTTTTATTTGTCTGCAAAGTATACTGCTCCATCAACATTGTTAGTAAAATCTTTTAAAATCTCTTCTAAAAGCCATGTGGAAAGTTGCCTTTGAATCAAGCAACCAATCATTTTTCCAAGATACAAGTGAAGCGTTAAACAAGTCTTCAGTTACTCCAATATTGCAATGTGCCACAACATAGATTTAGGTGCTTTACCTTTCTCTTTGTCATGGGTTTTACCTTTGGCTCCATTTATTTCCTGCTCAATTCTATCCCAAGGCAATTTACATGTGGATGCATCGTGCCCATATTTATTGCAACGTATGTAATGAAAATCAAACTTTTCTCCTTGGAAATGTCTTCCCCCCCTGCCTCTAAAATTTCTTATTCCTCTTCCTCTTTGGCCACCTCTTCCTCTAGGAGAATCTTGAGCATGATTCTTCTCTCTATGTGCAAGACACACAACTTCTTCAGAAGAATGAGGAGGTGTCTTCTTCTCTCTCTCAACAAACTTCTTCTGAAGGGAGTCAAAGGTAATATCCTTGTGGTTTCCACTTGCTTGCAATGACTCAAGATAATTTGAATACGTGGGATATAGTGCCTTGACATAATCTATGAGAGGAATGTCTATTTGAACACCAATGGTTTTAATATCATGCATAATAGATATTACTTCTGATGCTAAAACAAGAAGATCATCATTTTTTAATTCAAGACTGAACAATTTAATCATCAATTGGATAACTTCGAGTTTAGAGTGTGAGTCATAGAGTTCCTTCAACTTATGTAAGGCTTAAAAAGCATTTGAAAATGGTGAAATGTGGTGAATCACCTCTTCATTTACAGATGTTGCAATCAAGGCATAGGCCTTGCTGTTCTTGTTTTCCCAAACAAAGATCTCCTTATCTAAGGTGTCCTTTGCAGGTTCATTATCTCCTTCCCCTACACAAACTCCTTTCCACAACTAATTAAAAATGAGAGTGTGTTTAATCTTCCTTGACCATTCTGGATAGTTCTTTTTTCCAGAGAGGACTACTCCAACAATTGATATCAGTGAATGAATCTTAAAGGCTGTCTCCTGTGTAAAAAATATACTCTGCTTCCAATATATAAAAATTTGCACTCCTAGTGGTAAAAAATGCATTTCCGGTGTAAAATTGTAAAAACAAATTCACTATGATATATAGGATAGAGATAATACTTTGGGGAGTTATTACTTGGGGGAGGTGGTATGTGGGGAGAGTGTATATAGGAAGGGTGTATATGGGGAAGGTAGTATAGGAGGGAGGATCAATGTATTGACGTATTACATAAGTATGGGAGGATCAATGTATTAACGTATTACACAAAGATTGATGTGTTAATGTATTATGTAGCGCAAGGTATAATGCTTGACTGTGGAGTCAATGCTGAGAGGGAGCGATGTATGGAAGGATGGAGGAGGGGCTGCATAAGGTAATAAAAGCACAGTGGGGAGGGGTGTGAGTGGACTGTAGTGACCAAGAGTCGAGGAGAACAGTTGAGAGTGGAAGCAGTATAAACTATGTGGAGGGTATAAACTATGAACCAGAGACAAGGTACCGAGGTCAAGGAGTCGAGGTCGAGGGAAAGGACTGAGGTCGTGAGCAATGAGATAGGAGAACCGACTGGGGGTGCAAGCCATGGGGAGTTGTTAGCAACATATGTATGAAGAGCACCATTGAATGTAGTGGAGGGGGGGGGGTCAAAGTGTGGTATGACTGTGGAGGCAGTGTGCAGTTGGGATATTAACAGTGGAGGTGCAGTGTGGAGTATTAACACTGTGAGTGCAATGACTGTGGTAATAACACAGTGGACAGGCAGATAGGCGATGGGAAGCATAGTGGGAGATTCTCCAATGTGATGGAGGGCCTGCGTATTAAAGCATTCAAAGGAAGTAATTTTAGCATAACAATGCATTGTCCTTCACACAGTGTGCCATCTCATTCGAGAGTGATACCATGTCAGGAAAACGGAGTGGAATATGCATTCAATGCTAATGCAGGAAAAATAATATAGTATATCACAGAAATGGGGAAGTCTACAGAAATGGAAGAAGGGAGTTACAAAGGGCAGGAAGGCTAAAAATGGAGCTGACTCTAATACCATGTCAGGCTAGGAGGTAACTCCAAAATGTGAATTGTGATTTTGCATTAAGATTTCTCATGGATATATACATGGAGGGAGAGACTCTTGGGCTTCACCTCCCAATGTATCTTCATATTCCTGTTCTCCTTATTTACTATTTACACTATTTTACATATATTCACCCAATCCAAATGATTAGGTGTCAACATATTTGAATGTACCTGTAGTGTTGGTTAGGAAAGGAAGGCATGATGCTGGGATGGATAGAGAAGAGATAAGAATGTTTATATAAGTTTATGAGAAGCTCAACAATTATGTAACCAACAATATATCATCATATGCACAACTGTACAATGGATTGAATGCGTTGGTGAGGATGAATAAAATACCTTTTGTAGGCGCACTTAGGGAAGTGAAAAGCAGGAATGTTATTGTTGAGCCTCATAATTACTTATTTTTGACACCCTTTTACACCTATTTTATTCTTCTATGACCATCATAATCACTCAATGGGCATCAAATCACAAGATTTATGGCATGACATGTATATAATTGTCTTGCATTTCATAAGTTGATAGTTTTCTTTATTATTAGTCTAATATTTTCTTTAGCTACCGAATTGGGATGATTCTTAAGCTATTGTATGAAGCTGCAGCTAAGTCCATGGTTTGAAAGGTTCCAAGGTGCGAGGAGGCCCCCAAGATCTAAAAGATTGAAATGGATCTTGGGGTAGAGACCCCCCAAGATCTGAAAACTTGAATTGCCAGAAGAAAAATAAGGAGAATGCCCAATAAACAAAACCACAAAGAAACTTTTGTTTAAAATAGTAATGGAAATAAACCAGCTAGGGCGATGGTAGCTTATCTCTGAGAAAATATGTGTGGCTACATGCCTCTGAACTGTAAAGGCTACATTGTGGCAGACAATCTGTCCTTTTACAAAATGTGACTTGTTACTTATAGTATTTTTCAGTTACAATACCACGGGTCAATTCCATGGGTGAATGAATACAATGGGTGGATTTTCCAATACCACGGGCGGATGTCATTTACAATACCATGGGTAAATTCCATGGGTCGATGAATAATATGGGTGGATGAGTACCATGGGCGGATTTTACAATACCACGGGCGGATGCCATTTACAATACCATGGGTAAATTCCATGGGTCGATAAATAATATGGGTGGATGAGTACCATGGGTTGATGCCATTTTCCATTTGGATCATTCCTCCCTCCTTAAGAAGCAATGGTCCCCATTGCGTAAAGTTCCTTCCTGCGAAGCCTTTGTTGAATATGAAGAGCCACTGAAGATAAGGGTTTTATGTGGTTAACCCAAAACCCTGATAAACGAAGATCCGAGGATAGAGATACCCTGTAATGCTTGTGACCAACTGTGATTCTGACAGTGTGCGGCCTAGCAAATGGACTTCGATGACAAGGATTTTATGTGGTTGACCCATAACCATGATGTTGGTTGCTGATGAAGTAGCATGTGCCTACATAGCCAGGGGTGGGAGGGCACGTCTCCAAATAACCCAAGCCAAATGTTGCTATGTTGAAACTGATGAATGTGAAGCAGGTGCCTACTAAAGTGGGGTGGGAGGGCACGTCTCCAATGGGAACCCACTCCGAATGCTGCTCCAGAATTAAAATTTACATAGCTCGGCCAATATAACTCAGAATATTTATTATAACCTGTTTTTAGAAGCAGAAGGATCATTTTGCATCTTCCCATGAGCTAGAAATCCTTATCTGGACACTCTGAGATCTCAAATTCACGCTGCAACAGTTCCGCCGTCACAAAAATTCTGATAAAATAGCTGATTTTAAATCAGCAATATCTCCCACATCCGGACTCCGATTTGACCCATTTTTTTTTGAAATTGGGCGATTTTTCGAGAGGAATCCAGATATGGTATTTGTTTTTGTAAATTTTATACCAAATATTTCAGATCTGATCTGCAAAGTCGCCGCCCAAAAAAATTCCTGCAAAAAATGAAAAAAGAAAAATTCTTCCTGCTTGACCCAAGAAAGTGCTCTGTGGAGTTTGTAGCACATGCCAGAAGTTTGTTGAATATTGTTGCAAAATTTGAAACTGAATATGCATAAAAACCTCGTTCCCATGGAATCATAACCTGCTCTGATACCACTGATCCGGATCTTGGGAGGAGGCCCCCAAGATCTAAAAGATTGAAATGGATCTTGGGGCAGAGACCCCCCAAGATCTGAAAACTTGAATTTCCAGAAGAAAAATAAGGAGAATGCCCAATAAACAAAACCACAAAGAAACTTTTGTTTAAAATAGTAATGGAAATAAACCAGCTAGGGCGATGGTAGCTTATCTCTGAGAAAAGATGTGTGGCTACATGCCTCTGAACTGTAAATGCTACATTGTGGCAGACAATCTGTCCTTTTACAAAATGTGACTTGTTACTTATAGTATTTTTCAGTTACAATACCACGGGTCAATTCCATGGGTGAATGAATACCATGGGTGGATTTTCCAATACCACGGGCGGATGCCATTTACAATACCATGGGTAAATTCCATGGGTCGATGAATAATATGGGTGGATGAGTACCATGGGTGGATTTTACAATACCACGGGCGGATGCCATTTACAATACCATGGGTAAATTCCATGGGTCGATAAATAATATGGGTGGATGAGTACCATGGGTTGATGCCATTTTCCATTTGGATCACAGTTGGAGAGAGAAATATATGGAAAGGTGGTGATCAATGCACTCAATGATTCCCTCCTACCTTCATGAACTAGATTAATAAAAGAAGCTTCTAGTTATGTGGCTAAGGATAAAGTAAACTCTGTCAGCTATAACAGGCAAGAGAGGAATGAGATATACACCTCACGATTTGCCGTTAGCAAGGTTAGGCATAGAGATCTTAACATTTAATGATACGGGCTTTATAAAAGACCTCACAGCAGACACAAACACAATGATTTTTTATGCGACAGTGAAGGCTTAAAACATTATTTTTAATATTCAAATCATGAATAATCTTTTTGTTTCCATGCGTAGTTGACTGTTTGATTGATAGCGTGATTACCAACTTCTCGTGGAGGGACCCCTTGAGTAGTAAGGATTCTTTTTCATTTCCAACAAATAGAGTTTCTGTATAATTTCATAAGCTTTCTATTCTGTTCAATCGAGTAGATGCGTTTTTAATTTCTTTTAGATTCAAATTATGATGGTTTTACTAATCTTCTCTTTTGTTTATAGATGCACATGAATTAGGCTTAACAACACTGATATCAGTGATATGATTTATACTTAGACAATACTTTATTTTCCTTATAGAATAAAGGATTTATTTGCAGATAGAATTAGATGTTTCATTTCAAACATAAGTGATTTCTAATTCAAGCAAGTGTGGGTGTAGTTAAGTATAGATTCAATTTATTTTGGGTTTTCATGCAAGAGTGTGTTATATTGATAAATGAGTTGATTCTTATAGAGCATATTTCAGATATTGATCTGATTTAGAATATTAGTTTGCAATGCTAAGATATTCCTCAAATTATAAACAAAATTCTTTCATTGTGCTTAAGGATTCATCAATTTTTACAAGTGAAATGAAGAGTTTTTATGTTAATATTATGAGAAATTTAACATAAATCAGAATCTGAACAACAACATAAACATGTACATAAAATCATCAAAAACACATTACAACAAGCACATGATAAAGGAGTTCACCCCTCTTGGGCTACGCCTCCTTGGTCCAGCTTCCAATGCATTGGGCCTCTCTATTATGATCAAAAGTGTAAAAATTTTTGTTTACAATGCTCAAATGCTTCTCAAACTTGCTCTGATTAGTTCATAATACTAAAAAATGGATATCTAGCCTTTTTTTGCATCCCATTTGGTGGAAAACTGAAGAATTTATGACTTCTCCTAGTTCTCTCACTATTCGTTCCACAAATTGCTCCATATCTGACAAGAACCCACAATTTCACTCCAACAATCCGCTAACTGAGCGAGAATTTTGTCGAGTGGCGGGCCATAATCCATCGGCACCCACTGTCCCTCGTAAATCACAATCGAAGGTTTCCTACGGGATTATGGTCCATGAACAAGGCGACAATGTGAGATTGAGATATTGGGGATCGCATCAGGGATATTGTAATTGACGGAAAAACCCAACGGTCTTATACATATGCGGGACCTATCCACCATGTTGTGATTTGTGATTGCAATATCAAATCACAACCCGGGTATGCTG
The DNA here is from genome assembly GCA_031772625.1 of Pinus tabuliformis. Classification (NCBI taxonomy): domain Eukaryota; kingdom Viridiplantae; phylum Streptophyta; class Pinopsida; order Pinales; family Pinaceae; genus Pinus; species Pinus tabuliformis. The sequence goes on along the minus strand of CM062819.1, from coordinate 1,483,385,108 downwards.
GGGGTTGATTATCTTCAATGATTCCCTTCGCCGATGTGCAATTATTATTGCATCGCAACCCGATAGCTGCCGGGGACCGATTTTGTAAACTTCCCTACTTGCCTTATTGCATTGCAACCCTTCCCTGCTTGGGGGTTGATTTTTAACGCCGACCTGCTTGCATTTGAAATTTGTGACATGTAGGGGCCAATGACAGCTTGCCACTTGGTGCCTCCTCATTCGCTGATGGACCTTGCCACATCATCCAATCCTGCCATGTAAGCAAGTCAAATCTGAACTTTGACTTGCTCTAACTTCTGCATACGAGCTCGGATTTGAGTTTGCACCGTTGGAATCATAATGATGAGCTCTTCGATCTGAAGCTAAGTTTAACAAAATTTTGACACTTTGATTTTTTAGCATAATTTTGAGCACCTGATCACTCCCCACTAGAAGCCTTTTGGACCCCAAAAGGATCACTTTCAATTGTTCAGCAGGTGAGGGTACAATTCCCTCACCTTTTCAACCTCTATCCATTTGGATTTTGAAGGAATTTTACCTTTGAGCCCCACTCGAAGATAATCGATACTTCCCCTTTTTGTTGTCCTTGTTCTTTTGTCAAGTATAGTGTCTTGCTGAAGCACATCAAGGAATTCTGGAGAAAATTCTTCAATAGATGGAATTTGAACATTCTCTCCTTGATCTTCAATCAAAGGAGGCTCATACAACCTTAAATTCTCAACATTAACAACAACATAAATTTTCATATATGAAGGCAAATCCAACCTGAAGGCATTATTACCAATCTTTTCCAAAATTCTGAATGGACCATATCTAATTGGTTTTAGCTTTTTACCTTCTCCTTAGAGCCTCTCTTTGTTAATGTGAAGCCAAACTTCATCTCCAACTTAGAACTTGTGATCTTGATGATGCTTGTCATGCCTTGCTTTGTACTTGCCTTGGCTTTTCTCAAGTTGTTCTTGAACCTTTTGGTGCATTAATTGTATTTTCTCAATGAAATTTCTTGCTTTGTTTATGTCTCTATGACCTTCAATAGCAACATCTTTGCCAAAAATAAAATCCAAAGGATATTTAGGCAAGTATCCCATGCATGCCTCAGATGGAAAAGTTTGAGTGGAAGAGTGCTTGGATCGGTTGTAAGCATGTTGAATATAGTGCAATTGTTCATCCCACAACTTAGGATGCTTGCTACAATAATACCCACGCAGAAGATGTATCACTATTATGTTCACTACCTCTGTTTGACCATATTTTTGTGGATGAAAGGTTGTACTCTTTTTCAATTTGGTGTCCATGAATCCCCACAAGTTTGACCAAAAATTCCCTAGAAAGCGAGAATCTCGATCACTAACAATGGATGTGGGAAATAAAAAATGCACCCAAACATTCCGAAAGAATAACTGAGCAGTTTGTTCAGCTGTAACTTGCTTTTTACATTGCATCAAAATACACATTTTTCTGAACCTATCCACAACTACATACAAATAATCATGACCTCTTTTTGACAATGGAAGACCTCCTACAAAATCCATAGAAACACTCTCCTGCGGTCGTGAAGGAACCAGAAATGGTGTGTACAATCCTAACTTCCTATTACTAGGCTTACTGATTGCACATAATGAACATCCCTTAATAAAATGAGACAAATTGTCAAGCATACGAGGCAAATAAAAATACATCTGTAGATGTGCCATCGTCTTACTTACATCAAGATGACCAGCAATAAGAGAAGTATGTGACTCTCTTATGATGTTAACTCTTTCTCCTCGCGGAATAAAAAGCTTGTCAAGATGGTACAACAAGTTATCATGCAAATGATAATCCAATTCCTCTACTTGGTTACCTTGACTCAAGCTTGCATAAACATCTTGAAAGTCATTATCTAATGCATATTGCTCAATATAACTTTCATGTAAAATATAATTATGCTTGAGTAAAGTAGTTGCACTAACAATCGACCTAGAAAGAATATCATCAACTTTATTGTATATACCTTTCTTATACCTAATTACCAAGTGGAATTATTGAAGGAAACCCATCCATCAGAAGTGCCTTGATTGTTGCAACTTTGATTGAGATTGCAAGGATTGCAATGGTTGATGGTCAATGTCAATGACTGTTTCGTTACCTATCAGGTAGTGTTTCCATTTTTTCACACTTTGAACCAATGCATGCAATTCCTTGTCATATGTAGGATAGTTAATCACTGCACCATTAAAAGTTTCTGAATGAAAAAGATAGACTTACCATGCTACATGAGGACTGCACCCATAGCGTAGTCACTAGCATTTGTTTGAATCTCAAATGTTTGTCTCAAGTCTGGAAGTGCGAGTATTGGAGATGTACTGATCTTTTCCTTCAACGCATCAAAGGACTTTTTGTTTGCCTCCCCATTGAAAAACCTTTTTCACGCTGGTCTGTTATCACTCAGGTTGTTCCCTTTGACTCCTAAGGGAATACGGCCGAGGTAACCACAAACCAATCTTTGGACTGCAGGTCCTAGCCTACCTGCAGTCAGAGAGGGCTCTCTCTTTAGGATTTAGCTTTGTTTAAGGGATGATTTTAGGCTAGATATGATGCACATGGGTTTTGTTTGAGTTTTGGTGGGATGGTTGATCTATTCAAGCAGAGTTTGCATGCAAAGTGTAAGAAGTTCAAACCATTGGGCATGGAGTCAATGAATGTGAATTGAAGGGTGTGTTTTCCTTGGCAGAAAAGCTTGATATGGAATTCTCGTGCTTGCTCATGGTCCAATAAGTCTTTCCTCCCTCTGTTGTTAACTTATATGTATTTGTATCATCTATATATCATAATCTAAGTTGCAGGAAGAAGGAACAGTTTAGAAATGGTTTTCATGCCCTCTGTGCTCAATTCTTGTAACTTTTCTATGTTTTTCCTCCGAATTAGTGATGAATATGCATACTTAATTGATCATGTTTAAGCTATTTCCTTCACATATGAATGCTGTCTAGGAAACTCTTCATTGCTCCTATTTAGCCTTCACCCACTTTCCCTCTTTGGCTGGATGAGAGATCCTTAATTGCCTTTCATCCCCTAACCTCCATTTCTTCCAACATTAATCATTGTGCCATGTGTAGCTATCCTGCTCCATATTCCCCTCTTCTGCCAAGGAAAACACACCCTTCAGTTCACATTCATTGACTCCATGCCCAATGGTTTGAACTTCTTACACTTTGCATGCCAACTCTGCTTGAATAGATCAACCATCCCACCAAAACTCAAACAAAACCCATGTGCATCATATCTAGCCTAAAATCATCCCTTAAACAAAGCTAAATCCTAAAGAGAGAGCCCTCTCTGACTGCAGGTAGGCTAGGACCTGCAGTCCAAAGATTGGTTTGTGGTTACCTCGGCCGTATTCCCTTAGGAGTCAAAGGGAACAACCTGAGTGATAACATAATGGCGACTCCACTGGGGACCTGAAATCATTTGTTTATTACTGTATACCCCCAATTTTGATAAGTTTGCCTTGTTTTCTGGAGAAAGTGTCCCTTTTCTTCAGAGCTTCTCATGTTTAGCTCTGATCTGTGACGGTGGATAGAGATCAGGCACTTCAAGGTTAATTCATCCACCTGGCGACTCCACTCAAAATAAAGACTCCACTGGAGAAATGAATCCAAAAGAGATATATGAGCAGATCAGGCTTTTGACCTGGATTACTATCCAAGAGGTCATGTTTTTTCTCCATAAAGTTTTGCTGTGTATATTGTATTTTAAAGACGATTCTATATCAGATTTTTATGATTTTCCTTTGGAAAATGTTGTTGAAAAGCCTCCTTGCACATTAGAGCAGCAGTCTTCAAATGTTGTTGAAGATCATCATACAGCCAAGGAGGAACCAAAAATAGAGCCCAGTCTTACAGTTCCTGTATATACTCCTGTGTCTCGTAAAGTTCCTGATAGATATAAGCCTCTCATTTTGCCTCCTGTGCTTAATCCTCTACCTGCAAATCATCCTGAGTATCTCCCTAGATTTGATGGAGAGAATGGTATTACTGCCCAGAAACATGTTGGCATTATGATTCAGGTGTTGTACTTGATGGCAAACGCCTTCAGGTGGTAAATCAAGAAGGACGCAGGAAATTTTGTTTAGCAAGCGCGTCCCCGCAGGTATTCCATACAGAACCCGCGTCTAGGGACGCCGGCCAGCCGTTCAGAAGGTGCGTCCGCCCAGTGCACTCATTTCAAGGTAGAGAAAAACTCGTGGGGGCTTCTTGTGTGGTATCTAGCCGACGGTTGCGTGTTTCTCTGGTGTCGGCTCGTGGTATTGTTCCACGCTTTGGGGAGAAGCTTGCCTATATAAAGCAAAGGAGTTCATTTGGATTAGGTATCATCTTGGTTGATCATCTCTTGGTGTGATCTAGTCCATATCTTTAAGGGTAAATCTTCTAATGGACTACGATCTATATGGCGCATAATCAGATCTGTGGATCTGAGTGTTTGGGTTAGTTCTGAAGTCCTCTTATCTTCTATATCTAAAGGGACGCAGATTCAGTGAAGGGAAAGTGCGCCGGGACGCAGTACAGTAAAGGATCAGGTGCGTCTCTGAAGCGAAGGACGCGGCGCAACTGTGGTATTGGGTGCGTCTCTGAAGCGAAAGACGCGGCGCGATAGTGTTGATGTGTGCGTCGGTCGCAGACAAGCAAAAGGAACAGTGCGTCTGCACGCAGAACAGCATAAGGTATACTGCGTCCAGTCGCAGGCCACAGAAAGAAAATATGCGTCCCTGTCTCAAGATGATCTGTTAACTGTATATTTCTGTTCATAAGGTGTTCTGGGTTGTTTCTGTAATTACTGATCTGATATCTGTAGTAGACTGTATCTGTTGTATATTTGTTGATCATTTTGAAAAGAAGTAGGGGGTTGTAGCTCCCTTCCAGGAGAAGTCTGGAAAACAAGAAAGAGTTGTAGCTCTTTGCAGGTTGCAGCCTGCGTGCTGGTAAAGGACTGCACCAGTACAAAATCATTGTAAAAAGAATTTCTTGAAAGAAGATAGAGACATTATTGCAGCAGGTGGTTTTTCTCCCGCATTGGGTTTCCACCTTACATCTTGTGTTCTTTGGTGTGACTGTCTATTTTCTTTATTCATGCTCATTGTTTTATGGTACTGATATGCGAGAATATTTCAAAAGATCAAATAAGGAAGATTTGGTAAATTGCTAGATAATACTGATTCCCCCCCCCCTCAGTATTATTTCCAACAATTGGTATCAGAGCAGGTCCTTCAGAACAGCTTGATCGCTTGAAGGTAGATCGTTCATTATGAGCAACTACGAGAGAGAAGCATCAATCAGGCCACCCGTCTTCGATGGAACAAACTTCAATTATTGGAAGGTAAGAGTTACTGCATATCTTCAATCTCTTGGTACAGAAGTTTGGAACATTGTAGAATCAGGCTATGCCTTTCCTTCAGTTACTCCTACAGATCCAGCTGAGAAAAAGCAGTATGAAACAAATGCAAAAGCAGTCAGCACTCTATTAGGAAGTATATCTCAAACAGAGTTCATGAAGGTCATGCACTTCAAATCAGCAAAAGAGATATGGGACAAAATGATCACTAGCTATGAAGGAGATGAACAGGTAAAAGAAGCTAAACTTCAAACTCTCAGGATTCAATATGAGACTCTCAAGATGTATAATGATGAAAGTGTGGCTAATTATTTTCTTCGAGTAGATGAGATTGTTAATTGTATGAAAAATTTGGGTGAAGAAATAAAAGAGACTATAGTAGTTCAAAAGATTCTAAGATCTTTATCTCCCAAGTTTGAATCTAAAGTATCTGCAGTAGAAGAAAAGGAAAATCTCCGTGTTCTCACTATGTCTCAGCTGCATGGAATTCTAACTGCTTATGAAATGAGAAAGGGAGGTCCATCAGATAGAAGGGAAGCTGCTTTTAAAGCATCAGGCAAAGAAGATCACTATGAAGCATGTCATGTTCCAGAAGAAGAGGAAGAAGAATCAAACTTTGTCAGAAATCTTCAAAGGGGTTCTGGAAGGTTCAGAGGTAAGCTACCTTTCAAATGTTTTGCTTGTGGAAGAGTAGGTCATTATGCTGCAAAATGCTCTTATAAGGATAAAGGAAAGGAACCAGTTAGATGGAACAAGAAACAGGGTACAAATAAGAAAAGCTACTACACCCATGAAGATAGCGATGGCTTATCAAACAGTGATGAAGATGAACAAGGTAACAAATATAGATTGTTAATGGCATTTGAAGATGACAATTATGAGGATGCTATAGATGTGGATAACCTTTATGATGAAATTACTAGACTCAAGAGATGTATAGAAGAAAAGAACATGATTATTGATACTCTACAATTTCAGATTGATGAAAAGGAAAAACATCTTGAAAAATTAGAAGGTGAAATTGTTGGTCTTAGAAAAGAAATTGAGAAAACAAAAACTATTAATCTCAAGTTTGTCAAAGGATCTGAAACGTTGAATGAGATTATCAGTGTGCAGCGATCTCCTCTAAATAAGACAGGTCTGGGCTACAATGGAGAAACTTCTCAAGCTTCCACTTCAAAAAGTTATCTTGATGCCGCAAGAAGAAATGAGCAAGAACACAAGGAAGATCATCAGGTAAAGCAGGGACAAACTTCAAACTATCAGGGGCAATCCAGCTTAAGGGTGAACAAAAGCCACAACCAGCCACAGGTAAAACCTTCTCAATTTGGTTCAAGAATAGATGAAAATAGAAATTACAATCAGTCGGCTGGTAGATTCAATAATCGCAGAAACTTCTTCAATGGACAATGCTTTTCTTGCCATAACTTTGGTCACAAAGCAGCCCAATGTGTTGCGTATAAAACAATCATGACTAGGGAAGCTCAAAAACAAAGAAGCATGACAGGGAATACAAAAAGGACCTATAACAATTTTTCAGCTCTTGAAAATGAAGTTGAATGCTCTATTTGCAATAATTTTGGACATGAAGATGTTGAATGCAGAAGCAGGTTTCCGGAAAGAAAGGTACAAGAACAAAAAAGGGAACAAACCTCAGGCACCAAAACATGGAAAATAAAGGAACCTCAAACAGAAAGATGTGGGATAGCATTCTATGCAGAAGGACAAGAAAATCTATGGTACATTGACAGTGGATGTTCAAAGCACATGACAGGTGATAAAGAAAAACTTGAATCTTATTCTAATTTAGAAAAGGGAAAGAAAGTCTCTTTTGGAAATGATACTCCTGCAACTATAAAAGGAAAAGGTATTGCTCCTTTAAAAGAAGATGTTAAGGCTGGAAATGTTTTGTTTGTTGATGGACTAAAGCATAATCTTCTAAGTGTAAGCCAGATGTGTGATCAAAGAACCGAGGTTATATTCAGATCAAATGGATGTCTTGTTCGTGATCTTGATACAGGTAAAATAGTTCTCAAAGGAAAAAGAACTTCAAATAATCTATACATTTTTGATGAAGAACAACAACAATGCTATTTAAGCAAGGATGAAGAGCACTGGTTATGGCATCGAAGATTAGGACATCTAAGTTTCTCACAAATAAGGAAAGCTTGCAAATATCAGGCAGTTCGCGATCTTCCAGATATCAAAATTCCTGACAACACCATGTGCAGATCATGTCAGTTTGGAAAACAGACTAGAACTAACTTTCCAGAGAAAGAAGGATCAGCCAGTATGCCTCTGGAGCTAGTACATACAGATGTATGTGGACCATTCAGAAAAAGAACACCTAGAGGAGAGGAATACTTGATATTATTTATTGACGATTTCTCCAGGTTTGTTTGGTTGGGACTTATGAAGCACAAAGATGAAGCTTTCGAAAAATTCAAATCCTTCAAAGCCTTGGCTGAAAATGAATCAGGTCACAAGATTAAGTGCCTCAGATCCGACAGAGGTGGAGAATTTACTTCAAATGAATTTTTCGATTTCTGTGATGAACATGGAATAAGGAGAGAATTTTCTACAGCTAGAACTCCTCAGCAAAATGGAGTAGTGGAAAGAATGAACAGAACAGTCCAGCAAATGGCTCGTGCTATGCTTGATGAATCAGGAACTCCTGCAACCTTCTGGGGTGAAGCTGCACATGCGGCAGTTATTATTCTCAACAAGACAAATGTTCGAGTGAACAGCACTCAAACTCCTCATGAGCTCTGGAGTGGTAAAACTCCTTCAGTAAAGCACTTCAAAATCTTTGGGAGCAAATGCTATATCAAAAATACTGAGGAGCAGCTTGGAAAACTTGATCCTAGAGCAGATGAAGGAATTCTTCTTGGCTACTCTCCACATAGCAAAGCATACAAATGCTACAATAAAAGACTTGGCAGAATTGTTGAAAGCATTGATGTAGTGGTTGATGAGAAAGGATACATTCCTAGGCAAATACATCGTGAAGACATTGAAGAAGATGAAAGCTACCCTCAAAGACAGAATGATGAAGAAGAAGAACCGCAAGAACAATTTCAAGACGGACCTCACGAAGAAGCAGAAGAAAGAACAAGAATAGAAGAAAAGACTCCATCCAGATATGTTCAAAAGAACCATCCAGAATCTCAGATCATGGGACAAAAGGAAGCAGGTATACAAACTAGAAGAACAGTTGCAGAAGCTTCAAGTTATTTGGCATTACTCTCCTCTACTGAACCACAAAATGTGAAAGAAGCATGCAAAGATGAATGTTGGGTGAAAGCAATGGATGAAGAACTTGAGCAAATCGAAAAGAACAATACTTGGGAGCTGGTTCCTAGACCAAAGGATAAGAATGTTATCGGAACAAAATGGGTGTTCAAAAATAAATTGAATGAAAATGGAGAAGTAATTAGAAACAAAGCCAGACTTGTTTGTAAAGGGTATGCACAGCAAGAAGGAATAGACTTTGAAGAAACTTTTGCTCCTGTTGCAAGACTTGAGGCCATCCGAATGTTTCTTGCTCTCTCAAGTTGTCAGAACTTCAAAGTATTTCAAATGGATGTGAAATCAGCTTTTCTGAATGGAGACTTGGATGAAGAAGTGTACATTGAACAGCCAGATGGTTTCATTCTTGGAAACGATCCAAATCTTGTATGCCGATTAAAAAAGGCTCTCTATGGTCTCAAACAAGCTCCAAGGGCTTGGTACTACCGGTTGGACAAATATCTTCATCAACAAGGCTTCTCAAAAGGTTCAGCAGATAGCAATCTTTATATAAAAGTTGAAAATGACAAATTACTAATACTTGTTGTGTATGTAGATGACATTATTTTTGGCAGTAATGAAGAAGCTATGAGTCAAAGCTTTGCCTCAGTCATGCAGAAAGAATTTGAGATGTCCTTGCTAGGAGAACTGACATACTTTCTTGGTTTGCAAATCCAACAAAAGAAAGGAGGAATCCTTTTATCTCAAACCAAGTATCTCAAGCAGATTTTGAAGAAATATGGCATGGAAGATGCAAAACCAGTATGTACACCCATGGTCACAGGATGTAGTCTCAGTGCAAATGACGAATCTGCAGCAGTTCATCAACCAACCTACAGATCTATGATTGGAAGTCTACTATATTTGACAGGTACCCGACCAGACATCATGCATGCAGTTGGAATAGTTGGAAGGTTTCAGGCAAATCCAAAGGAGACTCATCTTCAAGCAGTAAAGAGAATCTTCAAATATCTTCAAGGGACTCAAAATTATGGCCTATGGTATCCTAGAGATCCAGATCTCACTCTTCATGCTTATACAGATGCAGATTGGGCCGGAAGCGTGGATGACAGGAAAAGCACAAGTGGTGGTGCATTCTTTATGGGTTCTAGACTGGTATCTTGGTTCAGCAAGAAACAGAGTTCAATTGCCTTGTCTACAGCTGAAGCGGAATATGTTGCGGCTGCATCTTGTTGCACCCAACTTCTTTGGATGATGCAGACTTTGCAGGATTATCAAATCACTTGTACACCTCCTATTCCTATCTTATGTGACAACACAAGTGCAATCAGCATCTCAAAGAATCCGGTTATGCATTCAAAAACCAAGCACATACCAATCAAGTACCACTTTCTCCGGGAACAAGTACTTGAACAGAAGGTCAAGTTGGAGTATGTTCCTTCTAAGGAACAAGTTGCTGATATTTTCACCAAACCGTTGCCCAGGGACACTTTTGAATACCTCAGGCAAAAGCTGGGGGTTGTTGATGCATCATCTCACTGTTGACCATCTTCCTATTGATGGTATAGGCTCAGGGGGAGCACATAATGCATTGTTGGCATTATGGAGAAGGAGATCTTGGAAATAGCTGCAATATGTCTCTGTCTTCTTCATGATGGATTTCTGGTTACAATTCTGGAGAAGCATGAGCATAGGGGGAGCATACCCTTTGCTCTTGATGTCAAAGGGGGAGAATGATGAAGCTGAAAGTTTATGTGGTTGCCATCAAGTCCAAAGGGGGAGTTTGTTGGCATTATGATTCAGGTGTTGTACTTGATGGCAAACGCCTTCAGGTGGTAAATCAAGAAGGACGCAGGAAATTTTGTTTAGCAAGCGCGTCCCCGCAGGTATTCCATACAGAACCCGCGTCTAGGGACGCCGGCCAGCCGTTCAGAAGGTGCGTCCGCCCAGTGCACTCATTTCAAGGTAGAGAAAAACTCGTGGGGGCTTCTTGTGTGGTATCTAGCCGACGGTTGCGTGTTTCTCTGGTGTCGGCTCGTGGTATTGTTCCACGCTTTGGGGAGAAGCTTGCCTATATAAAGCAAAGGAGTTCATTTGGATTAGGTATCATCTTGGTTGATCATCTCTTGGTGTGATCTAGTCCATATCTTTAAGGGTAAATCTTCTAATGGACTACGATCTATATGGCGCATAATCAGATCTGTGGATCTGAGTGTTTGGGTTAGTTCTGAAGTCCTCTTATCTTCTATATCTAAAGGGACGCAGATTCAGTGAAGGGAAAGTGCGCCGGGACGCAGTACAGTAAAGGATCAGGTGCGTCTCTGAAGCGAAGGACGCGGCGCAACTGTGGTATTGGGTGCGTCTCTGAAGCGAAAGACGCGGCGCGATAGTGTTGATGTGTGCGTCGGTCGCAGACAAGCAAAAGGAACAGTGCGTCTGCACGCAGAACAGCATAAGGTATACTGCGTCCAGTCGCAGGCCACAGAAAGAAAATATGCGTCCCTGTCTCAAGATGATCTGTTAACTGTATATTTCTGTTCATAAGGTGTTCTGGGTTGTTTCTGTAATTACTGATCTGATATCTGTAGTAGACTGTATCTGTTGTATATTTGTTGATCATTTTGAAAAGAAGTAGGGGGTTGTAGCTCCCTTCCAGGAGAAGTCTGGAAAACAAGAAAGAGTTGTAGCTCTTTGCAGGTTGCAGCCTGCGTGCTGGTAAAGGACTGCACCAGTACAAAATCATTGTAAAAAGAATTTCTTGAAAGAAGATAGAGACATTATTGCAGCAGGTGGTTTTTCTCCCGCATTGGGTTTCCACCTTACATCTTGTGTTCTTTGGTGTGACTGTCTATTTTCTTTATTCATGCTCATTGTTTTATGGTACTGATATGCGAGAATATTTCAAAAGATCAAATAAGGAAGATTTGGTAAATTGCTAGATAATACTGATTCCCCCCCCCCTCAGTATTATTTCCAACAAAACATATCCAGGATTTTGAAGACTATCTTAATATCTTTGAAGTGGAAGAGGAAGATGTTAGTCTTAGACTGTTTGCCCTTTCTTTGCAAGGCGAAGTTAGGACTTGGTTTAAAGCATTGCCTGAGGCCAGCATCTCTAATCTTCAGCAGTGTTCCAAGCTCTTCCTTGATAGATGGATGATTAAAATCAATTTCCTCTCACTCATCGAAGAATATAATCAGTTAGAAAGACGTCCAAATGAATCTGTTCAACAATTTTCTGATCAATTCAATCAAGTCTATCTCTCTATGCCATTGAATATTGGGCCTCCCCCTGATCTGGCTCTATTGCAATATCCAAGAGCTTTTGATCCAGAAATGGAATTTCGTTTGAGAGAAAGATGCCCGTCCACTTTGAAACAAATGCAGGACATAGCCGTGGACGTGGAGGCAAATCTAAAGAGGAGGGAAGAACAGCGCAAGACAGAGCAAGAAGAAAGACTTCATAGCGTGTTACAAAAGTCAGAGGAAATGATGCAGTTGATCACAATGAAAGTTGAATGCTTAGAGCACAAGAACACATCTGTTGTGCATGAGGAAAGTAGTGACATTCACGAACAAACCTACCACAAATCAGATGACATATTCATAGAGCCATATGTGAAGGAGCAGTCTCCTGATATACTGTGTGAATATAATAGCTTCTCTTCTTTCAACTGTCTGCCCAAATATGATCTGTATGATGATGATTATGAGCCTAACGACCAAATCAGCTTCGCAGAGGAATCAGATCCTATTTTGGCAGGAAGCGAAGTTCAGGCTCAGCAACTTGAATGTAATGATGAGCTTGCCCAGTTCAGCTATGAAGTAAAGGAGGAAAGCGCAGAAAATTTTGATTTCAGCGAAGGAACTTTACCATTTTGTTTTGAGTCTTTTCAATTTATTAGGGATAATTATCATGCTGTGTATGATCAAGTGTCACCTTGTGTTGCTATTGACCGCTTGGAGGTTAATCAAAATATTGTTCCAAAGGTATTGCCTCTAGTTTTGCAGCCCCAAAGAGCCATCGAATATCAGATTGAGGAAGAATTAGAAGCAGTAGCATATGATCAAATGATCCAAGTGGATCCCTTGCCTCTTTGTTTTCAGCCATCTGAGTTATTCGAAGAAGAAGAAGAGGAGCATCCTACGCAGATTAGTCAAGTCCTATTCGAGCCAGATTGTAATAAATTGCAAGCACCTTTGCAAGTTTTGAATGACCTATCTTCTGGCAGGTAGAATGATGAAAGAGATCAGCGCTTTTCTCCATTAGCAGGCTGCAAGGCTCAGTATCGACTTGTTGATGATCTCCCAACTCCAAGGCATGGTAGCGATCCTGAACCTTTGTATAGTTCTTTATTTCAGCCTAGCAATTGTATATATATGTTGCAGGACAGTTTTGTACAGTGTTTAAACACAGCAAAGGAGGTCAGTAGCTTCCTAATCTTCTCAAAGATTAACAAAGCCACATCAGATTGCAAGATCTCAGTTTTTCTCACCGGCAAGCACAAGCAGCAAAGCTCACTGATGTCTATTTTGCTTAAATGGCTGCATTGGCTATTTCACTTCACCTAACAGCAAAGTAAGTGCTGGTTAGGGTAGGTAGGTAGGTAGGATCAATAAGGCAGCTAGCCAAGGGAATTTTGCAGAACACAGCAACAATTGAATACAAGGCAGTCTGACCTGCTGTTCTTGGCTTTTCACAAGGAAAAGCCATCCCCAAGTGGAGCCACTGTTAGCCTCCTGCTGCAGCAGGTTAATCATCTTTCATGATCGACATTTTTACATGCCAAATATGTCGTACTATGCATGCTGCAATGCTCCATATTTGCTACAGATGGCCAAAGAAGTGTCCATGAGAGTGTGCTAGTCTCACTGCCACTGCTGTGTTCCAATTTTGATAAGCAATCCATTTTTTGGTTTGAGGCAGTTTTTTAGTTGGAGGACTTCAAGCGAGGCATGTCTAACTTCCCCTTCTTCCTCTTTTCCCAAATCTCTCACTAACTTCCCCTAAAAGAGGTCAAGATCTGCTTGATACCTCTTAGTTTCATCATTCTCCATATCATTTGCCTTGGTGAAGATCTGCTTCACTCAAGGAATGTACACACTTCTTCTATCAGTCATTTTCCCCCATTGATAGCCTAAGACATCATTCTTAGCGCTTTTTCTCATCATTGTCATATTAACTATTAACTTTACTATGTAGCTCCCTATTTATTTCCCCTTCCCCTACTAAAACTATGTATATTACTCCCCTATATACTTATCCCGTCCCCCTGGTTGAAAGATAACCATATACATCCTTGGGAATTGCTAAGTTTATCTGAAACTTAGCAAGAACCCTCATTGCCCCTCTCAAACACATCACATGCCTCCTTAATGCCTTTGGAATCCTTCCAAGGCATGAAAATTCCCAAAAAACCATGCAAAAATCATTAAAAACCTTCAAAAAATGAGAAAATCCTTCCTTTTGGGCCATCGGACTCCTTCCGATGGCTCACAAACCATTCATAAGCATAAAGGCCACCCCTCCGAATTCATTTTTCTTTGCATTGTAATAAAATACATCCTCCGAAGAGAAAAGGATCTTTTTGGTCCCCCTTCGATGCGATATTACTATTGGGAGGGGGCAGTGGCATATTATTAACATATATGGCAGCTCTCCGAAGGCAGGTGCCCTCCCTCCGACGCGATATCGCTATCGGAGGTCGGGCGATCCCATACATATGCGTTGTTTGCATTGCGAAAGGCTCTGAAATGACGAACCCGACATAACAATAAAGCAGAGCTCAATGGTGTATCGGGTCCGCAAGCCCATTTTTTATAAAACCTCCGATATGAATCGCCGATGAGCCGGACCTGATTTAAATAAAGAAGCAGCCTATAAACAGTTCGGGTCCGTGGCCTTTATCGCGTCGGGGTTCCGATGGTTGTACCGCTCCGAATGGCCAGAGCCGAAATAAATTGAAGCACAGTTTTGAAAGCATTTCGGGTCCTAAGGTCCCCGGGCGCAGCAAAAAGGAGTTCTCCGATATTCCGGAGCCGATAATTTATAAAGGGCAGTTTTGAAAGGGATTTCGGGTCTGTAAGGGCCCCTTGTTCAGCGAAGTGGAAAGGCTCCGAATGGCCGGAGCCGAAATAACAATAAAGCAGAGCTTAATGGTGTGTCGGGTCTGCAGACCCTTTTTTATTAAATCCACCGATAAGAGTTCGCCGATGGGCCGAACTCGATATAAATCAAAAGGGAGCCTATAATGCCTTTCGGGTCCGCGGGGTTCATCGCTCATCGGAGGCATTATGGTTTGGAATCCGCCGATCCGCCGATCGCCGATTTAGCGCCAGTCGTTGGATTTTCCTTCTCGCGATCCAACGGCCATGATTTAATAGAATGCACAGTGTTGCAACAGTGCCAATTTTCAATGAAAATTCATGTTTTTTAAGCATTCGCGCGTTATAAGGAAAGGGGCATTTGTTAAAGTTTTGTTTATACAGTGCTCCCGCCCGCCACAACTGCAAAGGAACGATGCTTTCCTTGGCTATTTTGAAATCGCTTCATGCCCATAATACATCTAAATGCATGGTTTTGCCTCAGCAATCTATTAGCATGCATTTCTCCTCCGTTTTGCAGCATTTTTTGAAGATTTAAGCATAATTTTTGATCGGCCAAGCGCCGATAGCATCCCAAAGGCCACGGAAGCATTTGCAGCAGTTATTCTTGCATTAAATTAGCAGATAAAGGGGCGATTAGACAGTTAAAGAGTATCAGAGAGAAAAAGTGGCCTGATTTAGTGTCAAAGTGTATCAGAGGAAGCGGCAAAGAGTATTAGATCAAAATATCAGCAGCTCGAAGCAACAGAACATTAAAGAGGCCCCCATCAAAGTCAATAAAGCAGCTCAGAGCCATCAAAGCCCACCAGATCACAGTTATGAGCATTAAAGCCACTCTACAGCAGCAGAACCGCCTAGAGGGGCAATTCAAGTGTTTAAAGCCCAGATTTTGCAGAGACGGTGTACAAAGACACATATGAGCAGCGCAGCAAGTCCCAAGGCACAGTTATCGCAGAAGTGCCAGCGCATTGCTCAAAAGACCAATAATTTATTCATTCTTATGGCTGCGGTCCCTGCGCAACTAGTAGATAGGCATTCTTTCATTTATTTGCAATAAATGTTAGGTTAGAAGCATTCATTTCTCCAGATCTGCTATCAGATCTACTGTTGTAGATATTTTCTCTATTTATACCACCCTCTGGATAGTGTAAAGGGTTGGTTGGTTGTATCTCTCATTCTAGACTTGTGCTATAATTTTAAGAACTTCTGTAATCAAAGATTGCTGGAATATTTGCATCTGAACTGGTTGGTTGTGCTTTCAATGGCTGAAGAGCTTGATATGGAATTCTCGTGCTTGCTCATGGTCCAATAAGTCTTTCCTCCCTCTGTTGTCAACTTATATGTATTTGTATCATCTATATATCATAATCTAAGTTGCAGGAAGAAGGAATAGTTCAGAAATGGTTTTCATGCCCTCTGTGCTCAATTCTTGTAACTTTTCTATGTTTTCCTCCGAATTAGTGATGAATATGCATACTTAATTGATCATGTTTAAGCTATTTCCTTCACATATGAATGTTGTCCAGGAAACTCTTCATTGCTCCTATTTAGCCTTCATCCACTTTCCCTCTTTGGCTGGATGAGAGATCCTTAATTGCCTTTCATCCCCTAACCTCCATTTCTTCCAACATTAATCATTGTGCCATGTGTAGCTATCCTGCTCCATATTCCCCTCTTCTGCCAAGGAAAAAACACCCTTCAGTTCACATTCATTGACTCCATGCCCAATGGTTTGAACTTCTTACACTTTGCATGCCAACTCTGCTTGAATAGATCAACCATCCCACCAAAACTCAAACAAAACCCATGTGCATCATATCTAGCCTAAAATCATCCCTTAAACAAAGCTAAATCCTAAAGAGAGAGCCCTCTTTGACTGCAGGTAGGCTAGGATCTGCAGTCCAAAGATTGGTTTGTGGTTACCTCGGCCGTATTCCCTTAGGAGTCAAAGGGAACAACCTGAGTGATAACATGGTCAACGCATGCAAAGGAGCTGCTATAAGAGAAAACTTAGCAATGAATTTCCTCCAATATTGGACTGCTCGCATAAAACATCTTACCTCTGAAACTGTCTTGGGTCTTGGCCAATTTACAATGACATCAACCTTGGAGGGATCTATTTTCAACTCACCTCCTCCAACAACATGACCCAAGTAAACTAAAGAAGTCTTTCCAAACTAGCACTTTGACATCTTAAGATACAACTGTTCTTTTTTTAAGACATCAAGTACTTTTCTTACATGCATGACATGTTTATCATGGGATTTACTAAAAATTAAGATTTCATATAAGTAGACTATGACAAACTCATTAAGAAATGGCCTCAACACATCATTCATCACACGCATGAATGTAGAAGGAGCATTACATAAACCAAACGACATAACTAGCCATTAAAACAAACCCTGTTTTGTTTTGAATGTTGTCTTCCAAATGTCTCCTTCAACTTTTCTAATTTGATGGTAGCCACTTCTAAGGTCCAGCGTAGTAAAATACTTTGCATCTTTCAATTGATCTAGTAAATCATCTATTCGAGGCAGTGGGTAAAAGTTCTTTAATGTAATTTTGTTTAATGCGCAAAAATCCACACACATGCGCCATGTTCCATCGTTCTTTGGCACCAAGACAATAGGTGCACCACAAGGCGAGGAAGACAGTTTGATGATCCCTTTATTGAACAACTCTTGGATTTGCGTCTTAATTTCTGTACTTTCCATCACTGACATCCTGTACATGCCAATGTTAGGAAGAGGACAATCCTGATGCAACTGTATCTCATGTTGGATTCCTCTCTTGGGAGGTAATCCCTTTGGTCCCTGAAACATTTCGTCATATTGGTTAACTACGTCAACCAATTCAGATTTCAAATTTGAATCACGACCTTTAAAAGCTTCATTATCAACATCATTTTTGGGTTTGATCATGAGAAGCATGAAATTCTTGCTCAAATTCACCTTTTCATCTTCCCTGCATTAACAAGTGAAATATTTTTTTTCTTGTTGTGAGCTCTCACAATATATTCTACTCCATTTTTCAATAAATGATATTTATTTTCATGTTGATGGAAGATATATTTTCTATCATAAAGGTACGGGCTGCCCAAAACCATGCCACAGATATCTAACGGCACAACATCAAGCTCCAATTCATCTATGAAATTTTGCAATAATAGCGAATCCCAATTTACACTTTCTAGTGACCTGCAATTGTGCATTGTCACATACCCATCCAAGCGGATACGGTTTATGATGTGGAACAGTTTCCAGATTTAAATTCTTGACAATGTTTTTAGAGATAAGATTGGCTTGAGAGCCACTATCGAACATCGTATCAATCTTATTATGTTTTGAGATCACCCTTATGTGAAACAATTCTATTCTCCTCTTTTCATTTGGAGTTTAATTTTGCGAGTCTGAAGAAATAGTGTTGTCAGTGGATTCTTTTCCTTTTAACTCCATGGCTGTGATTTTAGTTTCATCACCCGAATCAGATCCCAAATCTTGTTGAGTGGTTGTAGTGTTCTTCTATTTTCCCTTGTTATTGTTTCTTTTTGGGATGAAGCTTCCAACAATGAGCTTCATCGTGACCCTTTCTCGAATATTGTTTGCATTTAATTTTCTCTCCTTCTTTTTTGATATACGCATTTTTCTTTTCCTTCCCTTTGAAATCCTTTTCTTTTCCCTTACTCTTAAATTGATTCTTTCTTCTAGGGTGTTTTTCCGTCTTGCCTTAAGATGAGTGGCTTGCACACACACATCATCTAGATTATTGGGATTAAACATTAAGATAGTATGCCCAAGGTAACTGTGTAAACCCCCTATGTACTTCAACAAAGTGTTTGTGACTGCAAATCTACGCCTAACATCAGAGACCTTTTTCTGAATTCTTGGGAGTAATATTGCACATTTTGACCTTTAAGCTGTCTAAAGTTCTGCCAATTCATGATTGCTTTCTGCATATAAGATGGAGGGTAGAATTGTCTTTTAATTGCAACAATGAAATCATTCCAAGAAATAAAGATCTTACAATGTTTTTTAATCTCCTCTTGGGTCTTAGATTCCCACCATACTAGTGTTGCACCCTCCATTCTCAAGGAAGCTAAATGAATCTTTATGTCATCCTCTTGAAGGTTTTGAATGCTGCAATAAATCTCGAACTGATGAATCCAATTATCAAGCTTCTCTGCATTCACTTCACCATTATACATGGGCAACTCAAATTTAACATCAATTTAAAAAAAAGGTGATTTACTAGTCCCTTTTGAAGAATGATGATGAGTATGAGTAAGGGTTGTATTAGTGGAAGAGTGTGAAGATTCTTGTGAAGAATAAGATGAAGAAGATGGTGGAGAGGGTGGAGGTTTCTCTCCATTCCAATTTCCCATTACCTTATTTTCCATTACCTCCTCTTGAAGAGCCTTCTCCTTTGGGAGGTTTGGAACTTTCTCCTTGCAATATGTTATTCCTCTCTTCATAGAGGACCTTCACCATCTCTGTCATATTGAAGAAAGCCTTTCTGAAGGTCTTCTCATCTTCTGTCATGTTTGTAGGTTCTCCTTCATGATACATGATCTCTGGAGTCTCAACTGCAACTTGAGGCTGAACTTATGTTGGAGATTGTAGCAAACTTGCTCTTCTTCCCCTTGACCCAACTTCAGGGCTTCCAACCAGCTTTCCTTCACCACTTTTGAGTTTTAACCTTGTAAGCATGAAATAAACTTACAAACAATTAAATCCTTCTTTCACAAAGAAAAACCAACCTAGATCTGATACCAAATTGATCTGATTTAGAATATTAGTTTGCAGTGCTAAGATCTTCCTCAGATTATAAACAAAATGCTTTCATTGTGCTTAAGGATTCATCAATTTTTGCAAGTGAAATGAAGAGTTTTTAATTTAATATTATGAGAAATTTAACATTATTCAGAATATGAACAACATCATAAACATGTACAGAAAATCATTACAACAAGCACATGATAAAGCAGTTCACCTCTCCTGGGCTATGTCTCCTTGGTCCAGCTTCCAATGGCTTGGGCCTCTCTATTATGCTCAAAAGTGTAAAAATATGTGTTTACAATGCTTAAATTCTTCTCAAACCCGCTCTAATTAGTTCAGAATACTCAAAAATGGCTATCTAACCTTTTTTTGCATCCCATTTAGTGGAAAACTGAAGAAGTTATGAATTCTCCTAGTTCTCCCACTGTTCGTTCCACAAATTGCTCCATATCCAACAAGAACCCACAATTTCGCTCCAAAATTCCGCTAACCAAGCGAGAATTTTGCCGAGCTGCGGGCCATAATACGTTGACACCCACTGTCCATCGCAAATTGCAATTGGTGGTGTCCTGCAGGCTTATGATCTGTGAACAAGGCGGAAATGTGCGATTGCAATAATGATGAACCCGATGGGACTTTAAACTGCAGGCTATAAATATATCGCATCCGAGATATCACAATCAGCGGAAGAACCCGACGGTCTTATACATATGCGGGACCTGTCCATCGTGTTGCAATTTGTGATTGCGATATCACATCACAAACTGGGTATGCTTGGGGCCAATTATCTTCAATTCTTCCCTTCGTTGATGTGCAATTGCGATTACATCGCAACCCAATACCTATCGAGTGCTGATTCTGTAAGCCTCCCAGCTTGCCTTATCGCATCGCAACCCTTCCCTGCTAGGGGGCCGATTTTTAACGCTGAATTTCTTTCATTTGTAGTTTGTGACATGTGGGGGCCAATGGAATCTTGCCACTTGGTGCCTCCTCATTCACTAATGGACCTTGCCACATCGACACACTTGCCATGTAAGCAAGTCAAATTTGAACTTTGACTTGCTTTAACTTTTGCATACAAGCTCGGATTTGAGTTCCATTCACACCATTGGAATCATAATGATGAGATCTACAATTTGTAGATAAGTTTAACAAAATTATGACACTTTGATTTTTGAGCATAATTTTGAGCACCTGATCAGATATATAGCATATTTTTTGTGTTTTATGAATTGAATTTCATTTTACATGTGTGAGATTGATTTATAAGTCTAAGATTTTTATTGGTTGTGTGGATTTCATAATTAGATACAATTTTTATAAGAGTGCAATTAATTTTCATTTACAACATGTGTGGGATTGATTTACTTATATGCAGAGTTGTGAGATTTTCCATACATAATTTTCGGTAAAAGAGTGTGATCATTTTATTTTCTAGGAATAATTTCTTTTCTCATGTGCATTTCAATAACTTAATTTAGAATTTATATTTCGATAACTCAACTAATTTAGAATTGGTGTGAATAACGAAAAAATCCTAGTATATACTATACACTTACCCTTCACTAGCTTACTAGCCTTGGATGATTAAAAATTGATAAAGGGGTAGAAAAACAAATTTAATTACTTGATTATGATATGATAGATGAACTGAAGAATGTTTGTATAAAAATTCCTTTGTTACAAGCTATCAAAGAAATACCAATATTTGCAAAGACAATCAGGGAATTGAGTATTAAAAGGTCAGGAAGAAAGAGAAAAGAAATCAAAAGAATTCAGTTAGTTGGAAAAATTGTAGATATCATGATGGGAAAAACAACAATTCAGAAATACCTTGATCTAGGAAGTCCCATTGTGAAAACACATATCAATGGTATTGAAATTCCAAATACATTGATTGATTTAGGAGCAAATATAAACATCATGAGTAAACAAACTATGAATCAATTGAAACTTCCTAATCTTCAATATACACCTACATTGTTGCAATTAACAGATAGATCTATTATTAAACCTGATGGTGTATTAGAAGACATATTTGTATCCTTAGATTCTTGGGAGTATCCTGTTGATTTTATGATTCTAACACCCAAGAGTAATTTAGGAGGACATCCATTGATTCTAGGAAGACCATGGTTAGCTACAATTGATGCTTTTATAAGTTGTAGATCTGGTGATATGTTTATTTCTGATGGAAGTTCAACAAAGAAATTCACATTATATCCTCCTACAAAAACAACAATAGAAGTAGAAAGTGAAGAATGGATAGATGATGATATTGATATATGACCAATATTTGTTACTTCACAAATAGATGAAGAAGATCAGATTTTGAATTTAATGGAAAATAATGAGTCTTCCTCATATTGTGAATCTAATCAAAGTTTTCAAGAACAATGTAATATTGAATATTTATCATCTCGTCAATTATCTTTACATTCTATGGAAAAATTTGGCAATTCTCCAATAGAAATCTTCCTAAAAAGAACTTTGAATATCAATAAAAGTCTAGAAGAATTTCAAAAGAAAGACTTAATAAAGATGTTACAAGAACATTCCAATGCTTATGCATGAAAATACACTGACATGAAAGGAACTGATCCTAATACTTGTATACATCATATTTACATTGAAGAAAATGCTAAACCAATCTGACAACCTCAGAGAAGAATGAATCCAAATTTGAGAGAAATTGTTAAAGAGGAATTACAAAAATTGTTAAATGTGAATTTCATTTATCCAATATCAGATAGCCAGTGGGTTTCACCATTGGTAATTGTTCCTAAAAAGAATGGAAAATGGAGAGTATGCATTGACTATAGGGAATTGAATAAAGCTACCTTAAAATATCATTTTCCACTTCCTTTCATAGATCAAGTTTTAGACACATTGGCAGGAAAGAAATATTTCTCATTTCTATATGGTTTTAGTGGATATAACTAGATCCAGGTAGCTCCAGAAGATCAAGATAAAACCACTTTTACTTGTTTGTGGGGAACCTATACCTACTAAGTACTTCCTTTTGGGTTGTGTAATGCACCTGCAACATTCCAAAGGGAAGTTTTAGGAAATTTTTCTGATCTAATTCATGATTGTGTGGAAGTTTACATGGATGATTTTACTATCTATGGAAATTATTTTGAAGAAGCTCTTAAAAATTTGGAAAAAGTTCTCATTGGATGTTGTTGTGACCACTAACAACCCCCCTCCTTCTTTAGTATTAGCAATAACATTAAAGAAGTGGGGATCCTTAGTAAAAAATTCAAAAAATTTTATAAATTTTTTTATATTATACTCCTAAAAAAAAATACATCGCACGGAGAAGAGTGAAACATTTCTTTATGAGCACAATAAAAAACTGCGAAGAAGCGACGCGAATTCATCGCATCGCGTACATTAAGAAGCGCCCATAAATGAAAATCTTAAGAAATCTCCGATGGCCGATATGCGACGTCACATATCGCAACATCACATAAACAACACACAATAACTTAACAAATTGCAACGATAAATGCGATCTTGTGATAAATGCGATTTGCGATAAATGTGATCTGCGATAAATGCGATTTACGATAAATGCGATCTGCAATAAATGCGATCTGCGATAAATGCGATCTGCGATTTTGCGATAAATGCGATCTGCGATAAATGCGATCTGCGCGATTCTGCGCTAAACTGATCAGGAAACTCTGCGATGAAACATCTTTATAATGCGATCTGTGATGATGCGATGCGAGTAGCAGAAATCACCCATCTCAAATTTTCCTCGGCTCAACATTCAAGAAAAGTTGTCCCTAAACCAAAAATTGGGCGCGCACCTTAAAGGAAATTAATGAATGTATGCCAAAGTATTCATGAAGGATAGTTTTGTGTTTTTCGAAGAGTCAGTTCACTGTGGGTGTCATGATTTTATACAGTCGTAGAGCTTAAAGCTGTCGTGTCAAAATTTATTATCACTATTCTTTTCCTTTGTGTGAACTGCAGGAATAAAAAACAGGAAACAACATGAAGCAATGTGCAATAAACATCTAAGGAAAAAGGGAAAGCGTCAATGCTCAGAGAACAGAGAAGAGATGCCCTCATAAACGGATACCGCATGCAATAAAAACGCAGATTTCAGAGTATTACTGAACAGATGCTGATATCAATAGGCAATTCGACACTCAAGGTCAAAAACTCACAAAAGTAGCATGTTTACAAAATTCTGAAGCTTATGCCCGGTAAAGGAAAAAGCGCTAAAGGCGGAAAACACACCAGAAAGGCTCGGATCAAAGAACGGAGGCAGTTTTTGATGCACGATTAGCGCCTAGCGCTAATTGCGCATCGCTAAGAAAATTGTTCAGAAAGCAAAGTCCCTAACTTGCTTAGTCATCCACGAGTCCGGAAACCGAGATAGAAAAAGCAGAGGCAATTTAAGAGGAATTTGGGTTGTTGCCAAGTATATACGCAGTAAATTCGCCCAGCCAGAAGATGATTCCCAAAAATATCTTCTAGTTTACTAAAAAGTGGTGCCAGCGCTTGCCATTTCTATTTTCGTAGCCCAAGAAAAAGTAGAAGACAACCAGCTGACTCTTCCTAGGCAAATGTTGCATGCTCGCAACACTAAGGAGCAAATGCAGAAATAGTTAGAAATTAGATTCAGTTTTTAGAAATAAGTTTGCTTAGATAAAGGGCGGTCATTTAAACCGTATCCTAAATTTATGTAATTAAGTTATTTAGTTAGCAGTATTTAAACCCTTCTCAAGCATTTAGAGAAGGGTCTAGAAATTTGTCAAAAACTTGTCCTCAGAACATGCACTTTTGCACCCTCATAGGAGGTTTTGATGAATGAATGGATCAAGGTTTATTAATGTTTGCATTTGATATCTGCTACTGATGTTGCACTTCTGTACTCTTGGTAGATATTAGAACAAGTAGAGATAAATCATTGTTGCTTGAAGCTTATGAGTAGGACCAGTCATAAATGGTACTTTTATCTCTTGGCCATTTCTGCTTATATTCTTAAAGTGATATACAGTTTTTAGTTGTTTATATGTTATTGCATGAATGTTTGAGTTACCATTTGGCACTTTTGTATGGTGGAGTCATTTATTTATGTTTGATATATGAATAACTTATTATGCGATATGCTGTTCACAACTGTTTTGCCTAACTTTTTATGCAAAGTGGTTCATCTTAATTGATTTCCATTTTTATGATAGCTGAATGATCTTTATTACCATTTATTATTTGAAATCTCTTTAGATCACATAATAGAAGAAATACATCCCGTGTTAGCATAGATTAGATGTGATGTTTTCATTAGATTACAATAGCATAGAATTAGATTAAAGTAGCTTAGATTAGAATCCTTAGATCAGCATCATCCAACTCTGCACACACACACACCCTTGGATTGGAAAACTAGTCCCATTATCCCCAGTCGGACCCGCTACACCAAACGGATAAGGAGCTACCAACCAAGGTCCGGACCGGGTGGGTATCCCCCTTGTTGTCGACCCGATTTTCGGGGCTTCAACATATTTGGCGCTAGAAGGAGGGCCTGAAATATGAATGACACTTAAATCAAAATCTAAATACCATTCTGAGAGTAAATCGCCCTCATCATCTCCCCCGACTTCTCCAGTATATTTAAATCTAGAGTTAGAAGTCGCTCGAGTATCAATCGCTGCTACACGCCCTGATATTTCAGACCAGTCTACCATTAAACCTCCTGGAGTTGAATCTCTGATTCACAAACTTCAAGGATTTTCCATTTCTCCTCAGAGGTCTGATAAATCTCAAAGCAGTGTGACTTCGCAGTACAATCCTGCTCATCCCCTAACTAGGTTAAAGAGTGAAAAATTTGGCATCCAGCCAACTGAGTTGCCTCTTCCCACTAGGAAAAGAGCGAGGAAATCACCACAAGAGTCTGACAGTGAGACTCTTTCGTCTACATCCCCATTTCAACTACCTCACCGCGAAGTCAACCACCCACACCTCTATTCCAAACCATCATCCATCCGTCTACCGGGACTCCCACAACCCCTCTTCAATCATCTACGATCATAGTATCCTCATCTTCCCAGCCACAGAGATCATCTTCTGCACTTTTCTCTACTAGCAGCTCAACGATGGCCCAGTCTCCATGGAACAACCCTGGGGTAGTTTTAATGCCTGCGCCCTTGAGTCAAATACCAGCCCATCCTGAGAAATGGCTGCCCAAATTCAATCCAGAAGCAGGCATGCTAGCAGAAGAACACATAAACAATTTCATGCTTTCTATCAATCTTAACGGAATTACTAACGAAGATGCTGTTGTTCAGCTTTTTCCCTATACACTGCAAGGGACAGCCGGGTCATGGTATTTTTCATTACCCTTCGGGTCTATCACAAGTTGGGATATCTTCCAGAATCAATTCCTTATCAAGTTTGGTGATGACAGATTAACAACAACATTAATCAATGACCTATCCAATCTTAAGGCCCAAGCTAAAGAACCTATCAAAGATTTCGATTTACGGTTCAATAAAATTCTCAACAAAATTCCCACTGCTTCCCAACCCAGCGAAGAAGTACGATATGAATGGTATATTACTGCTTTACCATCAAACATAGCAATCTTCGTGGATAGAGCGAATAAAACAACCTTAGTTGAAAACATGACAGAGGCGATAGCAGTAGAGAAACACGTAATAGCCCTGGAAAAGAGATCCGCGATAGAGGAGCGCAAGTCTAAAAAAATCACCTTCAAGGAAGACTCCAAGAAGAAACAAACAAAAGACCCTTTCGATTTGGAAGGATTGCGGAAAGTATTAAAGACCATGTCTAATGAGATGGTTGACATAAAAAAACAAGTAGTAGAAACTTCTTTAAAAAAGCCCTACAGAGATTTTAAAAGAGGTCTTTCAACGGATGTAAAACCACCCAATGCCATCTCCAATGCTGAAACTGAGGAAGAGGAAGAAGAAGAAAGTGCCACTGAAGGGCAGACCGATGACGAAGAAGTTGTGGAATTACAAGGAATGTGGGGTTTCATCCTCCCACAAGAGGAAGATCAAGAAGTATTTCTGGTTAACACACAAAGCAAAAATCATCTTGATCCTCCCCAAACTACCCCTAAGCAGAAGAACGCAAGCCCTACAACAAAAGATAAAGTCGCAACGAAGAAAACAACTACTAAAACGGCTCAATCTAGCCTAGTCCAAGCATATCAAACAAATCCATCAAAAACACTAATAGTGTCGGATGAAATGGAGTACAATATTATTAATGACATGAAAAAGGCTAGGGCTAATATTACCCTTTATGAATTGAGCAAATTGAACCATCAACAGAAGATAATGATGAAAGAATTACATGCTGTGCCTATTGTACCTTTGCCTACCTCTGTACTCTCTCAAGCTTCCCACAACATGGGAAGACCTCCAACTAACACGATCAATAAGATTGATCCAAATGATATCACCTTGATTGGAGGAAGATCAAGATCTCACACTCCCCCGTTTCTTCTCACTTACGAGATTTTCAACAAAAATGTGCACAATTGTTTGGTAGATTTCAGTGCTTCATCGAATATTTTACCCAGATCAATATGTGCTAAGTTAAATGTTCAACCACAAAAATCCGCAGTGCACATAGTTCAGCTTGATCGATCTCAAGTCGAAGTGATTGGTGAAATTAATCAAGTAACCATAAGATTGTCATCTAACCCGAAGGTATGTCAGGTTATTGACATTCTAGTGGCTGATATCCCATAATTCTATGGCTTAATTCTTAGCAGGGATTGGTCCGAGAAACTCCATGGATACTTTGCAACCGACTGGTCGCACATGTGGTTACCCTACAACGGTAAACCGAATCAAATAAAGGTTGAACGAGAGTTACACCAGAAGTACATAGTAACGGAATTAGAGGGAGAAAATGAAGCAGTATCGTATAACAGCAGTATCATAGGCAATTAATCGGTAGATTCTTTTCTCGGTAATTTCAATGCTCACACATCACCTTAGAAAATTCAGTTTTGTCCCAAGTCGAAATTTTTTCCCAAACTAATAGTTCAAAGTGTGTTAATTTTGTAGATGAATCTGTAAATACATCTTTGTTTTGGAAATTATATTTCGATGTCTCTAAATCTAATGAAGGAGCAGGAGCAGGATGCGTTCTGATTAGTCCAGAAGGAAACAAGACCATGCTTACGTGCAGACTCGAATTCAATTGCTCTAACAATACAGCAGAATATGAGGCCTTGGTGCAAGGCCTATACAAAGCAATCGGGTTAAACGTCAAGTATCTTCAAGTCTTCGGAGACTCTGAGATTATCGTCAAACAGGTACGCAACACTATACATTGCCTATCAGGTCATTTAAAACACTATCAATCTTTAGTACAAGATCTGACTGAGCATTTCATAGCATTTAATATTTCTTCAACCCCGAGACTCCAAAACGCAAGCGCAGACCTTTGGGCTAACGTAGCCTCTAGGCTTATTCCCTCTGAAGACTTTAGTCCAGATAGATTCTCAATAGAATTAATCTTTAGACCGTCCATCCCTGACAACATTACAAATTGGAGAGTATTCAATGACGATCTTGATATTGTAAATTTCCTCACTTCTAAAGGATCCTACTCCAATGGGGCACATATTCATATCGGAAGATGCCATTTGGTTTGATTAATGCCGGAACTACATTTCAAAGAGCCATGGACATCGCATTTAAGGTTTTAGTCAATAAATCTGTAGTGATTTATTTGGATGATATAACAGTGTACTCCAAGAAGCGAAGCGACCATCTCAAAGATTTAAAACAAATTTTTCAACGATGTTTAAGGTATGGGATTTCACTTAACCCAAAGAAATCTTTTTTCGCATTAAGTGAATGAAAACTTCTAGGATTCATAGTGTCAAAATCCGGTATTCACATTGATCTTGACAAAATCAAAGAAATCTCTGAAATATCTCTACCTCATAATAAAAAAGCCATGCAATCTTTCCTTGGTCAAATCAATTTTGTAAAGAGATTTGTCCCAGATTTTTCACGAATTGTGTCTCCTTTGCAAACCATGATTAAAAAGAATTCAAATTTCAAATGGGGTCAAGATGAAAATGAAGCATTCAACCTAATCAAACAAGCTATTATTAATGCTCCATCTTTAGCAACCCTGAATTTTTCAGAATCTTTTGTTTTATACACATTTGCCTCAGAGAAATCATATGCTGCGATTCTAACTCAAGCCAATCAAGAAAAAGTGGAAGCTCCAATTGTGTTTTTTAGCTCAAATTTACAAGGTGCCGAACTCAATTATTAAGACGTAGAAAAACAGGCCTACGCTGTTTTCAAAGCGATCAAATATTTCAGACCTTTCTTACTCAAACCCCACACTAAGATCATAGTATTGTTTCCAGCGGTAAGAAATATTCTAATACAGAAGGATATGGGTGAGAAAAGAGCAAATTGGATCACTGCTTTACAGGAATACGACCTTGAGATTAAACTAGCAAACATTGTAAGAGGTCAAGGCTTCTGCAAAATGTTGGCTGGAGCATCGCAAATCTCTGAAATTTCATCCGAAGAGACACAAATGTATGAGGTAAGCCTAAATGATGTAGAACCATTGTATGCTGATATCATTTATTATCTTAAGAACGGTTACGCTCCATCACACCTGGATCACACTAAGAAAAGAGCTCTGAGATTGAAAGCTAAACAATATCAGCTCATAAATGATATTCTTTTTAGAAAGAATTATGATTCTGTTCTTCTTAGATGTCTTGAAAAAACTGAAGCTGAAAAAGTTTTGCAGGAACTCCACGATGGACCAGTAGGCGGACACTATGCTGGAGATGCTATTGCACATAAAATTTTACGTGCAGGATATTACTGGCCTATGCTGTTCAAAGATTCACACAGTTACGTGAGGAAATGTCAAGTCTGCCAAACTACTGCTGGAAGACAAAAGAAGCCGTCCCTGCCACTACAACTGGTAAACATTGAGCAACCATTCAGCCAGTGGGGCTTGGACATAATAGGTGAGATCGTTCCTCACTCTTCTAAGCAGCATAGATATATCCTCACGGCAACAAATTATTTTACTAAATGGGTAGAGGCAGTTCCTCTCAAGACAGCTAATTCTGAAAATATTATCAAATTCATAGATCAATTTATAATCACTAGGTTTGGATTGCCAACGACTTCAATGTTTGATAATGCATCATAATTTTCTGGAAATGCAATGACTGAGTTCGCACTTAAAAGAGGGTTCAAACTAAAATATTCAGCCAATTACTATCCGCAAGATAATGGGTTAGCTGAGTCAACAAATAAAAACCTAATCAGGATTATAAAAAGAACAGTTGACCAGAACCAAAAGAATTGGCATATAGCTTTGGTAAATGCTTTATGGGCAGATATAATAACAAAAAAAGCTTCGATTAGCACTTCCCCCTTTAATTTAGTTTATGGGAAAGAAGTGGTTCTTCCAACTCACTTAGTCATTCCTTCTTTGTCTTTAATACAATACATTGATGAAGTACCTACTTCCTCCATACAACTAAGACAAATGGAAATAATCAAATTAGAAGAGCAACGAGAACAAGCTAAGAAAACCCATGCTCATCATCAAGCGCTAATAAAATCCTCTTTTGATTCAAACATAATGACCAGAAATTTTTTTCAGATGGGAGATTTAGTTTTAAAATGGGATAAGGCTCATGAAGAAAAGGGCAAACATACAAAATTTCAAAAGATGTGGCTTGGTCCTTTTCAGATTGTTGAAGTCATAGGTCCATCAACATTTGTCTTACAGGATCTAGCAGGTAGAAGGGATTCTTTGCCTGTTAATGGTCAAATCCTTAAAATATATTTTCCATAGAAGATTATTCTTCTATTTTGTAGAATAGTTTTGTTTTTTTTTCTTTTCTTTTTCATAATAAAACCAGTTGTTAATGGTTACTATCGGTATTCGTGAAAAGACACCAATTCTCTTTCAGATTTTGAGCTTTTCGCTTGTATAAATAGAAATTTTTTGAAAATCTGATCTTTATTATTGACAGATATAGTTAAAAACTTTAGCCTAGATATGATACTAGTCTCAACTTCAAAAAATTTGATGAAAGCAACCTTTAGCGAAGGAATTGTTTTATATCAGCACAATGAAAGGTATCAATAACAAAATAAAGATTCTTTGTAAAACTGCTGTTTTCAAACTCTATTATTGTCGTCCAGAGCTTTCTTAAGGAAAACAATGATTTCCTCCCTGTTAAAGAAAATCGCAGCATTCAGAGGGACAATCCAAGAAACGCTATATCTCAAAGAATAAGAGGTCTCATCACAAGCCGGTTTATCATGATCACAGATATTATAACTTTGCTGACTTTGCCAAACACTGTCTATCAAAACAGGGCAATGACTCAAGATTGTTGAAATCAAAAGACAAGGGGTCTCATCACGAGCCATCTTGTTCAGCAAAAGTGTAAATCAAGTGAATGACTGTGTCATAATTTGGCTACCAAACCAAGACATTGTTCTTTAAGAATAAAAAAGGAAAAAGTGTCAATATGGATTTTTCTTTAAAGGTTGTAGATAACCTTAAACATGATAAAGGATCATTGTTGGGTAACAGGTAACCCTGTCGAGGCTATGGACGCCTGCTGGCAGCAGAGGCTCTACCTATGGCAAACGAGCATATTTTAAGGCTAGCACACAGAGAAGACTTTATTTTATCTTTACAAGACCAAGTAATGGCTAATATAAATACAAGGACAAGCCTGAGGAAGCAAACAATTAGAATATAAAGAGGTTGAAATAAAATATCATTGATAGAATAAGGCATAATGTACTCTATCTGTCCATAACAAAGTTTAGATTTATGAAAATTTTTCTGTTTTGTAAGTTTAAAAATTTCAATAGAAAAGTAGAGATAACTGGTTCTTCCAAGTGAATCGCCATTGTTGTGACCACTAACAACCCCCCTCCTTCTTTAGTATTAGCAATAACACTAAAGAAGTGGGGACCCTTAGTAAAAAATTCAAAAAAATTTATAAATTTTTTTGTATTATACTCCTAAAAAAAAAATACATCGCATGGAGAAGAGTGAAACATTTCTTTATGAGCACAATAAAAAACTGCGAAGAAACGACGCGAAATTCATCGCATCGCGTACATTAAGAAGCGCCCATAAATGAAAATCTTAAGAAATCTCCGATGGCCGATATGCGACGTCGCATATCGCAACATCGCATAAACAACACACAATAACTTAACAAATTGCAACGATAAATGCGATCTTGCGATAAATGCGATCTGCGATAAATGCGATCTGCGATTTTGCGATAAATGCGATCTGCGATAAATGCGATCTGCGATTTTGCGATAAATGCGATCTACGATTTTGCGATAAATGCGATCTACGATTTTGCGATAAATGCGATCTGCGATAAATGCGATCTGCGCGATTCTGCGCTAAACTGATCAGGAAACTCTGTGATGACACATCTTGATAATGCGATCCGCGATGATGAGATGCGAGTCGCAGATATCACCCATCTCAAATTTTCCTCGGCTTAGCATTCAAGAAAAGCTGTCCCTAAACCAAAAATTGGGCGTGCGCCTTAAAGGAAATTAATGAATGTACGCCAAAGTATTCATGAAGGATAGTTTTGTGTTTTTCGAAGAGTTAGTTCACTGTGGGTGTCATGATTTTATACATTCGTAGAGCTTAAAGCTGTCGCGTCAAAATTTATTATCACTATTCTTTTCCTTTGCGTGAACTACAGGAATAAAAAACAGGAAACAACATGAAGCAATGTGCAGTAAACATCTAAGGAAAAAGGGAAAGCGTCAATGCTCGAAGAACAGAGAAGAGATGCCCTCATAAACGGATACCGCATGCAACAGAAACGCAG
This sequence comes from Pinus tabuliformis, assembly GCA_031772625.1. Lineage (NCBI taxonomy): Eukaryota > Viridiplantae > Streptophyta > Pinopsida > Pinales > Pinaceae > Pinus > Pinus tabuliformis. The sequence continues at coordinate 1,483,352,723 of CM062819.1, read as the reverse complement.
ATTTCAGAGTATTACTGAACAGACGCTGATATCAATAGGCGATTCGACACTCAAGATCAAAAGCTCACAAAAGTAGTATGTTTACAAAATTCTGAAGCTTATGCCCGGTAAAGGAAAAAGCGCTAAAGGCGGAAAATGCACCAGAAAGGCCCGGATCAAAGAACGGAGGCAGTTTTTGATGCACGATTAGCGCCTAGCGCTAATCGCGCATCGCTAAGAAAATTGTTCAGAAAGCAAAGTCCCTAACTTGCTTAGTCATCCACGAGTCCGGAAACCGAGATAGCAAAAGCAGAGGCAATTTAAGAGGAATTTGGGTTGTTACCAAGTATATACGCAGTAAATTCGCCCAGCTAGAAGATGATTCCCAAAAATATCTTCTAGTTTACTAAAAAGTGGTGCCAGCACTTGCCATTTCTATTTTCGTAGCCCAAGAAAAAGCAGAAGACAACCAGCCGACTCTTCCCAGGAAAATGTTGCATGCTCGCAACACTAAGGAGCAAATGCAGAAATAGTTAGAAATTAGATTCAGTTTTTAGAAATAAGTTTGCTTAGATAAAGGGAGGTCATTTAAACCATATCCTAAATTTATGTAATTAAGTTATTTAGTTAGCAGTATTTAAACCCTTCTCAGGCATTTAGAGAAGGGTCCAGAAATTTGTCAAAAACTTGTCCTCAGAACATGCACTTTTGCACCCTCAGAGGAGGTTTTGATGAATGAATGGATCAAGGTTTATTAATGTTTGCATTTGATATCTGCTACTGATATTGCACTTCTGTACTCTTGGTAGATATTAGAACAAGTAGAGATAAATCATTTTTGCTTGAAGCTTATGAGTAGGACCAGTCATAAATGGTACTTTTATCTCTTGGCCATTTCTGCTTATATTCTTAAAGTGATATACAATTTTTAGTTGTTTATATGTTATTGCATGAATGTTTGAGTTACCATTTGGCACTTTTGTACAGTGGAGTCATTTATTTATGTTTGATATATGAATAACTTATTATGCGATATGCTGTTCACAACTGTTTTGCCTAACTTTTTATGCAAAGTGGTTCATCTTAATTGATTTCCATTCTTATGATAGCTGAATGATCTTTATTACCAGTTATTATTTGAAATCTTTTTAGATCGCATAATAGAAGAAATACATCCCGGGTTAGCATAGATTAGATGTGTTGTTTTTATTAGATTACAATAGCATAGAATTAGATTAAAGTAGCTTAGATTAGAATCCTTAGATCAACATCATCCAACTCTGCACACACACACACCCTTAGATTGGGAAACTAGTCCCATTATCCCCAGTCGGACCCGCTACACCAAACGGATAAGGAGCTGCCAACCAAGGTCCGGACTGGGTGGGTATCCCCCTTGTTGTCGACGTAGTTAGGCAAAACAGTTGTGAACAGCATATCGCATAATAAGTTATTCATATATCAAACATAAATAAATGACTTCACCGTACAAAAGTGCCAAATGGTAACTCAAACATTCATGCAATAACATATAAACAACTAAAAAATGTATATCACTTTAAGAATATAAGCAAAAATGGCCAAGAGATAAAAGTACCATTTTTGACTGGTCCTACTCATAAGCTTCAAGCAACAATGATTTATCTCTACTTGTTCTAATATCTACCAAGAGTACAGAAGTGCAACATCAGTAGCAGATATCAAATGCAAACATTAATAAACCTTGATCCATTCATTCATCAAAACCTCCTCTGAGGGTGCAAAAGTGCATGTTCTGAGGACAAGTTTTTGACACTTTGAATATCAATAAAAGTCTAGAAGAATTTCAAAAGAAAGACTTAATAAAGATGTTACAAGAACATTCCAATGCTTATGCATGGAAATACACTGACATGAAAGGAACTGATCCTAATACTTGTATACATAATTTTTACATTGAAGAAAATGCTAAACCAATCGGACACCCTCAGAGAAGAATGAGTCCAGATTTGAGAAAAATTGTTAAAGAGGAATTACAAAAATTGTTAAATGTGAATTTCATTTATCCAATATCAGATAGCCAGTGGGTTTCACCATTGGTAATAGTTCCTAAAAGGAATGGAAAGTGGAGAGTATGCATTGACTATAGGGAATTGAATAAAGCTACCTTAAAATATCATTTTCCACTTCCTTTCATAGATCAAGTTTTAGACACATTGGCAGGAAAGAAATATTTCTCATTTCTATATGGTTTTAGTGGATATAACTAGATCCAGGTAGCTCTAGAAGATCAAGATAAAACCACTTTTACTTGTCTATGGGGAACCTATACCTACTAAGTACTTCCTTTTGGGTTGTGTAATGCACCTGCAACATTCCAAAGGGCAGTTTTAGGAAATTTTTCTGATCTAATTCATGATCGTGTGGAAGTTTACATGGATGATATTACTATCTATGGAAATTCTTTTGAAGAAGGTCTTAAAAATTTAGAAAAATTTCTCATTGGACGTAAAGAGGAAAATCTCTCATTAAGCCATGAAAAATGTTTTATGATGTTTACTGAGGGGATTGTTTTAGGACACCATATTTTAGGAAATGGAATTAGAGTGGACACATCTAAAGTAGAAGTTATTTCTAAATTATCAATTCCAACTTGTCAGTGAGATGTTAGAAGTTTTCTTGGTTTTACTGGTTACTACAGAAGATTCATAGAAAACTTTATAAAAATTGCTTCTCCACTTTTCAAATTGCTCACACAAGATTGTGAATTCAATTGGAATTACAGTATCTACTTAATCTCCTTGGTTTGCAGATTACACTAACTATTTGGCTAGAGGAAAGTTACCATTATATTTTTCTCCTCGAGAGAAAAGAAAGGTAATTCAAATTAGTGCATCTTACTCATGGATAAATGGAGAATTGTACAAAACGGGCTAGATCTAATTATTCAAAGATGCGTTAGAGAAGATGAAGTAACAGAGATATTAAAGGCTTTTCATGATGAACCATGTGGAGGACACTTCACTGATAAAAGAACTTCTTACAAAATCCTTCTCTTAGGATATTATTGGCCTTCCCTTTTCAAGGATGCCAAAGAATATGTAAAGAGATGCGATAGTTGTCAAAGAATGGGGAAACTTGTTCCTTCAGATGAAATGCCTTTGCAATCTCAAGTACTCGTTGAACCTTTCGAGAAATGGGCTCTAGATTTTTTTGGTCCAAATAATCCACCATCCAGACAAAAAAGGTATATTCTTGTTTGCACTGATTATGTTACAAAATGGGTAGAATCTAAAGCAATTTCTTTTGCTACTGAAAATATTGTAGTTTCATTTCTTTTTGAGGATATCTTTACTTGTTTTTGTGTCCCAAGGGAAATTTTGACAGATCAAGGTACTCAATTTATATCCAAGTTTTTACAAAAGATAATGGAGGAATATAAAATCAAACATGAGAAGTACACTCCATATCATCCATAAGAAAATGGACAGGTGGAATCCACCAATAAAGTAATTGAAGCAATTCTTACCAAGACTGTGAATCTGCATAGAAGAGACTCGACATAAAATATTCCAGAAGCTTTATGGGCATATCGTACCACATGGAGAAACACTATAGGACATACTCCCTATGAACTTGTTTATGGGAAGAAAGTCTTGTTTCCTATTGAGTTCCAGGTAAAGACCTTCAAGACAACAATTAAATTAGGTCTTGACCTATCTGAAGCACATAAACAAAGAATGGAGCAGTTAAATGAACTAGATGAGATAAGACAAGATGCTATTCAAAGAACCAACATAGTTCAACAACAAAGATCCAAGTGGCATGACAAGTACATAAAGGAAAGAAAATTTCAGCCAGGAGATTGGGCATTACTTTTTGACTCAAAGTTTAAATATTTTCAAGGAAAATTTCAAACTCATTGGCTTGGGCCTTATGAGATTGAAATTGTCTTTGATAATGGTGCAGTCAGGATCAAAACCATTGATGAAGAAAGAGTGACCTTCCTTGTAAATGGTCATCGATTGAGAATTTATCACAAGCCATTAACAAAGGAAGAATTTGTTAAAAACCTGCAAGACAATATTGATTTGAAGATGATTAGGAATGATTTTCCTTCCTCTCCAACTTGATTTGTAAATATTTTTGTTTTCTTAAAAAAAAATGAAAATAAGATAAAATAAAATTGTATAAACATGAAAACCAACTCTGTTGGCATGTTTATACAGAAAATTTAGGATGAAACCCAGGAATTCTTAGCACCCTAAATTTTCTTTTTCAATCCTATTCTAATTCCCATTTTATTTATATCCCTCTTTTTCTTTTCAGAATAAGTAGCTACAAAATTGTTGAGAATCTGCAGCTTTGACAAAATTCTGCAGCAGATATTGACAGGATTCACTGACTGGGATAACTGAAGATTTTAGTAGAAGGGAATGATCAAGACTACAATTGAAAGCCTAAGGGCAGTTCAAAAAGAACAATCAAGTATTAGAATCAAATAACTTGAAGGTATGTAAATATTGGATTTAATAACAAAGGTAAAAACATTATATTATGAAATAATATAAACGTCGTACCTCCATTCAAAATAATGATTACTATTCTAACTTTGGACTAAGTTATAAATATCATATCATATCAATGAAGTTAGCCAAAGAAGCCCATTTTTCATTCATCATTACACAAACACTTCATTTTCGAAACCCTGTTTCATTGATAATTCTTCTCACTCATATCCATTCATACTTTGTTTTCTCAAGAGCCGTTCTACTCATTTCAATTTACCATTTCACTCTTGTCCATACTCATATTTCTAAAACTGATATCATTCCAAAGCCCTGTCAAAGAAGCAATCGTGGAGTAAAACTTCACCAACATGGGAGTCATTGTTAGAATAAAGCCAAATGGAAAGAAGTTTATGGAAGGGTACCCACAGGTCAAGCAGATGCTACAACAAGTGTAGTGGTTGGATTTTATAGAAAAATTTGATGGCTATGACAAAGAGGTAACCAAGTCTTTTTCTTGAGCCTTTGATGGAACTGAAGCAGAAATTGGGGACATCAAAATAGTGGTGACATAATCCTTCATGGCCGAGGTAATTGGACTACCTAGGGTTGGCGAGAGGTGGTTCAAAAACAGGGGAATTGAAGGGAATGAATGGAAGGAATTTTTAAAGAACCCAGGTATGGATACTACTATCTTTAAAAAGGGTTTTCCAAGCAGAAATCTCAAAAGTAAATGGAGGAATTTATTATTAGTTATTCAGAGTTCATTACCTGTGAGGGTATATTCGGTAGAATTTGCAATGCATTGCAAGATCTGCTCATTCAACTTGTCCTGACAATGAACCACACTGGTTGGTTCAAAACGCATCGACAAAATTATCTCTATGTGATTTTCGCTAAAGATTCTTCTCAAAATTGATATGGATCACAGAAGCCTAAATTCTATACTTTTTATCTATTTAACTATTTTATATTTAACTATAATTGTCTCTATATATTTTTTATATTTAACTATTATTTTTGGTGTTTTTTGGGGCATGGTTATTAATGTCAAAGGAGTTTGCATTTTTAATTTATATTTTTCATTAATATCAAGATTTACATTGCAGTAATAACTTTTTTGATATTCTAATTCATATGAAAAAGGTAGGTAAATAATAGTAATAAAACATTTCACAAATACCCAAATTAATAACAAAATATTTACCCAAATTAATAATAAAAAATTTCAAGAATACCCAAATTAAACAATTTAAAATTATTTTGAAATCCCCATTAAAGATATTTTTATTATTATTAAAAATCCATCCAACATTTGGAATTAGCTATCTAAAGAATGTTATTTTACTTAGCGTTTTGGATGAGTCCACATTGGCAACTTAGAATTCTATCATATATACCAATGATGGAGAAATGGTATCTACTATTAAGGATGATAGTTCTTTCATTTAGGAATTACTTGTAAAGTTGAAATCTCCATATATGCCATATGAAGTGAAGAAAAACCTTATTTTGTTATTTCAATAATTTTATAGCGTAAGAAAAAGCCTCTTCCTTGCCAACCAAATGCATCTTTTAGTGATTTGGTCGATAATTGGTTGTCTAAAATTATTACCATCACTCTGCAAACTCAGGATATATTTCTTCATCTTACTAGGACCGATATATTGATTGTGGTACTAAATCAATATTCTTCTCTTTTGCATACATTTCTTACACAACAACAAGGAAATACCCTTCTTAGGATTTTGGTAAAAGGAATGTCAAATGACTATGGAGAAGATATGCATTGCCGATTTCTTGAAATCATTCACATGCGACTAGAACCGTATACATTGTTGGTTCTTAGAGGGACCCTGTTGTGGATTTTTTTATATGAAAAACACAATGGACATAATGCATTCTTGGTCACATAAATGGCAAGAGAAAATTGTAAACCCTGATCGTACACTGACATAAGCTGAATATATTGGTGAATTTACTCTATGTTGAAAACCCTACATGTGGAGAGAAAATTCTTTGTATATTGTCATCATTCACATTCATGGGCATCTCATGTATATATTTCACGTATTCTCGATTTCAGACTGTGAAAATATCACTTGCATTTTCTTGAAAGCTTTGGAACTGAAACCACATGACTATATTACATTGGCTTACGAGGTGAAGCTCTTCAAATAAATAAGGATATTGTAGCCAATATTGTTTATGAAGCAATGCCAAATCCATCTGATCATAAGCTTCCAGCTAAAACTAGAAGCACTTCACAAGTACTTAGAAAAGGGGATTCTACCAATGTGAAGACTTACATAAACAACATTGTTGTTTAACTTTGAGTTGAGTGGCAAATGATCATATCGAAGAAGGCATTATGTTCGTAAAATTTGCAAAGACACAACATTTGTTTTCAATGTTGGTAGTGCAATAGCATGTTATTTTATAATGTAAATGGAAGAGATCCTTGCACTGTGCTTGTGCATAAGAAATTTTCTAACCATTATAACGAGCTGAGCAATATGAACTATACAAGTTGGGAATGGTTATCATTATTCGTTCTTTGATTGATAAAATGAATTCTTGATAAAATGTGTCCAATGCATATTTGATGAGCATTAAAGTATTATTAAGTGTAAGAGGTGGAGTTACAAGCATCTCTGGCTTGGTCGTTATGATTGTTACTAGGAAAAGAGTGAAACATTTGATTCAACCACCCCTTAGTTATGTAGAGGAAGATGTAGAGGATAGTGATTACATGTTAAGTGAAGTTAAATGGTTGATACATGAAGTGTTTTTAGTTGCAAAAGGACGTGGGTCTAATGAATATCCGATGGTGGTCAACGATTGAATAATTGCTACCTGAGAATTAAGGTTAGGGTTTTTCACCTAGCCCTGCATAATATTGAAATGATGAAGAGCCTACATGTTATTAGGCATGAACCGAGGCTGTCAAAAGGTTTGACATGGGATTCGTTCCCTGAGACAAAGGTTATAATAATGACAAACCACTTCAAGAATTGGGGTTTCGATAAGGAGGAAAGGTTGGAAATTTTCTTTTGATCATCATTCCTACAATTTGTGAATAGAAGGCCAGGCCTGTTGGAGGAATTCATGTTCATATGGACTATGCAATGGATTATGCATTTTTTTACATTTTGATTGGGACCATCTACATCTGGTCTATTGTCTGCAATATTGTGAGATTTTCATTGCGTCAATGGGAGGAAGAAACTCAAATGGAAGCTACATTCGCAGAGAAAATCCAAATATTTTAACAAAATTTTTGGCAAAGGAAATCTATCCCAAAGCCATTCCAGTAACCTTACTAGTCGACTTCAACTCTTAGAGACATTAGCACCTTCAACAATTGGACGTAACATGATCTTATTATTGGAACAATACTCCAAATGAAAGGACTTTTTATTGGCCAAAATATTCCTCTCCAAGTTATCCGAGATCCCATTACCTTATTGGAGATTACAATTTTTGTTTGGTTATTATAGAGATTATCCATATGCAGTTTTGGTTCTCCCCTTGACTAGAATATTGATAATTAAAGGCAAAACCTATCTTGGGATAGCACAATTAGACTCATCGTATCAATTGATCTCATTGATACAGTTTGCACTACCCCTATGATAACTTTGAATGTAGGCTTGTTGGAGATATCCTATATTCATAACTCAATCCAGATATCAGCACAAAGAATTTTCCCCTTTCACCATCAATATTGTTTCTATTAGACATGGCCCTCTGCATGTGTTTATCCTAATTTTCATGAAAGATAATGATCAAGCTAAAGCTTTAGCTATTTCCACTAGACTGCAGATAATGGTATAAATCGATGTGGCATGGGTTAAGTTTATGGAAGCATCAGAGCATTTCACAAGAAAATGCATGGAAGTGTCCATGGTCTAATTATACAAAGAGAATTGACATTTTTTCTCATATGGTGGCATAAAAGAATTAAACCATACAATGGAAAGACACATGGGATACATTCCTTATCAAGAAAAAGGAATAGTGAAGGCTAGATTGAAGCACATGCCAAACTGGAGTCACATGAGTGAAATTCATTGATCACTTGTGGTAGAAAAATGAAATTAACTCTATAGGGCTATAAACTCCTTCAAACCCTTCACCATTAGTTTGGGAAATTTGAGGATGCTTGTTATATTTCTATTAATCTATTATTAAATGCCTCCATCTTGTACCCTTATGGTTGCTTGTGTGTTTGCAGGGATGAAGGTGCGAAGAAGATGGATGACACTAAAAGTATTCAATTTGTCACTTTAAATCCAACTGCATTTTTTATCATATTGTCATTTTTTATAATATTTTTTATCATACTTATAAAAATAAAAAATGATGAGAGTCACCCAAAAAGATTTCTCAGAAACTAGATCTTTGGAGTGTAAAGAGTCTTATGATTTGAATGGGCAATGAGGGAATCTGAAAAGTCATGGGAGAGTTGAAAGGTCACTCACGGACTTGCATAAAGGCACTTGAATCCTATAGCATAGATGTAGTATTCAAAGCTTAGAGTGCACTTTCTCTTGGGAGATTATAGGCTGAGTGATCAGTGAGGCTAGGTTTTTTTATTTTTATTGTGGAGATGATATAAACTGTTCTCACCCCACTATTGGGTTTTTATGGATGTGTGGCACATGTATTTGAATTGGCAACATTATTAATGATAATCTCTTTAATTTTGGCACAAATTCCCATGCATTCATCTATTGGTTGTATTAACTAACTGATATTAGCTTTATGCTAATGAACTAATTCATAGCTACTGCTTATATGTTTTCTTTGAGTCTATGCTTTCTCATTCCACACAAATTCTAGTAACTAACTGTGAACTAATTTACAACTGGTCTCCAATATCTTCTTGCTTGTATGTCTTAAGATGATATTAACTAACTGGTTTCTCTTGAGGCATACTATTCTTAGTGTTAGTTATTATGTTCTTGTACATTTTTCTACTAGTATGTCAATTGAGGGATGATTTTTCCTCATTCTTTAGGTATCTCACACTTATTTCTCTGCATTTGAAAACCAAGAGTAAAACATACATGGTGGAAGTTAGGCCCACATACTAGATGGGGCTCTTATCCCAAACAATGTGAGGTCTCATTGGGACTTCACACTGGGGAGACCCCCAACTACTGGTAGTAAAGTTCTCCCCACCAACAGATTTGGCACTAGAAGGAGGGAAGATGACAATATGGCCTTGTGGAGCCCATATCTAAAAAATCTTTCTTGAAATGGCTCCTTCCCAAATCCTTATTTTGTGCTGTTGTTTTAAATGTTAAATATTTCAGTCCCTAGAAAGATATTCAATATCTTGTACAAAAATTAGTTTGACGGTGAGGGGGGAATCTCTACATATGAGTAGATTCTTAAATTTCTTAAAATTTGTATCTCTAATGATGTGTGTCATGACAATGCACTATGCAAAAACTTCACTTTCACTTTTCAAGGTCCCGTCAAATCATGGTGTAAAACCTTGCTATATGCATGTATCCATTATTTTGAACAATTCATAGGTGAGTTTATGCCTACTTTTGAAGAGTCTAATTCTAAAAAATTATTTGAAGAAATTAGAGCTCCAAATGAGACCAGATGAATCAATGGATGATTTTTCAGATATATTTCTGAATATTTGCTATAAAATTCCTGCGAAAGATAAGGATTGGTTTCATTTAATCATAAAATTTCCACATTTGGTTGGTCTTTTTAAGAGACAACATAAATCTGATATGCACATTGAAGAACTATCAAAAGGTGTTTCTAATGATCCACAAGTTATAAATCAACTAGACTTTATTTCTCCTTTTTTTATGCCAAGTTGTGTTTATTTTTTAGGTCTAAGTCATGTTAGGGTCCTATGTTATAGGAATCTTAGTCATTTTAGTCTTTCTATTCATTTGAGGAAAATTTGTAAATGCTAGTTTGATTTCATAAGTGTTATGGTCTAGAGAGGTCTGTTGTGAATAAAAGGTCTAAATTTGGATGGAGTGCCATGTAAAGTTTTGAGTCAAAAAGGTCTATTTGCTAAAAATTGAAAGTTAATGTCATGAAGGATCATCATTAAAAAGGTAATCATAAGGGGTCAATTTAAATAGATATAGTGGTCAAGTTGCATCAAGTAATCATGAGAAATATTGTGTTGCCATGCTTTGTCACCATGGGCACAAAATTATAGGTGTCTTGAGTCAGTTTATGTGTCAAATCATGATTGGTCATGACATAAGCAAGGGTACAACAGTGAGGAGTACAAGTGATATGTGCTTTTGTTTTCGAAAATTCAAAATTGTGATTATCGCCATCAACTCTGCTCTTGATCATCGCCGATGTTATTTGCATAGTTATCTTCACTCAAGGTCTTTCAACTCTTTCATTATCATTTGAATCTTGTGGTCTGATCGTGTTTGGTTGTTGTGCAAAGGAGGCAGGGGTGATGTCTGTCCACAAAATGTTGTGTTTCTCTTAACCGAGTGATCGAATCTCTCTCACATGTGTAAATTCAAGTTTGTTTCAGTTTCTTGCCTTTCAATGGTTACATAATTACATGCATGAGCTAAGAAATAGCATCGAAAGCCTTCCATATACCTAATTGTGCCATCGATTTGTTTTTGCAATCGTTGCACTTTTTACATCGCTACATTTTCTCCTAATCGCTGCGTTTCCACACAATATTGCATATTTTGCTTTGTCTTTTCCAAGTCTGTATTTTTTCTCTATGGAACCTCCATATGTAAGGTGTCTCATGAATTTAAACTAAATTGAAGCTCCTCACTCTACTCAATTGTGTTGTAGAAGTGTTTAAAAGAAATTTCCTCATGCGCTGCGCTTCTAGCGTTGTGCTTATCCCTTGAATTTATGCCACCATTATCAAGCAATTGCGAGTTTCCTTAGGGTCATTCAGTTTTAATTAGTCTCCTGTATAGAGTTTCCTTCTTAGTAATCATCAAAGGTTTAATTTGAAACCCTCTTTTGTTATTTCTCTAACATTCGTTGCATAAAACAAGTTTGCATTAAACCCTAAATCATCCCCTACTGCAAAACAAAAATCATGTGAACTCCAGAGGAAAGAAAGCATAAGGGAGGTGATATTTTCCATTTTGAACCACAAGATCTCTCATATATCAATGCAGACCAAACTATCGGAATGGATTTTGAGCAGGTGGGGTGTATGAGATTTTGAGAAAAGATTCAAGGGTACAATCTACAATTGACTAAGGAGTTTTCCAAGAACTCTAATGGATTGGATGCTAAGGTTGGAACACTTAATTTTCCAGTTACAAAGTTCACATTAGCAGCTGCAACAAAGATTCCTTTCCAAGGAGAGAAATGGTTCAAGGGAATTCCCCTTGATATTGCCCATTACAGAGATTTTTTGTAGCCTAAGTACATAGGCAAGGAGTATAGGAGTATGGGTCCATTGTGCCTAAGGAATATTTGCTAGAAAAACACACCAAAATTTTGCAAGCTATTCAGAAGTATTTCGAATGTGAGGGAAGGTTTGGAAGAATTTATCAATACCTATTTAGGAGTCTCTACAATATGGTAGATAAAGTAAAATGAAAACAAAGTCAATTGGAACCTAGCCTATTCCACTTTTCCTTAACTAAGTTATTGGTTTTAGAGGAGCTAAATAAAAGGAAACAATCATGGTAGTCATTTGTTGATTCTTCAAAACTAGTGGATGATGTGCCAACTAGTCCCTTGAGCAAGAAGGAAACACCTTTAGTAGTGGTAAAGGACATTCAATTAGCAATTGGAAGCTCAGTGAAGAGGCCCTCAACTACAATGCAGTCTATAGGAAATAAAAAAGGCAAGAAGCTACAATTTTCTTTAGAGGTTGTGGCTGCCCCTAAGAAACCTCTCATTGGGTCTACTACCAAAACACTGTCCTTGGAGAAGACATACCATAGGTTGAAGTGGTTGATGATAAAGTTAGGGAGATTGCATAATTGCAAGAACAATTGAAGAAGGCCCATTTCATGATTGCATATTTGCAACAGGAAAATAGGAAACTAAAGAAGGTTATTCTAGAAAAGTCAACTCAACCTAGCGAAGATGTGCCAATAGTTAAAGCTACATAATTTGCTGTCAAATTCAAAGGAAAAGAGAATGTAATCAAAGAATATGTTAAGAAGGCAGAAGTTCTAGTAGCTAGGATTACTAGATCCTCATCTAGGAAACTACAAATTCAAGAGGAGAAGATAGAAGTAGATGAGGAGAATATATAAGTAGATGAGAAGAAGATAAAGGTAGATGAGGGGAAGAACACTTTTAACAGGTTGATAAGGAAGCTAAATGAGGTTCACAAAGAGATCTCTAAACTCAAACAATAGGATGAAAGGACCAGGAAGCAATGGAGTGATCTTATGGACATCTATCAACCAACCATGGATGATGCCAAATACATGTTGAGAAGATCCCTTCCACTTCAAAGGAAAATGAAGAATGTATGTAGGCATAATATATCTATGAGGAAAGAACTAAGAGCCACCAAACAATAGTTAAGGGAGTTGTAGGAGAAAGACAAAGGCAAGTTAGACCTATTGGCTAAGGCAGCGAAAATTTTAATATTGGAAGGGGTAAAGTAACACAATTTTGTTTTTGACTCTTACTTAAAGTATGCCTATTTATAGGGTTGAGGTTCCAAATGATAATTTTTTGTAGAAAATTTCTTTAGAAGTTACATCTAGTTAGAACTCTGAAGACATTTTTAAAGAAAAAAACTTTATGCATTTGGTGCCCTAGCTAGTGTTATGGTTTTTGGGTATGGTGATAAATGTGTGGTATTTTTTATGGAAAAAGTTTTGAAGAAAGAAGGTGATATGGTCATTGTAGTGTAAGCATCATCATCAAAGTGTGCATCTTGTATAAAAAACATGACTATTCACTCAAACTATAGAAAAATATGGCGCTCTACTTCTAAAACTGGCATTGCGTTTTTGGCTTCAGAAGAGTTTGCTTAAGGTTGAGTTTTTGTATGGTAAGGGAAGACTTCCAAAGGGAAAAATATCCATATGTATGATTTTTTACACATACTGGAGGCATCAGTCAGCTCAGGAGATGACTGAAGGCATCACAACCATCAAGCGTTGTGCTTTCATGCTGTGTTTTTGTATTTCTGAAGAATTAGGAGTTTCCGTAGAGTTGACACTGCATTTCCATACAAGCTTCTTTTTGAGTGAGTTTACCTGGTTAAAATTTGATGTATTTTATTTTTATGGTTGTAGTAATTGTAATAAAATATTCATTGACTCATAAGATTGATTTGGAACCAAGGAATTAATGTAAAATTCTTTAAAACGATCTAGTTATGGAGTCCCTAGTTTTTAGCAGTCTATTCTATTTTCATTGTAGAAGTTAGAAGAAGTATTACTAATGAGGGATTCGACCGGTAGAGGTGAAACTGACTCATTTGAGTCTATTTTATGATGTTCATGTAATGGAAAAAGGGTTGGTCAGGGTGAAGAATAAGATCTTGTTATTTTGTATTTTGTATCAATTTCTCAAGTGAATAGAAGACCGCAGAAGGACTTTGACAGACATTATTGTGTTAGACCTTTGTTGGTATGTTTTTCTCTATGTTATCAATTTTTTCTTATGGTTCCATGGTTTAAACATATGTCTTCGTGTTTTATCTTAAGAGTAAATATTGCAGAATTCATTGTTGTGCTATGTTTTATATACGCTGAACATTATTGTGTCTTTTTCTTCTTAATGGAATTTCAAATTCATTTGTGAATTGATGCTCTGATTTTCATCCTCATGTTTCTGCACTCACCCTCCCTACAACGAAATCAAGTTATATTATCAACAAAACTACCTATCCCGCCCCTACCTAAATCACCTTCACTATCCCTATTCACTTGAAATCATTAGCTGAAAATGGTTCTATGTTGAGTGGGTATTTCTTCTCTTACCTGCCTTCAAAAAAGTAAATCAAATATGTTCTTCTAATCCTTATAACCAGCCTAAGATCATAAATCATTAAGTCATCAGGTTAATTGAGATCCTAACCTAAAAGTGGTTTGTAGTTACATTTATAATCATTTCTCATCCTAAAGGGAATTACAAAGTGCTAACATTATGGTGATATTGTCGAGACTGAAGGCTAAATTTTCCTTGGTAAAACCTTTGGTTGAGAAGCTTAATCCTAGTTCCTGTGGGTGACAGTGAGTTAGGAATCAATCAGGCTGAAGTTTCACCTAGAAGTTGTGTTTATACCTAGCTATAATAATATTTCTTGGAAATTTGGCTTCTAGAAAGATCCATACAAGATCACATCTATATCCTAATCCCCCTAAAGTTTAAAGTGACACTAAGAAATTTATTAGAAAGAAGAGGTTCGAAGAAGGTGAAGGAAGTAACAACCCTCTAGAAACATATTACACCCTTCCTGAGAGTGTTGTAATGGTTGAAGACATTGTTTATGACTTGCCATTTGAGCGAAGTCTTTTTAGATCCAAATCTGAATATTTTGTGTTTGAGACAATCATTTATGAGTCTAAAAAAACCATATATCCATCTCATAAACCTGGCATTTCGAAGTCTGATAGAGACATTTTGCAACAATTTTATAAGCTTTAACATTTGGTTAATCAACTGCACGAGGCTACTGAGAAGGCACCTATTTTTCAACAAATTGTCCCAACATCTTCTGCTCCTCCTTTTACATTTTCCTTTGAGTCCTCCATATTGTTCTATTGTGATTGTATTTATTGTCCTTTCTCATTCCATTACAACAACTCAACAGATCATAGTTCCACAACCTCTTTCATCTTCATTATAAAGTATAACAACTAGTACAACTACATTTCAGACTATATTCATGGATGCCTGCTATGCCCCATTGGATTTACTAGTCTAACTACATGATATGCAACAAAACTATGCCCAACTGTTGCCTTTGTTTGATAGTACAAGGGACATGACAACTCAACAACATCTAGATAAAATGGGTGATTTTATAGATCTTGAAGAAGTTGACCATGATTATGTTAAAATGTGACTATTAGCTTAGAGTTTTTCTAGAGAAGTCAAGAAGTGGTTTAGTGGTTTGCTAGTTGCAAGTATTACGAGTTTCCAACAACTTGAAATAATTTTTCTAACTAGGTGGGAAGTAAAAAAGAACCCTATTCAAATACTAGCTGAGTATGAAAACTTGAAGAGAGCTCCGGGAGAAACAATCCAATACAAGGGACATGACAACTCAACAACATCTAGATAAAATGAGTGGTTTTATAGATCTTGAAGAAGTTGACCATGATTATGTTAAAATGTGACTATTAGCTTAGAGTTTTTCTGGAGAAGTCAAGAAGTGGTTTAGTGGTTTGCCAGTTGCAAGTATTACTAGTTTCCAACAACTTGAAATAAATTTTCTAACTAGGTGGGAAGTAAACAAGAACCCTATTCAAATACTAGTTGAGTATGAAAACTTGAAGAGAGCTCCGGGAGAAACAGTCCAATATTTCTCAACCAGATTCATTAAGGTTTACAATTACATCCTTAAAATTCTTTATGAAAATTTCTAAAACAATGTTCCAGTCGTTCTATTGAAAAAAGTGTGAAAGTACAATAATGTGAGATTTCATAAGGCTTTCTTCATAATGTTATCACTCAGATTTTCCTTGAAGTTGTTAGAAGAAGGAAAGGGGTCCGAGGTAACCACAAACCAAATTTTAAGTACAGAATCTAGCCAATCTGTACTCAAAGAGGGCTCTCTCTTTATGATTTAGCTTTGTTTTATGGGATATTAGGCTAGTTATGAAAGCTTAGGGGGTTTTGATTTTGCTTGGTTGTGGGATTTGGGAGCAGATGGATAGAACAAAGTATTTTAGGTCATTGGGCTATGGAGTCGACTAAATGCTGGCTTAACTGGATTAGGTTGATCTAACGAAGGAAAGCTTCACAGGGCAAGATAGCTAAACAAAAGACAAATGATAGCTTGAAATGGGTGAAATGGTCTTGAACAGGGAGGAAGGGAAACTAAGAATCCTTCAACAAGGTCCAAGATGATGAAAAAGGGGTGTTCATTAACAAAAAGCAATTAAGTATTCTTTGTTAAATGATCACAGTGATAAACTATGAAAGCAGGGAGAAATTAAGAATTCCCTACCTATAATAGCTTAGAAGAAAACATCAAGAAAATAAACAATTTTAAAGACAGAATGCAATAAAGCTCTTTCTGAAACATAACTTTTCGTTTATTATTCAGATATGAAACACATATGAATATTTATTAAAACCAGAAAAACTATAAAACATAAGATATAGAATACTTATTTGTTTTTTGTTTGACACAGGTATCCTGTAAAAGTCCTTTGCTTTATTACTTTGTCTAGCCAGCCATACACATGTAGTTCAACAACACTTCAATTCCAAAAGTAAATTGTCTATAGAAATGTCTAAGAATCGACCCTCAATACTTTGAATGAGGAAGCATTTATACAAAAATTACATAAAAATATCTCCTAACTAAGAGAGATACATTCTAGGAACATGAAATATATTTTGCATGAATATAGAGACAGATTGTCTCAAATGTAGAAACAGAATGTGAATTGATTGTTGTTGTCCCTGTTTTTGTTGAAGGAGCTGGAGGCAAGTCCTATAAAAGTGCATCTTGCTATCTTGCTCGTAATTATGTGCTGGATGATTGATTTTAGCTTTTCACTGATACTCTTTCACCTATGACTGATACTCTTTACCTGTTTTACCATCATTCATCCTTTTTTACCAACATGGACTATGGTAAATACTTCAATTTACTTCACTTTTTACCATGGTAAATCATAAGATGTCTGTCATGCTGGTCCACCAATCATCACTCGGTATTCTTGTCCTTGTCAATTTTCTATAGGTTTCATCTACTTTTGTATATTTTACAAAAATAGGTTGCACTGGGAATAGGTGCTTCACTTCATGTTCAATGTAAAAAAGGTTCTCCAAGCCATCATAGAGAACTTTCCTTGTGGGCAGTGCCTTGACTGCAGATGAACTGGCCTAACTGTTAGCTTGCTGAAGTAATTTGTTGACATAATCATTCTAAAACGTAAGCTTATCATTCATGACTAAAGGACTTGGGAGTCCTTTACTTTGCAAGATGTCAAACTTCCCCATGAATTCATCTATGTCTTCCTACATATTTTGACATCTTCTTTCCAAACCTTGCATCAAATTTTTCTTGGTAAATACTTTCTTTATTTCAAGGATGTTAGCAGTCCTATCCTGTATTTCTAATTTTTCCAACTGTTGTTTGTTTCTACTGTTCAGAAAATTGATTAACTGGATTTCTTCTTCAGGCTTTCTACCTAGTTCTTCCCTGGTTTTCTCAATCTCTTGAAAAGCAACTTTTACTAAGTCAATTTGTTCAAAAATGATTTGAAATGATGACCAAATATCATTGATGGAATCAATGATATTGGTCCATGGTATCTTTTTGATATCAGTCAAAGACTTTTCAAATGTAAGGTCATTTTCCAGTGTTTTAATCTGTTGGGTCAAGCCTTTGTTTTTTCTCATCTCTTTTGCAAAATTGAATTTTGACACATCATATTTTTGCTCTAAAGTAATAAATTTCTCTTTTACTTTTTGCAGTTCAGTGACTTGGAGCTTCATTTCCTCCATGGACTTGATCAACTCTTCTATGCTCTGATTTGATGTTCCTGCCTGCGATGTACGTGTACTTGTTGCTTCTATAGTTATAGTTGTTTCAAAGGGACATTCAGTGCGAAAGCAGTTGCCAATGTAGAAGGGATTGCTGTAGAAACCGCTGGCACTACAGTCTGAGTCTTTGTGGTCGACTCACTTTGCCTTGACTGTATTGCTTTCTCCAATTCTTGCTCTATCTCTTTTAGTTGCTCATTTAGCTTAAGGATCAGGTCCATAAGCTCTTCATTTTTCTTCTCAATCACTTCAGCAGTCTGAGGGTGCATGAGCGGTGGCAATTTCAACTGCTTTCTCAGTGCAGCTATATCTTCATTCTTTTTCTTTATTAGGCTCTCTGCAGCCTTGATATCCTTTAGGTTATGGCCCAACTCAATAATCAACTCCTCCAAAGATTTTATCTTGTTGTCCTTTGCCTGTGAGGAGGCCTTTTCTAGTTGCAATTGGGCAGTAGTGTTGCTCAGTGAATTTTGCAACCTATGTGCCATCATTGCCTTGCTAGTCAGTGTAGAATAAACCATCTCCCCTATTTGTTTGTGTAGTTCTATCTGATCTATGGGGTGGATGTCTTTAGCCATGACTTCAAAGTCAGTTTTGAGGTAATCTGCAAAGGACTTGGGCTGTAACACTGTGGGCTTTAGAAAGCTCATTTGCATTTTTCCTTCCTTGATGTCAAAAGATGACATCAATCTAGTTTGATTTGTAGGGGCCATATTCAAGTATTGAGCATAGGCTTGGGCCTTCAGCTGCTCATTCTTGGTCTTTATCTCCCTGATTTTTCCTTTTATTTCTATGATCTTCTAAGATGAAGATCTGAAAGATGAAACTTCTACACTCTATTGTCTTTCAAGCTCTTGTCTTTCTGAGCTGGAAGGTGTCCCACCTGTTGGGAATGTATGTAGACTGTCTCCACCTTCCTTTCTCAAACTCCTTGTTGTTTCGTCAAAGAATTATTCCTCTGAATATGGATTTAGCCTGTGTCTCTTAGCACCAGGCTGGTTTGGAAGACCACTAGCAGGGGTAGCTACTTCCCTGTCTCTTTTCAAGTCATTTTCCTCATTCAGAGGAGTCTGCACAATTAGGGGATTTCCCTTATTAACCTGAGCTGGATGAGGTTGTGGTGGAGCTTGTTCTTCAGAGATTTCAGTCTGCTCTAACATCTCTGGTTGTTTTGATATTTGTGGTTGTCCTGATGCTGGAGTACCTGTTCCCTAGTTTTGTCCCTGTGGTGGTTTTGTTGGGTTAGCACTAGTTTCCTGTGTATGCCTTTGAGAATTCTCTACTATAGAGGCACTGGGTTCTGATGTTGGCCTTTGAGAAGATTCAGCTAGCACCTGTGCAAAGGAGTCTAGGTCAAGTCTCTTTTCCAAGTCTTTCATTACATTCTCAACTTCAACCTGATCACTATCCATTTCAATTAGAGTTCCTTCCTTCCATTCATCCATATTTGCATATTGTTCTATCTCAGGGACTCTGTGATGGATATAGGGTGATAGTTTATGTTTCATTCTCCTATCACAAATGAAACCTTGTGGGTCATATCTCCAAGCAAAGCTTTTCTTGAGTTTCATTGTTGTTTCTATGATTTCTTCTGCTCTTTTCCCTACTTCTCTATTGTTGCATACAAATGGGCCTAAGTGGTCTTTGATCCTTAATTGGGCTTTCTTCTTTGCCTTGGTGAAATGAATTTGGTTAGAGTTTAACATTTTCCTGTAATATTCCAAGGCAAACAATCTCATAGGGACATACTTAGGCAGCTTGAAAGGAGGGAGCTCACAACCATAGATTCGGATCTCAGTGTGATTCTGGTACAGGTACCAGTCACCTATCTTGTACTGCTTTGATAATTGCAAAATTTTCTTGATCTCATCACTAATCCTAGGAGGAGGATTTCCAGTCAGCATGGTGGTCACAGGGTGGACAAACTGGTCAATGAATTCATTGTATGAATAGGGACAAGTATATGAGTAGTGGAAGATGGAAGTCCAGAAAATGACTGATCTGGGATTACCTCTGGTATCAAGCTTATTCACAGAGAATGGGAACTTGTCAGACTGATAGTAAAGGAAAAGGTGATATATGAATGTAGAATACTTGAATACCTTTTCATTTTCCAGTCTCATGAACTGGTCATGGATTTTCTCAGCAATGAAAGCAACATAGTTGTACTTGACAGCAGGAGGCTGACCAGGGGTAAAAATGGACATGAAAACTAGGGTCAATTCATCAACAAACTCACTGGTATTGAAACCCATTACAGCAGCAATCATATTAACAATTTTTTTGCCTATCTTAGTGAAAAAACATGTTAGATAGGGAGGAGGATTTTTGGGTATGTGATCCTTGTCTATGAAAGTATGGCAAAGGCGGTTGAGTTCAGAACTAGACATTTTGGTGGACTTTTCAAGCAATTCTCCAAGGGAAATGAGGGTGAGGTTTTAACCGGGCTGAAACTATAGCATTTCATTGATTGAGTCTGCAGTGATTGTGAAGATAACGGTTTGACTGGGGGACATTATTGCTCTGAGGGTGGGATAATAATTGGCTTGACATTGATGGATAATGTCAGGGAAAATGTGCACAAAGGGAGTATATACCTTGGGAGATTTTATTCCCAAAGTCCTATGGTATCAGAGCCATTCTTGAAATTGTCCCTACATTGACAAAATACTTTCAAGGAGTTGTTATCAGTTTCAAGGTCTTTTATTTGAAAATCTTTATCTAGTAAGGGCAGATAATCCAAGTCTCTATGAGGAATAGTGATAGGAGGTACATTGAGGGCCACGAGGGTTTCCATTTCTGGTTCTTGTAGATTTTAGAGATGGAAATGGGGTTTAGAGTAGAGTTGGTGAAACAGGGTGTCCTCGGAGTCTTCAATTTAAATTTCGCAACTGAATTACAATGAATTTTGGGGTTTTTAACGTAATTGCAGAGGAAATTAAGTATTTACAGAGTTTCTAGAAGGAAACTAGTAAATACCTGTTTTTAAGTGACTAGCAATGGAGTGCAGGTTCACTGGGCACAAATGGTGGACTGGAGTGGCGTCAAACTGCAAATTCCAGGGTGGCTGACAGTTGGAATACAAGCTGGTTGACTTCACGTTCTGGTTGCATGCATGGGTTTATAGGATAAGGGTGAAAACTATTTTAACTTTGTTTTTATGCAAAGTCAGAGCTTTTTGGTGGGTTCGTGACATGGATAGGTGGCGTTAGCAGAGGGACGATTGGGCATTTTGTCGTTAGCGGAAGGCAGTAAGTGGGTTTCATCACACCGCGTTTGGAGGGTAAGTGGTATTTGGGAGGGACTACACGATCCCATACGCCGATTCACACGTAGCATGGGTGTTGTTCACGAAAACACTCACCATCACGCACTAAAATTCGACCACAGAGGCCTGTGCGATATGCTCGATGACCGTCGGATCTGTGGGATCCGATCGGACAGTGGTCGGGGAGATAAAGTGACTGGCGGATACGGAGGGTGGGCTTGATATAAATTAAAAGAAATTAATCATATCGGGGTTAATTTGATTGGTTATAGAGTTATTAATTAGTCCAAATGACGTAATTAATCCTCGTTAAATGGTGGCGGTGTCAGGTTCTTAATTAACTACAGATTAGTTAATTAATCCTGTTTATTTATTTGTTTTATGGTTGTATGTAACCAAGGGGCGGGATATATAGTGATTTGGGGTTTTTTATAGTAATATAATACAGGTGTGAGTATTTTGTTTTATTTGGGAATTATATAATAAAACATTAGTGGTTAATACGACCAAATGAATGAAAATCACTAAGTCCAATGTTTTCCGAAAATATTTCATCATATAACATATTGACTTAGGCTAAAATGTATAAAACGGGTTTTTATGGGGATTTATTTCAATTTCCCTAAGTAGAAAAGGATTGGATTTTAATTAGGAAAAGTTTTATCAAAGGAATGAGTGATCTTATGGGGGGCGTAATGTTGATGAAAGGACTTAAGTACTTTAGGCATTTACAATTATTGGGCCGAGGGTCCGGTCCCTCCAAAAGTCAGAGAAATGCTCTGAGCCCCGCTAACTTTGGCAATTACCTTTAGCACGTAGGGAATTAGTAAAGATTTTAGGGGAATGAGTAGGCAATTTAATTATTTTGACTTTGAATGTTGATGTTCCTTTCCATGTGATACATGCCTTTGCCTAGTGATGAAATTAAAAGATTTAAGCATTGAACTTAACATTCACCACACATTTATTCTGCAACCATCGTCTACTTACCCTTCCTACTTTACCCTAGAATCTTCACTTTTTTATTAGGGTGCACTTAGACTGGCAAACCTTTATCAAACTTTCTTTTCTTTTACATAGTGATGCATATCTAAGTCTATACTTATTACATCCAAGGGCTCAGATTAAACTATTGAGCTCCCTTTTCACTCTACCTATCTACTTATCTGCCAAGATTACACTGTTTGGTCAGATCTTTATTCTCTATTTCTAAAACATGAAATTGAAAACATGAAATAACCAAGTTTAAACTGTTTGGTTACCATGGATTGTGGCACAAGTAACAAATTGCACACAATCTTTATTATACATAAAAGTAAATAGTAGTGGCATTTAGACTTGTACACTTTCATGGTCTTTTCTTTTTATTGGGGTTCATTTTCTTTTCATTTTTTCGACCTTTTCTTTATTCTTTTTACCCTTTTATTCTTTTTCTAGGGTATAACCTCTTTACATTTTCTAATTTTTGATTTTTTGATATTTTAAAAATGTGGAAAACCTTTGCAACAAGTAAAGGTATGAAAATATTTCAAAAAAAGACCAAGTCAATCATGATATATGACACCTATTGGTATAGGGGCATAACAGTGACTCCATTTAGGGATGGATTTTCCTAGTGGAAAGTCAAGAATAGTAGATCAGTGGCCTCTGAATGACTTTGACTGTGCTTTGCAATCTTCTTTTTGCCTGCTGCTTTATGTATATGTATGATAGTAATACTTCTGAAGCTTAGGGGATTCTCTTCAAGCTTCAGCTTCACAAACTTACCATCCAATCAACACTGAACATTACAAAAGATATAATACGTACAGTTAGGAACATGGTAATATCAGTAACTAGGATCAAACTAATGCTTCAACATCTGACCATTGACTGGTCCTCCTTCAACTTCTGTACCATCTAAATCTTTGAGAAAATATGCATTGTTTCCTCTGAAAGCATAGATGATGTATGGTCATGTCCACAGGAAGTCAAACTTCCCATGTTTCCCCTTGTCCTCTCTTCTTGAATCCCATCTTAATACTTTATCTCCAAGGTAGAAGTCTTCTTCTTTGGTTCTTCTATCAAATATCTTCTTAATTTTCTCCTGCAATACTTGGAATCTTTGGTACACCTCCTCCCTGGTTTGCTGCAAATTCATGGTCTGGTTTATCCTTCTTTATATATCATTAGGTTCCACTTGAGCTTCTTGGAGTATTTTCATGACAAGAACCCCTAATGATGAATGAAAAACAGCCTCCATACCATATACTAACTCAAAGGGATTGGTCCCAATGGATTTTTTGGTTGTAAGCCTGTCTGCCTAGAAAGCATTGATCAATTTTATGTTCCAAGTTTTCTTATTTTCTTCCAACAGTTTTTTGATGATACTAATTAGACTCTTTTTGGAAGATTCTGCAAGTCCATTCCCTTGAGGGTAGTAGGCTATGGAATGACCCAGTGTGATGTGATACTTGTTACAGAAACTAATCATTTTCTTTGATTTAAAGGTTGCAACATTATCAGTAATGACTTTAGTGATACAGCCAAATCTGGACAAAATATTGGTCTTTAGGAAACCAATGATAACAATGTCATTGGCTTGTCTAGAGGGAATGGCTTCTATCCATATAGTAAAATAGTTAGTTGCAGTGAGTATCCATTTGTGTTGGCCAGAAGAGGGTGGACAAATTTCTCCAATGAAGTCGAGACCCCATTGTTGAAAAGGCTTCTTGATGGAAATAGGTTTGAAGGGTAAAGGTAACAATTTTCTTTTACCTTCAAAGATTTGGCATTTATGTCAAGAAGTTACAAATTTCTTCACATCTGCAAACAAGGTTGGCCAATAGAATCCAACCCTTAGGATTTTGTCAGCAGTTGACTTCCAATAAAGATGTCCACCACAGTCCCCTGCATGAGATTGTGAGAAGCACCAGAGTCAAACATGGCATTGTGAAGAATCTTATCATGTATGTCTAGGCTAACATAGAAGGGAGGAATTCCTCCTTCTAATGGTTTACCATTCACTTCTAGGCCAAATATTAATTCTAGCTGATCATCAAAAAGATTAACTGAGTCTTTAGTTCCAGGTATTTTCAGTGATCTGTTGATTTGAGTTCAATAGGCATCATGTTTAGCTAATTCAGATAATGGGATATAAATTTTTAGCTTGCCTACTTCTGTTTCCAGATTAAACGGTTTTTCTATTTGGGCTTTTTGATTTCGAGCAACAGTATTTTCTCTGTTTTTTGTGTTTTCTATGTCTTTTTCCTTTTCAAGATTAGAATCATGATTTGCTGATTCTCCTAGATCAACCTTTGGAGGTTCTTCCATAGTTTCCTTGGAAGGAATGGAAGTGGAAGGCTATTCATTGTTTGGTTGATTATTAGAGATATCTTCGATTATGGGGTTAGAGGGGTTAGTGTTTGATCTAGAAAGAATTTGCAAAGGTTTAGCTATTGCCTTACCTTTCTTAGACTGATTTGGAACCGTTTTCTTATTTGTTTCAGGGACATCAATTCTTCTACTTCTTAGATTGTATTGCTTGTGCACCTCAAAGATGGCTGAGTCATATCCCTGTCTGAAGTTGAACGATTCTCCTGATTGGGTTTGGAATTGTTTAAGTATGTGGGCCTCTTGATCATCTTGGGATAGGAAAACTTCTCCTTCATCATCAAGCCCCATAAAGTTAATTTAAGTATCTTCATCTGGGCCTTCAGAGTGAGAAGCTTCTACATAGTTCTCCTAGAAAGGGGGTCGAATGTTTTGGTCTGGACCATTCTTTCCAGTGTTTTGGTTTTGATTTTTTCTGAAATTAGGATTTCTCCCTGCATTAGTTTGCTGACTATCCCATGGAGATTTTCTTTCAACTGTCTCCACTCTGTCTCCTAGTCTATCCATTCCTTTAATTATGGCATCTAGCTTTTGTTCAAAGGGTGAGATTTCTTCTTTCAATGGTATCCTCCTTTCACTCCTGGCCTTGGTTCTTTTAGATAGTAGGTTGGCTTCAATGCTGACTGCCATGCTTTGCATATCTTCCAAAGTAGGGGGTTTCACTCTCTCAGTTGGAAGGCCATATTAGAATCAAATCCATCTGGGAATTTGATTAAGGATAAACTAGGTGGGTGCCTAAGATCTAATGGAATGGCATGATACACACTGTTAAATCTAGTGTAGTAGTCCTGGAATATTTCATGGGGTCCTCTTTTTAAGTTTTCGTATTCAGATAAAATATGAAGGGGGTCTTTCCTTTTCTCCCATCTGTTTAGGAATTGCTGATATAGTGTTCTCAAGCTATCTATACTATTGGGTGTTAAGGCTCTGAACCAGGTTCTAACATCTCCAGTAAGGCTTTGTATGAAAATCCTCATTTGAACATCAGTAGTGTCTATCTCATATAATTCAAAATAATTAGTCATTTTCCTAGTATGTTGTTGGGCTGTATAGGTTCCAGTGCCATCAAAGGATGTGATTTTACTCTGATAGTCAGCAGGCATGGCACCTGGGGCAGCAGGCAACACAAGGGGAGCATATCTATTGGCCATGATTCTTGGTTGAGTAGTAGTGTGAACGGGAGTAGGGGTAGCAGGAGGTGTTTGTGTTGAGGAGGAGGAACTAGAAGTAGTAGTAGGATGTTGGGTGGTAGTTGGTTGGGGGGGAAGTGAAGGGATGAAAGGAGGAGTGGAATGAACTTAAGATGAACGAGGGAATAATTATGAACTAGAAGAAGGTGAAGTGGTTTCAGAAAATTCATGTATTCTTTTAGTGGTAAGGGATGACTGAGAAGAATTCTGCAAATATCGGTCAATTGACAAATTGGTTACTTGGATTTCAAGCTCTCTTTTGAGTATTGGATCTACGACTGTGTCTAATAATTAACTATCAAATGAGGTCCTGAAGAGAGAGAGTTTGAATTGTTCATCAAAAGGAATATCTTCTAAGAAACGAATCTTAACAGGGCAAGAATGTGATGTGAATGGAGGTCTGGGACTTAATGAACTTTCTTGCCTCCTAAGAATTCTTGGGATTAGATAGGGGTTCTCAAAAACTTGGGGTGGATTAGGGTTAGGATTAGCCCTAGTGTACAAAGTCCTTTCTGAAGCCAGATTTTAGGTTTTGTTTTTTCATTTTTCATTTTTTAATTTTCTTAACAGTTATTAAGACAACTTGTATGACTTATTTAAGATGATTTTGGATTTAAAGTTTAAGTTTCTTAAAGATTTTTTTTTACTAAGGAATTGTTCTTCCCCAGTATGGTTGCTACTATGTTATCACTCAGATTTTCCTTGAAGTTGTTGGAAGAAGGAAAGGGGTCTGAGGTAACCACAAACTAACTTTTAAATATAGAATCTAGCCAATCTATACTTAGAGAGGGCTCTCTCTTTATGATTTAGCTTTGTTTTATGGGATATTAGGCTAGTTATGAAAGCTTAGGGGGTTTTGATTTTGCTTGGTGGTGGGATTCGGGAGAAAAGGGATAGAACAAGGTATTTGAGGTCATTGGGCTATGGAGTCAACTGAATGCTGGCTTAACTAGATTAGGTTGATCTAACAAAGGAAAGCTTCACAGGGCAAGATAGCTAAACGAAAGACAAATGATAGCTTGAAATGGGTGAAATGGTCTTGAACAGGGAGGAAGGGCAACTAAGAGTCCTTCAACAAGGTCCAAGATGATAAAAAGGGGTGTTCATTAACAAAAAGCAATTAAGTATTCTTTGTTAAATGATCACAGTGATAAACTATGGAAGCAAGGAGCAATTAAGAATTCCCTACCTATAATAGCTTAGAAGAAAACATCAAGAAAAGAAACAATTTTAAAGATAGAATGCAATAAAGCTCTTTTTGAAATATAACTTTTCGTTCATTATTCAGATATGAAACACATATGAATATTTATTAAAACCAGAAAAATTGTAAAACATAAGATATAGAATACTTATTTGTTTTTCGTTTGACACGGGTATCCTGTAAAAGTCCTTTGTTTTATTACTTTGTCCAACCAGCCATACACATGTAGTTCAACAACACTTTAATTCCAAAAGTAAATTGTCTACAGAAATGTCTAAGAATCCACCCTCAGTACTTTGAATGAGGAAGTATTTATACAAAATTTACATCAAAATATCTCCTAAATAAGAGAGATACATTCTAGGAAAATGAAATATATTTTGCATGAATATAGAGACAGATGGTCTCGAATGTAGAAACAGAATGTGAACTGATTGTTGCTGTCCTTGTTTTTGTTGAAGGAGTTGGGGGCAGGTCCTTCGAATGTGCATCTTGTTGTCTTGCTCGTAATTCTGTGCTGGATGATTGATTTTAGCTTTTCACTGATACTTTTTCACCTGTGACTGATACTCTTTACCTGTTTTACCATCATTCATCCTTTTTTACCAAAATGGACTATGGTAAATACTTCAATTTACTTCAATTTCTACCATGGTAAATCATAACATGTCTGTCATGCTGGTCCACCAATAATCTCTCGATATTCTTGTCCTTGTCAATTTTCTGTAGGTTTCATCTACTTCTGTATATTTTACAAAATTAGGTTGCACTGGGAATAGGTGCTTCACTTCATGTTCAATGTAAAAAAGGTTCTCCAAGCCATCATAGAGAACTTTCCCTGTGGGCAGTGCCTTGACTGCAGATGAACTAGCCTGACTGTTAGCTTGCTGATGTAATTTGTTGACATAATCATCCTGAAACATAAGCTTATCATTTATGACTAAAGGACTTGGGAGTCCTTTACTTTGCAAGATGTCAAACTTCCCCATGAATTCATCTATGTCTTCTTGCATACTTTTACATATTCTTTCCAAACCTTGCATCATATTTTTCTTAGTCAATACTTTATTTATTTTTAGGATGGTAGTAGTCCTATCCTTTATTTCTAATTTTTCGAACTGTTGCCTGTTTCTACTGTTAAGAAAATTGATTAACTGGATTGCTTCTTTAGGCTTTCTGCCTAGTTCTTCCTTGGTTTTCTCAATCCCTTGAAAAGCAACTTTCACTAAGTCAATTTGTTCAAAAATGATTTGAATTGATGACCAAATATCATTGATGGAATCAATGATATTGGTCCATAGTATCCTTTTGATATTAGCCAAAGGCTTTTCAAATGTAAGGTCCTTTTCCAGTGTTTTAATCTATTGGGTCAAGCCTTTGTTTTTCTCATCTCTTCTGCAAAATTGAATTTTGATACATCATATTTTTGCTCTAAAGTAATGAATTTCTCTTTTACTTTTTGCAGTTCAATGACTTGGAGCTTCATTTCCTCCATGGACTTGATCAACTCTTGTATGCTCTGATTTGATGTTCCTGCCTATGATGTACTTGTACTTGTTGCTTCTATAGTTGTAGCTGTTTCCAAAGGGACATTCAGTGCTAAAGCAGTTGCCAATGTAGAAGGGATTTCTGTAGAAACCACTGGCACTACAGTCTGAGGCTCTGTGGTCGAATCACTTTGCCTTGACTGTATTGCTTTCTCCAATTCTTGATCTATCCCTTTTAGTTGCTCATTTAGCTTAAGGATCGGGTCCATATGCTCTTCTTCATTTTTCTTCTCAATCACTTCAGCAGTCTGAGGGTGCATGAGTGGTGGTAATTTCAGCTGCTTTCTTAGTGCAGCTATATCTTCATTCTTTTTCTTTATTAGAATCTCTGCAGCCTTGATATCCTTTAGATTATGGCCCAACTCAATAATCAACTCCTCCAATGATTTGATCCTGTTGTCCTTTGCCTGTGAGGAGGCCTTTTCTAGTTGCAATTGGGCAGTAGTGTTGCTCAGTGAATTTTACAACCTATGTGCCATCATTGCCTTGCTAGTCAGTGTAGAATAAACCATCTCCCCTGTTTGTTTGTGTAGTTCTATCTGATCTATGGGGTGGATGTCTTTAGCCATGACTTCAAAGTTAGTTTTGAGGTAATCTACAAAGGACTTGGGCTGTAACACTATGGGATTTAGAAAGCTCATTTGCATTTTTCCTTCCTTGATGTCAAAAGCTGATATGAATCTGGTTTGATTTGTAGGGGCCATCTTCATGTATTGAGCATAGGCTTGGGCCTTCAGCTACTCATTCTTGGTCTTCATCTCCTTGAATTTTCCTTTTATGTCTATGGTCTTCTCAGATGAAGATTTGAAAGATGAAACTTCTACACTCTGTTGTCTTTCAAGCTCTTGTCTTTGTGAGATAGAAGGTGTCCCACCTGTTGGGAATGTATGTAGACTGTCTCCACCTTCCTTTCTCAAACTACCTGTTGTTTCCTCAAAGAAATCTTCCTCTGAATATGGATTTAGCCTGTGCCTCTTAGCACCAGGCTGATCTGGAAGACCACTGGCAAGGGTAGCTACTTCCCTGTCTCTTTTTAAGTTCTTTTCCTCATTCACAGGAGTCTGCACAATTGGGGGATTTCCCATATTAACCTGAGCTGGATGAGGTTGTGGTGGAGCTTTTTCTTCAAAGATTTCGGGCTGCTTTGACATCTCTGGTTGTTCTAATATTTGTGGTTGTCCTAATGCTGGAGTATGTTAGGCCCCTATACTACTAGTGTAACCCCTTATTGTTATTAGTATAACCCACTTATTATATTTTTGTACCCATGTAGTGCCCATATTGTTACTATTATGCCCCATAGAAGCCCACTATTGTTATTATTGTGCCCTTACATTATTATTGTGATGTCGGCTCTGATTATGTTATGACCCCTTAGACTCCTATTTAGAGAAAGGAGGTCTTTTCATTTGTATCATCCAAGAATTGTTCATTTATTTAATGTAAAGGAGGTTTCCCCCTCGAAGAGGCTGAATTATAAGGCCTTGATCTATATTTTCTATCTTTTCTTGAGCTGGTTTCGTAACATTTGGTATCAGAGCTTTGGATTCTAGGGTTTCGCTGCTCCAAACAGGTCATCGTGGCATTTTCGCTATAACTTTTTTTCTGTGACGTTTCAGAAGTCGCAAAAAACATCCATTTGAGAAGAAATCGCGCTGAACCTTGGGTCCAAATTTCAAAGCTTTTTGCGTGATATTTGCGGAGATATGATTTGAGGAAGTTGGTCTTTTTGCAGACTCCTGAATTACATTCCA
Source organism: Pinus tabuliformis (assembly GCA_031772625.1). Taxonomy (NCBI): domain Eukaryota; kingdom Viridiplantae; phylum Streptophyta; class Pinopsida; order Pinales; family Pinaceae; genus Pinus; species Pinus tabuliformis. The sequence continues at coordinate 1,483,322,233 of CM062819.1, read as the reverse complement.
AACAGGTGACCTGGGGAAAATCATCATAACTTTCTCTCTGAGGATTGGATTGAAATTTCGTAAGAAGGTACAGAAAGAGGACGAACTATAGTGTTTTGTAGATCGTTTTCAGATACAAAGGTCAAAACAATGACACGTGGCACTTCATACAAGTTCACTCTTCTGGAAAGGTCTATAATCAAGTCATCTTGGGAGATTGTGCATAACTCTTTCTTAGAGAATCCAATTTGGATCAGACTGGTGGCATTGGAAAGAGAACACAGAGGGCTACTATAGGTCACAATTTTAGAACTTAAAGATCTGAAAGTACAAATTTATAGTCGTTTCAAGGTCGAGCTTCTAAAATCAAGAAAAACCAAGATGAGGAAGTTTGATGGCAAGGATCCGGTAAATTGGATACTTCAGATGGAGCAATATTTTGATCTACATGGTGTACAACTATTACAAAAGGTATGTATTGCATCTTCATATTTCGAACCAGATCAATTTTTATGGTACGAAGGGCTTTGTTCTCGTAAAAAACTTGTTACGTGGTCAATTTTCACGGAGGAAATGATAGCACATTATGAGGATACAAAGAGCAACACCTTCTTTAGAGCAACACCACAACAATTGGAAAGAGTAAAAGGGCTTTGTGACATAGTGGAAAGAAAAATTATGGAAACCAGGAAGCATACCCCTCACAACTATAAAGATGGAAGTGTCGTTTCTCCTAGCCTTCCACAACTTACAAGGGTTACACCACAACAATTGGAAGAAAAAAGAGAAAAAGGGCTTTGTTACAATTGTGATAGCAAATGCACTAAAGGTCATAAGTGTGCTGAGAAGAAATTATTTTACATAGAATATGAAGAGGAGGAAGAAAAGGATCAAGAAACATCAAAAGAAGAAGATATATGCCAGGACCCCACCCTAGAGAAAGAAGAAATGAATCAGACCATATCTTGTAAAGCATTGGCAAGAATTACCACTCCTCAAACTCTCAAGATAGAAGGACATATCAAGAAGAAAAATGTGCAAGAAGTGAAAGATCACATAGAGAAAGAAGAAATGAATCCAACCATATCTTGTAATTCATTGTTCGAAATTACCACTCCTCAAACTATCAAGATAGAAGGATATATCAAGAAGAAAAATGTTCAAGAAGTGAAAGATAACATCGAGCATAAAGAAATGAATCCAACCATATCTTGTAAAGGATTGGAAGAAATTACCACTCCTCAAACTCTAGAGATAGAAGGACATATCAAGAAGAAAAAGGTTCAAGCAGTGAAAGATCACATCGAGCATCAACAACAAGTTCTCCAACTTTTAAAGGATAACACCACTTCAGTGCAAAATCAAACGAAACAACAGGTAGATAAACATTGTAGTGAAAAATGTTTTGATGTAGGTGATTGGGTATTTTTACTGTTACATCTCAAGCAAGCTATTTATGAGAAGGAAATGTTGGCAATACTACATGCACTTAAAAAATGGCGACCTTACCGAATGGGAAGACTCTTCAAAGATGAGGATGTGGAAGCATTGTTTTGTGCTATTTATATTATCCAACCAGATTAGGTAAATGAAGCAAGGTATGAATGGAAGAAGGACGAAGAAGTATGGCCACTTATTCAAAAGTTTCAAAAGATCCCAATTCAAACAATATTGCCAGAAATTGAAGAGGAAGGAAAAATCATATTGGAAACTGGAGCAATCACAAAAATAAGAACCCGACAGCTACCAAATCAATCAATTTCAGAGTATCTCATCAAGTGGAAGAACTTACCCGCTGAAGATTCCACATGGGAGGACAAGAATTTTATACAGAAGCATCAAGAACTACTCAAGCGTTGAGGACAACGCTTTTTGAAGGAGAGGGGCATGTTAGGCCCCTATACTACTAGTGTAACCCCTTATTGTTATTAGTATAACCCACTTATTATATTGTTGTACCCATGTAGTGCCCATATTGTTACTATTGTGCCCCATAGAAGCCCACTATTGTAATTATTGTGCCCTTACATTATTATTGTGATGTCGGCTCTGATTATGTTATGACCCCTTAGACTCCTATATATAGAAAGGAGGTCTTTTCATTTGTATCATCCAAGAATTGTTCATTTATGTAATGTAAAGGAGGTTTCCCCCTCGAAGAGGCTGAATTCTAAGGCATTGATCTATCTTTTCTATATTTTCTTGAGCTGGTTTCATAACATAGTACCTATTCCCTGGTTTTGTTCCTATGGTGGTTCTGCTGGGGGAGCACTAGTTTTCTGTGTATGCCTTGGAGAAGTCTCTGCTGTAGAGGCACTAGGTTCTGATGTTGGCCTTTGAGAAGATTCAGCTGGCACCTATGCAAAAGAGTCTAGGTCAAGTCTCCTTTCCAAGTCTTTCATTACATTCTCAACTTCAACCTGATCACTATCCATTTCAACTAGAGTTCCGTCCTTCCATTCATCCATATTTGCGTATTGTTCTATCTCAGGGACTCTGTGATGGATATAGGGTGACAGTTTATGTTTCATTCTCCTATCACAAATGAAACCTTGTGGGTCATATCTCCAAGAAAAGCTTTTCTTGAGTTTCATTGTTGTTTCTATGATTTCTTATGCCTTTTCCCCTGCTTCTCTATTGTTGCATACAAATGGGCTTAAGTGGTCTTTGATCCTTAATTGGGCTTTCTTCTTTGCCTTGGTGAAATGAATTTTGTCAGAGTTTAACATTTTCCTATAATATTCCAAGGCAAACAATACCATAGGGACATACTTAGGCAACTTGAAAGGAGGGAGCTCACAACCATAGATTCGGATCTCAGTGTGATTCTGGTACAGGTACCAATCAACTTTCTTGTACTGCTTTGATAATTGCAAAATTTTCTTGATCTCATCACTAATCCTAGGAGGAGGATTTCCAGTCAGCATGGTGGTCACAAGGTGGAAAAACTGGTCAATAAATTCATTGTATGATAAGGACAAGTATATGAGTAGTGGAAGATAGAAGTCCAGAAAATGACTGATCTGGGATTACCAATGGTATCAAGCTTATTCACAAAGAATGGGAACTTGTCCAACTGATAGTAAAGGAAAAGGTGATACATGAATGTAGAATACTTGAATACCTTTTCATTTTCCAGTGTCATGAACTGGTCATGGATTTTATCAGCAATGAAAGCAGTATAGTTGTACTTGACAGCAGGAGGCTGACCAGGGGTAGAAATGAACATGAAAACTAGGGTCAATTCATCAACAAACTCATTGGTATTGAAACCCATTATAGCAGCAATCATATTAACAATGTTTTTGCCTATCTCAGTGAAAAAACATGTTAGATAGGGAGGAGGATTTTTGGGTATGTGATCCTTGTCTATGAAAGTATGGCAAAGGCGGTTGAGTTCAGAACTAGACATTTTGGTGGAATTTTCAAGCAATTCTCCAAGGGAAATGGGGGTGAGGTTTTGACTGGGCTGAAACTGTAGCATTTCATTGATTGAGTCTGCAGTGATTGTGAAGAGAATAGTTTGAATGGGGGACATTATTGCTCTGCGGGTGGGATTATAATTGGATTGAAATTGATGGAAAATGTCAGGGAAAATGTGCACATAAGGGAGTGTATACCTTGGGAGATTTGATTCCCAAATTCCTACGGTATCAGATCCATTCATGTAATTGTCCCTACATTGACAAAATAAGTTCAAGGAGTTGTTATCAGTTTCAAGGTCTTTTATTTGAAAATGTTTATCTGCTAAGGGCAGATAATCCAAATCTCTATGAGGAGTAGTGATAAGAGGTACATTGAGGGCCACGGGGGTTTCCATTTATGGTTCTTATGGATTTCAGAGATGGAAATGGGGTTTTGAGTAAAGTTGGTGAAACAGGGGGTCCTGGGAGTCTTCAATTTAAATTTCTCAACTGAATTACAATGAATTTTGGGGTTTTCAACGTAATTGCAGAGGAAATTAAGTATTTACAGGGTTTCTAGAAGGAAATTGGTAAATACCTATTTTTGAGTGACTGGCAATGGAGTGAAGGTTCATTGGGCACAAATGGTGGACTAGAGTGGCGTTGAACTGCAAATTCCAGGGTGGCTGACAGTTGGAATACAAGTTGGTTGACTTCACATTCTGATTGCATGCATGGGTTTATAGAATAAGGGCGGGAACTATTTTAACTTTGTTTTTTATGCAAAGTCAGAGCTTTTTGGTAGGTTCGTGACATGGATAGGTGGTGTCAGCAGAGGGGTGATTGGACATTTTGTCATTAGCGAAAGGTGGTAAGCGGGTTTCATCGCACCATGTTTGGAGGGTAAGTGGTATTTGGGAGGGACTGCGCGATCCCATACGCCGCTTGACACGTACTGTGCGTGCTATTCATGAAACCGCTAACCATCATGCGCTAAAATTCGACCACAGAGGCCCGTGCGATATGCGCGATGATTGTCGGATCTGCGGGATCCTGAAGTGACTGGCGGATACGGAGGGTGGGCCTGATATAAATTAACAGGAATTAATCATATCGGGGTTAATTTGATTGGTTATAGAGTTATTAATTAGTCCAAATGACGTAATTAATCCTCGTTAAATGGTGGCAGGGTCAGGTTCTTAATTAACTACATATCAGTTAATTAATCCAGTTTATTTATTTGTTTTATGGTTATATTTAACCAAGGGGTGAGATATATAGTGATTTGGGGTTTTGTATAGTAATATAATGCGGGTGTGGGTATTTTGTTTTATTTGGGAATTATATAATAAAACATTAGTGGTTAATATGACCAAATGAATGAAAAGCGCTAATTCCAATGTTTTCTGAAAATATTTCATCATATAACATATTGAATTAGGCTAAAATGTATAAAAGGGGTTTTATGGGGATTTATTTCAATTTCCCTAAGTAAAAAAGGATTGGATTTTACTTAGGAAAAGTTTTATCAAAGGAATGAGTGATCTTATGGGGGGCATAATGTTGATGAAAGGGACGTAAGTACTTTAGGCATTTCCAATTATTGGGTCGAGGGTCCGGTCCCTCCAAAAGTCAGAGAAATGCTCCAAGTCCCTCTAACTTTGGCAATTACCTTTAGCACTTAGGGAATTAGTAAAGATTTTAGGGGAATGAGTAGGCAATTTAATTATTTTGACTTTGAATGTTGATGTGCCTTTCCATGTGATACATGCCTTTGCCTAGTGATGAAAGTAAAAGATTTAAGCATTGAACTTAACATTCACCACACATTTATTCTGCAACCATCGTCTACTTACCCTTCCTACTTTACCCTCGCATTTTCACTTTTTTATTAGGGTGCACTTAGACTAGCAAACCCTTATCAAACTTTCTTTTCTTTTACATAGTGATGTCTATCTAAGTCTACACTTATTACATCCAAGGGCTCAAATTAAACTGTTGAGCTCCTTTTTCGCTCTACCTATCTACTCATCTGCCGAGATTACACTGTTTGGTCAGATCTTTATTCTCTATTTCTAAAACATGAAATAACCAAGTTTACACTGTTTGGTTACCATGGATTGTGGCATAGGTAACAAATTGCACACAATCTTTATTATACATAAAAGTAAATAGTAGTGACATTTAGACTTGCACACTTTCATGGTCTTTTCTTTTTGTTGGGGTTCATTTTCTTTTCATTTTTTTGACCTTTTCTTTATTCTTTTTCTAGGGTATACCCTCTTTACATTTTTTAATTTTTGATTTTTTACAAATGTGGAAAACCTTTGCAACTATTAAAGGTATGCACATATTTCAAAACAAGACTATGTCAATCATGATATATGACACCTATTAGTATAGGGGCATAACAGTGGCTCCACTCGGGGATGGATTTTCCTAGTGGAAAGTCAAGAACAGTAGATTAGTGGCCTCTAAATGACTTTGACTATGCTCTGTAATCTTCTTTTTGCCTGCTGCTTTATGTATATGTATGATAGTAATACTTCTGAAGCTTAGGGCCTTCTCTTCGGGCTTCAACTTCACAAACTTACCATCCAATCAACACTGAACATTACAAAAGATATAATACGTACAGTTAGGAACATGGTAATATTAGTAACTAGGATCAAATTAATGCTTCAACATCTGACCATTGATTGGTCCTCCTTCAACTTTTGTACCATCTAACTCTTTGAGAAAATATGCATTGTTTCCTCTGAAAGCATAGATGATGTATGGTCCTTTCCACAAAAGTCAAACTTCCCATGTTTCCCCTTGTCCTCTCTTCTTGAATCCCATCTTAATACTTTATCTCCAAGGTAGAAGTCTTCTGCCTTGGTTTTTCTATCAAATATCTTCTTAAGTTTCTCCTGCAATACTTGGGATCTTTGGTACACCTCCTCACTGGTTTGCTACAAATTCATGGTCTGGTTTATCCTTCTTTATATATCATTAGGTTCCACTTGAGCTTCTTGGAGTATTTTGATGGCAGGAACCCCTAATGATGAAGGAAAAACAACCTCCATACCATATACTAACTCAAAGGGATTGGTTCCAATGGAATTTTTGGTTGTAGGTCTGTTTACCCATAAAGGATTGATCAATTCTTTGTTCCAAGTTTTCTTATTTTATTCCAACAGTTTTTTGATGATATTAATTAGACTCTTGTTGGAATATTCTGCAACTCCATTATCTTGAGAGTAGTAGGCTATGGAATGACCTAGTGTGATGTCATACTTGTTACAGAAACTAATCATTTTCTTTGATTTAAAGGCTGCAACATTATCAGTAATGATTTTAGTGGGACTTCCAAATCTGGACAAAATATTGGTCTCTATGAAACCTATGATAATAGTGTCACTGGCTTGTCTGGAGGGAATGGCTTCTATCCATTTAGTAAAATAGTCAGGTGTAGTGAGTATCCATTTGTGTTGGTCAGAAGAGGGTGGATGAATTTCTCCAATGAAGTCGAGACCCAATTTTTGAAAAGGCTTCTTAGTGGAAATAGGTTTCAAGGGTAAAGGTAACAATTTTCTTTTACCTTCAAAGATTTGGCATTTATGGCAAGAAGTTACAAATTTCTTCACATCTGCAAACAAGGTTGGCCAATAGAATCTAGCCCTTAGGATTTTGTCAGCAGTTGACTTCCAATAAAGATGTCCACCACAGTCCCCTGCATGAAATTCTTAGAGAGCCTTGTTAGCTTTATCTTTTAATAAACAATTTAACAAAATTCCTTCATGATTTTTCCAAAAAAGAGTATTATCTAAGATATAAAACTTTGAAGGTTTCCTTTTAAAAAATCTGTTCTTGGTTCTGGATAACCTTGGAGGAGCTTGTAGGTTTTGTAAAACATAAATTATATCAACATACCAGGGTGACTCTGAAAAGGCCTGGCTGATTTGTGGAGTCGACATCTCCTACTCGTTATCCAGGTCTGCAATGAGGTTTATGTCTAGGGCTTGACAATTGGTTTCTGCCATGAGTTGGCCAATCCTTGACCTTTTATAAGCTTGGTTGGTTTTATCTCTATATCATACTCTAAGATAGTAGCTATCCATTTTCCTCTTTTACCATGAACTCTATCCTGAGTTAGGTTGTCTTTGACTACTGCATTAGGAACATAAGCTATTACACGAGAGTATAATATATAGACTCTGAAATCTTTATTAGCTTTCACTAGTGCAAAAGCTTATTTTTCAACTATTTTATATTTTAATGATGCATCTCTGAGTGCTTTACTAAAAAAGGCTATAGGTTTTTCACATCCCTGATCATCCATTTGTAGTAAAACTTGAGCTATGGTGTGTTCTAATGCAAAATAAAAAATGATGAAGTCTCTATCAAACTGTGGAATCGTGAGGACTGGTGTTTTGGTTAAGGACATTTTGATTTCTTCAAATGGTTTCTTGAACTCTACTATCCATTTGATACTTGAATCCTTTTTTAGCATGTTATTTAATGATCTAATGAGTTCATCTAAGTTAGAAATAAATCTCCTTAAAAAATTTATCTTCCCTAGGAAAGCTTGAAGCTCTTTAATACTTCTTGGATGGGGTATCTGTAAAATAGCTTCAATCCTAGAAGGGTCAATTCGACTGCCATCCTTGGAAATGATGTGACCTAAAATTTTACCTTCCTCCAGACCGAACAGGGATTTCTTTGGATTAAAAAAAAATGCCATACTTTTTGCATTTTAAAAAGACTTGCATGAGATGCTTCAAGTGCTGTTGATCTGATTTAGAAAAAACAGTTAGATCATCAAGGTATATAACAAGAAAATCGTGAATCTCTTTGGCAAAGGCAATGTCCATTGCTCTTTGGAATGTTTCTCCTGCATTTTTTAGTCCAAATGGCATTTTGATGTACATGAAAGTACCCCATGATGTTGTAAAAGCAGTTTTCTCTTGGTCATCAGGATGAACCAAGATTTGGTTATATCCTGAAAACCCATCTAAAAGTGAAATTCTAGAAGAACCCACTACCCTTTGCAAAATATGATCCATTTTGGGTAAAGGATAGTTATCTTTAAGAGAGACCTTATTGAAATTTCTCAAGTCAACACATAACCTTATTTCCCCTGTTTTCTTCCTAGTAGGTACCAAGTTAGACACCCACTCTGAAAATCTAATAGGGGCAATAATCCCTGCTTCATACATGTGTTTAATTTCTTTCTCAATTGATGGTAATAGTACAGGGTTAATTCTTCTGAGTTTTTGTTTAAATGGCTTTTGATCTTCTTTTAAAGGGATGGTATGTTGAATGATAGAGGTGTCATATGACTTCAAATCTTCATAACTCCAGGAAAAAACATCCTAGAATTCTCTCATAAGTTCAACATATTTTAGTTTCTGATCAGGAGGCAAACATTTTGACAATTTAATCAATTTAGGATCATCCTGTGTTCCTAGATTATAATCCTCAATATCTACCTTTAATGGTTCCATTTTAGGTTTCTTGGGAATGTCATTATAGTCAAACAAATCTTCCAAAGGAGTTAATCCATTGGGTATATGATTATCCTTTAGGTTTATAACCTCTGTTTCTTCTTCAATTATTTCATCTAGGTCCATTTGTTTCAAGTCTTGAATTTCTTTTTGTGTGAATTTTGTAGGATGAAGCACATTTATTGAATTCTCTTCCGAAATGTTAATTTCTACCTCATTAGTATTATCAAAACCAATAATTGTATCAACATCTATGTTAATGTTAGAAAATTCTTCATCTAAAGTTAAAAAATTATTGATCTGCTTATCATTATCAAAAACCTTCTAGTTCTTAAGATTATCAGGGATGGCCGGTTTGTGCCTAATCTCAGCAGTATACTGATGGTTAGATTGGAAGGGTAATTTGTAGGTGCTGGAAAACATGGCCAGGTTGTGGGCTTGCATGTTGTGTTTTCTAGGGATAGTTGCAAGTTGGGTTTCCAAAAAAGTGTTGAGAATTTCTATGACTATTCCTTTATAATATCCTAGTCTAGGATCTCTGGTTAAGTAAGTTCCTTTAATCTGTTTAATTATTAGTTCTGAATCTCCTATGACAGACATCCTGATAGCTCCTAATCTTTTAACAAGTTTAAGACCTAACAAGAGAGCCTCATATTATGCCATATTATTGGTGCATCTAAAATTTAATCTGTAGACATGGCCTTCAGCATGATCATTTTCTAAATTGTACACCCAAACTCCTACTCTTGCTCCTAGTTTATTAATGAGCCATCAAATTCTAAATGCCAAAGGATTTCATGCTCATAATTTGTGTCTGGGGTAGTAGGAACTTGTTTAACGATGGCATCTGGGTCTTCATTGTCATCTGACTTTTCTTTGTTATATGATATTTCCTGAATATAAACAATTGATTTTTTTTTTAATTTCTTTTGGTTCTGCTGCTAAAACTTTAATATTATCAATTTCTGGATCTATTTCAGCATTATAGAGAATAAACGAATCCATGTCAGAGTGTATTGAGTAGATGGGGAAATTTTGAGGTCTTTCCTGATAGCTTACTAGATATTTCATCAATGTTTCTCTGTATAGTTTCTTGGGTTGTCCAAAAACCGATATAGTGGCATATGACATATCCAGTTGAAGAGATCCCTGAAGCTTAGCACCCCAGGATTTGGACAATAGCTTGCCATATTTGGGTGGTATATCTCCTACACTATGTCCATTAAAATTGTTTTTACAGGGTATTGAACCAATGAAACACACAAGTCTTTTATCAATCCTAAACATCTCACCTAACTAGAGTCAAAAGAAAACAAATCTTTGTATGGTCTAGTGATGTCTAGGTCTAGCTTTTCCATGACAAACTTGGGAATGAGATTATGAGAAGCACCAGAGTCAAACATGGCATTTTGAAGAATGTTATCCTGTATGTTTAGGCTAACGTAGAAGGGAGGAATTCCTCCTTCTAATGGTTTACCATTCACTTATGGGCCAAAGATTAATTTGGGCTGATCATCAAAAAGATTAATTGAGTCTTCAGTTCCAGTAATTTTTATTGATCTGTTGATTTTAGTTCGGTAGACATCATGTTTAGATAATTCAGTTTACGCGACAAATTTTTTTAGCTTGCCTACTTCTGTTTCCAGATTAAAGGGTTTTTCTATTTGGACTTTTTGATTTTGAGCAGCAATATTTTCTTTGTTTTTTGTGTTTTCTATGTCTTTTTCCTTTTGAGGATTAGAATCATGATTCACTGATTCTCCTAGATCAACATTTGGAGGTCCTTCCACAGTTTCCTTGGAAGGAATGGAAGTGGAAGGCTGTTCATTGTTTGGTTGATTATCAGAGATATCTTCAATTATGGGGTTAGAGGGTTAGTGTTTGATCTAGAAAGAATTTGCAAAAGTTTAGTTATTGTCTTACCTTTTTTAGGCTGATTTGGAACCATTTTCTTATTTGTTTCAGAGACATCAATTCTTCTACTTCTTAGATTGTATTTCTTGTGCACCTCAAAGATGGCTGAGTCATATCCCTGTCTAAATTCAAACGATTCTCCTGATTGGGTTTGGAACTGTTTAAGTATGTGGGCCTATTGATCATCTTGGGATAGGAAAACTTCTCCTTAATCATCAAGCCCCATCAAGTTAATTTGGGTATCTTCTTCTGGACCTTCAGAGTGAGAAGCTTCTGCATAGTTCTCCTGAAAAGGGGATCGAATGTTTAGGTCAGTACCATTCTTTCCAGTGTTTTGGTTTTGATTTTTTCTGAAATTAGGATTTCTCCCTGCATTAGTTTGCTGACTATCCCATGGAGATTTTCTTTCAGTTGTCTCCACTCTGTCTCCTAGTCTATCCATTCCTTTAATTATGGCATCTAGCATTTGTTAAAAGGGTGAGATTTCTTCTTTCAATGGTATCCTCCTTTCACTCCTAGCCTTAGATCTTTTATATAGCAAGTTGGCTTCAACACTGACTGCTATGCTTTGCATATCTTCCAAAGTAGGGGGGTTTCACTCTCTCAGTTGGAAAGCCATATCATAATCAAATCCATCTGGGAATTTGATTAAGGCTAAACCAGGTGGGGGCCTAAGATCTAATGGAATGGCATTATACACACTTTTAAATCTAGTGCAGTAGTCCTGGATAGTTTCATGGGGTCCTCTTTTTAAGTTTTCGTATTCAGATAAAATCTGAAGGGGTCTTTCATTTCTCCCATCTGTCTAGGAATTGCTGATATAGAGTTCTCAAGCTATCTATACTATTGGGTGTTAAGGCTCTGAACCAGGTTCTAACATCTCCAGTAAGGCTTTGTACAAAAATCCTCATTTGAACAACAATAGTGTCTATCTCATATATTTCGAAATAATCAGTAATTTTCCTAGTATGTTGCTGGGCTGTATAGGTTCCAGTGCCATTAAAGGATGTGATTTTACTCTGATAGTTAGTAGGAATGGCACCTGGGGTAGCAGGCAACACAAGGGGAGCATGTATATTGGCCATGATTCTTGGTTGAGTAGTAGTGTGAACGGGAGTAGGGGTAGCAGGAGGTGTTTGTGTTGAGGAGGAGGAACTAGAAGTAGTAGTAGGATGTTGGGTGGTAGTTGGTTGGGGGGGAAGTGAAGGGATGAAAGGAGGAGTGGAATGAACTTGAGATGAATGAGTGAATAATGATGAACTAGAAGAAGGTGAAGTGGTTTCAAAAAATTTAGGTATGCTTTTAGTGGTAAGGGATGACTGAGAAGAATTCTGTAAATATCGGTCAATTGACAAATTGGCTGCTTGGATTTCAATCTCTCTTTCAAATACTCGATCTAGGACTGTGTCTAATAATTCAATATCAGATGAGGTCCTGAAGAGAGAGAGTTCGAATTGTTCATCAAAAGGAATATCTTCTAAGAAATTAATATTAACAGGGCAAGAATGTGACGTGAATGGAGGTCTGAGACTTAATGAACTTTCTTGCCTTCTAAGAATTCTTGGGATCAGATAAGGGTTCTCAAACACTTGGGGTGGATTAGGGTTAGGATTAGCCCTAGTGTACCGAGTCCTTTATGAAGCTAGATTTTGTAGAAATTTTGAATAATATAACACTTATTCATAGAGATTATCATGATTATACACTATTGCAGAATGCATGCATAATACATAACCTCCTCTACTTTGATCATCAATTTTGTGGAATTAAAACATTCGCATGCGCACATTGAAACACATCAATAACACATATCAACACAGTATGTAACAGGGGAAAGCATACAGTTGAAAACCCCCAACTATCTGTATATTATAATGATAGAGAACATGTAACAATACATAGTACAATACTCCTCACAAGTACTCAGTACTATCTCCACCTGCTACACACAAACTAGCTCAGATCTGAATCAAGTCACAGGTTCAAATCTCCTCCGCTGTCTGCTTGCCTCTACTGTGCAATCCAAAGAAAGAATAGAAATGATCCAAGCTCGTTTTCCTTGGCTTGTACTGCACAATCCTCATTGGCAATCTCCATCAATGCATGTGCAAATCTCATGCATAGTTATAGTCGCAACTGATAGTAGTCTCCACCTCTAACACCTGTCTCCACTGAACTGTCCATGCACTGAGTTAACTGATGTATTCTTTATTTGCTTTATGAGTTAATAATTAGTGAATTAATTAATAATTAATTCACATCACTCATCACTAGTATATTCTGCAGTTAGACTAAATACAACTAGTTCAACCAAGTCAAACTGAACACAACTCCATCAACTCCTCAATCAACTCCACCAAACTCAATCACTTGAGTTCTAACTAAAGTACATCATGCAATAGCTCAACTGACCCATAAGAAAAGTGTATTTCCTTCTGACAGTTGCATGTGCCACATTCGTAGCTCGAACTGAAGTGCTCCAAGAGGATAAGATAATGTTTATAGTCCAAATATTATTATGAGCTAATAATATTAGACTGTTCTAGTTTTAGCCTGGTAGTCTAAAAATAGACTCTGCCCATATGTCTAAAAATAGAAGTCCATCTATTTTTACCAACATGACCAATCATCCACAAATAGAATCCTGCAACTCATAGACCATGATCCATATGTCTAAAAATAGGCATAGTCTAAAAATAGACTTTGCGCCAAAAATAGCCTGCGGGCCCACTTAGTGAAGGCGACTCCTTTCCACTAAGCTCCAATCTTGTTGCATTTTCAACACTCCCTCTCAACAAGATATGGATTATCTGCAACCCCTATCCTGCCTCAGTGGTACTCGAATTTGGTCCCGATGAGCGCCTTCGTCAAGATATTAGCATCCTGATCCTCCGTTGGAATGTATGAGAGTAACATGATTCTCTGCTGTACACAATCTTTGATATGATGGTACCTAATGTCGATGTGCTTGGATCTATCATGAAATACAGGATTAGCCGAGAGTTTAATGCAACTCTGGTTATCATAATAAATCACTGTAGGCTCCAAGTGTGACCCGAACAACCCAACCAGGATCTTCCTCATCCATATAGCCTCACATGCAGCCAAATTTGTTGCCATATACTCGGCCTCTGCTGAACTGAGTGCCACGGATCTCTGCTTCCCGCTGTACCAAGAAACTGTTGTCGACCCGATACTGAAAATCCCTCCAGATGTGCTCTTTCTGTCTGTTGGGCTCCCTGCCCAATCTGCATCCGTGAAGCCACATAGCTTCACCTCATCCTCCTATCTGTACCACAATCCATATCCCGATGTGCCTCTGAGATAACACAATACATGCTTGCCTGCCTTCCAGAAGAGCTTGGTTGGGTTAACCATAGCTTGTGAAAGCGGTTAATAGCATAGCATATATCCGGTCGTGTATTGACCAGATACATAAGCGACCCCACCAACTGTCGATAAATAGTGGCATCCACTACCTCCACTGAAGTAGCATCATCCTTCCTCTAACCTCCAAGAAGAGGAGTATCAACAGGCTTGCATCCATGCATGTTGAACTTCTCCAGTATCTCCCGAGCATACTTACCCTGAGAAACAAATAGTCCATCACTGCGCTGCCAAATTTCCAATCCTAGGAAATAATGAAGGAGGCCCAAGTCCTTCATCTCAAACTCCCTAGCAAGATCCTCCTTGCATGAAAGTATCAACAGCTCATCTCCTGTCAAAATCAAATCATCTACATAAAGTACAATGATAAGAAACTAACCCTCCACCACAATCTAGTATAGGTTAGGATCCGCCTCACTCTTGGAGAATCCAAGTCCAGTGAAATAACTGTCTATCCGTGTGTACCAAGCACGTGGTGCTTGTTTCAACCCATACAACGCTCTCTTGAGCCTGCACACATGCGACTCGCTGCTGAAGATCTCGAAATCTTCAGGCTGATCTATTTACACCTCCTCCACAATGACTCCATTGAGGAATGCAGTCTTCACATCCATCTGATGAATGTGCCACCCCATCTGCGCTGAGAGAGCAAGAATCATCCGTATGGAAGAATACCTTGCGACAGGTGCAAAGGTCTCCTCATAATCGATCCCCTCTATCTGTGAAAAGCCTCCGACAAAAAATCTTGCTTTGTACTTCTCCACACTCCCATCAGCTGCCTGCTTCACTTTGTAGATCCATCTTGAACCCACCACTGATTTCCCCTTCGGTCTTGGGACAATCTCCCATGCACTCTTTTTGACAATCGAATCATACTCTTCCACCATGGCATTTACCCATGCGGGATCCTCCACAGCTTCCTCGAAAGAGGATGGCTCAGTCACAACACATTTTCTCACAAGAGCCATGTATAGTGTACCAATCAGGTGACTGTCTCTATCTGCGTTGTCTTGTAGGTGGTCCTACAACCTTCTTTGCATCTTGAGCCAGTCGCTCAGCTTCTGTAGTGCACTTTCGCCCTCTGATGGTTGGCGCTGCATGAGTGGTCTCTTCCACTCCATGAACTTAATCTTGTGGCCGATCCACGTCCTAAAGCTCATCCTTAGGAACTAATAGCTCCTCATCTGCATGCAAGTGTGTCTCCCTCTCAAGCAAACACTTCATGGCTTTCTCCTCCTGAAATGTTATATCCCATTGTACAACAGTCTTGCAACTGTCTAGAAAATACACACAATAGTTGTTGGGCATATCAGTGTACCCCACAAATATCCCAACCTCTGCGGTTGGCTCCAGCTTCTTCCTGGCATCCTTTGTCACATGCATGTAAACGTTAGAACCAAAAATCCTCAAATGAGAAATATCAGGCCTCTTACCAGAATAAGCCTCCTTGGGTGTACTCATGCCAAGTATCCTGTGAGGACAATGGTTCTGCACATATACTGCAGTATTGCATGCCTCTGCCCACAAGTGAAGGGGTAGGCCCTGATCATGCAACATCGCCCGTGCAGCACTGACGATCGTTCTGTTCTTCCGCTCAGCAACCCCGTTCTATTGTGGGTTATGGGGAGCTATGAGCTCTCTTCGAATCCCTTCTGCACTACAGAAGTCCTTGAACTTGCCAGAGATGAATTCACCACCATTTTTGCTCCTAAGAGCCTTCACCTTCTTCCCCAATTCCTTCTCGACCAGTGCTTTGAACTCACAGAACTTTGAGTATGTCTCGCTCTTCTTCTACATGAAGAAGATCCAGCACTTTCGAGAGAAATCATCAACAAAGATCACATAGTACCTGTGCTTTGCTGTCGAAGCTACTGAGAAAGGTCCACACAAGTCTGTGTGAATTCTCTCAAGGATTGGTGTGGCATGGCTATCCTTCTCGTGAAAGGTGGCTTTCATAAATTTTCCCAAAGTACACCCCTTGCACTGATCTAACTGCGCAAGAGTGCCTTTAAGAAGCCCTGTAGTAATCTGCTGCAGTATCTTCAAGGCTCCATGGTGAAGGTGGCCCAATCTCCTGTGCCACAGCTCGCCATCATCCCAGCTCACCAATCCTTCTGCCTTGCTTGCCATTACTGCACAACCATCTACATGCAACTGATAAAGGTTCCTGACTCGAACCCCTATCTTCCGGGTTTCTCCAGTTGTCGTACTGCACAGGAAAGCCTTTCCCTCGTTGAAAACAACATCATATCCCTTGTCTTCCAACATCACCACAAAGATAAGATTCTTCTTCAATCCTGGAACATGCATCACTTCCTTCAATATGAAGGGTTTACCAGACTCCCTCTCAAAGGAAATGGTACTGATACCGATTGCACTGTATCTACCATCATCGCCCATCTCGATGTGCACTCCAAGATCTTTCTCCTCCAGATCAGAAAACAAATCTCGATCTCCTGTCATGTGAAAAGACGCACCACTGTCCAAGAACCATACCGATCCCATCACACTTGATACCAAGCATGCGATTAGCAAAAAATCCAGCTCAAATTGCGAGGCTAAGGCCTCTCTCACTGTAGATCCAGCAGCTTGCTTATTTTTCTTCTTCTACGGACAATTTGTGGCATAATGTCTGTGCTGGTGACAGTGAAAGCACTTCACCTTGGACATGTCCTGCTTCTTTCCTTTCGCACCAGAATGAGAAGCTTTCTTGTTCTTCCCCTTCTTTTCTTTGGCAGCCAAAGTGCAATTTTCTTCATCAGGTGCCTTTGATGAAGATCTGTCCCTGGTATTCCGCCTGATCTCCTCTTGCACAAGATCTGACCAAAGTCTCTCCTATCCTGGCAATTTCTCCCGACCATTGACAGAGTCCTGATAGGAATGCCAACTCTTCAGAAGACCAAGAAGAGCCAAGCTCACCAAGTCCTCATCATCGACAGTCACCCCCACACTTCCCAGCTCATCCCTGTACTGGGTGAACTTCGTGAGATACTTGGGCATACTATCTCCTTTCTCACACTTAATGTTTCTGAGTTTATCTTTGAGAGCCAACTTCCTCTGGTCGCTCTTGCTTTGGAATAAATCTATCAACGCTTTCCACATCAAGTATGGAGAAGCCTTTCCATGCAGGCTGGATACAATGTGATCCTTCATGCCATCCAACAGAATCCTTCGACACTTTGCTGTCTTCTTTTGCCAAACCTCAACGTGAGCAGTATCAGTAAGCTCTGGGACCTCAGCCTCTATGAACTCCTTCAGCCCATTGTCATCTAACACTGCCTCCATCCTATCTTTCCATGCAATATAATTCGAGCTGCCCTCAAGAGCATACTCCAATCGCAATCCATTGAAAGACATTTGAACTTTGACACCAAGAAAACACTGCTACAAATTCGAATTCCACCAGCTCAAAACTCAACGCTTCTAATCTAATATTCGTGAGAACGAAGTATTTCTCGTACAGAGATTTACTGTATGGGATTTTACTGGATATCTCACCTTCCAAAAGAAGGATGAATCCAGAGGCTACTTGGCCCGATTACAGACTCTGCCTGAAGAAATAAAATGTAACCACTTTCTGAATAATAGATCTGATGATCAACTCTGCTCTGATACCATGTAGAAATTTTGAATAATATAACACTTATTCACAAATATTATCTTGATTATACACTATTATGGAATGCATGCAATATACATAACCTCCTCTACGTTGATCATCAATTTTGCGGAATTAAAACATTCACATGCGCACATTAAAACACATCAATAACACATATCAACACAGTATGTAACCGGGGAAAGCATACAGTTGAAAACCCCCAACTATCTATATATTATAATGATAGAGAACATGTAAAAATACACAGTACAATACTCCTCACAAGTACTCAGTACTATCTCCACCTGCTACACACAAACTAGCTCAGATCTGAATCAAGTCACAGGTTCAAATCTCCTCTGCTGTCTGCCTGCCTCTATTGGGCAATCCAAAGCAAGAATGGAAATGATCCAAGCTCGTTTTCCTTGGCTTGTACTGCACAATTCTCATTGGCAATCTCCATCAATGCATGTGCAAATCTCATGCACAGCTATAGTCACAACTGATAGTAGTGTCCACCTCTAACACCTGTCTCCACTGAACTATCCATGCACAAAGTTAACTGATGTATTCTTTAGTTGCTT
The DNA here is from genome assembly GCA_031772625.1 of Pinus tabuliformis. Taxonomy (NCBI): domain Eukaryota; kingdom Viridiplantae; phylum Streptophyta; class Pinopsida; order Pinales; family Pinaceae; genus Pinus; species Pinus tabuliformis. Next base: position 1,483,303,875 of record CM062819.1, on the reverse strand, counting down.
TATGAGTTAATAATTAGTGAATTAATTAATAATTAATTCACATCACTCATCACTAGTGTATTCTGCAGTTAGACTAAATACAACTAGTTCAACCAAGTCAAACTGAACACAACTCCATCAACTCCTCAATCAACTCCACGAAACTCAATCACTTGAGTTCTAATTGAAGTCCATCATGCAATAGCTCAATTGACCCATAAGAAAAGCGTATTTCCTTCTGACAGTTGCATGTGCCACATCCGTAGCTCGAACTGAAGTGCTCCAAGAGGATAAGATAATGTTTATAGTCCAAATACTATTATGAGCTAATAATATTTGACTGTTCTATTTTTAGCCAGGCAGTCTAAAAATAGACTCCGCCCATATGTCTAAAAATAGAAGTCCATCTATTTTTACCAACATGACCAATCATCCACAAATAGCATCCTGCAACTCATAGACCATGATCCATATGTCTAAAAATAGGCATAGTCTAAAAATAGACTTTGCGCCAAAAATAGCTTGCGGGCCCACTTAGTGAAGGTGACTCCTTCCCACTAAGCTCCATCATCTTGTTGCATTTTCAACAGATTTTGTGTTTTGTTTTGTTTTTTATTTTTTTTTATTTTTCTATTTTCTTAACAGATATCAAGACAACTTCTATGACCTCTTTAAGATGATTTTATATTTAAAGTTTAAGTTTCTTAAAGATTTGTTTTGACTGAGGAATTTTTCTCCCCCAGTATGGTCGCCACTATGTTATCACTTAGATTTTCCTTGAAGTTGTTAGAAGAAGGAAAGGGGTCCAAGGTAACCACAAACCAACTTTTAATTACAGAATCTAGCCAATTTGTACTCAGAGAGGGCTCTCTCTTTATGATTTGGCTTTGTTTTATGGGATATTAGGCTAGTTATGAAAGCTTAGGGGGTTTTGATTTTGCTTGGTGGTGGGATTTGGGAATAGATGGGTAGAAGAAGGTATTTCAGGACATTGGGCTATGGAGTAAATTGAATGCTGGCTTAACTGGATTAGGTTGATCTAACGAAGGAAAGCTTCACAGGGCAAGATAGCTAAAGAAAAGACAAATGATAGCTTGAAATGGGTGAAATGGTCTTGAACATGGAGGAAGGGAAACTAAGAGTCCTTCAACAAGGTCCAAGATGATGAAAAAGTGGTGTTCATTAACAAAAAGCAATTAAGTATTCTTTGTTAAATGATCATAATGATAAACTATGAAAGCATGGAGTAATTAAGAACTCCCTACCTATAATAGCTTAGAAGAAAACATGAAGAAAATAAACGATTTTAAAGACAGAATGCAATAAATCTCTTTCTAAAATATAACTTTTCGTTTATTATTTAGATATGAAACACACATGAATATTTATTAAAACCAGAAAAACTGTAAAACATAAGATATAAAATACTTATTTGTTTTTCGTTTGACACAGGTATCTTGTAAAAGTACTTTTCTTTATTACTTTGTCCAACTAGCCATACACAAGTTGTTCAACAACACTTCACATTCAAAAGTAAATTGTCTACAAAAATGTCTAAGAATCCACCCTCAATACTTTGAATCAGGAAGTATTTATACAAAATTTACATCAAAATATCTCCTAACTAAGAGAGATACATTCTAGGAACATGAAATATCTTTTGCATGAATATAGAGATAGATGGTCTCTAATGTAGAAACAAATTGTGAACTGATTGTTGCTATCCCTATTTTTGTTGGAGGAGCTGGAGGCAGGTCCTATGAATGTGCATCTTGTTGTCTTGCTTGTAATTCTGTGCTGGATGATTTATTTTAGCTTTTCACTGATACTCTTTCACCTGTGATTGATACTCTTTCACATGTGACTGATACTCTTTACTTGTTTTATCATCATTCATCTTTTTTACCAAAATGGACTACGGTAAATACTTCAATTTACTTCACTTTTTACCATGGTAAATCATAAGATCTCTGTCATGCTGGTTCACCAATCATCTCTCGGTATTCTTGTCCTTGTCAATTTTCTGTAGGTTTCATCTAATTCTGTATATTTTACAAAATTAGGTTGCACTGGGAATAGCTGCTTCACTTCATGTTCAATGTAAAAAAGGTTCTCCAAGCCATCATAGAGAACTTTCCCTGTGGGCAGTGCCTTGATTGCAGATGAACTGGCCTGACTATTAGCTTGTTGATGTAATTTGTTGACATAATCATCCTGAAACATAAGCTTATCATTTATGACTAAAGGACTTGGGAGTCCTTTACTTTGCAAGATGTAAAACTTCCCCATGAATTCATCTATGTCTTCCTGCATACTTTGAAATCTTCTTTCCAAACCTTGCATCAGATTTTTCTTGGTCAATACTTTCTTTATTTTGAGGATGGTAGTAGTCCTATCCTGTATTTCTAATTTTTCCAACTGTTGCCTGTTTCTACTATTCAAAAAATTGATTAACTGGATTGCTTCTTCAGGCTTTCTGCCTAGTTCTTCCCTGGTTTTCTCAATCTCTTGAAAAGCAACTTTAACTAAGTCAGTTTGTTCAAAAATGATTTTAATTGATGACCAAATATCATTGATGGAATCAATGATATTGGTCCATAGTATCTTTTTGATATCAGTCAAAGGCTTCTCAAATATAAGGTCCTTTTCCAATGTTTTAATCTATTGGGTCAAGCCTTTGTTTTTCCTCATCTCTTCTACAAAATTGAATTTTGATACATCATATTTTTGCTCTAAAGTAATGAATTTTTCTTTTACTTTTTGTACTTCAGTGACTTGGAGCTTCATTTCCTCCATGGACTTGATCAAATCTTCTGTGCTCTGATTTTATGTTCCTGCCTGTGATGTACCTGTACCTGTTGCTTCTATAGCTGTAGTTGTTGCCAAAGGGATGTTCGGTGCTAAAGCAGTTGCCAATGTAGAAGGGACTGTTGTAGAAACCACTGGCACTACAGTCTGAGGCTTTGTGGTCAACTCACTTTGCCTTGACTGTATTACTTTCTCCAATTCTTGCTCTGTCTCTTTTAGTTGCTCATTTGGCTTAAGGATTAGGTCCATAAGCTCTTCTTCATTTTTCTTCTCAATCACTTCAGTAGTCTAAGGGTGCATGAGTGGTGGCAATTTCAGCTGCTTTCTCAGTGCATCTATATTTTCATTCTTTTTCTTTATTAGGGTCTATGCAGCCTTGATATCCTTTGGGTTATGTCCTAATTCAATAATCAACTCCTCCAATGATTTGATCTCGTTGTCCTTTGCCTGTGAGGAGGCCTTTTCTATTTTCAATTGGGCAGTAGTGTTGCTCAGTGAATTTTGCAACCTATGTGCCATCATTGCCTTGCTAGTCAGTGTAGAACAAACCATCTCCCCTGTTTGTTTGTGCAATTCTATCTGATCTATGAGGTGGATGTCTTTAGCCATGACTTCAAAGTCAGTTTTGAGGTAATCTGCAAAGGACTTGGGTTGTAACACTGTGGGCTTTAGAAAGCTCATTTGCATTTTTTCTTCCTTGATGTCAAAAGATGACATCAATCTGGTTTGATTTGTATGGGCCATATTCAAGTATTGAGCATAGGCTTGGTCCTTCAACTGCTCATTCTTGGTCTTCATCTCCATGAATTTTCCTTTTACGTTTATGATCTTCTTAGATGAATATCTGAAAGATGAAACTTCTATACTTTGTTGTCTTTCAAGCTCTTGTCTTTGTGATCTGGAAGGTGTCCCCCCTACTGGGAATGTATGTAGGCTGTCTCCACCTTCCTTTCTCAAACTCCCTATTGTTTCCTCAAAGAATTCTTCCTTTGAATATGGATTTAGCCTGTGCCTGTTAGCACCAGGTTGGTCTGGAAGACCACTAGTAGGGGTAGCTACTTCCCTGTTTCTTTTTAAAATCTTTTCCTCATTCAGAGGAGTCTGCACAACTGGGGGATTTCCCATATTAACCTGAGCTGGATGAGGTTGTGGTGGAGCTTGTTCTTCAGAGATTTCAGGCTGCTCTAACATCTCTGGTTGTTTTGATATTTGTGGTTGTCTTGATGCTGGAGTAACTGTTGCTTGGTTTGGTTCCTGTGGTGGATTTTCTGGGGGAGCACTAGTTTCCTGTGTATGCCTTGGAGAAGTCTTTGCTAAAGAGGCACTAGGTTCTGATGTTGGCCTTTGAGAAGATTTAGCTGGCACCTGTACAAAAGAGTCTAGGTCAAGTCTCTTTTCCAAGTCTTTCATTACATTCTCAACTTCAACCTGATCACTATCCATTTCAACTAGAGTTCCTTCCTTCCATTCATCCATATTTGCATATTGTTCTATCTCAGGGACTCTGTGATGGATATAGGGTGACAATTTATGTTTCATTCTCCTATCACAAATGAAACCTTGTGGGTCATATCTCCAAGCAAAGATTTTCTTGAGTTTCATTGTTGTTTCTATGATTTCTTCTACTTTTTCCCCTGCTTCTCTATTGTTGCATACAAATGGGCCTAAGTGGTCTTTGATCCTTAATTGAGATTTCTTCTTTGCCTTGGTGAAATGAATTTGGTCAGAGTTTAACATTTGCCTGTAATATTCCAAGGCAAACAATCTCATAGGGACATACTTAGGTAGCTTGAAAGGAGGGAGCTCACAACCATAGATTCAGATCTCAGTGTGATTCTGGTACAAGTACCAGTCATCTATCTTGTACTGCTTTGATAATTGCAAAATTTTCTTGATCTCATCACTAATCCTAGGAGGAGGATTTTCAGTCAGCATGGTGGTCGCAGGGTGGACAAACTGGTCAATGAATTCATTGTATGAATAAGGAAAAGTATATGAGTAGTGGAAGATGGAAGTCTAGAAAATGACTGATCTGGGATTACCTCTGGTATCAAGCTTATTCATAGAGAATGGAAACTTTTCAGACTGATAGTATAGGAAAAGGTGATATATGAATGTAGAATACTTGAATACCTTTTCATTTTACAGTCTCATGAACTAGTCATGGATTTTCTCAGCATTGAAAGCAGCATAGTTGTACTTGAAAGGAGGAGGCTGTCTAGGGTTAAAAATGGACATGAAAACTAGGGTCAATTGATCAACAAACTCACTAGTATTGAAACCCATTATAGCAGCAATCATATTAACAATGGTTTTTCCTATCTCAGTGAAAAAACATGTTAGATAGGGAGGAGGATTTTTGGGTATGTGATCCTTGTCTATGAAAGTATGGCAAAGGCAATTGAGTTCAGATCTAGACATTCTGGTGGAATTTTCAAGCAATTCTCCAAGGGAAATGGGGGTGAGGTTTTGACCGGGCTAAAACTATGGCATTTCATTGATTGAGTCTACAGTGATTGTGAAGAGAACAATTTTACTGGGGGACATTATTGCTCTGAGGGTGGGATTATAATTGGCTTGACATTGATGGATAATGTTAGGGAAAATGTGCACAGAAGGGAGTATATACCTTGGGAGATTTGATTCCCAAATTCCTATGGTATCAGAGGCATTCATGTAATTGTCCCTACATTGACAAAATACTTTCAAGGAGTTATTATCAGTTTCAAGGTCTTTTATTTGAAAATTTTTATCTGCTACTGACAGATAATCCAAATCTCTATGAGGAGTAGTGATAGGAGGTACATTGAGGGCCATGGGGGTTTCCATTTCTGGTTCTTGTGGATTTCAGAGATGGAAATTTGGTTTTGAGTGGAGAACAGGGGGTCCTGGGAGTCTTCAATTTAAACTTCGTAACTGAATTACAATGAATTTTGGGGTTTTCAACGTAATTGCAGAAGAAATTAAGTATTTATAGGGTTTTTGGAAGGAAACTGGTAAATACGTGTTTTTGAGTGACTGACAATGGAGTGCAGGTTCACTCGGCACAAATGGTGAATTGGATCGGCGTCGAACTGCAAATTCCAGGGTGGCTGATGGTTGGAATACAAGCTAGTTGACTTCACATTCTGGTTGCATGCATGGGTTTATATAACAAGGGTGAAAATTGTTTTAACTTTGTTTTTTATGGAAATTCAGAGCTTTTTGGCGGGTTCGTGACATGGATTGGTGGCGTCAGCAGAGGGGCGATTGGGCATTTTTTCATTAGCGGAAGGCGGTAAGCGGGTTTCATCGCACCGCGTTTGGAGGGTAAGTGGTATTTGGCAGGGACTGCGCGATCCCATATGCCGCTTGACACGTAGTGTGGGTGCTGTTCACGAAACTTCTCACCATCACGCACTAAAAGTTGACCACAGAGGTCCGTGCGATATATGCGATGACCATCGGATTTGCGGGATCCGATCAGACAGTGGTTGGGGAGATGAAGTGACTGGCAGATATGGAGGGTGGGCCCGATATAAATTAAAAGAAATTAATCATATCGGGATTAATTTGATTGGCTATAGAGTTATTAATTAGTCCAAATGACGTAATTAATCCTCGTTAAATGGTGGTGGGGTCGGGTTCTTAATTAACTACAGATTAGTTAATTAATATCATTTATTTATTTGTTTTATGGTTATATTTAACCAAGGGGCAGGATATATAGTGATTTGGGGTTTTGTATAGTAATATAATACGGGTGTGGGTATTTTGTTTTATTTGGGAATTATATAATAAAACATTAGTGATTAATATGACCAAATGAATGAAAAGTGCTAAGTCCAATGTTTTCCAAAAATATTTCATCATATAACATGTTGACTTAGGCTAAAATGTATAAAAGTGGTTTTTATGGGGATTTATTTCAATTTGCCTAAGTAAAAAAGGATTTTACTTAGGAAAAGTTTTATCAAAGGAATGAGTGATCTTATGCGGGGGGGGGGGGGGTAATGTTGATGAAAGGGACTTAAGTACATTAGGCATTTCCAATTATTGGGCCAAGGGTCTGGTCCCTCCAAAAGTCAGAGAAATGCTCTGAGCCCCTTTAACTTTGGTAATTACCTTTAGCACTTAGGGAATTAGAAAAGATTTTAGGGGAATGAGTAGGGAAGTTAATTATTTTGACTTTGAATGTTGATGTGCCTTTCCATGTGGTACATGCCTTTGCCTAGTGATGAAAGTAAAAGATTTAAGCATTGAACTTAACATTCACCACACATTTATTCTGCAACCATCGTCTACTTACCCTTCCTACTTTACCCTAGAATTTTCACTTTTTTATTAGGGTGCACTTAGACTAGAAATCCTTATCAAACTTTCTTTTCTTTTACATAGTGATTCCTATCTAAGTCTACACTTATTACATCCAAGGGCTCAGATTAAACTGTTGAGCTCTTTTTTCACTCTACCTATCTACTTATCTGCCAAGATTACACTGTTTGGTCAGATCTTTATTCTTTATTTCTAAAACATGAAATTGAAAACATGAAATAACCAAGTTTAAAATATTTGGTTACCATGAATTGTGGCATAGGTAACAAATTGCACACAATCTTTATTATACATAAAAGTAAATAGTAGTGGCATTTAGATTTTCACACTTTCATGGTCTTTTCTTTTTGTTGGGGTTCATTTTATTTTTATTTTTTCGACCTTTTCCTTATTCTTTTTACCCTTTTATTCTTTTTCTAGGGTATACCCTCTTTACATTTTTTAATTTTTGATTTTTTGATTTTGCAAGTAAAGGTATGAACATATTTCAGAACAAGACCAAGTCAATCATGATATATGACACCTATTGGTATAGGGGCATAACAGTGGCTCCACTTGGGGATGGATTTTCCTGGTGGAAAGTCAAGAACAATAGATCAGTGGCCTCTGAATGACTTTGACTGTGCTCTGCAATCTTCTTTTTGCTTGCTACTTTATGTATATGTATGACAGTAATACTTCTGAAGCTTAAGGCCTTCTCTTCGAGATTCAACTTCACAAACTTACCATCCAATCAACACTGAACATTACAAAAGATATAATATGTACAGTTAGGAACATGGTAATATCAGTAACTAGGATCAAAGTAATGCTTCAACATACGACCATTGACTGGTCCTCCTTCAACTTCTGTACCATCTAACTCTTTGAGAAGATATGCATTGTTTCCTCTAAAAGCATAGATGATGTATGGTCCTTTCCACAGGAAGTAAAACTTCCCATGTTTCCCATTGTCCTCTCTTCTTGAATCCCATCTTAATACTTTATCCCCAAGGTAGAAGTCTTCTACCTTGGTTCTTCTATCAAATATCTTCTTAAGTTTCTCCTACAATACTTGGGATCTCTGGTACACCTCCTCCCTGGTTTGCCACAAATTCATGGTCTAGTTTATCCTTCTTTGTATATCATTAGGTTCCACTTGAGCTTCTTAGAGTATTTTCATGACAGGAACCCCTAATGATGAAGGAAAAACAACCTCAATACCATATACTAACTCAAAGGGACTAGTTCCAATGGATTTTTTGGTTGTAAGCCTGTCTGCCCACAAAGCATTGATCAATTTTTTGTTCCAAGTTTTCTTATTTTCTTCCAATAGTTTTTTGATAATATTAATTAGACTCTTGTTGGAAGATTCTGCAAGTCCATTCCCTTGAGGGTAGTAGGTTGTGGAATGACCCAGTGTGATGTAATATGTGTTACAGAAACTAATCATTTTCTTTGATTTAAAGCCTGCAACATTATCAGTAATGATTTTAGTGGGATAGCCAAATCTGGACAAAATATTGGTCTCTGGGAAACCTATCATAATAGTGTCATTGGCTTGTCTGGAGGGAATGGCTTCTATCCATTTAGTAAAATAGTCAGTTGCAATGAGTATCCATTTGTGTTGGCCAGAAGAGGGTGGATGAATTTCTCCAATGAAGTCGAGACCCCATTGTTGAAAAGGCTTCTCGGTGGAAATATGTTTCAAGGGTAAAGGTAACAATTTTATTTTGCCTTCAAATATTTGGCATTTATGGCAAGAAGTTACAAATTTCTTCACATCTACAAACAAGGCTGGCCAATAGAATCCAGCCTTTAGCATTTTGTCAGCAGTTGAATTTCAATAGAGATGTCCACCACAATCCCCTAAATGAAATTCTTGGAGAGCCTTGTTAGCTTCATCTTTTATAAATGATTTAACAAAATTCCTTCATGATTTTTCCAAAAAGGAGTATTATATAAGATACAAAACTTTGAAGCTTTCATTTTCAAAAATCTGTTCTTGGTTCTGGATAATCTTAGAGGACCCTGTAGGTTTTGTAAAACATAAATTGTATCAGCATACCAAGGTGAATTTGAAAAGCCCTGGTTGATTTGTGGAGTCACCATCTCCTACTCGTTATCCAGGTCTGCAATGAGGTTTATGTCTAGGGCTTAACAATTGGTTTCTGCCATGAGTTTGGCCAATCCCTAACCTTTTATAAGCTTGGTTGGTTTTATCTCTATATCATACTCTAAGATAGTAGCTATCCATTTTCCTCTTTTACCATCAACTCCATCTTGAGTTAGGATGTCTTTGACTACTGCATTAGGAACATAAGCTATTACATGAGAGTATAATATATAGACTCTAAAATCTTTAATATCTTTTACCAGTGAAAAGGCTTGTTTTTCCATTATTTTATATTTTAATGATGCATCTTTGAGTGCTTTACTAAAAAATGTTATAGTTTTTTCACATCCCTGATCATCCTTTTGTAGTAAAACTACAACTATGGTGTGTTCTGATGCAAAAGAAAAAATGATGAAGTCTTTATCAAACTATGGACTCATGAGGACTGGTGTTCTAGTTAAGTCCATTTTGATTTCTTCAAATGATCGCTTTGCCTCTACTGTCCATTTGATACTTGAATCCCTTTTTAGCATGTTATTTAATGATCTAATGAGTTCAACTAAGTTAGAAATAAATCTCCTTAAAAAATTTGTCTTCCCTAGGAAAGCCTGAAACTCTTTAATACTTCTTGGATGGGGTATCTATAAAATAGCTTCAATCCTAGAAGGGTCAATTCGAATGCCATCCTTGGAAATGATGTGACCTAAAAGTTTACCTTCTTCTAGACCAAACAGGGACTTCTTTGGATTCAAAGAAATGCCATACTTTCTGCATTTTAAAAAGACTTGCCTGAGATGCTTCAAGTGCTGTTGATCTGATTTAGAAAAAACAGTTAGATCATTAAGGTATATAACAAGAAAATCATGAATCTCTTTGGCAAAGGCAATGTCCATTGCTCTTTGGAAAGTTGCTCCTGCATTTTTTAGTCCAAATGGCATTTTGATGTACATGAAAGTACCCCATGGTGTTGTAAAAGCAGTTTTCTCTTGGTCATTAGGATGAACCAAGATTTGGTTATATCCTAAAAATCCATCTAAAAGTGAAATTCTAGAAGACCCCACTACCCTTTGCAAAATATGACCCATTTTGGGTAAAGGATAGTTATCTTTAAGAGAGACCTTATTGACATTTCTCAAGTCTACACATAACCTTGTTTCCTCTGTTTTCTCCCTAGTAGGTACCAAGTTAGACACCCACTCTGAAAATATAATAGGGGCAATAATCCCTGCTTCATACATGCATTTAATTTCTTTCTTAATTGACAATAATAGCACAGGGTTAATTCTTCTGAGTTTTTGTTTAAATGGCTTTTGATCTTCTTTTAAAGGTATGGTATGTTGAATGATAGAGGTGTCATATGACTTCTAATCTTCATAACTCCATGCAAAAATATCCTGGAATTCTCTCATAAGTTCAACATATTTTAGTTTCTGATCAGGAGGCAAAGATTTTGACAATTTAATCAATTTAGGATCATCTTGTGTTCCTAGATTATAATCCTCAATATCTGCCTTTAATGGCTCCATTTTAGGTTTCTTGGGAATGTCATTAGAGTCAAACAAATCTTCCAAAGGAGTTAATCCCTTGGGTATATGATTGTCCTTTAGGTTTATAACCTCTGTTTCTTCTTCAATTATTTCATCTAGGTCCATTTGTTTCAGGTCTTGAATTTCTTTTTGTGTGAATTTTGTAGGATGAAGCATATTTATTGAATTCTCTTCCGAAATGTTAATTTCTACCTCATCAGTATTATCAAAACTAGTAACTGTATCAACATCTATGTTAATGTTAGAAAATTCTTCATCTAAAGTTAAAAAATTATTGATCTGCTTATCACTATCAAAAACCTATCAGTTCTTAAGATTGTTAGGGATGGTCGGTCTGTGCCTAATCTCAGCAGTATACTGATGGTTAGGTTGGAAGGGTAATTTGCAGGTGCTGGCAAACATGGCTAGGTTGTGGGCTTGCATGTTGTGTTTTCTAGGGATAGTTGCAAGCTAGGTTTCCAAAAAAGTGTTGAGAATTTATATTACTGTTCCTCTATAATATCCTAGTCTAGGATCTCTGGTTAAGTAAGTTCCTTTAATCTGTTTAATTATTAGTTCTGAATCTCCTATGACAGACACCCTGATAGCTCCTAATCTTTTAACAAGTTTAAGACCTAACAAGAGAGCCTCATATTCTACCATATTATTGGTGCATCTAAAATTTAATCTGTAGGCATGGCCTTCAACATGATCATTTTCTAAATTGCACACCCAAACTTCTGCTCCTGCTCCTCGTTTATTTATGGAGCCATCAAATTCTAAATGCAAAAGGATTTCATGCTCATAATTTGTGTCTGGGATAGTAGGAACTTGTTTAACCATGACATCTGGCTCTTCATTGTCATCTGACTTTTCTTTGTTATCTGATATTTCCTAAATATAAACAGTTGATTTTTCTTTTTTAATTTCTTTTTGTTCTGCCGCTAAAACTTTAAGATTATCAATTTCTGGATCTATTTCAGCATTATAGAGAATAAACGAATCCATGTCAGAGTGTATTGAGTAGATGGGGAAATTTTGAGGTCTTTCCTGTCTACTTACTACATATTTCATCAATGTTTCTCTGTATAGTTTCTTGGGTTGTCCAAAAACCGATATAGTGGCATACGACATATCCAATTGAAGAGATCCCTGAAGCTTAGCACCCTACGATCTGGACAATAGCATGCCATATTTGGGTGGTATATTTGCTACCACTATGTCCATTAAAATTGTTTTTGCAGGGTATTGAAACAATGAAACACACAAGTCTTTTATCAATCCTAAACATCTCACCTGACTGGAGTCAAAAGAAAACAAATCTTTGTATGGCCTAGTGATGTCTAGGTCTAGCTTTTCCATGATAGACTTGGGCATGAGATTATAAGAAGCACCAGAGTCAAACATGGCATTGTGAAGAATATTATCATGTATGTTGAGGCTAACATAGAAGGGAGGAATTCCTCCTTCTAATTGTTTACCATTCACTTCTAGGCCAAAGATTAATTCAGGCTAATCATCAAAAAGATTAACTAAGTCTTTAGTTCCAGTAATTTTCAGTGATCTATTGATTTGAGTACGGTAGGCATCATGTTTAGCTAATTCAGATAATGGGACAGAAATTTTTAGCTTGCCTACTTTTGTTTCCAAATTAAAGGGTTTTTCTATTTGGGCTTTTTGATTTCAAGCAGCAGTATTTTCTTTGTTTTATGTGTTTTCTATGTCTTTTTCCTTTTCAGGATTAGAATCATGATTTGCTGATTCTCCTAGATCAACCTTTGGAGGCTCTTCCACAGTTTCCTTGGAAGGAATGGAAGTGGAAGGTTGTTTATTGTTTGGTTGATTATCAGAGATATCTCCAATTATGAGGTTAGAGGGGTTAGTGTTTGATCTAGAAAGAATTTGCAAAGGTTTAGTTACTGTCTTACACTTTTTAGCCTGATTTGGAACCGTTTTCTTATTTGTTTCAGGGACATCAATTCTTCTACTTCTTAGATTGTATTGCTTGTGCACCTCAAATATGGCTGAGTCATATCCCTGTCTGAAGTCAAACGATTCTTGTGATTGAGTTTGGAACTGTTTAAGTATGTGGGCCTCTTGATCATCTTGGGATAGGTACACTTCTACTTCATCATCAATCCCCATCAAGTTAATTTGAGTATCTTCTTTTGGGCCTTCAGAGTGAGAAGCTTCTGCATAGTTCTCCTGGAAAGGGGGTCGAATGTTTTGGTCAAGACCATTCTTTCCAGTGTTCTGGTTTTGATTTTTTTGAAATTAGGATTTCTCCCTGCATTAGTTTGCTGACTATCCCATGGAGATTTTCTTTCAATTGTCTCCACTCTGTCTCCTAGTCTATCCATTCCTTTAATTATGGCATCTAGCTTTTGTTCAAAGGGTGAGCTTTCTTCTTTCAATGGTATCCTCCTTTCACTCATGGCCTTGGCTCTTTTAGATAGCGGGTTGGCTTCAACGTTGATTGCTATGCTTTGCATATCTTCCAAAGTAGGGTAGTTTCTTTCTCTCAGTTGGAGGGCCATATTAGAATCAAATCCATCTGGGAATTTGATTAAGGCTAAACCAGGTGGGGGCATAAGATATAATGGAATGGCATTATACACACTTTTAAATCTAGTGCAGTAGTCCTAGACAGTTTCATGGGGTCCTCTTTTTAATCTTTCGTTTCAAATAAAATCTGAAGGGTGTCTTTCCATTTCTCCCATCTATTTAGGAATGGCTGATATAGAGTTCTCAAGCTATCTATACTATTGGGTGTTATGGATCTGAACTAGGTTCTAACATCTCCAGTAAGGCTTTGTACAAAAATCCTCATTTGAACATCAAGAGTGTCTACTTCATATATTTCGAAATAATCAATCATTTTCCTAGTATGTTGCTGGGCTGTATAGGTTCTAGTGCCATCAAAGGATGTGATTTTACTTTGATAGTTAGCAGGCATGGCACCTGGGGTAGCAAGCAACATAAGGGGAGCATATCTATTGGCCATGATTCTTGGTTGAGTAGTAGTGTGAATGGGAGTATGGGTAGCAGGAGGTGTTTGTGTTGAGGAGGCGGAACTAGAAGTAGTAGTAGGATGTTGGGTGGTAGTTGGTTGGGGGGAAGTGAAGGGATGAAAGGAGGAGTGGAATGAACTTGAGATGAATGAGGGAATAATGATGAACTAGCAGAAGGTGAAGTGGTTTCAGAAAATTCAGGTATGCTTTCAATGGTAAGGGATGACTGAGAAGAATTCTGCAAATATCGGTCAATCGATAAATTGGTTGCTTGGATTTCAAGCTCTCTTTCGAATACTGGATCTAGGATTGTGTCTAATAATTCACTATCAGATAAGGTCCTGAAGACAGAGAGTTCGAACTATTCATCAAAAGGAATATCTTCTAAGAAACGAATCTTAATAGGGCAAGAATGTGATGTGAATGGAGGTCTAGGACTTAATGAACTTTCTTGCCTTCTAAGAATTCTTGGGATCAGATAGGGGTTCTCAAACACTTGGAGTGGATTAGGGTTAGGATTAGCCCTAGTGTACCAAGTCCTTTCTGAAGCCAGATTTTAGGTTTTTTTTGTTTTGTTTTTTTAATAGATATCACAACAACTATGACTTCTTTAAGATGATTTTAGATTTAAAGTTTAAGTTTCTTAAAGATTTGTTTTGATCGAGGAATTTTTCTTCCCCAGTATGGTCGCCACTATGTTATCACTCAAATTTTCCTTGAAGTTGTTAGAAGAAGGAAAGGGGTCTGAGGTAACCACAAACCAACTTTTAAGTATAGAATCTAGCCAATATGTACTCATAGAGGACTCTCTCTTTATGATTTAGCTTTGTTTTATGGGATATTATGCTAGTTACAAAAGCTTAGGGGGTTTTGATTTTGCTTGGTGGTGGGATTCAGGAGCAGATGGATAGAACAAGGTATTTTAGGTCCTATGGAGTTAACGGAATGCTAGCTTAACTGGATCAGGTTGATCTAACGAAGGAAAGCTTCATAGGGCAAGATAGCTAAAAAAAAGACAAATGACAGCTTGAAATGTGTGAAATGGTCTTGAACAGGGAGGGAGGGAAACTAAGAGTCCTTCAACAATGTCCAAGATGATGAAAAAGGGGTGTTCATTAACAAAAAGCAATTAAGTATTCTTTGTTAAATGATCGTAGTGATAAACTATGAAAGCAAGGAGCAATTAAGAATTCCCTACCTATAATAGCTTAGAAGAAAACATCAAGAAAATAAATGATTTTAAAGACAAAATGCAATAAATCTCTTTATAACTTTTCGTTTATTATTCAGATATGAAACACATATGAATATTTATGAAAACTAGAAAAACTATAAAACATAAGATATAAAATACTTATTTGTTTTTTGTTTGACGCAGGTATCCTGTAAAAGTCCTTTGCTTTATTACTTTGTCCAACCAGCCATACACAAGTTGTTCAACATCACTTCAATTCCAAAAGTAAATTGTCTACAGAAATGTTTAAGAATCCAACCTCAATACTTTGAATGAGGAAGTATTTATACAAAATTTACATCAAAATATCTTCTAACTAAGAGAGATACATTCTAGGAACATGAAATATATTTTGCAGGAATATAGGTCTCGAATGTAGAAACAGAATGTGAACTGATTGTTGCAGTCCCTGTTTTTGTTGAAGGAGCTGGAGGCAGGTCCTGTGAATGTGCATCTTGCTATCTTGCTCGTAATTCTGTGCTAGATGATTGATTTTAGCTTTTCACTGATTCTCTTTCACCTGTGACTGATACTCTTTACATATTTTACCATCATTCATCCTTTTCTACCGTCATTCATCCTTTTTTACCAAAATGGACTATGGTAAATACTTCAATTTACTTCACTTTTTACCATGGTAAATCATAAAATTCCTGTCATGCTGGTCCACCAATCATCTCTTAGTATTCTTGTCCTTGTCAATTTTCTGTGGGTTTCATCTACTTCTGTGTATTTTATAAAATTAGATTTCACTGGGAATAGGTGCTTCACTTCATGTTCAATGTAAAAAAGGTTCTCCAACCCATTATAGAGAACTTTCCCTATGGGCAGTGCCTTGACTATAGATGAACTGGCCTGACTGTTAGCTTGATGACGTAATTTTTTGACATAATCATCCTGAAACATAAACTTATCATTGATGACTAAAGGACTTGGGAGTCCTTTACTTTGCAAGATGTCAAAATTCCCCATGAATTCATCTATGTCTTCCTGCATACTTTGAAATCTTCTTTCCAAACCTTGCATCAGATTTTTTTTGGTCAATACTTTCTTTATTTTGAGGATGGTAGCAGTCCTATCCTGTATTTCTATTTTTTCCAACTGTTGATTGTTTCTACTATTCAGAAAATTGATTAACTAGATTGCTTCTTCAGGCTTTCTGCATAGTTCTTCCCTAGTTTTCTCAATCTCTTGAAAAGCAACTTTCACTAAGTCAATTTGTTCAAAAATGATTTGAATTGATGACCAAATATCATTGATGGAATCAATGATATTGATCCATAGTATCTTTTTGATATCAGTAAAAGGATTTTCAAATGTAAGGTCCTTTTCTAGTGTTTTAATCTGTTGGGTCAAGCCTTTGTTTTTTCTCATCTCTTCTGCAAAATTTAATTTTGATACATCATATTTTTGCTCTAAGGTAATGAATTTCTCTTTTACTTTTTTCATTTCAGTGACTTGGAGCTTCATTTCCTCCATGGACTTGATCAACTCTTCTGTGCTCTGATTTGATGTTCCTGCCTGTGATGTACCTGTACCCGTTGCTTCTAAAGCTGTAGTTGTTGCCAAAGGGATATTCGGTGCTAAAGCAGTTGCCAATGTAGAAGGACCGCTATAGAAACCATTGGCACTACAGTCTGAGGCTCTGTGGTCATCTCACTTTGCCTTGACTGTATTTCTTTCTCCAATTCTTGCTCTATCTCTTTTAGTTGCTCATTTAGCTTAAGGATCAGGTCCATAAGCTCTTCTTCATTTTTCTTCTCAATCACTTCAGTAGTCTGAGGGTGCATGAGTGGTGGCAATTTCAGCTCTCAGTGCAGTTGTATCTTCATTCTTTTTCTTTATTAGGCTCTCTGCAGTCTTGATATCCTTTGGGTTATGGCCCAACTCAATAATAAACTCCTCCAATGATTTGATCCTGTTGTCCTTTGCCTATGAGGAGGCCTTTTCTGGTTGCAATTGGGTAGTAGTGTTGCTCAGTGAATTTTGCAACCTATGTGCTATCATTGCCTTGCTAGTCAGTGTAGAATAAACCATCTCCCCTATTTGTTTGTGTAGTTCTATCTGTTCTATGGGGTGGATGTCTTTAGCCATGACTTCAAAATCAGTTTTGAGGTAATCTACAAAGGACTTGGGCTGTAACATTGTGGGCTTTAGAAAGCTCATTTGCATTTTTCCTTCCTTGATGTCAAAAGCTGACATCAATCTAGTTTGATTTGAAGGAGCCATCTTCAAGCGTTGAGCACAGGCTTGGGCCTTCAGCTGCTTATTCTTGGTCTTTATCTCTTGAATTTTCCATTTATGTCTATGATATTCTCAGATGAAGATCTGAAAGATGAAACTTCTACACTCTGTTGTCTTTCAAGCTCTTGTCTTTGTGAGCTGGAAGGTGTCCCACTTGTTGGGAATGTATGTAGACTATATCCACCTTCCTTTCTCAAACTCCCTGTTGTTTCTCAAAGAATTCTTCCTCTGAATATGGATTTACCCTATGCCTCTTAGCACCAGGATGGTCTGGAAGACCATTGGCTAGGGTAGCTACTTCCCTGTCTCTTTTCAAGTTCTTTTCCTCATTCAAAGGAGTTTGTACAACTGGGGGATTTCCCATATTAACCTGAGCTGGATGAGGTTGTGGTGGAGCTTGTTCTTCAAAGATTTTAGGCTGCTCTGACATCTCTGGTTGTTCTGATATTTGTGGTTGTCCTGATGCTGGAGTACGTATTCCCTGGCTTTCCTCCTGTGGTGGTTTTGCTGGGGAAGCACTAGTTTCCTGTGTATGCCTTTGAGAAGTCTCTGCTATAGAGGCACTAGGTTCTGAAGTTGGCCTTTAAGAAATCTCTATTGTAGAGGCACTAGGTTCTAATGTTGGCCTTTAAGAAGATTCAGCCGGCACCTGTGCAAAAGAGTCTAGGTCAAGTCTCTTTTCCAAGTCTTTCATTACATTCTCAACTTCAACCTGATCACTATCCATTTCAACTAGAGTTCCTTCCTTCTATTCATCCATATTTGCATACTGCTCTATCTCAGGGACTCTGTGATGGATATAGGGTGACATATATGTTTCATTCTCCAATCACAAATGAAACCTTGTGGGTCATATCTCCAAGCAAATATTTTCTTGAGTTTCATTGTTGTTTCTATGATTTCTTTTGCTTTTTTCCCTGCTTCTCTATTGTTGCATACAAATGGGCCTAAGTGGTCTTTGATCCTTAATTGGGCTTTCTTCTTTGCCTTGGTGAAATGAATTTGGTCAGAGTTTAACATTTACCTGTAATATTCCAAGGCAAACAATGTCATAGGGACATACTTAGGCAACTTGAAAGGAGGGAGCTCACAACCATAGATTCGGATCTCAGTGTGATCCTAGTACAGGTACCAGTCACCTATCTTGTACTGCTTTGATAATTGCAAAATTTTCTTGATCTCATCACTAATCATAGGAGGAGGATTTGCAGTCAGCATGGTGGTCACAGGGTGGACAAACTAGTCAATGAATTCATTGTATGAATAAGGACAAGTATATGAGTAGTGGAAGATGGAAGTCCAGAAAATCATTGATCTAGGATTACCTCTAGTATCAAGCTTATTCACAGAGAATGGGAATGTTTTAGACTGATAGTAAAGGAAAAGGTGATATATGAATGTAGAATACTTGAATACCTTTTCATTTTCCAATCTCATGAACTAGTCATGGATTTGCTCAGTAATGAAAGCAACATAGTTGTACTTGACAGCAGGAGACTGACCAGGGACAAAAATGGACATCAAAACTAGGGTCAATTCATCAACAAACTCACTGGTATTGAAACCCATTACAATAGCAATCATATTAACAATGTTTTTGCCTATCTCAATGAAAAAACATGTTAGATAGGGAGGAGGATTTTTGGGTATGTGATCCTTGTCTATGAAAGTATGGAAAAGGTGGTTGAGTTCAGAACTAGACATTTTGGTGGACTTTTCAAGTAATTCTCCAACGGAAATGGGGGTGAGGTTTGACCGGTATGAAACTGTAGCATTTCATTGATTGAGTCTACAGTGATTGTGAAGAGAACAGTTTGACTGGGGATATTATTTCTCTGAGGGTGGAATTATAATTGGCTTGATATTGATGGATAATGTTAGGGAAAATCTGCATAGAAGGGAGTATATACCTTGGGAGATTTGATTCCCAAAGTCCTATGGTATCAGAGCCATTCATGTAATTGTCCCTCAATTGACAAAATACTTTCAAGGAGTTGTTATCAGTTTCAAGGTATTTTATTGGAAAATCTTTATCTGCTAAGGGAAAATAATCCAAATCTCTATGAGTAGTGATAGGAGGTACATTGAGGGCCACGGGAGTTTCCATTTCTGGTTCTTATGGATTTCAGAGATGGAAATGGGGTTTTGAGTAGAGTTGGTGAAACAGGGGGTCCTAGGAGTCTTCAATTTAAATTTCGCAACTAAATTACAATGAATTTTTGGGTTTTCAACGTAATTGCAGACGAAATTAAGTAATTATAGGGTTTCTAGAAGGAAACTGGTAAATACCTGTTTTTGAGTGACTAGCAATGGAGTGCAGGTTCACTGGGCACGAATGGTGGACTGGAGTGGTGTCGGACTGCAAATTCCAGGGTGGCTGACAGTTGGAATACAAGTTGGTTGACTTCACATTCTGGTTGCATGCATGGGTTTATAGAATAAGGGCGAAAACTGTTTTAACTTTGTTTTCTATGCAAAGTCAGAGATTTTTGGCGGGTTCGTGACATGGACAGGTGGCATTAGCGAAGGGGTGATTTGATAGTTTGTCATTAGCGAAAGGTGGTAAGTGGGTTTCATCGCACCGTGTTTGGAGGGTAAGTGGTATTTGGGAGGGACTGCGCGATCCCATATGCCGCTTGACACATAGTGTGGGTGCTTTTCACGAAACTGCTCACCATTGTGCTAAAATTCGACCACAGAGGCCCGTACAATATACGCGACGACCTTCAGATCTGTGGGATCCGATTGAATGGTGGTCGGGGAGATGAAGTGACTGGCGGATACAGAGGGTGGGCCCGATATAAATTAAAAGAAATTAATCATATCGGGGTTAATTTGATTGGTTATAAAGTTATTAATTAGTCCAAATGACGTAATTAATCCTTGTTAAATGGTGGTGGGGTCGAGTTCTTAATTAACTACAGATTAGTTAATTAATCCCATTTATTTATTTGTTTTATGGTCATATTTAACCAAGGGGCAAGATATATAGTGATTTGGGGTTTTGTATAGTAATATAATACAGGTGTGGGTATTTTGTTTTATTTTGGAATTATATAATAAAACATTAAGGGTTAAAATGACCAAACGAATGAAAATTGCTAAGTCCAATGTTTTATGAAAATATTTCATCATATAACATATTGACTTAGGGTAAAATGTATAAAAGGGGTTTTTATGGGGATTTATTTCAATTTCCCTAAGTAAAAAAGGATTTTACTTAGGAAAAGTTTTATCAAAGGAATGAGTGATCTTATTGGGGGGGGGGGGTAATGTTGATGAAAGGGACTTAAGTACTTTAGGCATTTGTAATTATTGGGCCGAGGGTCTAGTCCCTCCAAAAGTCAGAGAAATGCTCTGAGCCCCTCTAACTTTGGCACTTAGGGAATTAGTAAAGATTTTATGGGAATGAGTAGGGAAGTTAATTAATTTGACATTGAATGTTGATGTGCCTTTCTATGTGATACATGCCTTTGCCTAGTAATGAAAGTAAAAGATTTAAGCATTGAACTTAACATTCACCACACATTTATTCTACAACCATCGTCTACTTACCCTTCCTACTTTACCCTAGCATTTTCACTTTTTTATTAGGGTGCATTTAGACTGGCGAACCCTTATCAAACTTGCTTTTCTTTTACATAGTAATGCCTATCTAACTCTACACTTATTACATTCAAGGGCTCAGATTAAACTGTTGAGCTCCTTTTTCACTCTACCTATCTACTTATCTGCCAAGATTACACTGTTTGGTTAGATATTTATTCTCTATTTTTAAAACATGAAATTGAAAACATGAAATAACCAAGTTTAAACTATTTGGTTACCATGGATTGTGGCATAGGTAACAAATTGCACACAAGCTTTATTATACATAAAAGTAAATAGTAGCGGCATTTAGATTTACACACTTTCATGGTATTTTATTTTTGCTGGGGTTCATTTTCTTTTCATTTTTTCAACCTTTTCTTTATTCTTTTTACCCCTTTATTCTTTTTCTAGGGTATACCCTCTTTACATTTTTTAATTTTTGATTTTTTTATTTTTTACAAATGTGGAAAACCTTTGCAACAAGTAAATGTATGAACATATTTCAGAACAAGACCAAGTCAATCATGATATATGACACCTATTGGTATAGGGGCATAACACATAAAATTCCGTACTTTTATTTCATACAATGAGTAAGCTTAAATAGCAAAAAACAATTAAATCTAATGTGCAGAGCATTGAGGGCATTTAAACAGATCCCTTCAACAACGCTTAAAGGAAAACAAATTTTTTGTGGAAATTTCTGAATGTGATTTGTTGTCTTCATCAGCTTTGTTTGTTCCATCAGATTATCTGGATGCTTGTTTATCTATTTGAACTGAACTACTACTTGTCAGCACAACTGTCCTCTTCTGTCATGAACCTGAACAAGAAAAACAGGAATCGATAAGCTGGAAATAAATGAAACTAATAAGCGAGTTTTATTTGAAACAAATCACTTTACAGGAAATCAAGAAAAATGTAGAGTTGCAATAAATTCTGAATACAACCATCATGGAGAGGAATGTGGAGTGATGTTTGTGATAAGACAAGTCAGACTTTACTGTTTTAATGTAAATCACAATCGCTTTTAGACCGGGGATAGAACTCAGAATAATCGCAATCGTTTTAAAGCCTGGAGTATTCTTAAACAAAATAAAAAAGGGGCTTTCTTAAACATATCGCAATTGGCACTCGAAAAGGTGGATGTGATGTTATAAACCGTGTATTTTTAAAAATTGTGATTTCAAAGTGTGGGATGAAATCATGGTGACGTGGCAGATGACGTGGAGGATCCATGTGGCAGATGACGTGGAGGAATGATGTGTTATTGTAGATCGCAAAATAGTAGGAGGCTTAGTGGTTTTTTTGGAGGGGTTTCGAAGTGGTAAGTGGTTTGCAAAGGGGGGAGTCTGAAAGAATGGAGGAGTTACACATAGAGATAGGGCTTAGAAGGGAAAACCACTTTTTGCGCCTGCACCCCCCCCCCCCCCTGTGAGAAGCTTAAAATTGAGCGCAGGGGGGTCCAAAACCATTATTTGTTGTTAATCTGAGCGAATTGATCTGGGCCGTTCATTTTAGTAGATAAGTCTGGCTTTACTTATATTTCAATCGACGTTTAGAGTGGAGGTACACATGAAATATGTTTTAAGTCCCGAAAGACTTGTGATTTACGATCTGCGGGAAGACATGGAGGATGATGTCATAGGTGACGTGGCAGATGACATGGTAGAATGGGGCTTATCGCAAAATCGTAATCGACATAACGCAAGAGGAAGGTAGCAATGATACTTTGGTATTTGCGATAGCCACGAATGCAGGGGGATTTATGAACTGGAGTGAATAATCCGGGCGGGTCCGACTATATTTCATATTGCAATCAGGAAAGGGGAGAGTGCTTGGCCTTTGGATTTTTGAGATAGCCTACGGATGTGGGATTTTATGGATTGGCATGTATGATCTCGTTGGGTCAAGGCTTAATCGCAATCGCAAATTGGCGCAGGTAATGGGGTATGACCCTTTGGTAACTACGATAGCCGCAAACATGGGAATTTTATGAATTGCAGTGTATAATCCCATTAGGTTTGGCTATCATAATCGACGTTTGGAGCGGGATATGGACTTAAGTTTTTTTTTTAGAATTTGCAATAGTTGTGGACGCGATGAAATTATTTCTTATGATTAATTTTTCCGTCGGGTCCGGTTGACGAATATCACAATAAGTGTTAGCAAGGAAGTCTTTGTCTTCGGAATTTTTTTTATTATGGGTCGTGCGATACGGGGTATGGCGGAGAGTCAGAGTTTAGAAAGAATTTGATCTTTGGGAATTAAAAACTCCGACTATTTTGTTTTTTATTTAAATAACCCATATTGTTTAAATACATGAGGTTTGATTGTTAGAGATTTCAGAAAAATCACATAGAGAATCATTTGTCGACGCGTTTCGAACCAACTAATGTGGTTCATTGTCAGGACAAGTTGAGAAACAAATCTGAGCGATCCGTTAAATAGAGTATGCAGGTCCTTCAACGGCTATATAAACGGCTATATGAATAAGCAACAGTTAAAAAGTCTTTTAACGATTAAAATATATAAAAGTAAATATATATATATAAATATATATTTATTATTTTTATTATTTTAGTTATTATTATTATTATTTTTTAATTAATTAATTATTTAATTACAGTAATATTATTGTATTATATTAACCTCAAGTTAATATTACTATATTAATTTTAAATTAACATTTTTGAATATTATTATCAATAATAGATTAGGGTAATTTATTTTTTTATTTTTATATTCTATTATTATTATTATTATTAATTCTCATTTATTTATTTTTTATTTTTTTTATTTAATTATTTATTTTATTATTATTATTATTATTATTTATTTATTTATTTATATTATTATTATTATTATTATTTTATATTTTTATTTATTTATTTACTTCTTCTTCTTCTTTTTCTTTTTTTTTAAATTTTTATTTATTTATTTTTATTTTATTATTATTATTATTATTATTTATTTATTTATTTTTTTAATATATGAGTGAAATGAATAAAATTGCAATTAGTTAATTATTAATAATCTAGGTCTAGGGTGAATAATTAAAAGGGTGAAATTACTATTACTAAACCAATGATATCAAGAGAAAACAATGACCAGCTAAACCAACAGAGAGGGGTCAGGCGAAGAAGAGGCTAAGGTAAAAGGGCTGGGATCCAACACCTACTAATCTTCCAGCCGTCATCCCTATTGAGATTCAAAGGTCTTTTCTCGATCTCAAGGGCTTCCCTCAATTTTCGATGGTGAAATTGTGCCACTCTTGCGATAACTTGAGCCTCTTCGATACAGACTTGATGTTTAGTTTTCTCAGCATGCTCAGCCAGGGCTGAGGACTTGGCCCTACCATGCCTCAAGTCTGCTGCATGCTCACTGATCCTTTGATTAATTGAGC
Source organism: Pinus tabuliformis (assembly GCA_031772625.1). Taxonomy (NCBI): domain Eukaryota; kingdom Viridiplantae; phylum Streptophyta; class Pinopsida; order Pinales; family Pinaceae; genus Pinus; species Pinus tabuliformis. The sequence continues at coordinate 1,483,279,667 of CM062819.1, read as the reverse complement.
GACCAGTTTCACCAATGTATGGGGCCCCGCAGGAACAGGGAATGACATAGACCCCTTTCATGTCTTTAGGGTCAACAGGATCTTTAACAGATCTCAGCGAGCTACGGATGGTGTTAAGAGGTCTAAAGGTCGAGGGGATATTATGCCTCTTAAGAATCCTGGCGATCTTATCAGTGGTCCCTACATGAGGTTTTTTAAAGCCTAAGTATAGTCTTGATCTTGAGGGCTATTTGAAATTTGTTTTTTTGGATAATCAAGGTTTAATACTTGGGTTTTAATTAAAAAGCCTAAGTATTAAACTTTGATTATAGTAATTTATTAACATTTTTTTTTTCTATTTTTAATTTTTTTTTTTTTTAAAGAGATAAAAAATCAAAGGCTTTCTAAAACTGAAGGGTCCCCATTTTAATATAATAAATTTCATAGGTAATTTATAATATATTGTAATGGGGTTTTTTGAACAGTACAACAATTGGCGATTCACTGGAAGAACCAGTTATATATAATAATAACAAAATTTTCCAAAAATTCAGTAAAAATAATTTAAGAAGTGAAAACTAATTTTCGAAATATCTAGATAAATAAAATTACTCTGACTATAAAACTCATTAAATTTCAGTTTCTTTTAAAAACCTTTTGTGAATGAAAAACTCCTATTTAATTGTATCAATCATTAATCAATTGTGAAAATAAAGTAGGGGGCCTTTTACAACTTAGCTTATAATGTACTTGTTCATCATAGGTAGAGCCACTACTTCCAACAAGCATTCATAGCCTCGATAGGGTTACCTTTTAACCAACAAAAATCCAGTATCCCATCCATTTAATAGTGTAATAATTAGAGGTAAATTTTTTCTTTTCTTTTCTTTTCTTTTTCGATGCTAAAAAGCCATTGTCATGGTTTGGTGGCCATATAATGACAAAGCCATTCACTGGTAACAATCAAATTGAACAAGCTGGCTCATGATGAGACCCCTTGTCTTACAATTAAAAATCATAAGCCATTACCCTAATTTGGTGTTCAATGTGGTAATGTCAATTTAATTGGTTCCCTATGAACATGGTAAGCAAGCTCGTGATGAGATCCCTTATCTTTTTAATTTTTTTATATTTAGAATTACACTCTAAAAATTTCCTTTTTAATGGATGTGGAGGATCGTTGACTCCTAAAGAGTTTTGTATGACAAATCTGAGTTGAAAGTGTTTTAGTCATAAGACAGTCTTTACTTTTTAAGGATAACCTTTTTTGACTGAAACTAGAGTAAAAGCATATAATTTTTGAGGTTTTTAAATATTTTACAATTTAATGGAAAAAAATAAATAAATAAATAAATAAATCAGAGTTAATAATTTTTATCTAATTTTCAACTTTCATAACCACTTCTTAAAAAATTGCTACTTTTAGATTGAAAAATCATAAAATGGTTTTCAAGAGATGTTGATGAAAGGTCAAGAGTATATCATTTAACATTATTATCTAAATGAAAAAGTAAATGTGATATGATAATTGAATTCTTAAGATATAACCATTCACAAGTATGATGCTAAAATCACTCAAAACCAAATCTAAAAGGAAAAATTTAGAAAATTGTTTATGCAAGTTTCTTAACAAAAGAGGAAAAAGATAATGAAGAAAACATTCCTTCTTACGTCAAAATCTAGATAAATCGAATTTTTAAAGTTAAAAGCATTCAGTAATAATTCAATTTAAATGACAAAATTTTCTATTTATTTATCTTTTTTAAAAGTAGAACTTTGAAAAAAAAACGTTTTAACCATTTTCTAATAAGAGTAATGCTTTTGAAGAAAAATATTAAGGTTTAGACTTCCCCATTTTGGCCTATTCGATGAAAATCATTACTGCTTCTTTGAGCTCGCAATTCGATGTAGTGAAGGTGTGAAAATGCTTGTGAAGAGCTACAAACGAGAGTTATATATCATCAGAAAATAAGAAAACAAAACTAAATCTAAAAAGTAAAGAAATGAATGAAAGTGAGTATATGAGACTTACCATTGAAGAATTTCATTTAATCTTACTCGAAATATATGACTTTCTCCAATGCAAGGCAATAAATCAAAATCATTATTTATTAAATCTTATCTAAACTAACCTACTCATAATTCTAACTTAATGAAGGAAACATAACTATGTATAATCATACTTCCAATGTAACCATTCTCTCGTTTTATTACCTATCTGTACGTACAAGTCAAACGTTAGTAAAAATATGATAAGAATAACCAAAATAAAATGAAATTTATTATTTACATCTAATTTGAAATTACGTACAAAAATAAATTTATTTAAAACTAACCTATTATTAAACCATCTCTTTTGGAAAGAATTCTCTAAGAAAATATCTATGGGATCATCAAAGAATGTATGAATATTTGTTAGAGAATGAAAACTTTCCAAAGGAGATGATGGAAAAGCATGTTGTGAAAGAAGAACACTTTCAATATTTAAATTTGACTCATGATAAAATGATTGGAATGAATATCTGAATGTCGAATTAAATTGGAAACGAAATAATTTTTTATATTCAGGGTTATGAGAAACCAATTCATCATTTTCACTTAATAAATCTCGACGATATTCAATATTCAGAGATTTAACATGCTTGCAAAAATAAAATAAAAGGATGGAAAAACAATTAAATTGTTATGAAAGTTAAAATTACAAAATAATTTTACAAGGCAATTCTAGAACCTATCGTGGATTTCAGTCAATGAATTGCCACTAAAAGAACATTCCCCAAAAAATTAAAAAATTCGAATTTCTAAAAGAGAATCAGAATGAAATACATTAGAAACTTGCAAAATTAACTCATCAAAATTCTCAAAACTAATTTTGTATTAGGGAGACAAAATTAAAGTGTGTGAATCTTTACATGATAGATCAATTTTCGAAATTGGTGCACTTTGTACAAGATGTGCTTCTTTATCCTTATTGTCATGATAATCGTCATAAATTACATTCTTCTTATGAAAATTAAATAACTGATCTAAACTAATAGAATCAAAAAATATAAAAGAAGATGGTTTTGCAATTAAAGAATTATCATCCAAATGAATAATAGATGCAAAATTTTCAGAACAAAGATTAGGAAGATTATCACTTGAAAGATTAAGGTGATCATCATTGACTATATTTTGATTTAAAAACACATCAGGATAAAGAAAATAATGCATTCCAAAATATAATGACGACTGAAATGAATCGTTTATAGAACTTGTCGTATTATAATCTAGGTTTAAGGAAGTTCTTTCAATTAGAGAAACATGTTCTGAATTTTCCTTGAAATAAGATAAATTAATATCTTCATTATCAAAGTCTGTTTGTAGATTGGATTTTATTGGAACTATTGATTGATCACATACATCATAAAAAAGTGTTGCAATAACATTTTCAGATTCTGTATTTATATTGGAAATATTTGTTTCAGAAATCAGAAAATGAGAATTGAAATTTTCTAAAGAAGAATGTTGTGATTTAATTACAATTTTAGGTTTGAGTTCCATAAAATCGTTTGGTGATTCAAGACTAGTTAATGAGTTAAATGTGTCTTGTTCTTCATTAATTGATTCATTATATTCATAATTGGGAAAAAAAAGATGAAATGTTCAATTAAATATTCAGTTGAAGGAAAATCATCTAAATGAAATCTATAACAAAATGACCAAAATCTATTATAAAAATCATCTAAAGATTCATTATCATATATGTAAAGATGATCTAATTCTAAACAAAAACTATTGTAACTGTAATTTTGATGCGCTTTGAGAAATACTTGGCAAAAATGTTTCCATGAATGAAATGACTTCATGGGAAGCACCAGGAACCATTTGCAGATTTGTCCTCTGAACATAAGAGTAAAAAGCATGCAAATCTCATTATCAACGATTATATTAAAAGACTTACATATATTAACAAAATCATAAATATGATTTAATGCAGAAATTTTAGTCTCACCATCGAACTTTAACTTTGACAAGGACTCAATCTGCATCTTGGGCATGCCTCGTGTAGTCTTAGGTGAACTAAACATATGACCAAGTGTAGGAATGCATATGGGAGCCATGATTAGTTAAAAAATGATATAACAAAATTTAAACAAATAACTAATTCAAGGCCCTCCTTCTAGCGCCAAAAATGTTGAGGTCTTGAAAATCATTGCCACAACATTGGGGATAACCACTCGGTTTGGACCTTAAAACAACTCCTTTTCTATTTGGGATAGTGGCTCCAACTAGTTCAATTAGGTCTAGCTACCTTCTCCCAAATGTTATCAGCTTTAAATATATCTCTAATTGCTAATAGCTAGGGCCATCAAATCAATTCTTCGAGCTAATTACACAAGAAGAATGATTCTTAAGTTTTTTTTTGTGGAACAACGAAACCAATCTAAAGCTTTTCCTCAAAAAAAGACTTCTAGAGATGTAGAATTGATCTAAATGAAAACTAATTCTAAAATGCAAGAAAAAGGAACTAAATCCTAATCCTATCTCATCCTATCTCAATTAGGCAGATATAGATCTAACCCAACCGAGAGCAAGGTATTTAAATGATTTGGGATTTATATATGTTTGTCTTACAATGAATATCAAGCTAATGAAATAGTTCCATTAAATGACATTAGGAATACCAAAACATATTCTATTCAGAGACCTCTTAATTGAAATAATCAACCGATAACATTTAGGAAGTAGTTCACAAAATGATATTGATTATTAAATTAATAATTCGAATAATTAAACAAAAGTATGAGGAAATAGTTCACAACATATCATTATTTGTTAAATTGATATTGAAAGACAAATTTCTGAGTAAATAGTTACTCAAAAATCAGAATTCAACACATAAGAGCAGAGATAAATAATAACTTATGATTGAAACAAATTACTCATAATGACAATAGTGCACAAATATGAATAAAATGACACATTCCTGCCATTATAAAATGAAACTAGTATTTAAAATAATAGTATTAAAAATACCAATTTATTAAGTGCATTTCTCTGGCTCTAGTCTCCAACAATCTTTTACAATGCTTGAACTTCTTCTTTTAAAATTAGAGCTGTAATAGTACGAACTCTTCCCATCAAAACATAATTTAGAGTGGAAAAGAAAAATCCTCAATAATCCTTCAGGTATGATTTTTCTCCTCTAACCTACAACACTAAATCCTTTATACAATAGTGCCTTCAAGAATTTGTGAATTGCACAGAAAAATAGAAATACCATATAATAAGCAATCTGAAAAGATAAATTCACTATTCATTTATGAACAAAACAGAGATACAAAGATAGAAATACCAAATGCACATTGCTCAGCTCATAAAAGAAATAACAACAGTTTAGTCTTTCTCCCAAAGATGATTCCAGGAGTATAGTAGTGCAACTTCTTAAAATTCTTTATGAAAAATTCTAAAACAATGTTTCAGTTGTTCTATTGAGAAAAGTGTGAAACTACAATGGTGTGATTAAATAATAGAAAATAACTGAATCTATTATGTAAAGCGTTGAGGGAATTTAAACAGATCCCTTCAACAACACTTAAAGGAAAACAATTTTTTAGTGGAAATTTCTGAATGTGATTTGTTGTCTTCATCAGCTTTGTTTGTTCCATCAGATTATCTGGATGCTTGTCTGTCTATTTGAACTGAACTGTTGCTTGTCATCACATCTGTCCTCTTCTGTCATGAACTTGAACAAGAAAAACAGGAATCGATAAGATGGAATAAATGAAACTGATAAGTGAGTTTTATTTGAAACAAATCACTTTTGCAGAAAATCAGGAAAAGCATAGAGTTGCAATAAATTTTGAATATAACTATCATGGAGAGGAATGTGGAGTGATGCCCATGATAAGACAAGTCGGACTTTACTATTTTAACGTAAATTGCAATCGCTTTTATACTAAGGGTAGAACTCAAAATATTCACAATCGTTTTAAAGCTTGGAGTATTCTTAAACAAAATAAAAAAGGGGATTTCTTAAAACATATCATAATTGACGTTCAGAAATGTGGATGCGATGTTATAAACCATGTCTTTTATAAACTTGAGATTGTGAAGAGCAGGATGATGTCATGGTGACATGGTGGATGACGTGGCAGAATGGTGTGTTATCGCAGATCGCAAAACAGACAGGAGGCTCAGTGGTTTTTTCGAAGGGGGTTCAAAGTGGTAAGTAGTTTGTGAAGGGGGGAGTCTAAAAGAATGGAGGAGTGACATGTAGAGATAGTGCTTAGACGGAAAAACCACTTTTCAGACCCCCCTTGTGAGAAACTTAAAATTGAGTGCAGGGGGGTCCGAAACCATTATCAATCATTGATCTGAGTGGATACATCTTGACTGTTCATTTTAGTAGATAAGTCTGGCTTTAGTTATATTGCAATCAACATTTGAAGAAGAGGTACACATGACATATGTTTTAAGTACCAAAAGACTTGTGATTTGAGATCTGCGGGATGACGTGGAGGATGACATCATAGGTGACATGGATTTGACGTCAGTGTTGACGTGGCGGACGGCATGGCGAAATGGGTCTTATCGCAAAATCATAATCGGTGTAATGAAATAGGCAGGTAGCAATGATACTTTTGTATTTGCGATAGCCGTGGTCACGGGGTGATTTATGAACTAGAGTGAATAATCCCAGCGGGTCCAGCTATATCTCATATTACAATTGGGAAAGGGAAGAGTGTTTAGCCTTTGGATTTTTGCAATAGCCTGTAGACATGGGATTTTATGGATCTGCATGTATAACCCTGTCGGGTCCAGGCTTAATCGCAATCACAAATCAGCGATAGGTAATGGGGTATGACCCTTTGATAACTGCACTAGCTGCGGACATGGGGAATTTCATGAATTGTAGTGTATAATCCCGTCAGGTCCATCTATCACAATCGACGTTCAAAGCAGGATATGGACTTAAGTTTTTTTTTAGAATTTGTGATAGCTGTGGAGATGGGGAATTTATTCTTATGATTAATTTTCTTGTCTTTTCTGGTTGATGAATATCGCAATTGCTGTTAGCGAGGAAGTCTTTTCCTTTGGAATTTTTTTTATTATGGGATGTGCGATGCGGGGTGTGGTGGAGAGTCTGAGTTTAGAAAGAATTTAACCTTTGGGAATTAAAAACTCTGACCATTTTTTTTTTAATTTAAATAACCCATATTTTTAAATGCTTGCGGTTTTTTAAAGCCTAAGTATAGTCTTGGTATCGAGGACTATTTGAAAGTTTGTTTTTTGGATAATCAAGGTTTAATACTTGGGTTTGAATTAAAATGCCTAAGTATTAAACTTTGATTATAGGATTTTATTAACGATTTTTTTTTTTATTGATTTTATATTTTTTAATTTTTTGTTTTTTAAAGAGATAAAAAATCAAAGGCTTTCTAAAACGAAAGGGTCCCTATTTTAATATAATAAATTTCATAGGAAATTTATAATATATTAAAATGGGGTTTGTTGAACAGTACAACAGGTTGTCATGGAAAAGCTTGGTTTAGTTATTACAAGGCCTTACAAAGATTTTTTTTCTTTTGATTCAAGTAAAGTAAAATACTTGGGTTTGACTAAGTATTTGTGTGTCACTCTTACTCAAATTCCAACTAAGAGTATAGTTATGGATGTAGTTGTAGCTAGCATTCCTCCAAAATATGGTATACTATTATCGAGAAATTGGGGTGAAAAATTGAAGGGTTCTTTACAAATGGACATGTCATATGCTACCATCTCGGTGTTTAGACAACCATGGAAGTTGTACATGGAAACTCTCATGAAGTACATGGTAAGCAATCAAGATAAACCAAATAATTATCTTGTTTATTCTGTGCATTCAGATATGGATTCCTTTATATTATACAATGATTCATGTTTGGAGGAAGACAACCAAAGTATAGTTACTATAACATAAGTGGAAGAGGAACCTAATCAAGTCATCCTGTCAGAAGAGAAGAGAAATGAATTGTAGAAGAAATAATTAGAAAAGAATTCAGAAGAGGAAGAGCTCTGGAACATGTACTTTGATAGAAGCAAGCAAGAAAAGTGTTGGACCTAGTGTGTGGGTGATTAATCCATAAAAGGGTAGATCAAAGCAGTGTTCTTGTAAGCTTTCTTTCGAATGCACAAATAATGTTTCTGAATACGAGGCACTGATTTTGGGACCAAAAGTGTTGAAGAGGTTAGGAGCCAAGAGGATTTTAGTCTATGGGGACTCAGAACTGATCATTAAGAAAATTAGAGGTGAGTATCAAACCAAGCACCCTAGAATGAGGGCTTATAGAAACACTGTCTTGGATTTTATGCAATGTTTTTCAAAGTACAATTTGTTTGTAATTCCTAGAAGCCACAATGTAATAGCTGATGCATTAGCTACCTCTGCATGTGATTTTGAAATACCTATTCATCCCAATAGAAAGTTTGAGATAAAGGTTAAACATAGGCCAACTATACCAAAAAATATAAGGTATTGCATGTTTCTGATAAAGATAAACAACTGCACAATTTTTAGCAAATGAAAGGAGAATTTTCAAATCTTCACATTGATGAAGAAAATGGTTTTGACAAAGATAAATGGGAAGCCTACATAAATCAAATCAGAGAAAATGTTGACAAGCATAAAATAGACCTTGAAGTTTTATAGCTAAAAGATAATGTGATCCTGAGAGGCTTAGTCCCACTAGAGGAGTTGTTTGATCACAATGATGTGGCTCATAAGCCTAAAATACTACCTATTGAGGCTGAGGTGGAAGATTGTAACATAGGAACTGAGGACATACCTAAAATTGTCAAGATCTCTAAATCCTTAGCTCCTGAAGAAAAGAAAAAATATATTGATCTTATGAGAGAGTATTCTGATGTCTTTACATGGGGGTATGAGGACTTAAACTTTTATGACAATAGCATCATCCAACACACCATTCGTATCAAGGAAGGTCAGAAATATTTTAAGTAGAAGCTAAGGAGAATTAACGTTGTTTTGCTGCCCCTCATTGAGAAATAGATAAGGAAGTTATTTGATGCAAATATTATTGCCCCTTTGAGGTCTTCTAAGTGGATGTCAAATTTAGTCCCAGTGAGGAAAAATACAGGAGAGATAAGATTCTGTGTTGACTTCAGAAACCTTAATAAGACGTCTCTTAAAGACAATTGCCCCTTTCCAAAAATGGATCACATATTGCCTTAGGTAGTTGGTTCTAGGAGGATTTCATTACTTGATGGCTTCTCTAGGTACAATCATGTTTTAGTACATTTGGATGACTAGGATAAAATTGCTTTCACTACTCGATGGGGAACATTCATGTATGTAAAGATGCCCTTCGGACTAATGAATGCAGGGGAAACCTTCCAGAGGGATATGGACATCGCCTTTGCTGATGAGAAAGATAAGTTTATTTTTATTTATCTTGATTACAATATTGTGTACTCTAAATTTGATGAAGATCACTTGCAACATTTGAATTGTTTTTAAGAAGTGCAGGAGGTATGGTATCTCTTTGAAACCAAAGAAGTCCCTTTATGGAATGGAAGAAGGTAAGTTTCATGGACACATAACTTAAAAGATGGAATTACGATTAATCCAAGAAAAAATGTGTAGTTCAAAAGATTGATACCCCAAGGAATAAAAAGGTGGTGCAATCGTTTATTGGCAGGATTAATTTTCTGAGGCGATTCATTCCAAATATGGCTGAAATCATACAGGCCATCACAAATATATTAAAAAAGGACAATTCCATCATATGGAGTTCTAAAGAAAAGAGATCATTTAATGAGGTACAATCATCCTTAACTTATGATCTTGTTTTATCTAGTCCCGACTACACAAAATATTTCATCATTTTCTCCTTCGCTTCAGAGCACACTATTGTAGCAATGTTGATGCAAAAAATTAGGAGGACCATGAGAAGCCTATAACATTATTTAGTAGGGGTTTAAGGGATGATTCTCTGAAATATAACATAATGGAGAAGCAATCTTTTGCATTGGTAAAGGCTTTGAAGGATTTGAGGGTATACATATTGCATTCTCACATAATTGTTAAGATATCCTAACACATAGGAAATAATTAAGTATAACTTGGTCTAGTGTATAGTTAGGTAAAGTGTGTTTCTTTAGTATGTACTTTTTTTAACTTACAATCTGATGGTCATGATATGTTCTAGACATGAAGTGATTTGATGGTTCATTCTCTCCTTGGTATTATCGACACTTGATTCGTGGCTTAACACCCGATTGGTCCATGATCTCTATTTAAAGAGCATGGAGGGTAATTTTTTAGGTAACTTTTCATGAGATAAGCTTATGTAAATTTTATTTCTTTTACATTAATAAATTTCCTAAAGTGGTCGCGTTGGCTCAGGTCGTGGACTGTTTCCCTCTTTGACGGTTTTAACCACGTCAAGAATACTAGTGTACTGATCTGTGATCTATTTGTGAGTGGTGTCCTTTGGTGTTATATCTAAGGAAATTACCTTGAAAATTCATACATGGTATCAGAGTTATTCGAGGGCCGCATCCATTGGTGATCCAAATCCAAAGCCGGTACAATTGCATCTGATTGTCATTTCCTAGATCTATTGTTTCTAACCTCTTTCAGACTGAGAGGACTGCTCTATTGTGTTAGGAGCATATGTTTCAATGAGGAACCCATTTTGTTTTATGCGAAAAGGTTTCCAGTAGCCGTAGCTACGTCATTTTTAAGATCTGGAGGTATATCATCTTTATTCGCAGTTATAGTTATTTATCTCTATGTTTATTTCGATTCATAGTCCTTTATAAAAAAATTTATTACTGTATCTATACCTTTCATTTCTACGTATGCTCTTTTCCCCGCAACTCTGTGTGATCTGGGTAAACCAAAAACAAAAAGAAAATATTTTTCTTATGCGTGTGCTCTTTTTTGTTGCGCCTTAGTGTGATCTCGGAAAATCAAAAACATTGAGAAAAATATCTAGTTTGGTTGTTTTTTTGGTTTGTTCTTTTGGTTTGGCTGGTTGTTTTTTGTTTTGTAGGCAAAAATGGGGTTTTCAAGTAAGCATGCACCCCAAAGCTTCAATGAGCAAAAAAAAATGACTTCTTCCTCCTTTCCAACAATTACTAACTTTTTAAACTAGCTCATTTGGTCTAAAGTTACTTTATGAGAATAGAGGTCTTGGGTTCAAGTCTTTCTCTTTGTTAAGTTACTTTTTCAAAAAACAACTTATGTTTTAAAGTTACTTTATGTAAAAGAGTTCTCACCCATTATAAAAAGTGAGTCACTTATAATTCTAATGTCACTTTATCTTTTATTTAAGTTACAATTTAGTGGATAGTTCATAAAGTACCATTGTAAAAGTGACTTTCACTTATTTATAAAATTGGGTTACATAACATAATCTTTTTTTTTAAAAGTGAGCTAATTAGATTAATTTTCCAAGGGGGGTGGGGGGAGGGGAGGGATGAGAATTTTTAAATATAACATTATTATCAACTTCCAAACATTCACGCAATTCATTGGCATCTTCAACAATTTTCTTCAAAAGGCCATAACTTCTTCATCCGGAAGCCATTTCCAGAGTCGTTTTTTTTAATTGGCTTAATTTTTCGAGATATTTCCATTAAAACACTTATTTTAGGCATATACAACTTCAATTTATTTTAAAATGGAAATTCCATGCCTTGTTATACTTAACAACACCAACTACTACCAATGGCTATCCTACATGGTGGATTGACTTAGAATTACAGGTCTTTATAAAATAGCCTCTGGTCAAGAGTCTAAACCTCAAGATGAATGTAAGCAAGTCAAATGGGAAAATAAGCAAGATAAAGCACGTGGGTTGATAGAGATGTCTATTTCTCCAGACCTTAGATTCCATATCGCAAAAATTGATACCCCCGATGAAGCAGTGAAAAGGCTCAGTAATGTTTTTGGAATTAAAAATGAAATTAGAGCCCATCAACTAAAAAAGGAGTTGCTTACATTGGACCCCAATAATTTTTCTTCCTTTGAATATTTTTTGTCCAAGTTCAAGACCCTTAGACTTCTCTTGGAAGGTGTTAAGGTTAAGAAAGAAGATGGTAGCCTTATCTATTCCATTTTTACTAAGTTAGGATCAACCTACTCTGTCTTTGTTTCCACCTTCCATTCTACTAGAGAACCTTTATTTTTCAAGGACAAGCCTACAAGTCCCCCTCTTTTGATTCCTTTTGTGATTCTTTAATAAGAGAGCAAGAAAAACTCTTATATATTGGTTTTCTTAATACTGGAAACTCTTCTAAGAAATCCTTAATAGCCCAAAAACAACCAAGTTCAAAGAATCCTAAGAAACAACATCCTAAAAAGAATGGTCCTAAACCAAATAAGGGTCCTAAGCAATTTCAGTCTCACAATGAAAATCAACTCAATAAAATAACAAGGCAACTAAAAACAAGGGGAAGAAGACTGATAGCCATTGCAACTTTTGTAATAGTGATGACCACTTAGAATCCAAATGCTTTAAGAATATGGAAGCCTAGGAAGTAGCAATGGAGAAGCATAACACCCATTTGGAGGACTCTTCAACTTCAACTTCATCTTCAGGAATATCACTTTTTGCATGTGGTTTTCAAGAATCTCGGTCTCGTTATGAACTAAATGTATCTTCTTCTTCTCATTCTCATGATTGGCTCATTGATTCTGGAGCTTATTATCACATGGCAAAAAACAAAGCCACGTTTTCTTCTTTAAATGATTGTAACACCAAAAATATATATGTTGGTGATGATAGATCTCTTTGTGGTGTAGGGAATCGAACTATTCATCTAGACAATGGTCAATTTAATGATGTATTATGTGTTCCAACCTTATCCTTCAACCTTCTATTTGTATATCGGATAACTCATTTAGATGAAGGTAAAACTGTTGAATTTTCACCTCATGATGTTGTAATTAAGGACCTAAGAGATCCTAGACAGATTTAACTATTGGCATTGATGATGATTCTACAAGGTTGTATAAGTTTAACAACTTTGGGTCATCAACTCTTCCCTTAGTATTTGTTTCTCATAATGATGAAGTAAGCAAACTTTGGCATGAGCGATTTGGTCACTTAAACTATCGCTCTCTTCAAAATCTATGTAAAGAAAATATGGTGATAGGTCTTCCTATGGTATCTTACAGAGATGGTGTTTGTTCCAGATGTGTACTCGGAAAACATCATCGAGATAGTTTTGAAAAATGTGCCTCTTGGCACACCTCAGCCCCTTTATAGCTTATGCATATTGATTTATGTGGTCCACTTCTAGTTGTTTCATTCTCTGGTTACAAGTATTTCTTAACTTTCATTAATGATTTCTCTAGAAAAACTTGGGTATACTTCTAAAAACTCAAGAGTGAAGTATTTAACATGTTCTTTGCCTTTAAGGCCTTTGTTGAGAAACAATCTAGACATCAAATTCTTAAGCTAAGATCTGATAATGGCATAGAATATGTTAACAAAAAATTCATCAACTTTTGCACTAAGCATGGAATTCAATTGCAACATACTATTCTATATACTCCACAACAAAATGGTGTAGCTGAAAGGAAGAATCACACCTTAAAGGAAATGGCTAATTGTATGCTTCAATCTAAATGACTTAGTCTTAATTTCTGGGTAGAAGAAATTAACCGTGAATATTACATAGTAAATCACACTCCTACTAAGGCTTTAAAGAATATCACTCTAGAAGAAGCATGGAGCTCAATTAAACCAGATGTAAGTCACTTTCATGTTTTTGGAAGTGAAGTGTGGGTCCATATTCCAGATGAGAAACATAAATCCTTTTTTTTTTGTGTAAATAAGCTTTGATATTAACAAAAGTAGCATATAGTACAAAAATTCTGCTGAGGCAGATGACTGGCCGCTATGAAGCAGGCCTTACCAGCTAATAACAGATTGAAAACACTAGGAACAGAGAAACAAAGTGCTGCCGAAAGGTACACCTCGCAGGGCGACTTAGGCCAAAAACTGGCGAGCACATAACTGAGAGAATAAAAACAGAACATACATAACAAAGTCCAACTGAGGGACAGGGAAGACTGATCAGAATTTGTTTGAGGAGTCCGGCACTGTGTGCAACTCTTTGCAGTTGAGTGCATTGTCCTGGTTACCCTTTGTCGGACCACCCCGCTGCGGCTCTGGAGGCTTACTGTCTGGCTCTATGTTTTTCCTGAGCAGCTTGATCAGGACAGTGAGCTTCCTGCTTATGGTATCTACCTCCTCATGCAGAGCAGTGAGTTTGAATTCACTGCTTTGGACCACCGCCATATGCTCCTTTGTCATTGTGGCTGCGAACTGCTGAAGTGTTCTCAATTGCTCAGCCTGCTCCGCTTGGACATCCATGGCCTTAGCCAGGATGGTCTTCATGCGCCACATTTCAGCTTGGGTGCGGACGAATTGAGTCGCCCGAGTGCTAGTCGTCCCCGGATCTTGCAGCCAGTCAACTTCCTGGCTTAACTGATGGTCAGAAAGTTTACTCTCTTCCTCCTGAGCAGAGGCCTCCAGGTCTATAATTTTCCGTTTGTTCCTTTCAGACGTTCTCCGCTCGAACATTTCCCTTGCAAGCCGCAGGTCGTTGTTTGCAGACTGGTTGCGGCATCCTTCTCCCGCCATGGGAGCACTCTCTTGATTGTTGCTTGCCTTGCTTGCCTGAGTGAAAATACAATTCGAATGTCTCTGGATGTTGAGCACCGAAACAGTGATGCTCCAAAGGAGAACAAGGGTGGATATATAGATGATAGCGGGAAGATTTTGGGCGGTGGAGCGGATCGCGACTTGCAAATTGCATGTCCGATCAACATAAATGCTGCGATTCAGAGTTGTGGAGGGGAATTGTGATGATTGAGAATGTTTTCGATCACCTCCTCCTGCATGGATCTGAGAGTGCCAAGTGGCCCTCTGTCCTGAGGATCTGCGGCGGCTTATGTCACTCCGGATCATGTTACTGTACAATTGACTGTGTCCTGCGGTGCGCATTATTCCCCTCAAGCCTGTTGTCCTTCTGTGCTTGCTGTGTATTGATGGCTCTCGTCCCGTCGACCAATCCATACTTTTATGGTAGAGAATTAGGCGGTCTGGCATTCTGCCTTGTCAGCTACCACCAAATCTATTCGTGCGAGGTGAGAGCACCATTCCTTTAATTGATTACTCTCGACCTGATGCCAACAGCTGTCCACCGTTCCGTTTGGGTTCTCGATCCCATGGTTTGCCAAGTGGTCGGCAACCGAATTAGCCTGCCTTCTTACCGACTGGAAGATGAGGCCTTTCATTTTCCCGAGCAGTTTCCCTATGCTCTCTGTGACCATAGCTAGGCGCCAGTGCTTGGAAGCCTTGCTAGCCGGCGTTCCCCCATAGATTTTCCTTGCCACCAGAATGGCAACCTCAGAGTCGCCCTCGATTACTGCGTTTTCTGCCTAGTTTCTTTGAAGAATTGTTAAACCTTTTTCCATTGCAGCGAATTCCATTTCATTGTTAGTGGCCTCGCCCAGCGCTTGACTGTAGATATGAATTATTTCCCCTCTCTGGTTTCGAATGAGGCCTCCTATGCTAGCTGGTCCCGGGTTACCTCGCGAGGCGCCATCAAAATTCAGTTTCAGGAAGCCCTCAGGAGGCCGAGACCAAACCATGGGAGTGCTGTTTATGTTCTGCTATTTAGCTTGGGGCTTTTGGCTTTGGTCGTAGCTAATATTGAAGGCTTTCAGGATTCTCTGGTCATCCGCAGAAATTTGGATGGAAGGGTCTACTTTACTTTTTACCAGAATCAATTGGCGAATATTCTCCATTAAGGTAATTCTCAGGTGCTCTATATTCCTGTGTTCGCTTTGGAAAATTCTTCTGTTCCTTTCTTTCCATATTGTCCATGTGATAAAACCTGGCAGAACTTTCCATATGCTATTGATTTGAGGGTTCTCAGAGTAGTTACTTGGCCAATTGGTGATTGTGTTTTGGATGGAGTCCATATCTCTTCTGTTTTGCTGCATGATGCTTTCAATCCCTTGCCAAATGTGGTTAGCCCAATCGCATGTATTGAACAAATGATTCATAGTTTCTTCTGCTTGATTACACATAGGGCAAAAAGAGGGGCCTTCAAAGCCTTTTTTTCGCAGGTTCTCCCAGGTGAGCGTCTTGCGCCTCATAAGGAGCCATAGAAAAGTTTGAATTTTTGGCCAGAATAAGGGATCCCAAACCTTGGTGAACCAAGGGGCAGTCTCCCCCTGCTCTGTGAGTTCCAACTGCTCTCTGGCTTCTTTAAGAGTGAAGTTGCCATTGCCCTTCATACCCCACCTCAGCTTGTCCGCCTCCGAGGTTATCCTAATTTTCCGTTTGTGAAGGACTTTAATCAGGTCTTGTATGTTATTATTTTCCTCATTAGGGTTTTCGGTATCTGGAAGGGTCCATTCTCTCCAATCTTGTTCAATGCCATTGGGGGTCCAGTAATGATGAACGGTGAATTTGCCTCTGTTATGACAGTTTGTTTTGTAGACTTCAAGATCTGGGTTTTCAAGCTTAGGATGCTGTTGCCAGGCATCTTCCCAGAAGAGGGCTGATTCCCCATTTCGGATCTCCCAGAAGCTGTGGTCCTGAATTAGGTATTGGTTTCTTTTTGCTAGGTTCCAGATTGGAGAGCCTTCCGGTAATTCTTGAAGTCTTATGAGGTCTTGGTTTCTGCAGTTAGGAGTATATTTCGCCTTCCAGTGTCTGGCCCAGGGGAGGTTGGTCTCTTTCAGCCAGCGCCACCATAGTTTGGCTCCCCCAGTTTTGTTGCTAATATCGGGGTCTATTAGGTTTAACCCTCCAGCAAGTTTCGATTTGCAGATCTTTTCCCAGGCCACTAGAGCCCATTTCCTCTTCTCTGCGCTGCCACTCCATAAAAAGGATCTTTGGATGGATCGAATTTTCTACAGAATGGCTTTGGGCGCCGGGAGGATAGAAAGCATGTACTGAGGGATGGCCTGCAGGATGGCTTTAGTTAAAACAAGGCGCCCTGCAAAGTTGAGAGCCCTGTGGGTCCAATGGTTGCATCTTTTTTCCATGTTTGCTATGAGCCTTTCCCAATGAACTTTTTGCCAGGGCTTGGTGGTGAGCGGGGCTCCCAGATATTTCGATGGCAAAGAACCATTTCTAAAGCCTAGGATGCTGGTAAGATGGCTTTGAATAGAAACATGAGTGTTAAAGAAAAAAATTGTCGATTTGGAATGGTTTATGTCCATACCTGATGCCATGCTGAAAAGAGATAAGATAGACTTGTAAGCCTTGGCTTCTTTGACAGTTGGAGATCCATGCAGCATAGTATCATCGGCAAACTACTGGTGAGTAGTTGCAGGGGTGGAGGGGAGAGGGTGCAAACCATTGATTTTCCCTTCCGCTTTGGCTCTGTGAATGTATCTGCTAAGCCCTTCCATGAGGATCACAAAAAGGAAGGGGGACAATGGGTCTCCTTGCCTTATGCCTTGGGAAGGAGAGAAGGTTGCCGAGGGGGAACCATTAACTAAAATAGAGAAATTTGTTGACTTGATAAGAGCGAGAATCCATTTGGTCCACCTGTTATCAAAACCAAAAGCCTTTAATGTGGCCTCCAGGTAGTTCCAATTCACTTTGTCGAAGGCTTTTGAAAGGTCGAGCTGGATCATCATACCGGGGATTTTCATGGACTGCAAAGTATGTATCATCTCCTGCGCCAAGAGGATATTATCCAGAATTTGTCTACCTTCCACGAATCCTGACTGCTCCTCCGAGATGATGTCAGGGAGGATAGGTTTTAGTCTGTTAGCGATGACTTTAGAGATGATTTTATAAATCACATTGCACAGAGCTATGGGCCTGAACTTTTATGGAGTTAGGGCTTCCTCTTCTTTGGGAATAAGGGCTAGGAAAGTAGAATTTAGGCCTTTAAGAATTGAGCCAGATCGTTGTGAATCTTCATCTACTTCCCAGACCTATGTTTTGACTATTTGCCAACAGGCTTTGTAGAAGTTTATAGTAAAACCATCAGGGCCCGGAGCTTTGTCATTTGGCATGCCTTTAACAGCCTCCTCCACCTCCTCCATTGAGATTTTTCTTAACAGAGAGGCATTTTGAGCTGGAGTAATGATTTGGGGAATGGCCTGAATTATTTCCTCTCTCGCTTCCGATCGATCTTCTTGAGATTCCTGGGCAATTTGCTTAAAATGACTAGTAAGCAAAGTTGAAATCTCATTATGATTTTGAATGACTTCTCCAGAAGCATTGGTCAGCTTCAGAATTTTGTTAGCCCCCCTGTAATCCATCATTGATCTATGGAAGAACTTTGTATTTTGCTCTCCCTCCTTCAACCATTGGATACGAGACTTTTGTTTCCAAAGGATTTCTTCCTGTTGGCAGTAGAGCTGCCATTTCTACACTAGTATCTTTTCCTGTTCATTTGAGTCCTCCCTATTAATCCATGAAGCCCAGTCCTTATGAATTTGACTTAGTCTGTCTTCTATCTTGTGCTTTTCCTGGAAAATATTACCAAACTCGGAAGCATTCCATTCCTTGATTTTGAGTTTGATGTGTTTTAGTTTGGATTGGAGTTTAAACATTTTGGTTCCCCTTATATTTCTGGGTTCTTCCCACCATTTCTTCACCAGATCAGGAAAGTTTGGGTGAGTTAGCCAGAATTTCTCAAATCTGAATGGCCTGTTTTTGGGGGTCTCAAGAAAAGCAGCTTCCAGGGCGATGGGCCAGTGGTCTGATCCCCCACAGGGGAGGATATCAGAGTCAACTGTTGTTCCTTCCAGCAAGATGTTTTCTGAGATCAAAAAGCGGTCAAGACGAGAGGCTATCCGGTGTTCCCCTCCTCTTCGGTTGTTCCATGTGAAGAGCCCATTTTTTGGGGGGATGTCGACCAGTTGGGCTGATTCCATGAAGTCAACAAAGAGTTCTGAGTCTCTATTTAGTCGCCGGAGGCCTCCTTTTTTTTCCAGGAGGGTGGTAATCATGTTGAAATCCCCTCCCATTATGATCTTTGAATGTTGGTGTCTTAGCTTTAACTTCATTAAGGAGTTGAGGAACGAAGTTTTATCTTCTAAACGCTGAGGCCCATAGACATTTATACAGAGGTAGGTTTCAGAGTTACCTGTTAGTTGAAATTCTGTGGCAATGTATGATCTGGTAGCTTCCATAGAGGTGATTTCAATGACTCTGGAATCCCAGAGGGTTGCAATGCCTCCTTCCCATCCGTGACTGGCTGAGTCTATGTATTTGATAGATTTTCCTAGCTTTTTGGTGATGTTCTCCAGCTGATCAGTGGCACATTTTGTTTCCTGAATGAGCATAATATCTGGCTTTTCCTGTTGTAACTTCCTCTTGAGAAGTCGTTGTTTGACTTGGCTGTTGAGCCCTCTTGTATTCCAGGAGATGATTTTCATTGATAATGATGAGGTTATTGGTAGGACAGGAAGGCGTGTAAATCCTTCATTTTGCCTGAATTGATCATAAAGATACCCAAATCATGAAGAACCTCTCCATTCGTCCTTCAACCTCTTTTTCTGTTTTGCTTCCGTCCTAATGAATGAAGAAAAAGACTTTTGGATTGGTTACCTGTGCTTTTCATGATTCCTAATCTTTTCTTTTGCTTGTCTAGCGCCGCTTGTTGTCTTGCTATGAAGAGGTCGCTGATCTTCTTTATTTCTTCCTCCGGGATATTTTCCAGCCCTTGTGTTCTCCAGTGTTTTTCCATTTCTGACAGGTTTACCCCTTCTTTTTCTAGAACTTCATTGAGTTCCAGGTCTTCCCCATCGCTTGTTAGCATATCTGTGTCTTCATCTCGTTCATCTGCTATTTCATGCATTTGTATTGCTGCGTTTTCGGTGGTTTCCTCTGCATCCGTTGATCTGTGGTCTGTCTTAGTTTTTTGAGGATCTTCTGGTAGCCTTATCTCTTTGTTGTTTCCTTCCGAGTCTGCTTCTGAGTCCAGAATGCTGAAGGGGTTAAGAGTTATGCTGGGATCTGTCACTGCTTTGTTTACTCTTTTCCTGTAGGCCCTTTGTCGTGATTTTGGTTTTTTGAAAACCTCCCGGTTCTGGGCCGGCTGCTCAGGCTTGGCTTCTTCAACAGGTTTGATTAATGGGCATTCCCTTACGAGGTGACCATGTTCATGGCATTTCCTACATCAGAAGGGGATCTGTTCGTAGTCGATAGGTTGAAAGTAATCTTCATCTCTGAACTCTAGCCACAGTCCTTCATGTAGGGCACCTGAGACATCCATTTCAACGCAGATCCTGGCACAGGAAGTGTACTTCCTTTGCATAGTTGCCTCTGAGGCTTTAATGAAGGTGCCAAGTCGGTCTCCTATGCACTTTAGAGTTGCTAGGCCCCAGTAATCGATAGGTAAAGAGAAGAGGCGGATCCACACAGGGACTTGGGTGAAGGTTTCCTTTTTAGGTACGAAGTTTTCTTTCCAAGGCCTCATGTAGAGGCCTGCTGATGAAAGGAAGTAAGGCCCTCCATCGAAGATCCTATCCTTGTCTTCTAGGTTAGAAAAGACAACAGTAAAAAAACCTTTAGCTCCGAGATGAAGTTTGACATCACCTTTTGGTCGCCAGTGCTGTTTGATCCATTGGCAAAGAGCTCTTTCTGATGGCCACAGACCCATAAACTTACATATGATTGCATGCTCCATCATGTGGTCTCTGTAGGCCTGAATATCTGGATCTGAGAAAACCACATGGAGGGCTTCCTTTTTTTTGGGTTTGCAGACTCCTTGCTGGGTATTTTTAGGGCTGAGGTTGGGAGCTTCCGTTTTATCCTCGTTTTCTATGGGGCGTTTTCCCTCCCTGTGTTCCTTTTCTTCATCTGACGGGGCTATTATTGGGTCTGAGCTGTTTTGGCCTGCGTTCGGTTTGTTCCCGTGCTTCTCCTGCCTGTTACTGACTTTTCCTGGCATCTCTGATCCGTGATTTGGATCTTTCTGCCCCTGGGTTGCTCTTCCGCGGCTTGTCCCCGAGCTGTCTTTTCGGGCTTCATACCCAGAGATATTAAAACCTTCATGAGTTGTGTGTTTCTGCATGACTATTTCCCTGTAAGATGGGGTCCCAGTGGACCCCTTGTCTGTCATTTGTCGGGCCAGTACACGGCCTCTGAGAAGGAGATCAACTAATCGGTCTCTGTGCGCTGCCAGAACTGTTGGAGAACCTGTTCAAAACAGTGCTAAACCCTAGGTGCAGGGTTTTCCCATTGATCGAGAAACATAAATCCTTAGAACCTAAGAGTGAAAAATATATTTTTGTTCGATATTCTGAATATGTCAAATAATATAGACTTATTCAACTTAAATCCAATAACGTTATCATTAGAGGAGATGTAAAGTTTGCTGAAAATATATCGGCCAACATGCCTAGTTCAACGAATTTGCCACCTCTCTCTATCTCTTCTACTTCTGAAAATATTCCTTCTTCAGATGATGACAACGAGGATGACAATCCTTCCCCACCTTCTCGGGATCCTCATTCAACTCCTCAGCTTCCAAAATGGGTCTGTGCTACTTGAGATGTAGCAAGTGCTCTTGCAGGTGATCCTACAGATCAACATTGTACATGTTCTTAGTTTCATAGAACCTCTTCTTTACTGGCTCAAGCTTCAATGAGTTATCATCCTGACACCTTTGTAGAAGATTTAGGCCATCCAGATTGGGGGGCAACTATGAATGAAGAATATCGTTCATTATTGGCAAATGATACATGGGACCTTGTTCCTCTTCCAAAGGGATGAACACTTATTAGATGCAAATGGGCTTGTAGAACCAAGTTGGACCAGATTGAAAAGTTTATAAACATAAAGCTCATCTTGTTGCTAAGGGTTTTTCACAAGTTGAAATCAATGAATATACTGAAACATTCTTTTGTGTTGCCAAATTGAACTCTATCCACCTTGTTCTTTCCCTTGTTGCCTCTTTCAAATGGGAAGTCCATACGATGGATGTTAAATCCGTCTTCTTACATGCGGACTTGCATGAAGAAATCTATATGGAAAAACATCCTGACTTTATACAAACAAACTCCAGCCTTGTATGTTAGCTTAAGAAATCTCTTTATGGTCTCAAGAAAGCCCCTCAGGCTTGGTATGCCAAAATGGATGCTTTCTTTTAGATACTGGCTTTCCTAGGTGTCATTATGACAATACTATCTACACCAAGAAAGTGGGCAAGTCTCTTATCATTCTTGTTCTTTATGTTGATAATATTATCCTTACTAGTAGTGATCCCAACCTTATAAACCATGTGAAGACCAGCCTTAAAAATAAGTTTGAAATGACAAACTTAGGACATTTGCATTATTTTCTTGGTCTTCAAGTCTTGCAATCTAAAGAATGTATTTCCCTTTCCCAGTATAAGTATGCATGTGATCTTCTATGCCACTTTCACATGGAAAACTGTAAGTTAGCCCATTCTCCCTTTCAGTCTGGAGCCAAAATTTTAGTCAATTGTACTTCCCCTGAAGTTGATGCTACCTTATATTGTTAGCTTGTTGGAAAACTTTTGTATCTGAACCATACCCGTCTTGACCTTTCTTTTGCTCTTGGCCTTGTTGCCTGGTTTATGCAAAACCCACATGAAAGTCATTAGAAATAATCCAAAATAATAATTCGTTATGTTTGAGGTACAGTTCAATTCGAGATTCATTAAATTGCAGAAGCATCTCCTCTATTGGTTGGTTTCACTAATTCTGATTGGGCTGGCGACCCTGATGATCGAAATTCTACTGCAGGTTATGCCTTCACTCTTGGTTCTGGACTTATACATGATCTTGTAAGAAACAAAGTGCCATTTCTCTTTCTTCAATAGAATAAAAGTATCGTGGCACCGTTGAAACTAGTAAGGAAGCCCTGTGGCTTTGTCAGATCCTGTAAAAGTTTGGTTTTTCAGTAGCAACATCCGACTACACTTTGGTGTGATAATCAAAGTACCATTCAACTATGCAAAGATCCAGTCCAACATCAGTGCATAAAACACATTGAAATACACATGCACTTCATCAGAAAGCTCATTCATGACCATGTTCTTGAAGTGCAATATTGTTCAACCAATGATCAAGTTGCAGACATATTTACAAAGGTTCTCACAGAGGAAAAGTTTATGAAACTTCGATTTATGGTTGGAGCTCAGGAAGTTGTCACTAAGGGGGGACAGGCTATAATGCCTCCTTCCTTCTCCTATTGTGTCACCTTTGTACATCCTTCAATCCTATCCCAAGTTGTTCTTAAGGGGGCATGTTAGGATATTCTGACACATAGGAAATAATTAAGTATAACTTGGTTTGTTGTATAGTTAGGTAAAGTGTGTTTCTTTAGTATGTACTTTTTGTAACTTACAATCTAACGGTCATGATATGTTCTAGACATGAAGTGATCTAACAGTTCATTCTCTCCTCGATATTACCAACACTTGATCTATGGATTGACACCTGATTGGTCCATGATCTCTATTTAAAGAGCATGGAGGGTCATTTGTTAGGTGATGGTTCATGAGAGAAGCTTATGTAAATTTTATTTCTTTTACATTAATAAATCTCTTGAAGTGGTCGCGTTGGCTCAGACCATGGACTGTTTCCCTCTTTGAGGGTTTTAACCACATCAAGAATATTGGTGTACTGATTTATGATCTATTTGTGAGTGGTGTCCTTTGGTGTTCTATCTAAGGAGCTTACCCTGAAAAATCCTACACTAATTGTCTTTGTTCCTAATGTTGTAGTGAAGGATTCTCACTCAAACTGATCCAGAAGGAAAGAGAGGTAAGTGGATAACAACCATTTTGGAATATGATATTGAAATTAAGCCCACTAAATTGATAAAGGGTCAAGGACTGACTAAAATGACGGTCAACTCAAATCTACATGCATTGGCCATTAATTACATTGTTGCTTAATCAGAAGATAATGATGAGGAAGTTGTTCAACAACTGTTAGAAAGGTTCCTCTCTTCCCATTGGTACATTGATATCATCTATGTTTTTCAGAACCTACAAGCTCCACCTTGTTTACCAAAAACAAAATCAAGGTTTCTTAAGTTGAAAACTGTCAAACTTTTCATTCTATATCAATATTTATTTTGGAAGGATTCAAGAGGTATATTGATGAACTGTTTGTTGGAAGATGAGACACATAAGATAATGGGGGAGTTCCATAAAGGTGATTATGGAGGGAATATTTTCTAAAAAGCCACATGCAATAAAATTTTGAGATCTGGGTTCTACAAGCCTACATTGTATTTTCACAAAAGGGTTTTTAGCTATCATGAGTGTTAGATATTTGAAGGGAGAAAGAAACTTTTACCATTACCCCTGAAACCTATTTTAGTAGAAGTGCCTTTTCAGCAGTGGGGGTTAGACTTTATCAGGGAGATTCATCTAGCTTCATCAGCACAATACAAATGGATCTTAACAACCACATATTATTTCACTCAGTGGATAGAAGAGATTCCGACCAGGTAGGCCACATATTTAGTTATTATTAAATTCCTAGGAGGTAACATTCTTTTGAGATTTGGCTTTCCTCGTAATATTATTATTGATAGCGTTGTTGCATTTAAATTAAAGAAACAAATTGATTTCTGCAATAGATATAACATAATACTTGGTCACTCTACTCTCTATTACCCATAAGGTAATGGTTTGGTTGAGTCCTCTAATAAGAGCCTAATGAATACCATAAAGAAGTTGTTGCAGGAGAACAAAAAGACTTGGCATAAGAAGTTAATAAATGCATTGTGGGTTGATAGGGTAAGTACCAAGAAGTCAATTGGGATGTCTCCTTTCCAATTGGTTTATGGAGTTTATGTTGTTTTTCTTACTTCCCTAATGGTCCCAGTATAAAATTATTGTAGGAATCATAGATAGAACCTACTGATATGCAGAGGAGGATTAATTAGATGATACAGTTATAATAGACAAGAGAGGAGGCCTATAATAATACTTAGATAATCCAAGACAATATTAATAAGATTCGTGATAAAAGGATAAAGGCTCATGATTTTTAGATTTATGACCTTGTGTTGAAATGGGATGCTAGAAATAAGATAAGGGAAATCATGGAAAATTTGAAAGTATGTGGAAGGGACATTTTAAAATCACAAATTTGCATGGAATCAATGCTTATTTGCTGAAAGAATTGACAAGAAAACTACTTGTTGGAGGACCTCTTAATGGCAAGCTAATCAAGCACTATTTTACTTGAATTTAGCTGGTTTGAACATATCATTGTATATACCATTTTAAATTTTCAGTACCTCAGGAGTGGGTGGTTCTCATCAAAGTTTAAAGCCCGAAGGAAGGCCCTAAGATTCCAATGAGCTACTACCATATGTAATGAAAAGGTCTTGGTTTGTCAAGTTAGTCTTAGTCAATCAAGAGTCAAATTGAAGAGTCAATAAAGCACCAAATGGATAACACCACTAGTCTACGATTTTCTTGGCACCTCACATGGAGGATGCCATCCCCATTGGAGCCTATGTTAGGGTCCTATGTTATAGGAATCCTTGTCATTTGAGGAAAATTTATAAATGTCGGTTTGATTTCATGAGTTTTATGGTCTAGAGAGGTTTGTTGTGAATAAGAGGTCTAAATTTGGATGGAGTTTCATGTAAATTTTTGAGTCAAAAAGGCCTATTTGCTAAAAATCCAAAGTGGCATCATTAAAAGGGTAATCATAAGGGGTCAAGTTAAATAGGTATAGTGGTCAAGTTGCATCAAGTAATCATGAGAAAGATTGTGCTTCCATGATTTGTCACCATGGGCACATAATTATAGGTGTCTTGAGTCAGTTTATGTGTCAAATAATGATTGGTCATGACATTAGCAAGGGTAAAATGATCAAGAGTACAAGTGTTGGGCTTTTATTTTCCAAAATTCAAAATCGTGATTATCACCATCAACTCTGCTCTTGATCATCATGGGAGGTTATTTTCACAGTTACCTTCATCCAAGATCTCTCAACTCTTTATCATTCTCATCAGAATCTTGTGGTGTGATCGTGTTTGGTTGTTGCGCAAAGGAGGCAGGGGCACTGTGTTTCCATACAATGTTGTGTTTCTCCTAAACTGGTGATCAAATCTCTCTCACAGGTGCAAATTCAAGTTTGTTTCAATTTATTTCTTGTTAATGGTTACCCAATTACATGCATGAGCTGAGAAATAGCATTGAAAGTGTTGGGGAAATTATATGAATGCTATATTGACACAATATTAAATTATCAACCAGGGATTCGTAATCGGTAGAGCTGATACATTATATGTTCCGATAACAAATAAATTCCTATGTCTGATGATTATAGCCTAGATAAAAAGAATTCAAAACCAATACTAACTTTCTCACACAATTTGAAAGAAAAGCTCAGAAATAAAATCTTAATAAGCATGTAATCTAATTTTTTTTTGCTCAGGCAACAAATCTTTCCATTTTGCTCATGAAATGAAAAGAATGATTCAACTCTATTTTATTGTAGCAACTGATTTCAATTGACTTACTGTAATCAAGAATCAAACAAGCAGTCATTCCTAATCTAACTAGTTCTAAAAGAAGTCATTCACTCTTATACAAAAAATTTTAAGTATGACAAGAGTCTTCACTTAACAACACATGTACGTGAACGGTGATATATTTTTCTTTAACTCTTCCTGTTCTCTAAAATAGAAATCAATACTTAAACCTACAACATAAGAAATAAGTTTGAATTCATAAAACCAATGAGTTATTGTTGGCTTAGGGGGTCCTGACCTAGGTTCAGAGTTAGCTACACCAACTAAAAAAACCTTACACTACTAGCCCTTTTAGAAACAACCCGCATAACATAGGTTGCAGTCTCACCCAAAGCAATATGGGGAGATGAAAGAACCAAGTTTCTACATCCAGAGACTAGTGTGATGTATTTCAACACCTTAGATCTGCCTTCGCGCATATTGATAAACTCTTAAGGCTTGTCGCTGCAACTCCGTAAAAAAACTTTTAGACCTCCACGAAGATCTACAATCAGTCCTTGCAGGCCCTGAACAATCTATTTTCCTACTTACGCACATCAGAGAGCAGTCCTAAATTAGTGTTCGCGCAGATTTACTTAAGTCATTAGTAAACATAAGAGAGATCACCTGTGTCCATGAGAAATTATTTAAACATACATTGCATACATTATATAATATTAACAGAGATAAATAGAATACTCAGGAATTCTTTGGAAAACTATCTTTATTGATCTTCAATTCAAGGTTACAAACTCAAACTGCCTTGTGCACACCACTAATCACCCAATTCTCTATCTTTTCTCCATCTTGTTCATCTCTAATACTCTCCTTTTGACTTTCTAAGACACACCTATTTATAAACTTTTCATACAATGCCATGGTCCGTAGACCATTGGTGACTCTCAAAACTGACTCAAAACTTTACGTAAAATAAGGGGTTAATGTTATGAAACCAGCTCAAGAAAAGATAGAAAAGAAAGATCAACGCCTTAGAATTCAGCCTCTTCGAGGGGGCAACCTCCTTTACATTACATAAATGAACAATTCTTGGATGATACAAATGACAAAACCTCCTTTCTATATATAGGAGTCTAAGGAGTCACAATATAATCCAGCCGACCTAACAATAATAATATAAAGCCACAAAAATAACAATAGAGGGATTCTATGGGGCACAGAAATAACAATATGGGGGTAATAGGGGCACAACAATATAAATAAGGGGTATAACTACAATAGTAATGGGGTAATCACTAGTATTATAGGGACCCAACATGCCCCTCTCCTTCAAAAAAGTGTTGTCCTCAACGCTTGAGTAGTTCTGGATACTTCTGCATAAAATTCTCATCCTCCCATGTGGAATCTTCAGCGGATAAGTTCTTCCACTTGATAAGATACTCTGAAATTGATCGATTTCGTAGCTGTCGAGTTCTTGTTTCTGTGACTGCTTCCGGTTCCAATATAATTTTTCCTTCCTCGTCAAGTTCTGGCAATATTGTTTGAACTGGGAGCTTGTCGCCTATAACCTTCTTTAAACATGAAACATGGAAAACTGGGTGCAATCGAGAAGCTGCAGGAAGCTCCAATTTGTATGCCATAGTACCAATCTTTTGCAACACCTTGTACGGACCATAATACTTTGGTGATAATTTATTATCCTTCTTAGCTTGCTTTAGGGACATTTGCTTATATGGTTGTAGCCGTAGGAATACCCAATCACCTACATCAAAACTTCTTTCACTGCGATGTTGATCTGCCTGTTGTTTCATTCTATTTTGTGCCAACACGAGGTTATCCTTTAAGAGTTGGAGGACTTGTTGTTGATGTTCGATGTGATGTTCCACTGCCTGAACCTTAGAATTTTCTCTTAAATATGATGTGATGGATGGTGGTTGATACCCATAAAGTGCCATAAATGGGGTCATTTTTGTTGCTGTATGGAAGGAAGTGTTATACCACCATTCAGCCAGAGGCAACCATTTGACCCATTGTGTCTGTTTATCAGATACAAAGCAACGAAGATATCCTTCCAAACATTTGTTTACTATCTCAGTTTGCCCATCAGATTGAGGATGATAAGATGAGCTATGAGCTAACTGAGTACCAAGACAAGAAAATAATTCTGTCCAAAAATTTCCAGTGAAAATGGGATCTCTGTCACTTACAATAATCTTTGGGTTTCCATGTAGCTTTTGAACTGTTTCCATAAATGCAGTAGAAACTGTACTGGCTTTAAATGGATGTGATAATGCACAAAAGTGTGCATACTTGGTAAGTCTGTCAACTACCACCATGATGACACTCTTTCCCTCAGACTTGGGTAAACCTGTGATAAAATCCATTGAAACCTCCTCCCAACGTTGGCTTGGAATGGATAAAGGTTGTAATAGACCCGGTGTCTTAATTGTTTCAACTTTATTTTGTTGGCAAACCAAACATTCCGCCACAAACTTTTGAATATCTGATTTAAGGCCATCCCAAAAAAATTCCTTCTTAACCCTGTGGTAAGTTTTTAAAAATCCTGAGTGCCCTCCTAAGGGAGAAGTGTGCAATTCCATAAGAATCTTTTGTTTTAGCTGGGAATTCTTACAGAGGTATAAGCGATCTTTGTACCATAACGAATCATTTTTCCAGCTAAATGTATCAGAAGTACTGGAATCTTGTTGTAGCTTTCGAATAAGTGCCCACACTTCTTCGTCATTCTTCCATTCCTCCTTTGCTTCGTTTATCCAATCTGGTTGGATAATAGAAATGGCACACAACAATGCTTCCACATCCTCATCCTTTCTTGAGAGTGCATCTGCCACCACATTTTGCTTCCCTTTTTTGTAGATGATTTCAAAGTCATAACCCAACATCTTTGTGACCCACTTTTGTTGCTCTTCAGAGGATAATCTTTGTTCTAAAAAGTATTTAAGGCTATCATGATCCGTTTTTACCTTGAAGTGTCTTCCCATTAGGTAGGGTCGCCATTTCTTAAGTGCATGGAGTATTGCCAACATTTCCTTCTCATAAATAGCTTTGCTTAAAAACTTTCCCTTGATTGGACGACTTTCAAAAGCAATGGGTCTTTCATCTTGCATTAGAACAGCACCAATTCCATTTCCTGAAGCATCACATTCCACAATAAAGGTTTTTGTGAAGTCCGGTGTAGCTAAGACCGGTGCTTGGCACATTGCCTCTTTAAGATGTTCAAAGGCCTTTGTTGCTTCCGGAGTCCATGAAAATGAATCTTTCTTCAATAATGTTGTTAGAGGTGCTGCTATTCTCCCATAATTCTTAACAAACTTGCGATAATACCCTGTCAACCCAAGAAATCCTCGCAGATGCTTTATGGATGTGGGGATTTTCCATTCCTTAATGGCTTTAATTTTGCTAGGGTCTACCTTAACTCCTTCATGAGATACAATATGACCCAAATATTCCACCTCCTGGACTCCAAAGAAACATTTGGATCTTTTTGCATATAATTGTTTCTCCTCCAATAGTTGTAGCACCTTGTCAACATGTTCAACATGATCCTTCCAAGACTTGCTGT
Source organism: Pinus tabuliformis (assembly GCA_031772625.1). Taxonomy (NCBI): domain Eukaryota; kingdom Viridiplantae; phylum Streptophyta; class Pinopsida; order Pinales; family Pinaceae; genus Pinus; species Pinus tabuliformis. The sequence continues at coordinate 1,483,249,652 of CM062819.1, read as the reverse complement.
AGATTAGTATATCATCAAAAAATACTAACACAAATTTTCTAAGGAATGGTTTGAAAATTGAATTCATCAAACCTTGAAATGTTGAAGGTGCATTGGTAAGGCCAAAAGGCATGACCAAAAATTCATAATGACCCTCATGAGTTCTAAATGCCGTTTTCGGAATGTCTTCAATCTTCATTCTGATTTGATGATATCCCGAACGAAGATCCAACTTGGTGAAGTAAATTGATCCATGCAATTCATCCAGTAATTCATCAATGACAGGAATGGGGAACTTATCTTTAATAGTGAGCTTGTTGAGCTCCCTATAATCTGGACACATGCGCCATGATCCATCCTTCTTGTGCACCAATACTACTGGAGCTGAGAAAGAACTTTGACTCGGTTGAATTATACCAGCCTCTAGCATTTCTGCAACCATACGTTCAATTTCACTTTTTTGGACATATGGATATCTGTACGGCCTGATGTTTGGAGGAACACTTCCTGGAATCAGATGAATAGCATGATCATGATCACGCATAGGTGGGAGACCTTTGGGAGTCTCAAATACCTTGGAATGATTGTCCAGGACTTTTTGGAGATCTGGAGAAATAGATGATTCCAATGTGGAAACATCTAGCGAACATAATTGTGCAATTACACCTCTTTGCTCCTTTTTTAGAAGCTTTGTCATGCCATTAGAGCTGATTATCTTTCCTGGTTTCCCTGCAATACCCCTTAATTCAACTTCCTTTCCTTCCACAGAAAATTTCATGAAAAGTTCTTGAAAATTAAAAGCTATTGTACCCAAGGATTGTAGCCATTGGACTCCTAGTACAACATCAGCACCTCCCATTGGAATGGAAAGCATTGGGCTAGTCAATACATATTCTCCCATGGATAGCTTGATATTATGGCACTTTCCAGAACAATTTATTGTTCCTCCATTTGCAATCATCACTTGACACTCTGGTGCTGGATATAGGAAGCAATTCAATTCTTTTGCTACCCTACAATGAATAAAATTGTGGGTGCTTCCTGAATCAATCAACACTATTACCTTTTTCTTCTTGATTTGTCCTTCTATCTTGATGGTTTGAGGAGTGGTAATTCCCGCCAATGCATTACAAGATATGGTCGGATTTATTTGTTCTTCATCTAGGCTTTGTTCCTGGAATATATCCTCTTCTTTTGACCTTTCTTGCTCCTTTTCTTCTTCCTCTTCACAATCTATGTAGAATAATTTCTTCTCAGCACACTTATGACCTTTTGTGTATTTGCTATCACAATTGTAACAAAGCCCTTTTGCTCTTTTTTCTTCCAATTGTTGTGGTGTCAACCTTGTAGGTTGTGGAAGACTATGGGCAACAACACTTCCGTCTTTATAGTTGTGAATGGTATGCTTCCTAGTTGCCATAATTTTGCTTTCCATTTTTCTTGCTAACCTGAATGCCTTCTCTAATGAATCAGGTTCCCAAAGGCGCACATCATGTTGGATATTATCCTTTAAAGACCCTATGAACACATCAATCCTATGCTCCTCTGGAATATCTTTTACCCTTATGTTCAATTTTTGGAACTCCTCAATGTGCTCCATTATTGAACCCTTTTGTTTGAGACTTATCAATTGGCTAAAAAAAGTGTTGCTTTTTGTATCCTCATAATGTGCTATCAATTCTTCCGTAAAAATTGCCCAAGTGATAAATTGTTTACGAGAACAAAGCCATTGATACCATACAAACTGATTTGGTTCCAAATATAAAGTTGCCATACGTACCTTTTGTGTGTTTTGCACATTATTGAGATCGAAGAATTGCTCCATCTGTAATATCCATGTGGCAGGATCCTTGCCATCAAACTTCCTCATATCGATTTTTGGAACATGGTGAGTCTTCGATCCAACATTAGAGTCTATGGAATCATGATTAACATTTCTTTTGTTCTCATCATGAGTTTCCTTTAGTACTCTTTCACCCTTAGTGACCATTTCTTGTAGCAACTTATCCATCTTATCATCCATGCCATCAATTTTAGCGTCCATGCCATTCACCTTAGCTTCCATGCCATCCATCTTAGCTTCTACACCTTTCTTTAAACCATCCATCTTAGCTTCTACATCTTTCCTTAAACCATCCATTTTAGATTCTGTTGCTTTTTGTGCAAGTGACACTTGTTGCACTTGTTCTTGTAATTTTGATATATCATGTAGCATTTCTTCTTCTTCTTCATGAGTCATGCTAGAGCTTTCAGGTTCCTTACTAGGTGTTTGCATTTTCTTTCCTCGGGGCATCAGTTACCGATAATAATGCTCTACTATGCCCTTTGAATTCCTTCAAAATAAATTTTCAAACCAAGCTTAAGCAAAAATTAAAGAAAATCTACACACCTTTTTTCACTTTGTAGGAGCTCGATATTGCCTCTGATGTATCTCTGTAAATTTTGATCATCTAGTTTAGAATTTGTGACCTGTAGTAGCCCTCTGTGTCCTCTTTCCAATGCCACAAGTCTGACCCAAATTGGATTCTCCAAGGAAGAGTTATGCGAAATCTCCCACAGTGACTTGATTATAGACTAGTTCAGTAGAGCGAACTTGTACGACGTGCCACGTGTCACTGTTTCAACCTTTGACTTTGAAAAATATATAAAAGAAAACTAAAGTCCGTCCTCTTTCTTTAACTTCTTACGAAATTTCAATCCGATGCTCAGAAAGAAAGTTATGACGATTTTCCCCAGGTCACCTGTTTTGAGTGTAATTCAGGAGTCTGCAAAAAGACCAACTTCCTCAGATCATATCTCCAAAAATATCGTGCGAAAAACTCTGAAATTTGGACCCAAGGTTCAGCGCGATTTCTTCTCAAATGGGTTTTTTTTTCGACTTCTGAAATGTCACAGAAAAAAAGTTATAGCGAAAATGCCACGATGACCTGTTTGGAGCAGCGAAACCCTAGAATCCAAAGCTCTGATACCAAATGTTATGAAACCAGCTCAAGAAAAGATAGAAAAGAAAGATCAACGCCTTAGAATTCAGCCTCTTCGAGGGGGTAACCTCCTTTACATTACATAAATGAACAATTCTTGGATGATACAAATGACAAAACCTCCTTTCTATATATAGGAGTCTAAGGAGTCACAATATAATCCAGCCGACCTAACAATAATAATATAAAGCCACAAAAATAATAATAGAGGGATTCTATGGGGCACAGAAATAACAATATGTGGGTAATAGGGGCACAACAATATAAATAAGGGGTATAACTACAATAGTAATGGGGTAATCACTAGTATTATAGGGCCCCAACAGTTAATCCCCTTTAACTCCTACTCATCTACGCGCTCCACATCCACAAATCGCAGAGACTTTACATTATTTACTAAATTGTTCCAAAAGTTGGGTTATCTTAACCCCAAACAGGTCCCTAACACAAAGATCATGACTCACCCTCAAGTCACTCTGCTGGCACTGTGATATTACTGCGAAGATCCCCCAGCTCCACTTGGATTACTGCAATTTCAGTAGTGCTCTTTGCTGCTTCCTGTTGAACCTCCTCAATCAATTTCTAAGTGGCTGGTCCTTCTACTGCCAACCTGATCATTTGATGTGTCTACTGTAGTCCCTTAATCTTATTCTAAATGATAGTCGTGACTTGATAAGCCTCCTCCAACCAAGGCTGCAAACTAGCCTTTAGTAAGGCCTCTTTCTTTTGCGCTTCCTCCACTAGTGCCAACAACTGTTTTCCTTCTTGTAACTTGGAAAGGCACTGTGCTGGTGCTAAGGTATGTGCAATCACCCTGACCTCATCATATTGGCACTGCAGTTCCCTTACTTTTGTGCTCAATATCTGCAGGTTTGGATTCTCCTACATATTAGTCACTAGATCCATAGCCTACTCGAATAATGCCGCACAGTCAGTGACTGTGGCATCCAAGGTAGCCATGCCTTCCTTTATCCCAATTCTATGATGCTCCCAGACCTCAGGTGAGTTGTGGGCTGCAACTTCAACTGCAGCTTTGGAATCTTCATGTTGAACTCAAAAGTTACTCATCTAACTTCTGCTTTATCCTCACACACACCAACGGCTAACTTTCTGATTTTGTCTTCTAGTTGTGCATCCTCCGGGATGTGAAGCTTAGGCAAGGTCTTGCATGCCTCCGCTACTGCTGACTCTAGGTGTGAACTATATGCCTGAAGTTCCTCCTTTTCCTTCAAAGCCTGTGTCTTTTCAACGAAGATTTGTTCATTTTTGACTTTGTAATCACTTATGAGGTTGAGGGCGTGCTGCTCCCTAGCTCTCAATATATCTACCACCCTCTTTTGTAGCACGTGGAGGGTTTCATTGGAGAGCACCACTATATTCAGTCCTATGTCCTTGATTGTACTAATTATAATATGATCATCGATGGACTCTATGTGAATGGACCCATCGGCCAATGATATAGTTCTAAGATCCAGGGTCCTTACTAGCTCTGCTTCTTCGCTTGTCCTAGGTGTTAGGCTCACTTGCTCTGCACTTGCTTGTCCAATGCCCACCTGTATTCTACTTGTTTGGGTCTGCAGCTCACGCAGACCCTTTTGGATGCTCCCCAACATTTGCATGTATTGATGCTCAAACTGTTGCACCACTTCTGTCACTGTATCCCTAAATTTATCATCGATCTCATTAATATCTCTTTCTATCAACACCATGGGATCAACTTGTGTTTTATCAGATTTATGCTTTTCTTGTGTTCCACCCTTCCTCTCTATGCCACATCTTTTCAAAATAAATGGGGTGCTCTACCCCTCATCACCAATGCTTCCTTGGCTTGAAATATCTTCTTCCTCTGTCTTTGGTGAAAGTGACTTATCATCTTTCTGCAACTCACATTGTTCTTTTTCCTCCTTCCCAACACATTCTTTCTCTATGCGAGCCTTTTCTGCAACTTCCTTATTTCACTATTCTGCGAAGGTACATGCAACTTGCTTACCTTCCTCCTTTATTTTATGCGTAGCAGCACTTCCCGCACACGTTCTTGTTCCAACATCTACTTCTAATAGGGCACAACACTCTGTAGGCCATGACGCTATAATATCCTGCACGTCGGTTTCTGACACCAAATAGAGCAACTGGTGCCATTTCTACTTGAGATCCTTCCGCGCTTGGATATAGACTCTATGGAAGTCATCCTTGAATGTCGCGTAGGCTGATAATTGCATGAACAAGGTTTGGGACAACCTTGGATGCTGATTGATTGCCATATGGAGATCCATTTTCATAAGAGCCCAAAAATCTTTGTCTCTACAATTCGCGCGACATCCTTTGTAGACCATAAGGAAGCAAATTGCACTACCTCTGGCAATACTTTCTCAAGTGGAGGAAATTGGCTATCCTCTGGAAATTTCCAAGCAACGAGCACAATTGGCAGCAACAACCATGATTCGAATGGAAAATGGCATCAATGCATGGTATTTATCCACCCATGGAATTTACCCATGATATTGTAAGTGGCATCCACCCATGGTATTGTAAGTGACATCCACCCATGGTATTCATTCACCCATGGTATTGTGACATCCACCCATGGTATTCATTCACCCATGGTATTGTGACATCCACCCATGGTATTCATTCACCCATGGAATTGACCCATGGTATTGTAACTGAAAAATACTATAAGTAACAAGTCACATTTTGTAAAAGGACAGTTTGTTTGCCACAATGTAGCTTTTACAGTTATTCTTCGTTTGAATAAAAAATTTCTTTTTGGTTTTGTTTATTGACATTCTCCTCTTTTTCTTATCGCATTTCAATTTTTCAGATATTGGGGGCCTCTCCCCAAAAATCCATTTCAATTTTTTAGACCTTGGGGGCCTCTCCCCAAGATTCGGATTAGTGGTATTGGAGCAAGTTATGATTCCATGGGAATGAGAGTTTGATGCATATTTCAGTTTCAAAATTTTCATAAATATTCAAAAAAAATTAGGCATGTGATACGTCCTCCACAGAGCATTTTCTTGGGCCAAGCGAGAAGAATTTTTCTTTTTTCATTTTTTTGCAGGAATGTATTTGGGCGGCGAGTTTGCAGATCAAATTTGGAATTTTTGGTGCAATATTTAAAAAAAAATAACATATCTGGATTCCTTGCGAAAAAATACCCAAATTCAAAAAAACATTGGTTGAATCGGAGTCCGGATGAGGGAAAATATCGTTGTTTAAAATCAATTATGTTGCAAAAATGTTTCTGACAGAAATTCATGGACAATGGCTTTCCTATATTTTTGTTGCCATTTTGGTGCATAATTTCAGAACAATGATTGTAGATCTGAGCTCCTCTTGAAAAATCACCCAATTTAAAAAAAAAAAAAAATTGGGTTGAATCAGAGTTCGGATGTGGGAGATATCGCTGATTTAAAATTAGCTATTTTTTTAGAATTTTTGTGATGGCGGAAAGGTTGTAGCATGCATTTGAGATTTGTGCAAATAAGGATTTCCAACCCACAGGGAGATGCAAAATGGTCCTTCTGTTTCCAAAAAAAGGTTATAATAAATATTTTGAGTTATATTGACTGAGTTATGTCCATTTTAATTCTGGAGTAGCATTCGGAGCAGGTTCCCTTTGGAGATGTGCGCTCCCACCCCACTTTAGTAGGCACCTACTTCACATTCATAAGTTTCAGCATAGCAACATTCAGCTTGGGTTCTTCGAAGATGTGCCCTCCGACCCCAGGCTATGTAGGCACTTGCTACTTCATTAACAACCAACATCAAAGTTATGGGTCAACTGCACAAAATCCTTGTCATCGAAGTCCATTTGCTAGGCCGGAAACTGTTAGTATCATAGCTGGTCTCAAGAATTACAGGGTATCTCTATCCTCGGATCTTCATTTTTCATGGTTATGGGTCATCCACAAACCAATAGTTCATCGAAGTCCATTTGTTAGGCCGCACACTGTCAGTAATCACAGTTTGTCATAAGAATTACAGGGTATCTCTATCCTCAGATCTTTGTTCATCATGGTTATGGGTCATCCACAAACCCACAATTCATCGAAGTCCATTTGCTAGGCCGCACACTGTTAGTATCACAGTTGTTCACAAGCATTACAAGGTATCTCTATCCTCGGATCTTCATTCATCATGGTTATGGGTTAACCACATAAAACCCTTCTCTTCAATGGCTCTTCATATTCAACAAAGGCTTAGTAGGAGGGAACTTCATGCAATGGGGACCATTGCTTCTTAAGGAGGGAGGAATGATCCGAATGGAAAATGGCATCAACCCATGGTATTCATCCACCCATGGTATTCATTCACCCATGTTATTGTGACATCCACCCATGGTATTCATTCACCCATGAAATTGACCCGTGGTATTGTAACTGAAAAATACTATAAGTAACAAGTCACATTTTGTAAAATGACACTTTGTCCACCACAATGTAGCTTTTATAGTTATTCTCTATTTTAATAAAAAATTTCTTTGTGGTTTTGTTTATTGGCATTATTCTCTTTTTCTTCTGGCATTTCAATTTTTTAGATCTTGGGGGCCTCTCCCCCAAAATCCATTTCAATTTTTTAGATCTTGGGAGCCTCCCCCCAAGATTTGGATCAAACCAAGAGTAGTGGAATGACTTGGTTTCTTCCTAGGCTTCTTGGTAGTTTTCTAGGAACTCCTAATAGAGGTACCTCGCCCAATCAAATTATACACATTTCATGCACTGCGTAGCAAGGGAAACCACTGGCGCTGGAACTTCGTCTGCACGACACTTTCTCATAACCTTCCCTACTAAAATCTGGGGAGCAAATTGAATTTCCTAGTCTGTTATGGAAAGAATGGAATACCCTCATGACTTCTTGAGGAGGTTGTAATCCCTCTTCATCTTCTCTACAAGATCTTTCTCCCTAGTCTTCCCTCCAAACTCCTTAGCCAGGTTTGCGTCTTTGTAAGGAAGATGCATGATTCTGTGAATTAGCATATCCATGATGGAGATAGGTTATCCTAGCCATAAACATCCATTGTGCCTGAGTGTGAGGAGCTGGTGCACACATATCATATTAATGGGGGTGCAGTGATAATGTGGCACCCACAACAGATTGAGCAACCTTGATTGCTCTACACTATGGACCCATTCCATTGTCTCCAACGTTGAAACACCTATTTCTTAATCATAGACACTCCGCATATATTTTTCCATCGCCAAATGTGGAAACTTAGCATGGTCTACGAGGTCCTAATCCTCCATTTTTAACAATAGGATCGTTGTGAGTCGAGGGCCTTGAAAAGGGACCTGCTCAAGTAGCAAGGGCGTGGATATTGTTAACTTCTCGGCATCCAGGTCCTTCGTGACCTTTTCTTTTCCCTTTCGTGAAGGGATATACTAAGGTAGCCTTTTCTGGGTTCTACTTCTTTAACATCAATATCCTTTGTTCCCTAGAATTCTTTTGCCTCCAAGTCCACTACTCTCTCTGGCTACTTATCTTTCTTCTGCTTTGCCTATGTGTCAGTATGCTTCCTTAGGGATGTGCGCACCATCACCGACTTCTTCTGCTTTTCCTTCGCAGATTTTTTTGACTTGGCTGGTTGGCTTTCTCATAGGGATATGCTTCGGCCTTGGAAACCTCGACGTCGTAGGAACAGTAGCTGGAGCTTCCATACTTACAACTTCTGGGGCAGTTGTGTTAGAGACAACATCTCCTGTACTAACAGTTTCAGCAAGGCTTGGTGCAGACATGTTATCAAGAATAAGCTTTTGGTTGATCTCAAGCAATTCGGCAAACATGGGGTTCACAATTAAATCTTCCCAAAATTCTCAGCTCATAGGCAACAGACAACAAAATTCACTAAAAATTCTTAGAGTGTAAAGTGTTCTCTTTTGGACCGACACACATAATTTATAAGGGTTTTTGAATTCAAATCCGACCGTTCCCCCCAATTTATGATAATAAATGTTGTTCTAGCAGTAGATCTTCAAAGATTTTTGCCTTAAATGCCGCCACCTCGCTCCACATAACTGTCTTTTGGCCATCAAGTCATGAATAGTAACTCCAACGGTCATTTTACTGTTGTGCTACGTGGTAACTTTCCCAGTCATTCCACTGTGCGTTACAAATCTTTGTCAGCGTTTTCTCCAAAATCTTGTTAAATGATTCAATGGTTTTGTTTGCCTGTGGGTGGTATGGCATACTCTACTAATGGTAGATCTGAAATTCTCCAGTCAATGCATTGATTGTTTCATTCAGAAAGTGTGTACCCTTGTAACTCATTAATACTTTCAGGTAGCCAAATCTGGTTAAGACATACTCAAACAAGAATTTCGTTGTCGTAGCCCCAGTACAATCCTTAACTAGATGTGCTTCCACCAATCTGGTTAGATATTCTATTGCAATGATAATATAGCACGCACCCATTTTCCTTCCCAGGGGCTGAATTTGCCCAACAAAATCAATCGCCCACTTCTCAAAGTGCTGCAATGATACGTGAGGATGTAGTGGTAACTCATCTCTTTGCGATGGTCTACTAGTTCTCTGACATACATCACATGCCTTATAATACATCTTGGAATCCTTGTGCAATGTTGGCCACCATAGACCTGTGCACAAAATCTTCTACATAGTTGCCTTTCCTACATAATGGCCTCCTGCATCTCCCCCATGAGCTTCAGCGAGAATGCTATCTTGCTTAAAGTCTGAGACATATCTTTGCAATATTTCATTTTCACCCATTTTATACAAATGTCCCCTAATAATGGAAAAATCGGCCGCGCGTACTACTAATTCCTTCTTCTGTTGACTTGTATATCCTTTCGGTGCCATCCCCATAGTCAAGAAGTGAATAATGTCTACAAAATGGTCATCCGCTACGTGCACTGCAAAGAGCTGCGCATTTGGAAACCCTTCCTCCAGATCATTAGGCTCCTCTCCTATTTCAATCTACGATAGATGGTCAGGTCCCGCATTGACCTTCCCTAGCTTCACAATGACTTCAAATTCATACTCCTGAAATAATAGCAACCATTTGCAGATCTTCCCCCCCAACACAGGCTTGTTGACCAAGTATTTCAAGGCAGAATGATCTATGTACATCTTGAAATGCCCTCCTAATAGATAATGCCTGAATTTTTGTAGCGCGTACACCATGGCCAATCCTTCGCGCTCAGTCGTTGAATAATTTTTCTCGACCTTCAATAACTTCCTACTTGCGAAGGCTATAGGATGGTCCATTTCTCCTTCATCGACCTACGTTAGCACTACACCCAATGCAATACAAGAAGCATCTACATGCACATGAAACTCCCTTTTCCAATCAGGGAATACCAAGATTGGCGTAGTGACCATCTTTTCTTTCAACACATCTAAGTTGTGCTGGCATTCTTCATCCCAACATAATGTGGCGTCCTTCCTTAGCAGTTTCTCCATGGGCACAGTAATTTGAGCATAAGCTTTGATAAATCTTCTATAGTATCCCATATGTCCCAACATCACGTGTAGTTGCTTAATGTTCCTAGGGGCCTCCAAATCCACATTTACCACAATCTTTGCAAGGTCCACCATCAATCCTTGCTTGCACACAACATGAACCGGTAAGATCCAAAAAGGAACACAGAATATGCATTTTTTCAAATTCAACGCGATCTAGTATCTGCAACATATATCCAACATCAGGTGTAGACTTGCTACATGGTGCTTCACTAATCCAAGCACCCTCTAATCATCAAAGTATACTTCTAGAAACTTATGGATGAACTCTTTGAACACTGCTATGACTACGCGGGAAAATATTGTAGGCGCATTCTTGAGTCCAAATGGCATCACAGTGTATTGAAAACAACCCCACTCTGTTGCGAAGGTCATTTTGCTCCTATCCTTAGGTGCAATCTTGATTTGATGATACCCAAAAAACCCATTGGTAAAGGAATAGGCCTCCTACCCTCCAAAATTATCTAACACTTCATTTGTAAATGACGTTGGAAATGGGTCGTGAACACACGCATCATTAAGCTTCTACAAATCTACACAAATCCTTATTTCACCTTTTTGTTTCTTCTCCCTAACCACCATCGGGCTCACCCAATCAGATTCTTCAACAGGTTCTATGATACCTGCATTCAACATCTTATCGAATTCTTGGAGAACCTTTTCCTTGTATTTAGGATTAAGGCGATACAACCTCTATTTAATAGGCTTCGTGTTCGACTTCACAGTGATCTTCATAACACCCAAATCACCAACTATGCTCTTCAAATATGAAAACTTAGTGGGGAAGAGATCCTGATATTCACGAAGTAACTCAACAACTTTATCCAAAGTAGCTTCGTCTCAATAATCTCTAATTTTAGTGAACTTTGGTTTTTCTTTAGTGCCAATGTTTACTTGCTTTGTCTTCAAAGGTGTGGAGATGTCCAGGTTTTTTATTTGTGGGCCTTCGAATTTGTGATGCCCTTCTGCCTCTGGAATACTAATGTTTCTCAGATCTTCATCTTCCTCTTTAGCAGTTACATTATAGCATTCTAATGCATGGCGCAGCTGGGTGCTCCTATTTGATTGGATCCATTCCATAGGTTCCTTTGGCGTTCTGAAGATAACTACCTTAATCTCTTGTAGCACTTCATCGATTCTTACAAATCCATCTTCAAAGATGAATGTCAATAAGAAGCCTTCCTTCAATACATCCCATTCCGCAGTGCCATGGTGAAGTTCCATTTCCATATACCAATTCATGGGAATTGAATCCAAGGTATGGAAAAATATGTGTACCCACTCTGGCTGTGGTTTTGTTCCCCATGCTTTAGTCCATTTCACTAGGTGATCACGTGGATCGTCCCTTCCATTATATTTCTCAGTCATTCTGGTGTTAGCATGCCCAAACCGTAACCTCATCATTCTTCGGTAATCTTGCCATCCAACAAAACTATCCTTATGCGTACCCCACCATCGTGCAGGCGTAGCATGCAGTGCCAACTCTAATGCTTGGAAGTGGTGATCCTTAGGGACTTCACACTCAAATTCATCCAAAAATAGATCTACGTCAGTTAAACCATCATAATAGGGTAATTTCCTTACCTCTGATAAAACACAGTGCAACGACTTTGTCATCATATTGCATCACAATGTAGACACTTCGTGCAAACAATTCTTCCATTGCTCTAATTCTTTGTCAGAATCAGAGGTGTAAGAACTCTCCTGGTCCCAGGAAATCCATCCATCTGTCGTTAGATTGACCCATTCCTGATCTCGTGTTGTTACCTTGTAAATCTGATCCAGTTCATCATCACTTTCATCATAATCACGGACTGGTTTAGTATAGTGCACCCCTTCTGGAGGATCCTGTGGAAATATAACTCACAATGGCTTTTTTTCTAACGACATTGTCCTCTTCTTCAAATTAATGACCCCATTCATGTCAATAGCCCAATCAATTCCCAAGAGTGTGGGGTAGGGGTTACTGTCGTCAATGATTTCTATAACCTCAATTTCGGCCATTGTGCTCACACCTTCTATATCAACTATTACTCCATATAACCATCCCACGGGATGATTTTTTGCTAGTTCGACATACTAAGCTAAATCAGAGACCACTGCAGTGCAGGCCTCCCCATCCATTCCCATGTTTTTTTCGGTAATATGTTCATATCGGACCCCAGATCCAAAATGACCTGGTCCATCTTATAATCACCTATCTGCATGGTGAGCCTCATCTTGCGCCCTATTCGTGCCTTATGTTTGCCAATTTTTTCTGACCACCCGATGTCCATTAGGGACTTTCTCTTTGTTGGCACATTTATTTATTAATTCCTGCAAGCCTTCCACAACTTTTCTATCGCGCAACAATTTTATGCTGGTCTCCAAAAACATAGTGAGTATAGAGGGATCAACCTCTATAGGCATGCTGATTTCTTGCGTCTTTTCCTAGCTTCCTGAGGTGGAGGCCTCATAAAATCTCTTCTTGGATTCCATAAAAATTTCCTTAATGCGATCTAGATCAAACTCGTGTTTTTTCTCTAGTGCTTTGCAGAGCCATCCCTATTCTTCAGGTTGTTTACCCCTATCAGTGCTAGTCGTCATTCCACTTCTTAGCACAATGTTAATGCTTTGATATTCTTTACGAGGCTCAACCCTCATCATCTGTAGATTTTGCGTAGCCTGCTAAGTCTGTGTTTTCTTCTCTTGCATTTTAGCTATTAGCACCAGGCATTCTTCTATAGTATGGTCAAACTATCTGCAGTATTGACAAGATGGGTGTCTAGGATTCTAGCACTCTCGTGCGTAGTGCCCTGGTTGTCTGCAGTTGTAGCAGATAATTTGAACACGGCCTCTACTAGTTCCTCCTCCTCCTCAGCCCTGTCCTCAACCCTGATAACCTCTGTGTGCTCCTTCAACACCCTGATATGGACGTCGATTTTCTGCTTGCATCCGGTATGTAGGTGTCCTTTCCTTCATCAGCTCATAACTTCGATAGTGGCACTCATCGTGGGGCACTGATTTATAGAAGTTACAGAACAACTGTTCGGGTGTATTGAAATTTTTTTGAAGTAAATGGAAATTATCCATTGCATGTTGTCCAATAACTTGACAAATAGCACACCATAGTGCAACCCCCATGCTCAGCCCTACTGGGGCTTTTGGCTTCAGGAACTGGTCCCCCTCATGTAATTTAATTTTCATACACTAGACATTTGTCTTTATCATGCCCATGGTCCTTGCACTTCAAACACTAGACTTCTGCACGCACTTATGGTTTAGGCTCCTTGTATTTCTTCAAACTCTGTAATTCTAGGTGTAAGCTAGCTAATTGTGAGTGGATCTATTGTATTCCCAGGTTTGTATCTTGAATAGGTGATGCATGTAGCCTCATCACAATTTCCAAGGCTTCTACCTATGTTTCTATCTTCTGCTGTGACAAAGAAATTCTCAAGTGGGCAAGAGCAGAGCTATAAACCATTCACGATGCTGGGTATCTGTGATCTGTACGTTAGCTGCTCTAATCTGACACTTCAACCTATGATCAAATTCCCAGGGCGTCTCATCAACCCTCATCATGATTTATTTAAATCCAATTATTGACTATGAGTCAGACTTAGGCTTACTAAAGTCTTTGTTTAAAGCCGCCTTAGTCTCTGCTAGCGTTGCAAGAGGATTATTAGAACAATACTTAATGTACCAGGTTAGCGCGTGATCCTACAAAGAGGTAACCAATTGTGCCTTCTTTATATTGTCATCAGTAATATGTTGCATTGTCCATACAGTGTTCACAACAAACTAGAATTGATCTGCATCTTCACTCCCTTGCCTTTTAAAATCGACATCTTCATTGCGTTTGCCATGTTGAATGGTGGTGGTGGAGGTGGAGGTGTGGGCAAAGGTGTATTCAGTGGAGGTGGTGGTGGGGGTGGAGTGTAAGGATGATTTGCTCGAGGAATCCCCTTAGTGATTAGATGAACAACACTTCGCAGTGTAATTTGTCCTGCCCCTTCATCGTCGCTTGAAGGAGGTCTAATCAATGGACTATATTCTGGTCCTAATCCTTCGCAATTTCTAAAGAATCATCCACTCCACGTAGCTCCGAACATCAAGGTAATGGCATCACACGTTTGTCACATAACAACATTTTAATCCAAGTATTCAATGATCTTAAATACTTGCCTCACTGTCCTTTGAAAAATCTCTGCTCCTCTTCACTATAGTTGAATGAGGTATCAACTGAAAGTTCTATAACAAATCCTCCCAGAATCCAAACGAGCCAACCATTAATAGCCCGCATGATCTTGTTTTCAGAAGCTTCTAATTGTCACACTAATTGTGGAGTCCACACTATAGGATTATCAAGCTTCCACATTCCTTGATTGTCTGTCAATTTAGCTAACCACTCATACAGTTCAAACAGGAAAGTGAAGAAGAAGATCTCATGTATCTCCGTATATGGATATATGTTCAACCACTCTTCCTTTGACAAGCGTGAATTCTTGTTTTCTTGTGCTACGAACTCGTGAATCTTCTGATCCAACCACTTTTCAATTTCTTTCTTGGTCGGATTCCAATGATGCGACATCACACATCTCTTTCAAGCAGATCCATGCCCCAACAATGGAACCATTTGTTGGCTTAAGGGGTCCTGACCAAGGTTCAGAGTTAGCTATGCCAATAAAAAAAACCCTACACTACTGGCCCTTTCGGCAACAACTCGCGTAGCACAGGCTGCAGTCTCACCCGAAGCAGTATGGGGGGATGCAAGAACCAAGTTTATGCATCTAGAGGCTAGTGTGATGTATTTTAGTGCCTTGGATCTGCGTTCGCGCAGATCGAAAAACTGTTAGGGCTCATTGCCACAACTCTGTAGAATAGCCTTCAGACCTTCGTGAAGGTCTACGATGAGTCCTTGTGTACCCTGAACAATCGATTTGCCTACTTATGTGCATCAGAGGGCAGTACTAAATTAGTGTTCGTGCAGATTTACTTAAGTCATTAGTAAACATAAGAGAGATCACCAGAGTCCAAGCGAAAGTATTTAAAGATACATTGCACACATTATTAAGACTTATTCAAGAGAATCACGTAACATTCAATCAATATCTCATAAAACAAATCATTCATTAGTAGTATATAATATTAACTGAGAAAAACAGAATACTGTGGAATTCTTCATAAAACAACAATGTAAACTTTGAAACGGGAACTGATACTGTTACCCATTTCGTAGAGATAGCAAAAAAGTGACCTGATTTTGAAAAGGGGTGATGCAGAACACACATGGTTTTTTTAGAGCATAGTTTTTGGCACTTTAATTTTTTTTTATGTACATCACGTTTTAGAATGGTAGTGATTTTCATGCTGATTTAAAAAAGTGAGCATTTTGCATCACAGTCCTTTTTTAAAAGCCCTGTTTTTTGGCTTTAAATTTTTTAATGTATAAAATGTAAATAATTATTTTGTAAATTTGAAAATTTTTGAAGTGGTCGTTTTCTTCACATTTTCTTGTTTTTTTATTTTAATTTTAATTTTTTTTTGTGAGGTTTTTATTGTTTTGCATTTTTAAATTAGAAGGTCGATATTTAGACTTTTCGATATTCTACATATTTATACATCCTTAATTAATTTTTCAATCCACATGAAATAATTGTTTCTAAAAAACAATATTTTTTAACAATGGACATAAAAATAACCATTTTTAACATAAATATAACTAAAAAACTACACGTTTTGATATTTTTTTGCTAGAATTGACATGTCAAAATCACAGTTTTTATACGATAATTTTAACTAAAAATGGTTAAATAATAGCTTTTTCTATGAATTTCATGTCAAAAAATTAATAAAAATCACTTTTTTCTTTCAAAAAATAATGATTAACTTAAAAATCAATGCAAAAATCACATATTACCAATATTGAATGTATAACAACCCTAATTGAGTGTTTATTCTTCTCATAAAATGTCAAAGTCAAAACATTGCAAAGCTTGATTTACAAGCATAACTTAAATTTAATCAACAATGTCACGTAATCCAAACTCTTCGTCCTCTAGAGTTTCATCATTGTCTTCTTCCACAATATTTTCTGTTTCATTTTGCTCATTTTCCTCTTCTAATGGGTCTTTGATGTCTGCGAATCTCCCAATGTATGTCTTTCCAAACATTCCATGTAATGGTGGTTGGGGTTCCTTTACCTTTTTTGCCACACGTGATTCACTAAAGTCCCCTTTATTCAACCCAATTTCTTGCATTGCATCTGGAAGAAATTGAAGAGCATTAATTCTTTGCTGAATGAAATTGCACTATACTGGATCTTTTTCAATTGCAATGCAATTTCTTCCTTTTTGAAGGCAACATGCTAGTGTTGTACCTAATTATCAAGCACAAAAGAAATAATGAACTAAATTAGTACAATGACATATTAATTAAAAAAATAACATATTGAAATTCAATTCCATATAATAAAACTTACCCGAGTCAGAAAATAAATCCAGAACCCAATCTCCTTCATTTGAACAAATGTCTATAAGATAGTTAATCAATAATTGTGGTTTTTGATAAATGTTAACTATCTCTCCTTTTGCTTCTGTGTCTTCATATGTTGGTTTTCTCACAACAACATCATAAGTCAGTATTTGGCTATGACTCTTTCTGTCTACCCGATTAAAAATCATAGACATATGGCTATCATCTTTTGCCCAACTATCAATATGAATGAACTCACAATCATTTATAAATTGTTGATCTTCATTGGGAAGAAGATTTGACTTTTCCCTGTAACATGAAATAGTAAAATTTCAATTAACTTGTACATAAATAAATTTTTCAACATTAATCAAATATACATTTTAAATGTCTTACCATGTAAGCTGCATCCTTGAATTTGTTTTCCCCTTGAAGCTTGACAATATCATTGCCAATTGTGTGTCTGAATGAATTGTCACAAATCTCCATAATGGTGATGAAGTGACTTCTACAAATCCCGCAACCATTTTACTAAAATCTTGATAAGTATAAGGGTTACTATCATAGTCAATGTTTGGAATATTGAAACCATGGGGAATATCTGCAATGACTAGGGCATAATCCCTTTTAGGTATGAGTTTAGCAATGTCTTCACAGTCGCCTTGTATTACTTGATATTGAATAGTGTCTAGCCCATTCCAAATGAAATGATTAAGAGTTGGATCAAGTTGAATATCCTTAATACGTTGCTTCCTCAGTCTTTCGATCTTTATTTTTTCAATAAAGGTTTTGAAACTATCTGGCACTCCATTATCATCCTTCCTCATATTTTATAAAATAAACAAATATATGTGTAAGTTATAAATTAAAAATAGTACACAGGTGAATAAAAATGAATGTATAAATCAAGATACCTTTTTAAATGCAAGATAAAAAGCTTATAATGTTGATGTAGAACTTGAATCTGGATAGTTGCGTACGACATCATCCCAACCATCTTCATTCAACAATCTAACCATTTGTTCTTGAATTTTCATGTAAACTTTGTGACTGCATAGATAAAGTAACAAAAAGTTAATATAATGATATGTATAACAAATACTACCAAGAACAACATGTTTTATTTAAAATATAATTATAATCTAGAAATAAATAAAAATATTTCAACAAACTTACTTTTGAAATTCTTCAGACATTTCCTCCAATGATAATTACCCTGACCTCACACGAGATAATATTGTTTTGACAATTTTTTCATCTTTCACTCGCATCGCCCTCCAAGGTGTGATAGTCATATCGCCTGGAAGATGCTTCATTTCAGGAGTTAATTTATTGTTGCCACATATGAATGCCTTAAACTTTTTGACCTTCTGGTTTTTAATGGCAATGTCTTCCCACATGCTAAAAATCTCATCAATCAACCTCCAAACATCTCCAAATCTAAATGCCAATTGGAAAATGTTATCAACACCTCTGAATAAATCACTATGTTTGCTGCCTTTTCCACCTTTTGAATTGGTTTTCTCTTCAATTTGATATCCTATATCCATACAACATTCCTTTCGGAAATTTTCAGTAACTTTTGTCCTATCCCCATCACATTTTTCTTCAAATTCACTATGAATAAATCTAACCCTTTGGATGAAAGTCATAGACATCCTATATTCATTATCTGAATTATGATCCCATGCCACTAACTTTGCTTCTGTATCAGATAAACCAGCGTAAATGATACATTTCATTGTTTCAAAACGTGGGTTATTAGGATATTCCTCCATCAATTGTCTTTGAGCTTCTATAGAATGGTTCCCCCCAAGTACATAATAATTGTATTCAAAACATTTTGACTTATCAAATGCTTCTTTGTTGGGAACTTGAAGTGGATCAACAAGAAACACATAACTAACCACATGAGCATATGGATTGTACCTCATCAATGTCTTCAAGTTGTGAACATGTAGATGATGTGGCTTTCTAACTTGATATTGACATTGTCCTTCACTTGCTTTATAGGTTTGCCTGACATTAAGCTAAAATGTGCGACCACCATCAATTAAGTTTCTCTTTTTCAAATTCTCTCGAATGACATTTTGTTTTGTTTTGATAATGCCATCTTCTAAATCAGCTCATGGTGTAATGATTTCTCTGCTTTCTTTTGAAGTTTCACTAGGTTCTTGACTGCTGCTAACGACTGCTTCAAAATCATCAACTTTACTTTTTTTGGTCATAGCATTCCCAACAGAGTTATTCTTGGGCATTGTTACTTTTGGATTTTTATGGCTCTTCTCAGTTCCAATGTCATCTTCAGTAATGACAACATATGTTTCATTGTCAATTTCAACGTCATCATTCTCAAAAGTAACTTGTTTACCCTTGCTAGATTTATCCACCAGATACCTTTTTTTTCTGATTCTTTGGATGTAGTTTTGTAGCATTATCAATTACTTCATTTTGCCTATTTTCCATATCTTCTTCTGACACTGAGTAAAAACTGCTGACAACTTTCATGATATCATTCTCAATGAAATGAATGCCTCCCAACCTAATTGAACAACTTTCAACGAAATTCTGCCAAACAAAATATCATATGTCAATAAAAAACAAAGTTAAAAAATATAGCAAGACACTTTCAAAAACGCAAAATACAAATATAAATAACAATACTTATGATGTTTTGTGTCATCTCATTTACGATTTGACTACACAACTTTGTAGATACCTCTCTCGTGTCATACAATGAATATGATAGTTGGTATTTAACCCTTTCATGTGACTTGGGAGCTTTTGTAAGTACGTAAGCAACTTCAGTGTCTAGTACCGAACACATATCTACGACTCTTCCCATCACCTCAAAAATTCCATTATCATTCGGTATATCGATATATAGATATATATTCACATTTGTGCTTTCTCTTTCTTTCACATACCACATTCTTGATGGAAATTTCACCTCTTTTGAATTCTTCCAGTCTGAAATCATCTTCTTATCACTTGAGGCACTTGAAAGATTTGTAGTCATGAGCTCAAGTGGAGTTCGTTCACCAATGTTTCTTTTAGATGCACCTTTATGAGTCTTTGGTCCAGAAAGATTCACTGAAATTCTCTTTGATGCCATTTTCCTGAAAAATAGAAACACATAAATCAGTAAATAATAAAAACATATTAACTTAAATTAACAACGAAAATATATCATAAATTTTAATCAACAATCGCCCCACCCACCGCCCCTCATATTCCAAAAGGACATGCATTAACATTCTAGTGTAAAAAAAGTAAATCACGAATAAAACATTTTTCTCGGGCGCCCTCACCCAACCCCCCCCGCATGGCACGGGCACCGTCACCCACCCGCCCCCCCAAGCATCCCCACCCCCCCAGTGGCCCGAGCGCCCTCACCCGCCCCACTGCCTGGGCACCCCGGCCCAAACCCCACAACCCTCCCCGGCCCGGGCGCCCTCACCCGCCCACCCCAACCCTCCCTACTTCTCCCCCCCTACCCACCCGCCCCGCCGGCCCTACGCCCTCACTCGCCCCACCCCCGCCTGGCGCCCTCACCCGCCCGCATGCCCCACCCCTCTTGGCGCCCTCACCCCCCCCCCCCACCCCCCCCCCCCCCCCCCCCGTGCCCTCCCCGACCCAACCCCCACAACCCTCCCTAGCCCAGGCACCCTCACCTGCCCGCCCCAACCCTCCCTACCCCCCCCCCCCCCCCCCCCCCAACCCGCCCCCCCCCCGCCTGGCCCGGGTGCCCTCACCCGCCCCACCCTGCCCGACACCCTCACCCACACCCGCCCGTCCTACCCCTCTCGGTGCCCTCACCCGCCCACCCGCCCCACCCCTCCCAGCGTTGTTCTAGGGAAAAGTGTCTATATAGAACTACTCTATCCCACTAAGGTGTGACAGCTGCCTTAGAAACAAACAGAGAAAAAACTACTTTCATTTTTCCTTTATGAATTATAGATAGAGAGGAACAGAAAGACCAACCTCTGTCTTGCGCTAATCTCTTGATTTGATTCCCCTCTTCTTTTATAGTCTTTAGGTACTTGCTCCCTTGCACGCCCAGCTTCACAAAGTACCTGTAAGATCACAGATGCATAGCACTATACAAAGACATGGATCTATAATCATAAACAATCTAGGATCAGATGTAAATTGACCATACAAATATAGCAAGCATCAATGACACAAGAGCATGGAGGAAAACTTGAATAGCTTTTATTGATAAACAATAAAGAGCCAAGAGGAGTTACAACCAGTTGTTTTGACCCAGCATCAACCTCCCAGCAAAGAAGCCCCTCTTCACCTCAAACAAAGCTTAGATCACCCAACAATCTGATGTTTGTCTCAAGAAACCAACAACAATTCCTTACAATATGCAAAATTCCAGCCTTTGGATCTCTGGGATGAGGGATCCATATATAGATATCTGTAATGGAGATGAGTCAGCTCATGATTTGATTAGTGTCTTCCATATGATAGTTCTTGCTTCCACTTGGATATTGATGATCTCTTACTCATCTTTGGTTGAATTCAGTGACGCAAGTGTCACAGGAGAAGATTCTGGAAGCTTCCATTGCCTCTCCACCTCGCGGAATGACACTGCCATTTGTCATTTCTCGCCCATCGCACCCCATAGAAGGGATTTTTGAAATGCAACGTACCCTCACAGTGTATTTAGGTGAGATGCAACGCACTTAGCTAGTGGAGCAGCTGAAATGATCCTGTTTTGACCAATTCTGAGCAGTTTTTCATGGAGAACTTCTGGGAGAAGCTGTAATCTGTTGACCTTGTTCCTTTAGGGGTTAGAACAAAACTTTTAGGGACTTAGGAGCCCTTGATTTATGGACATTTTATGCTTGGGGTTGTTGGGCCCAAAAATGTCTATAACAGTTGCCCCCTAAAGCATGAGGTCATTAATCTTTTGATGTCGGGTGAAATGCTTTATTGTGAGGATCCGAAGTTCTTTCAAGCTGGGAGGAGACCTGTAATAAGATACAATACAATACATTATCTTCATAATATTTTCATGATCTAGCTAAGGCGGGCATTCCCATGCTCAGATTTATAAATTCATTTTCATGTACATAGGACAGACAATCGTCTGAGTGTAGACTGATGATTCTGATAGAGCCATCATCCTTTTGATTGGATGATTATCTGTGTACATTTGATGTCTTTATTTCCCTGAATATATATCGCAGCCCGGATGGATGAAACTAGATCTGGGGTCTTCAATCTCATTCGATCTTCACTCGAAGTACAAGTCGATCCATGTGAAAGCTGTTCTGGAGTCGAACATGGAAAGAAATCACCTGATTACCAGCCAATGATGTAAGCTGTTAACAGGCGCGAGAGGAATCACCGATAATGATAATGACCCTCAAGGTACTATAGTACAATTCACGTGGTGTGAATACAGGACTTGGCGTTGAACACCACGCAAAATCTTTCGGTCGAAGGCCATTGATGTAAACCTGTCGCCGGAAGTGAGAAACTTGCCATTGAGGCATGCAAGCTTCAAAGTACTGAATGGGGTGTTCCTAGATCAACTTCTTGGATGATGAGCTGATGTCGACAAGAAGTGATCCGTCACAGGAGGGCCTTAATGAATCCCACATCAATGACACGGAATGGAGCAAATGACTTTAATGGAGGTGAAAACGATGTGGTGATATAAGGTTCAGGGTGGCGGTCATGAAAGAATGGAGTATAAATGTATGGTAGTGGGTGAGACACAGGTGAATTCTCTGAATGACTTCTCTTGAACATATCGGCGACACTGATGTGATGGATTGGTAGCATTAACCCCAAATGTGGATGGTATGATGGGACCATGGTGATGTGACCGGAGAATGAAACAACCCAACCCGACTCGGACACGGAGTGGAAGTGTCATGTTCAAGAGCGACTTGCTACCAACAAAGTTTCTTCAAGTTTTCTTCCCAATTTTCCCCAGTCATTGCTGACCAGTACCTCTTTATTTTTGTCAAGCTTGAGGAGGATAACATATGCTTTTTCTATAATTTTCCCTTCGGGCAAACCCATCGCTATGTTTTAAAGAGCCTAGTGATAGTGAAACTCGTTCTCGTCTATAGACAAGTTTGTCGCTATTACACTTTTAACGAGTTTAACAACAAAGATAACTCGGACCTTTTCAATTTTAGAGAGTCTGAAAAGGAACGTAAAGGTAACTCCAAAATTCCTTTTTCGTCATCTAATCCCTTAAGTCCGAAAAAGTATAAAACGATACAGAAGGGATGAATTTTCGATACTTTTAACGAGCCGAACAAAACAAGCACTCGATCTTTTTGTGTAATAATCTCTCAGGTCCAAAAAGATTAAAATCTAGAGGAGAGATAGCACTTCCGGTCCCTTTAATGAGCTGGAGAGGCCAATGGCTCGGCAATCTTTTCATATTTTATGAGTCAGTTGAAAAGAGCTTAAAGGAGACTCGTCTTTTGAGGAACGAGTGATAAAATGGGTAGCAACTGATTCCAGGTAAGGTTTGGAATTTTCCAATCATGGCAGTGTTACAAGGATGGCTAGTGAGATCACTCTTCGCAGCTGTTCCTCAAAATGGGTAAACAATCAAATGGAGGTGAATGATTGGCCAATGCAAAAGTGGAGGTGATGGTGCAAACACGACCAAGGCTTTAATGGCTGAAGTACTACATTCACGATGGTTATTTACCGGTGAATAGTTCATTTTTTAATGAGCTTAAATGCGGGGGGAAACATTTTCTCATGTCTTATGTTTATTTTTTAACGAGCTTGAACTATGTGCTAAAACTGCTCGATGAAATGGTCTCTTTTTTATTTTACCATAAGTAGCTTTGTTCTTTCAAATATTGTACTGTATTTTCAAATGCTTCATCAAACTAGTCAGAAATGAGCAATATATGCTTGAAAAACAAGTTAGAACACTAATATTTTACTTTGAACTACGTAAAAAGTAATGAAAAAGTGTTTTTACCTCTCATTTTACCATTTCATTTGAACTTTGGTTTGTTGGAGCTTTGGAGGTGCTTTTCCCCCTTTGATTTTCATTAGCTGATTTCGGGAGATTCTGTGGACGATTCTCGGTGCCATCTGGACCAGGTAGGAGCTAAACCTGAGCTCTTTCATTTCATGTTTTCCATTTTACATTCTGAGCTTGATTCCTGGTTTTTCTGAGCCTCTGGGGTTTGAAAAACTCGTTCTTCCTTCAGCGCGCCCTCTGTGTATCGAAAGGTGCATTGGATGTTGGCCTGTCTAATGGCCATCTGACATGCAACACACCCAGAGCACTACTGTAGATGCAATGGGCGCAGAGAAGGAATCTTATGCACAGTTTTTGATGGAAATTTTGCCTGTTTCTTACCAAGATCAGGATTTAACTCTTCTCTTGTTTGTTTTTCAAAGATCTTTGGAGCAAGATGACCATTACATGGCGAGAACGTGAGCATGAAGAAGAGGACATGCTTTCCCTACATGATCCGGTTACAGTAAACGCACTGCGGAACTGTGGCTTGCTGAAGTTTTTCCGCATTTCTAGCATGAGACAACAGATCAACTTACTGCAGTATTTGCTCGATGCTTGAGATCCTACCAACCAGGTGTTCCAGATCAGGGGCAAATCTATCCCCTTGATTGTAGTAGACATCTATTTCTTGACTGGCTTGTCGAGGCGGGGTGCCCCCATCTCCTTATCGGGTTCGGCCCGAGGAGGTGACTCTGTGAGAGATTATGTTCGCCGGTATTGCAGAGAGGGATCTCAGCCGAGTAAAGACGACAAGATCATCATCCGTGATGTCACTGACAAGTCCCTCAGGACTATTCTGTTTACTTTTGGTAGCATGGTTGGTGGTGTGGCTCTTTATGTAGCCAACCGATCTTATATGCAGTATGCTTTGGGATGCCTCCAACCGAAGGTGTTCAACTGGTGCGACGTAGTACTTATTGTGATGAAAGAACAGTTGACCAAGATAAAGAGCGGGAGGTTGAAGAACTTTGGGTATGGTTCTATTTTGACCGCCTTTGCCTTGGAGAAGATACCACTGATGCAGCCGCAATATATTGCACTCGATTTACCTTCACCTACTGAACCACGTATGCAGAGATGGGTTGACCATATGTCTAGGCAAGCTGGTCAGTCTCAAATTTCATTTTCTGATACCTTCTTCAGGTGGTTTGATCATCAGGAGATGGTTTATTCCGAGTATCCATATGCTGGCATGGACTTCCGGGGTGATCCAGATTTAGTACTGTCGGATGGCAAACAGTGGGGCGCTATTGGTAAAATCTTTGACCATATTCCTGTTTATCGTTTTTCATTTATAATGTCCTTGTGCTTTATTCTATCAAGACTTTAATCAAACTCATGTGTACATGCAGATGTTGGTCCTATTCGGCCCGTAGCACGCCTAAGAGTGCCGGCTGCCGCCCCAGCAGGAGAGGTTGTTGGAAGGGCTATCCTTCGTGACCTCGATGTGGCCGAGACTCTCACAGCATTACAGGAGCAGGTTGAGGGCCTCACTCTTGGTATTCCAGATGTGAGGACTGACGAGCTGCCCTTGAGGTTGCAGCGACATACTACTGGTGTGCCAAGACGATGGACTCGTCTTTTACGCATGATCGCACAGGCTGTGACTTGCTATCACGAGCATCATTAGACTAGGGTGCCCCCTAGCATTTTGAGTTTTTGGTCAATTGACTGATTTTGTCTTGGTTACAGAACATTATGTGTAAACCATAAACAGTTAAATATATTTTTGATTTTCGGAGTTTTATTTTGGTTAAGTTACATGATCCAAATGCACACATTGATGGTATGTTTCTTTTTATAAATGTTGCAAATGCCTATCTAACACATAATTTGCCAATGAGTCGGTTAATGTATTTACGTTTCTGGAAATATGTTGATATTGAATAACATCAAATTGTCTTTCCAAAATCTTAACCCTTAGGAACATGCGATAAATCGCTGGATTTTGGACAGAATAGATACCAGTGAGCTATAGTATTATGAGTTGTGAGTCTAGCTTGACAATCAGTCGGCGTATACCATGTGTGATGGCATCAGAGAGAAGTTCTATCAACGCGCTATATTCAGCAATGTTATTTGTTGATCGACCAATACATACCCCTCTGAAACTTACTAACTCGCCGCTTGGATCAAAAATGGCCCAGGCTGCGGAAGATAGGTTCTGCGAACTATGACTCGCTCCGTTGGCATATCCAACACATGACTTCAATAGGTTTGACATCTGCAACAAATGTAAAAAGTGGATTACTTGACCAAAATAAACACTTTAGCGAAAACAAAAACATAACAAAAGCATACAGGTTACCATTACGCATAGTAACGCTTGAGGTACAACCCGTTACGAGGTTGCGCCAGTGGAATTCCGTCATAATCCATTAACTCGTAGGCTTCTTTTGCTAACACCCGTTTAACAATATAGGGGCCCATCCATAAAGACTTAAATTTACCCGCTCCCAATTTATCGGATTCTTGGTCATAAAGCAAGACCAAGTCACCTTCTGAGAAGACACGGGGTTTGACTTTTTTGTCGAACTGTGCTTTAACTCGTTTCTTATGGGCTTCGTTATCCAAAGAGGCATCACGATGGGTTTCATCCAATTGGATTAGTTCCAAGAAACAAGCTTCTTCTTCTTAAGTTCCGGGGAGGAGATCAATTGCGAGTTTGAGAGACGAGATTTTGCACTGGATTGGTAAGACTGCTTCCAGGCCATATACCATTTGGAAAGGTGTAAACCCAGTTGCATTCCTTACCGATGTTCGGTAAGCCCACAAAGCTGAGTATAGGATTAGGTGCCATCTTCTTTTGTGAACTCCAATCATCCTTTGCAGCATGCGCTTCAGGACTTTGTTGATTGCTTCAACTTGTCCGTTGGCTTGCGGATAATATGGAGTAGAGCTGTCGTGAGACGACCCTAGTTTGGTAGCTAATTCAACCATCATGTGATTGCGAAAATGCGATCCATGATCTGTGACTATAGATTGTGGTACGCCGAATCTGGCGACTACATGATTAAAAAAGAAGAGGGCAGCTGTTTCACCAGTATTATCTAATGTAGGCATCGCCTCAGCCCATTTGGTAAAATAGTCAATTGTGACTATGATATACCCATGCCCCCCAGTCAAGGTGGGGTTACATGTCATGAAATCGATGCCCCATTTGGTGAATGGCCCAACAACAACTATTGGTTGCAGAGGTGTGGGTGGTCTTCTGGTTTTGCTATCGAAAATTTGACAAGCATGGCAACTTCTGACTATGGTTATGCAATCTTTGAACATTGTTGGCCAGAAGTATCCTGCTCGTAAGATTTTTTGCGCTGTAGCATAACCGGATTGATGCCCCCACGCGCACCCGAATGACAATCATTCAGGACTTTTTCGGCCTCCTCATGGGTGAGGCACCTTCTCAGAACTGTATCGATACCGCAATGGTAAAGTGTATCACTGACGATCATGTAGTCTTTTGCTTGGTATCGAATATGTTTTTGTTCGGAGCGTGATGTATTTGGCCTATATTTTTGGGTTTGGAGATAAATTATTATATCTCCATACTACTCATTGCTTGAAGATATCAGAAACAAACTTTCGTCCACGATTGTTTCATCGGATGTTTCATCGTTGGACGACGATGGGAGATCGCATAATAATTCTGCGAAAGCCAGAGCTTTCTTTGACTTGGATTTTACAAATTCCAGATCAAACTCTTGTAGGATTGCTATCCATTTTGAATATTTGCCCCCCAGCAACTGTCGCGACAATATATAAGTCATGGGGTTGCAATCTGATAGAATGGTAGTTTTTCAAAAGAGGACATAGTGTCGAAATCTCTGTATCGCTTGAACAGCTGCGAGCGCTAGCTTTTCAACATAAGAATATTTTCTTTCTGTATCATTTAAGTTTTTACTCAAATAATATATAGGATGTTCAATTCCATTGACTTCTTGAACTAAAACCATTGCGATGGTCGTATCCGCTGCAGCCAGATACAGGTTAAAATCTTTTTGATAATCAGGAGCATACATTAATGATGCTTTCATTAGGGATTCTTTTAAAGCATCAAAGGAAGCTTGCACAACCTGATCCCAGATAAAGGGTACTCCCTTTTTCAAAAGACGCATATAACCTTTAGCAAGTTTGGCGTAATTTGGAATGAACCTCCTCAGAAAGTTTTCTTTCCCTTGGAGTTTCTGAATCTGAAGCAAATTTGAAGGTGGAGGCAAATTTATGATTGCCTGGACCTTACATGGGTTGAGACGAATCCCATCCTTTGAGACTACAAAGCCAAGCAAACGACCAGCGCTGACGCAAAATACACATTTGTTTGGATTGAGTCGTATCTTGTAGTGTCAGCAACGTAGAAATATCACTCTTAAATGTTGCGGGTGATCAGTCCGCTTTCGCAAATGAGTCGAAAGGTTGTCGAGGTATGGTTGAACGATGTTTTTGATGTCGTGGAAGGCATAATTCATTGCCCTCTGAAATGTCGCCCCTGCGTTCTTTAAACCAAAGGGTAATTTTCAATATGCGAATGTGCCCCATGGACAAATAAATGCAGTCTTTGACTGGTCCTGTGGGCGGATATTTATTTGATTATACCCGGAGAATCCATCCATGAATGAAAAGATTTCGCATCCGGCGCATTCATCAATTATCTGGTCGATGAAGGGTGTAGGGTAGTTGTCTTTTGGACAAGCTTGATTTACATCCCTATAATCGACGCACACTCTAATTGTTCCTTGTTTTTTCATAACAGGGACAATATTCGATACCCAATCGATTAGAGGAACCGGGTAAATGAAACCAGCATGGAGAAGTTTCTCAACTTCTGCCTTAATGGCAGCGGCTTTCTTGGGGTGCACCTGCCGTAGCCGTTGTCGTACTGGTTTGACATCTGGATACATCTTAATTTCGTGTTCAACGATACTCGAGTCAATGCTTGGCATTTCACTATATGACCAAGCAAAGACATCTCTGAATTCGCGAAAAAGAGCGTCATATATTTCCAGTTCTGAAGGAGAACAACATTTGCCAACATAAATATTCTCTACAACATCTGTTTTGGTCGAGATATTTATGACGATAATCTCTTCAATGTTGGACAAGTTTCGCTTGGAATCCACCGTGTTTACAGTGTTTGATAGAAAATCAAAAACTGAAGGATGATAAAGGTCATCAGGAGGATCTTCTCCACAATCCGGAAGAAGGGAACGATGGTGGGAATCATTCCATGGTGCCCCTTCAATTACCATTGATTGGACAATTCCTTCGTCGGTGACATGCACTCGCGACCAAGGATCTGAAGGGGTACCATATTCTTTAGACCTATCTATCCAAATGCTTGATGAGCGTTGATTTGGGTTTTCCATCCAGGCTAGGAACATTGATTGCTACAATATTTCCGTTGGGCTTGGGGGAAAAACCATCGCATGATCCATGTTAATATCGTTTTCTGAGATCTTTTTAGAAGATATCATATTACAGGTTCCTACCGACGCTACTTCCGCCAGATTGATTGGAGGCGAAAGGGCGAAAGTTCCCATTAATATAGGGTCTTTTAGTAGGCCTACTCTTATATTTTGAAGCGAATGGGGGCTTCCATGGATCATGGGAATGCTTCCTGTAACTTGAGAACCGTTGGGGAAGAAGTTTTGTTGATCGACGATTGTAATCCCTCCTTGGAAGGGAAATGCAATCTTCCTAAAATAGGTCGACACAACAACAGCCATAGCATATATCCATGGTCTTCCTAGTAGGATGTTGTAATCAAGATTTCCATCGATTACCTAAATGTCTATCTCTATTGTTTTTCCTCCTAGTTCAACTTTCAAGTTACTTAGAATACCATATGGGGTATATGTCCTTCCGTCGAATGCTTTTAATGTTGTCGAAGATCGTGACAAGGTTGGAGATCCTAATGTTTTCCAGCAACTCATCGACATAATGCATGTAGATGCCCCCTCATCAATAATTGTTCAATGAACAGTTTTGTTGAGGGTTTTCACTTGAACAAGGAAAGCTAGTTGAGCTGGTAATTGAGGATTGTATCCTTTATGATCGAAGGATACAAGATTGGAATCCTTTGGGTCTATCCCACCAATTGCTGATAATAAAGCCTGCTTTTGGGATGGGCAATTTTGTAGTACTTCAAGAGTCGACATAGCGGATGGCGATTGGGCCAAATCTTCCACTATATTATAATGTTGTGCCACTCTAGCGCGGGGATTAAACGTCGACTTGTGTACTACTCCCTTCGGTGGTTTTATTGTCAATTCAGGAATGATGGGCGGCGCAACTTCTTTCGAAGTTGTTGTCGAACTACTAGGTTGATCTTTATACTTGTTGTTCGACAGCTGTGGATTCCCGTAATCTTTGTTCCTTGTCGATATCAAAGCATCATTTTACTGTTTTGAAACCGACAACATTAACACTTGAGATGGGGAAGCATTTCCACTTTCAACTAGATTTGTTCCTGGATTTGGAAACGGATCAGTTAACACTGCGGAGGTTTTTGAATTCTTGAAGAATTTCTTAAGCTCAGCTCTGTGTGGACAATTTGCGGTCCAATGATCCTCATCGCATATAAAGCATGGATTTTTTGGTTTCCTATCTCCAGGAGGGTTTGAAGAAGATTTTTCAGGTGATGATTCCTCCTGTTTCTTCTTCTTCCCTTTGCCTTTCTTCTTGCCCCCTGGTTGTTTGGTTTCTTTGCCTTTATCTGTCGATACGACATTTACTTCCGAGGCAAGAAGTTCATCTTTTGCATTTTGACCTGAAATCTTACGGGCCTTTTTGGATGTAGCCTTTGTCGATTTCATGTCTGTCGTGCCAATCACGCCATCGCCGGCATGAGAGTCATTGTTTGATTTAGGAGGAGGAGGAATTGAGAATTCCGGTCTAGGGGCGTCAAGTATTTTATCGTAGAGCGTGCCGGACTGAGTGTAAATCAAGTCCAAATATTGTGCACGAGCGATAACTTGCTCTTCTGTTACGACTCCCCCCTTTGCCACATCTTCTGTGATGGAAGGTAGTAATGACTTGATAAACCATTCAGCTAAGAGCTGATCAGGAACATACGTTTTTACCATTCTACAGTGACGTCGCCACTCATGTATATGATCAGATATGTGAGTGGCTGTCGTCTGTTTGAAGTTGGTAAGGAGTTCCGTTCCTATTTCGTACCTTATTGGTAATTGAAAATGGGTTAAAAAGGCTGTGGCTAAGGTACTGAAGTTGTCGAATGAAGCTCTAAGCAATTCGATGTACCATTTTTCCGCTGGACCCGTTAACGTCCTCTGAAAAAGGCGAAGCCTTATCGAATCATCATTTAGGGTGTTTGATGAACACCACAGATGAAAGGTCATCACATGATTCGATGGATCTTCACCTGGATTTCCATTAAATTTAGGAATATCTGATGGAAGTTTATGCAGAATTGCTGGGCACCAAAGGGCATAAGCGATTGGATCGTTTGTTAACCGATTTAAATCAGGTAACTCTAAAGTTGCCACAAAGGGTAACTGCTGATTCAGGTTAGGTGAAGCATACCCAGGATAAGATGGGATTGCCTGAGCAGTTGGTCTTTGCATACCGGCATAATGCATTTGATGCTGGTAACTTTGGTAAGGTTGGTGGGCATGACCATTGTAAAATGGTTGATTTTGACCGTTTTGAATATACGGCTGCCCACTATTCGCAAAGATTTATTGCTCAAAACCTTGGTATACTTGTTGGAATTGCGGTTGTTGGTATTGCACTAGCCATGGCTGTGAAGCCATGTGCTGTTGCCCGATACTAACAGTTTTACCAAGATGAGGGGTAATGGTACCCGTCTGAACCTATTTCATTCCACCAGTCGGCGATTGTGGTTGAGTTGCAGGGTCAAGGGGTTGTTGCATTACAACCTGAGAAACTTGAGGTTGGCATACAACAGGCAGTGCTTGAACTTGCGACACCGTCACAATAGCTGGCATAGTTGGTATATTTGACATAGGTAAGCATTGTTGCATCGAATATACAACTCTTGGTTGTTGAGGTAGTATTGGTACCCAACCGCT
Organism: Pinus tabuliformis; assembly: GCA_031772625.1. Classification (NCBI taxonomy): domain Eukaryota; kingdom Viridiplantae; phylum Streptophyta; class Pinopsida; order Pinales; family Pinaceae; genus Pinus; species Pinus tabuliformis. The sequence continues at coordinate 1,483,217,685 of CM062819.1, read as the reverse complement.
TGAGGTAATTCCAAAATAACCCGAATGTTGTTGTGAACTCCCATATGGATATCCTCCCGGAGGGGATAATGAAAGGGTATACTGCCCTCCATATGGTGGTAATCCAGAACTCAAGGGAATGGTTTGCCCTTGAGGACCAGACTACCCAAATTGACCTCCAAATGGATCAATTTGTTGAGACTCAACATAAGAGTTTCCAGATACTATTCCGGATGAACAAATAGGAACAGACCATACCGTCGAAATGGCCCCTGAGTGGGCTCCTTCTAGCGGTCGAGAGCTAGTTGGGACAGATGGTATACCGGCGAACATTGTTGGAGTGATAGCAGGGAGTTCTGCCGTCGCTGTGTCAGATGACACAGTCCTAGATGTTGACAGTTGTTCAGAAATTTCTAGTCTATCCAAAAGATTACCCAGCGATTCTACAGGAGCTTCCGCTGGCGATAGACTAACTTCTGATGAAGAAGGATATAGAATGATCCCGACTCCAAATTGCGATGGAGTACTAGTTGGAGGATCTTCCACAATCTCTTCTATGGCAATCAGACTAGGTGGAAGGGGAAGACCGTCAGGTCCGTAGAATATTTCTGGTGCCGAAGAAGGTATGGAATCGGTAGTGACAGATGTTTGAAGAGCAAGACTCTCCGAACCGGTTGTAAATGGAACTGGTTCGGTAACGCAAGTGTTTACTCTCAGACTAGGATCAGTACTACTGTCCTTCTGTGGCTACTGAACTTCTTCTGTAGAGGCAGGGATTCCAAAAATGTTTGGAGTAACCGGAGTCTCTGATGTTGTTGGAACACTTGTTCTAACTTTAATAGGAGATTTGGAACTGGTTAAACGAGTTCGCTTTGTTCGTACTAGCTTTGATTCCAGAGACAAAGACGGTTGACTCGTAAGCCTCTGTGAACGACGGGGTTTCAATTGACTTTCTTCCACGATTGCGGATTACTCGATCAACTAAAAATAAAGGGGAAGTATGTTTCCGAATTAAATTAATTTTAGACGCTTTGACACAACTTGTTTCTTCAATTTTTAAGAGTCGAGAAAAAACAAAAGATGACTCTAGTATCCTTCGATTTTTAATGAGCCTGAAGTGATAAGTGCTCAGATGGACCTTTTCTATTAAAGAGTCTAAAAAGGAACGAAAGGGACTGCTCTGGAAATCTAGGTAGAGGGATTACCAAACCAATCGCAAAACTACATAATACTTTTTACGGTACGGCAGTCAATCTTGCCGAATGCTGTGTTCAGTGCATTGCGATCGATAGGGTGGCAGACACGACTTCCTATGGATAAAGGATTAAGCTTATTGGGGTCTCCCAAAATATACTCGACGGTACATGGGAGAACAAGTCCGTACTGGCACTTATCGTCTCAAAGTGGAGGAATCACCCAACCATCAGTGAGAACAACAGTTACTAGGCTTTACGACGCCGGAATACGCCTCTAGCCTAGACTTCTAAATGTTGTGCGTTAAGTTCCAAAGCGTTGTTAGATTCATTGAATTTATTTTAAGTTGATCTTGTTTATGAAGTTTTCCTTTCAGGTTCACCACGAGATGTAGATGTAATTCCTAAAATGCAATCTAAGATGATAAACAAACTTTTTATCTTCTTTGTGCAATGAAAATCCTAGCTACTAAGGAAAAGAAAGACAGAATCTTTTCACAAAGAGCAAAGAGCACACTCTAAATGCACTTTCCTAAATCAAGCCAATCAGACTGTCTATATGCAAATGCACATGCATGTATTTGTTTTCAACTTTCTTAGTATATGAATGCTAAAAAGAAAGTTGATGCACAAATATGAATTTCTTTTCAAGCGACAAATATCAACAAGTTTCTTTTCGAAATAAAAAATTGAGACGATCACAACACCTTACGATTTTGAAATGAATACTTGTTCTTGACACTAGAAAATTACAAATTCAGACCAAAAGCAATAGTAACAGGATAATCGACCATCAACAGCAATCAAACTCTTTCCTACAATTGAAATCGACACTTGCGACAGTTTCAAATCAAAGGAGGACAGTACGATTATGCTACTTTTGCAAAGGAGAACTGAAAATGACTCAACAAACACACAAAAACATCTACAGTTCTTTTGTACAAAAGAGGTGAAATAACAGCAAGGAAAAGGGGTTTCAAATAGACATATACTGATCACAAGAAGCAAAATTCAGGAATAGAACTGGAAAGAATGAATCATAGAAACCAAAACTGCACAGAGCCTAGTCTGATCAGCGCACCTGTAACACAGAGAATTTGAAATGCAGCGCACCTTGTCCACTCGGGAAGTGCGCTGAAGTTCAGATTCTCTTAATAGTACCTGCGCTGGGCCAGAAACGAGACTCTGCTTGGGTTCCGGGTCACAGTTTGCAGTTCAATTCTTGGGTTTTGGCCGAGCAAAAAAGCAATCAGTAATGCAACAATCAGGGGTAGATCTAAGGAGGATCTAAGAGCTATCACAAGGGCAATCAGATAGTTTGTGAATCAGCTGTTTAAATCATAAACAGATCCATTAGATGGATTGAAGTAACAGTTATCTACTTTGCATTTGTTATGGCAAATGCAGTTCGAATGCTACCTGTAAGTTTATGAAACAAACAACAAAGAATGATAAACAAACAAACTAATTCTTCCCCAGCAGAGTCGCCATTTTGTTACAGGGAAAAGTGTCTATATAGAACTGCTCTATCCCACTAAGGTGTGACAGCTGCCTTAGAAACAAACAGAGAAAAGCTACTTTCATTTTTCCTTTATGAATTATAGATAGAGAGGAACAGAAAGACCAACCTCTGTCTTGCACTAATCTCCTGATTTGATTCCCCTCTTCTTTGATAGTCTTTAGCTACCTGCTCCCTTGCACGCCCAGCTTCACAAAGTACCTGTAAGATCATAGAAGCATAGCACTATACAAAGACATGGATCTATAATCATAAACAATCTAGGATTAGATGTAAATTGACCATACAAATATAGCAAGCATCAATGACACAAGAGCATGGAGGAAAACTTGAATAGCTTTTATTGATAAATAAGAAAGACCCAAGAGGAGTTACAACCAGTTGTTCTGACCTAGCGTCAACCTCCCAGCAAAGAAGCCCCTCTTCACCTCAAACAAAGCTTAGATCACCCAACAATCTGATGTTTGTCTCAAGAAACCAACAACAATTCCTTACAATATGCAAAATTCCAGCCTCTGGATCTTTGGGATGAGGGATCCATATATAGATATATGTAATGGAGATGAGTAAGCTCATGATTTGATTAGTGTCTTCCCTCTGATAGTTCTTGCTTCCACTTGGAGATTGATGATCTCTTACTCATCTTTGGTCGAATTCAGTGAGGCAAGTGTCACAGGAGAAGATTCTGGAAGCTTCCATTGCCTCTCCACCTCGCGGAATGACACTGCCATTTGTCATTTCTTGCCCATCACACCCCATAGAAGGGATTTTTGAAATGCAATGCACCCTCACAGTGTATTTAGGTGAGATGCAACGCACTTAGCCAGTGGAGCAGCTGAAATGATCCTGTTTTGACCAATTTTGAGCAGTTTTTCATGGAGAACTTCCGGGAGAAGCTGTAATTTGTTGACCTTGTTCCTTTAGGGGTTAGAACAAAAATTTTAGGGACTTAGGAGCCCTTGATTTATGGACATTTCATGCTTGGGGTTGTAGGGCCCAAAAATGTCTATAACAAGCGCCCTCACCCCCCCCCCCTCACCCCTCCCGCCCCAACCATCCCGACGCCCTCACCCATGTTAAGTTATGGTATGTTCTATGCTTATAACAGTTTACTTATTTTTCTTATTATGTTTCACCGATTAGCAATCACATGTACATAAAGTAAATTGCAGATAGAACATTAAACGATCGATAGAAAATAAGCCAAGACAAGAGACACAAGATGTGGCGGCTAGCCAGGGACAAACCCCACAATGTGTGGGGAAACCCTTTGATCAAATCTTCTTTTATCTTCAATAATCTAGCAGAGAGAAATAGTACAATAAATCTGATTCATATCAGCAGTAGCAAACCCTAGATCAGTAGCATCAGCATTAGCGGCTTCATTATCAAACTAGGGCAGACCATATCTCACAAACCGACAGTCGGATTGACTTCATTCCACCACCAAAAGTTTCGGCTTCCAGAGGAGGTTCAGATGAACCTACAGTGCAGTTCAGATGAGGAGATCTTCTAGTCCACGTAAGTCAATCTTTACTTCTGTAGTTGCAGCTTCTGTTTCAGCAGTTTCCGGCTTCAAACTAGGGCAGTCGATATCTTGCAAACCGTTCATCGGATTGACTTCATTCCACCACCAAAATTTGTGGCTTTCAAAGGAGGTTCAGATGAACCTACAACGCAGTTTAGATGAGGAGATCTTCTAGGCCACGCAATTCAATCTTTATTTCTGCAGTTGCAGCTTCAGTTTCAGCAGTTTCCGGCTTCAAACTAGGGCAGTCGATATCTTGCAAACCGTTCATCGGATTGACTTCATTCCACCACCAAAAGTTGCGGCTTTCAAAGGGGGTTCAGATGATCCTACAACGCAGTTCCAAAGAGGAGATCTTCTAGGCCACGCAAGTCAATCTTTACTTTTGCAGTTGCAGCTTCAGTTTCAACAGTTTCCGGCTTCACATGTGTGAGAGAGAGAGACCCATTTCGGCGCAGTAGAGAAGAGACTCATATCTGCGCAAGAGAGAGAGATATGTGATGAGATGAGTGAGTCCAAATGAGGAAAAGTCCTCTTATATTTATACTCAACGTTGGTGGGTGAATAGATGCGACTGTTGGGCTTTTGAGCCTACATGAGTTGTAGGTTGGCTTGATAATAATTCCATAATCAAAATAAATTCATATCTCCATGAATACTTATCGGAATTGGATGATATTTATATCAATCCTACACCTCTCGACGAGAGGAATATAATAAAAATATTATTAGCCATGAATAAGATGACCCACATGAAGTTTTGCCCTGGTTGCCAATTTTAACACTCCCTCTCAACCATGGAGAACTTCATCGGCAATCTGTCTATCGGTCGTTACTATTCATCCATCAAATGCACTGCCTTTTACAGCCTGACCCTTGCCCTGCTCTGCTCTATTTTGCCTATTCTGCTTTGACTTGTTCTGCCCTGCACTGATATGTACTGTTTTGTTCTGTTCTGCTCTCCTCTTGCATTGTTCTATTCTACTCTACTTTTGTCCGAATTATGAAGAAGAAGAAATGATCGAGGATGTATCATACTGACTCATAGTCAGTCTCAGAGTATGTACCACTGGTCCCAGACTAGTCTCAACCAACCTAAAGTCAGCGTCATAGTGAGTACAACTCCAATGGTCCTAGACCAATATCATCCTCCACTAACTCAAAGTCAGTCTCAGAGTATGTACCACTGATCCCAGACCAGTCTCAACCGACCCGAAGTCAGCGTCATAGTATGGTACAACTCCTACCACTGGTCCCAGACCAGTATCATTGATCCCAGATCAATGGAGGTCATCCTAGCGTAGGGAGTACGGTAGTTACAATGATGCGTCCATCGGTACTACTATGGTCCCTAACTTCATTTCCCTGCTCATTGATCAGATGAGAGTTACTTCCCATGAGTCCCAGACTGCATGGGTAGGATGCCTCGACAGGAGGACTAATCAATCCTGTCCTCACAGGAGAACACATCAATCCTGCTACAATTGCCATGGAGAACACATCAATCCAGGCCTCATAGGAGAACTAATCATCCTGCTACACAGGAGAGCGAATCATCCTATTCCACAAGAGAGAGAATCATCTTGTCCCACAAGAGAGCGAATCATCTTGTTCCACAAGAGAGCGAATCATCTTGTTCTAGTGCGCACCACCAGGGGAGGGTGAGTCACCCTGTGGTCGTATGTTTCTCCAGTAAGAACCACAAGCCCTCAGAGCTCCCAGAGCTCAATGTATGCAACATGCAGGACCCTTGTACAAGGGTTTCTTGATGACTCCAAGTCGTCTGGGAAAATCACAAATTAGATCTTTCTCAGGGCTTTGACAAGGTGTATCAACCTGTACATCATCTTAATGCGATGGAGCCTCCTTGCTCATCAACTTACCATATCCCGGATGATGTCTATCTGCTGGAGCAATCGATGAATATGGGATTCCTCAATAATCAAATCCCACCTCTGGTTGTTATAGAGAATCACAATGGTATCCAATGTAAATCCAAATAGCTCACTGAAGAGCTTTCGCATCCAGACTGCCTCACATGAGGTCATGCTAGCAACAGTATATCCTGCTTCAGCGGTGCTCAAATTCACCGACTTTTGCTTCCTGCTCATCCAGGATATCGAAGCAGATCCCAAGGTGAAACAGCACTCGGAAGTGCTCTTACGGTCCACCACACTGCCTACCCAATCAGCATCAGTATATCCAAGTAGTTTCACATCTCCAACAGTGTATCTTAACCCATAAGTGATAGTGCCACGAAAATATCTCAGCAGATTCTTGGCACCAATCTAGTGTATGTGGTGGGGTTCAACCATATGCTGGCTCAACGTGTTGACTGCAAAGCATATATCTAGATGGGAGTTCACTAAGAACATTAATGCTCCGACGAGTTGCTGATACTCGGTAGCATTTCGTAAAACAGGTCCAGTAGCACTACCGCTTAACTTCTTGAAGTCAAGCTCCATCGGAGTAGTTACAGGCTTGCAATCCACCATTCCGAATCTTTCCAATATCTTCACCACATATTTTCCTTGAGATAGGAAAATTTCTCCTGGATTTTGCCACACTTCAAGTCCTAGGAAGTAGTGCATCAGTCCTAGGTCTTTCATTTCAAATTCAGAAGCCATCTCCCTCTTACATTTGTGAATGAGAGGGTCTGCACCTGTTAGAAAGAGGTCATCCACATACAACACCAGTATGAGAGGCTTGTCATCTTCAACCTTAAAGTAAAGGTTAGGATCGGCTTCACTCCTAGTGAATCCCAACTTCATTAAGTAGCTATCAATCCTCTCATACCATGTTTGGGGTGCTTGCTTCAGCCCATAGAGAGCTTTCTTCAACCTTCATACATGAGATTTTCGATCATAAATCTCAAATCCTTCAGGTTGCTCCACGTAGACCTCTTCTTTGATCGAGCCATGCAAGAATGCAGTCTTGACATCCATCTGATGTAGGTTCCATCCTTGTGAAGCGGCAAGGGCTATGATCGAGCGGATGGTTGTATATCTAGAAACAGGTGCAAATATCTCATCATAGTCTATACCTTCCTTTTGGGAGAAACCTCGAGCAACAAAATGAGCCTTATACTTTTCCGTGCTTCCATCTGCTGCATGCTTTATCTTGTAAAGCCATTTGGAAGTAACAACAGTCTTGTCCTGGGGTCTGGGAACTACTTCCCAAACATCATTCTTTATGATAGACTCATATTCTTCGGTCATAGCATCCTTCCATACTTGATGCTTGACGGCATCTGAGAATGACGAAGGCTCATTTTGAATGATCGTGCTCATGATGGTCAGGTATCCTTGATACCTATTAGGTTTCTTACTTTCACGAAAGGTTCCTCGGGGTGCAGCATGTCCTTTAGCATCATCAAGTAACCCCTTAAGCCATGAAGGCCTCAATCGGATCAATCGGATCCATGGGTTCTTCTACATCAGGCATTGATTCATCATCCTTTTCTTTCGGTTCCCTGGTGTCGGCTTCTTGAGAGCTCCTCAAAGTCGGAAGATTGATCACCTTGCTGAGAGCCATATCTTCGTCAAAGGTGACATCATGACTAATTATGACTTCCCTTTGACCAGCTACATAGATTCTATAGCCTTTAGTATTTTCACCATAGCCCACGAAAATTCCCTTCTTTCCAGATGCTCCCAATTTATTTCTTTTCTCTGTCAGCACATGAAAGTATATAGGGCTTCCAAAAATTTTAAAATGAGAAACATCAGGTTTCTTACCGGTGAATTTTTCTTCAGGAGTCTTGGAACCCAATGCTTGATTAGGGCATCGATTTTGTACATATACGACAGTGTTTGCAGCTTCAGCCCATAGAAACTTAGGAAGACTTTGATCATGTAGCATGGCCCGGACAGCTTCCATAATTGTGCGGTTCTTCCTTTCTGCCACACCATTTTGTTCAGGTGTATTAGTCTCCCTCTTAATGCCAACCTCAGGTATGCCTGAGTGAACCAACTGTAATATATCGGAGGTCTTGCTTTGGCTTGAGGGGAATGGTCCCCTTTTGAGATTTCCTTTGGCACATCCCGGACATACACCTTCTTTCTCTACTTGGAATTCGGGCATCCCTGTTACCATCTGTCTTACATCGGGTAGAGCTTTGTAATGAAGGTGGGAAAACCTCCAATGCCAAAGTTCGGACTAAAGAGTTGTGTCACAAGACATGACACCTAGCCGACTTCCATCAACCTGATATAATGAATCAACACTAAACCCAAGAGTAAAGGAATCTTTAACATTATTTTTCCATATACATACCTTGCCATTGCTGAAGGTTACCTTGTAGCCTCTGTCTTCCATTGCCAAGATGGACACTAGGTTCCTTTTGAGGTCAGGTGCATTTAATACATCCTGGACTTTCTAGCCTTCTTGAATGGTTGTCCTCTTCCTCGATCTCCAGCTCTCCTCTTACCTTTGCTGTTGAATTTGTCATTCCTTTGATTTGCCATCAGAGGGATTTTGATCATCGTCCCGATGTGAGTCCTTTCTTCTCTTTGCATGAGAAGAAAAGGCAGCAAGAGGACCTTTAGGCATGGGAATTTCTTGCACTTCTTCCCTTGTTTCTTCTTGAATGCATCTAGCCATTAATTCCTCGAAACTAGGAATTACATTATAGTTCAGAAGAGTAGTCTTGAACACGTATCATTCGGATGGTAATCCTCCAAGAGTTGTGAGTGCCATTTCTCTGTCAGTAATGGTTTCCCCAATAGATAGGAGATCGTTCTTGATCTCGGTGATTGCTAAGAAGTATGCTTGCATACTTTCATCTTTACCCTTCTTGATTTCCCTCAACTTATTTCTAAGAAACAAAACTTGATTTGCATCATTAAATTTAAATAAACTCACCAGTCTGTCGTAGATTTCCTTGGAGGTGTCTAGATCAGAGATGTAGGCCACCAAGCACTTGTCGATAGAGTCCCGGATGATCTTCTTTGTTTTGACTTCTCCATTTTTCCATTTGTTCCAGGCAGCAGCAGATGCATTTGATGAAGGCTCAACAATATTGCCTCTTACATGGTCCAGCACTCCTTGATCTTCAAGGGTTAGATCGATAGACATCTTCCATCCGTGATAGTCAGCTTTCTCACGGAGCTTGTCTTCGGCAGGAAAGAGTGTTGAGGACCCCATAGTTCTTTTAGGATAGCCTTGCCAATCTTCTCTTCAATGATTGCTCTTGCTCTTGCTCGGGCTTTGTCTTCACCTCAGCTCCGATACCATGTTAAGTTATGGTATGTTCTATGCTTATAATAGTTTACTTCTTTTTCTTATTATGTTCCACCGATTAGTAATCACATGTACATAAAGTAAAGTGCAGATAGAACATTAAACGATCGACAGAAAACAAGCCAAGACAAGAGACACAAGATGTGGCGGCTAGCCAGGGACAAACCCCACAATGTGTGGGGAAACCCTTTGATCAAATCTTCTTTTATCTTTAATAATTCAGCAGAGAGAAATAGTACAATAAATCTGATTCATATCAGTAGTAGCAAACCCTAGATCAGTAGCATCAGCATTAGCGGCTTCATTATCAAACTAGGGCAGACCATATCTCACAAACCGACAGTCGGATTGACTTCATTCCACCACCAAAAGTTTCGGCTTCCAGAGGAGGTTCAGATGAACCTACAGTGCAGTTCAGATGAGGAGATCTTCTAGGCCACGTAAGTCAATCTTTACTTCTGCAGTTGCAGCTTCAGTTTTAGAAGTTTCTGGCTTCAAACTAGGGCAGTCGATATCTTGCAAACTGATCATCGGATTGAATTCATTCCACCACCAAAAGTTGCGCCTTTCAAAGGAGGTTTAGATGAACCTACAACAAAGTTCAGATGAGGAGATCTTCTAGGCCACGCAAGTCAATCTTTACTTCTGCAGTTGCAGCTTCAGTTTCAGCAGTTTCTGGCTTCAAACTAGGGCAGTCGATATCTTGCAAACCGTTCATCGGATTGACTTCATTCCACCACCAAAAGTTGTGGCTTTGAAAGGAGGTTCAGATGAACCTACAGCACAGTTACAAAGAGGAGATCTTCTAGGCCATGCAAGTCAATCTTTACTTCTACAGTTGCAGCTTCAGTTTCAGCAGTTTCCGGCTTCACATGTGTGAGAGAGAGAGACCCATTTCAGCGCAGTAGAGAAGGACTCATATCTGCGCAGTAGAGAGAGAGAGATGTGATGAGATGAGTGAGTCCAAATGAGGAAAAGTCCTCTTATATTTATACACAACGTTGGTGGGTGAATAGATGCAACTATTGGGCTTTTGAGCCTACATGAGTTGTAGGTCGGCTTGATAATAATTCCATAATCAAAATAAATTCATATCTCCATGAATACTTATCGGAATTGGATGATCTTTATATCAATCCTACACCTCTCGACGAAAGGAATCTAATAAAAATATTATTAGCCATGAATAAGATGACCCACATGAAGTTTTGCCCTAGTTGCCAATTTTAACAACCCGCCTCCCCTCACCCCTCCCGCCCCAACCATCCTGGCGCCCTCACCCCTCCCGACACCCTCACCCACCGCCCCACCCCTCCGGGCGCCCTCCCTACCTCTCCCCCAACCCGCTCGTTCGCCGAGCTCGGGTGCCCTCACTGGCCACCAACCTTTGGGCACCCTCGCCCACCCGCCTGCCCCACCCCTCTGGGCGCCCTCACCCGCCCCCGAAGCCCTCACCCACCCGCCCGCCTCACCCGAACCCCCCTCCGCCCGGGTGCCCACCCACCCTCCCTCCGCCCGAGTGCCCCACTCACCCTCCCTAGGCCCCACGAGCGGGGCTCGTGTAGGCGCCACCCGGGCCGCTCGCGCCCCCACCAGGTAGGCGCAGGGCGATTCCGGGAATCGCCGCCCTCGTGCAGGCACCAATCGGGCCGCCCGCGCCCTTGCCCGGCAAGCGCAGGGCGATTCCAGGAATCGCCCTGCTCTTGCCAGGTCGGGGCGCGGGCGGCCCGGGTGGCGCCTGCACGAGCCGCCCTCGTGCAGGCGCCACCTGGGCAGCCCACGCCCTCGCCCAACAGGCGTAGGACAATTCCGGGAATCACCCTGCGCCTGCCACGTGGGGCGCGGGTAGCCCGGGTGGCCCCTGCACAAGCCGCCCTCATGTAGGCGCGACCCGGTCTGCCTGCGCCCCCGCTGGCAGGCGCAGGTCGATTCCGGGAATCGCCCTGCGCCTGCCGAGTAAGGGCGCGTGTGGCCTGGGTGGCGACTGCACGAGGGCGGCCCTCGTGCAGGTGCGACCCGGGCCACCCGTGCCCCCGCCCGGCAGGCACAGGGCGATTCCGATTCGCAGGCGCAGGGCAATTCTAGGAATCGTCCTGCGCCTGCCAGGCGGGGGCGTGGGCGGCTCAGGTGGCGCCCTGCGCCTGCCGGGCGGGGGTGCGGGCAGCTCGGGTGGCACCTGCACGAGCCGCCCTCATGCAGGCGACACCCGGGCCACCCTCGCCCCGCCCGGCAGGCGCAGGGAAATTCCGGGAATTTCCCTGCTTCTGTCGGGCGGGGTGCGGGCGGCTCGAGTGGCGCCTGCCAAGGGCAGCCCTCAGCTGGCGCCGCCCGCACCCCCGCCCAGCAAGCGCAGGGCGATTCTGGGAATTGCCCTGCCGCTTGCCGGGCGAGGGCGCGGGTGGCCCGGGTGGCGCCTACCGAGGGCAGCCCTTGGCCGGCGCCACCCGGGCCGCCCGTGCCCCCTCCCGGCAGGCGGCAGGGCGATTCTCGGAATCGCCCTGCCTCCTGCCAAGCGAGGGCGCGAGCGGCCCAGGTGGTGGGGCGAGGGCGAGGGCGAGGGCGGGTGGAGGGGTGGCGGGTGAGGGCGCCCGGGCTGGGCAGGCGTGTGAGGGGGGGGGGTAGGTAGGGCGCTCGGAGGGGGGGCGGCTGGGTGAGGGCGCTGGGAGTGGTGGCGGGTGAGGGCGCCAGGGTCGGGTGGGCGGGTGAGGGGGGGTGTAGGTAGGGCACCCGGAGGGGTGGGGCGGGCGAGTGAGGGGGGGTTGGGTGGGGCGCCCAGATGGGTGGGGCATGAGGGTGGCGGCGCCGGGAGGGGTGGGTTGGGCGGGTGAGGGCGCCCGGGCCTCGGGCAGGTGAGGTGGGGGGTAGGTAGGGCTCCCGGAGGGGTGGGGCGGGCGGGTGAGGGCGCCCGGTGGGGCGAGCGGGCGGGCAGGCGGGCAAGCGGGTGAGGGGGGTGGGGCGCACCCACGGGTATTAAGCAAATGAGGTTGACCGGGCCCACCATGCTCACGATGGATGTAATTGTTATTTTGGCTCAGGAAAATTATTAATTTAAAAAAAAAAAAATATTTTTCATTAAACTAATTTAATATAAAAGTTTTCAAGGAAAAAAATTTAACTTACCTTTTAATTGCGAGAATTCTTCGTTGAATATGTTGTTGATAGCGATTTAGCTGCTCCACAAATTCACGAGTCTTTCAACGATTTTCAGAAAGCCTGGATGTGATGTGAGTAATAGTGATAATGAAATTTTAATATATAAGTGAAATTACGGAGATGTTTTACTGTACGGTTAATATGGGATAATTTGTTTTACAATATTATGAAGTGAATATTACAGATTTTTTTTACAATGGGTTGAATGTGGGATAATTTGTTTTAAAATATTATAAAGTGAATACTGTAGTATTGGAAAGCGAATATTATATGGTTTAACTATTAAAATAATTAATGTAGAAGTTGTAGTGTACAATTTTAATTATGATTTCATAAAAAAATTTAGTTTACATTTTTCAATAAATTGTACAACGAAATAATGAAGGTAAATAAATTTAACATACTTTTTGGAGGGAAATATTTTCGCGAAACTTTTTGGAGGGAAATATTTTTGTGAAACTTTTTGGAGGGAAATATTTTCGCGAAATTTTTTGGAGGGAAAATTTCATTCTTTAAGCTATATAATATCTTTAGGAGACTCTCCATTTGTATCATTCAACATCTTCTATTTGAAAGGGATGGATTGTTCTGATAGTGAAGTTTCGATTTATACACCATCAACTTCTTCATCACGTAACAACTCTATTCATATTGATGAATATAGCGGGAATTCTTCCACTATGAATAGAAAGTCAATTCTTCCACTTAGTCCTGATTCTAAGGACTATGAGAGTAGCACTGATGAAAGAGGGGATGGAGAATTTAAAATAAATAAAGAGTCACAGATTCCACTTAGTCCTACTTCTAAGGACTATGAAAGCCGTAGTGATGAAGAGCATGATGGTGAAGTTAAAAAGAACGGAGTGCCACGATGTCCACTTAGTCCTAATTCTGAGGACTATGAGAGTAGCAGTTTTGAAGAGCATGATGGTTAAGTTCAAAAGAATGGAGGGTCACGGTGTCCACTTAGTCCTAATTCTGAGGACTATGAGAGCAACAATTTTGAAGAGCATGACGATGAAGTTCAAAAGAATGGAGTGTCACGGTGTCCACTTGGTCCTAATTCTGAGGACTATGAGAGCAACAGTTTTGAAGAGCATGATGGTGAAGTTCAAAAGAAGGGAGTGTCACAGTGTCCACTTAGTCCTAATTCTGAGGACTATGAGAGCAGCAGTTTTGAAGAGCATGATGGTGAAGTTCAAAAGAATGGAGTGTCACAGTGTCCACTTAGTCCTAATTCTGAGGACTATGAGAGCAGCAGTTTTGAAGCGCATGATGGCAAATTTCAAAAGAATGGAGTGTCACGGTGTCCACTTAGTCCTAATTCTGAACACTATGAGAGCAGCAGTGATGAAAAGAATGATGTTGATTTTCAAAAGTATGGAGTGTCAAAGTGTCCACTTAGTCCTAATTCTAAGGACTATGAGAGCAGTATTGATGAAAAGCATGATGTTGATTTTCAAAAGTATGGAGTGTCACGGTGTCCAGTTAGTCCTAATTCTAAGGACTATGAGAGCAACAGTGATGAAGAGTGGGATGATGAATTTCAAAAGATTGGAGTACCACAGTGTCCACTTAGTCCTAATTCTATGGACTATGAGAGCAATAGTTATGAAGAGCGTGATGATGAATTTCAAAAGAATGGAGTGTCACTGTGTCCTCTTAGTCCTAATTCTAAGGACTATGAGAGCAGCAATGATGAAGGACAGGATGATGCACTTAGTCCTAATTCTAATGAGTATAAAGGTAGCAGTGACAAAGGACGGGATGTAGCATCTTCAATAAGTAAACAGTCACATTTTCAACGTAGTCCTAATTCTATGGACTATGAGAGTAGCACTGGCAATGCATATGAGGAAGAATATCCATTAAACATCGAGTCAGATTTTCCATTCAGTCCGAATTCTAAGGACTACGATAGTAGCACTGAAGAAGCGGAAGATGAAGAATATCCTTCAAGTCAATATTTGAAAAGCAGAGCTGATCATAGTGTGGATAACATTCCTCTTAATGATGATGAAAAGCCTTATACAAATGATGATCAAATGATGGATATGTTTCCAAGAAATATTATATCAAGGAGTAGGAGCAGACCTTTTTGTATCAATGCAAGTTGTTCTAGTTATACAAGGGGTAGAATAGAATATCTGACGAGAAGAAGTTCTATCAGTGATGTCATTTCAAGTGAATGTTTCCAAAAGGATTGCTTGAAACATATGGATTTCAAATTTCCATTAGAAAGAAGGAAGAGATATTTGTCAATGAATAAAAGCATGCAAAATTCATATTTAGTTGGGTGCATGAAATCTACATTGTCAGGTTATGATTATCATATTGGGACTTTTTTATCTGTAGAAAAGGTTTCAAAATGTTTCATTCGATTGGGAATTTTCGTCTCTCGAGAATTCAAGAAAATTTGGAAAAGGATCCCACATTTTATTCAGAAGTACGTCATAAAAGACAGTTTGGTCCATTATCAAATACTACAATGTCATGCATGAAAAATTTCTTTTCAAAGCATGGAGAGTGTATGCCAAATAGAGATACAATACATATTCTAGATAATTTTTCAAGATGAGAAATCTACGACTTATACAAAGAATATGCAGAAGGTGCTGAGGGACATGGCCAGTTTATTACATATCAATATTTTGTGAAGGTATGGAAGAAAGAATTCAACAATGTCTGTATTCCTAAGAAGACAAGGATGGGGATTTGCAGTACATGTGCTTCTCTTAAATAAAAAAGGGACAAATGTGAAGGCTCAGAAAGAGGTAAGCGTTCATAACTTTAACTTTTAAAATTGTATAGTCATCAACTATGAAAACATATTTCTTAATGAATCTCTTTTATGTTGTGTAGATTTAATTGTCAAACAACTTCAGGAGCATCGCGAACAACAAACAAACGAAAGGAAGAAGTTGTACAAGCATCAAAAGAAGTGTTATGATAATCTGAATAAATATTTGGGTTTGATAATTGATGGTATGGACCAAAGAAAACACTTTTACCACATTTTTTTTGCACACCCAAAAATTTACAGGAGGAAAACTTTATTCAATTTCACTTGGTCGGTTGTATGGTCTTCAATGGGAAAATGTTGCCAAGGGTGTACTTCACAGCTCCAAATATTCATAATGATGCAAATCTGACCATAACCATAATTCATGATGTGATTTCTCATTGGTATGGTAATCTTCCTGAAGTTTTGTATCTACAATTGGACAACACTTGCCGTGAAAACAAAAATCAGGTTGTTTTTGGATATCTAAACATGCTTGTTGAATTGAGAATTTTTCAAAAGGTAAAGGTTGGTTTCCTTCTTGTTGGGCACACTCATGACCATATTGATCAGATGTTCAGTCGTTTTTCAGTCACATTGAGGAGGAAGGAAGTTGGGAGCTTGCCATCACTAATTGAATGTATTAAGAAATCATACATGCCAAAGCCTACTTTTGATGTGTTGGAAGAAACTGTTGACATGCGAAGGTTTATTTTGGGATCATATGGTGAGGAGAAATGCATTGAACAACTTAATGACATTAGCTTACGACATCAATTTCGTATCAAAAAAATTGATGGGAAAACACTAATATGGGGCAAGAAGTATTCAACTACTACAGAATGGGCACCGTCATCAGGATTGCAATTTTTGAAGTTCATTCCAGATCATCCAATATTTGCATCAAAATTATTGTTATTACAATCAGTTGGTGAAGTTCAGAATGCACGCAGACAGAACAAGGCTATAAATTATTTTGATTGCCTGGAAGAAATTAAAAAATCTATTAGATATACATATGAGTACTTTGACATTGCTGATTCAGTTTGGTGGGAGTCATTTTTTAATAATCAAAGTGATATCATTTCGACAACAACAAATGAAGATATACCTTTGAAAAATCCGTTTATTTGGCCACAAAATGTGTCGAATGAACATGAGGAAGTAAACATTGTTGAACAACAACAATCTCAAGGTATTATTAATTCTTCACAGGCAACGGAAAGAGAGATGTATATTGGTTCCAGAAGATCTCGTACACAACGTGAAGCCATGGAAGACCTTTATAAGGGTTCAGTACAGGATATTAAGGAGGGTTGCATGATTGCAGTGCTAGCAGATGGAGATCCCAATGGATATCCATTTTGGGTTGCTAAAGTTATAAAGGTCTTTACAGAAAATGAGGATGTTACAAGTGTTGAAGTACATTGGTATGCCACAAATACACACCCATTCAATGGTGTGTATAAGCCAGAGATGGTAGTTGACAAAAAAAATGGCGGAAAAAGAAAAAGCAAGGGTACAAATGTAAATCGCCGCCGCATAGACATATTAAAATTGGAGGATGTAGACATACTTGTTTATGACTTCAATTTAACAAAGAGAGGAACTCTTCGCTTCAAGATGATAGAGATTCTGAAAAGGTTGTTACCAGAAGGAATAGTGTTGACATGGGAGTTACCTGAAACCAGTCGTAGATCTAGAAGAATTTTGAAACCTGAAATGTTAGGCATGCATGTGGAGTCAGATGGGGCACTAGTTGATGAAAGAGAAGAATATGGAACATCTTCGTCAGCATCCAGTCACTCATTTGAAGATGTGAATTCTGATGGTGTGCCAGAAAACATGACTGATTTTGAATAATTGTTTAAGACGGTTTATATAACTGATGTATGCATCGTATCTTCAAATAAAATTAATGTTTTCCATATGGTGTTAAATGAGAAGTTATGAGGCATTTTTATGTTGTTGGATTATATGTCTTAATTATGATAAATTTTATTGTTTAAAATATCTACAATGCAATATGAAATTAGAGATATAATGTATGTTTTATTCAATATACAAATAATGACTTTTGAATGCATTTAGTGATGTAATTTGTTCATAATGTCATGGTTTTTTAATTTTATAGTTGAAAAATTTTCAATTTTTTTTGTATCTAGCATGTTATGGTTGAAAACATGTTAAATTTATACTTAGGAAAGAAAAATGATATTCTACCAAAAACATTAGTGTGTTTTTTCCCGCATAAACAACTTTGTTTGATACATAAAAATTTGGTTTTATTAGCATTTTTTTACAATTTTGAAAATTGACCCTATAAAAAAAATCATTGTTCCAGTGTCATCACTTTCATTTTGAAGCTATATTGAAAATTTCATAGTAAATTTTGTAATCACTGCCAATTTTAAAACATGTTCAAAATTAACGCCTAAAAAATAAAAACATCATTCCAGTATACACACTTTTCGTTTTGAGCACTTTTTTTGATGTTTTTTTGGGGTTTTTTAGCCAGAGTTCCCATTTTGAGTTTATAGTTCCCGTTTCAAAGTTTACATTCTTAAACTATCTTTATTCATTTTCAATTCAAGATTATAGTCTCAAACTTCCATGTGTACATAGCTGCAGGGGTTCACGCACTCAGCTGCGAAGCCTTTCCTTCCCTATCTAAGCACAGGAAGAAGAGCCTTCCTAACCTAGACTCTTTAATCACCCAATTCTCTATCTTTTCTCTGTCATGTTCCTCTCTACTACTCTCCTTTTGACTTTCTAAGACACACGTATATAAACTTTTCATACAATTCCATGGTCCGCGAAACATGGGTGAATCTCAAAACCAACTCAAAAATTTACATAAAACAAAGGACTAAGCCCATTTGACGTCTATTCATCTACGTGCTCCGCATCCACAAATCGCGGAGACTTTACATTATTTACAAAATTGTTCCAAAATTTGGGTTATCTTAACCGCAAACTAACCCAGGGGACCCCATCCCAACAGTTATCACTCAGAAACTAACATCTCCAGATTTATGTCTCACACTCTCAAATAGATTACTTGCATAAGATAAAAACTAGAATCATATCAAACACTCTAAAATTGAATTAGAACACTAAATCACTCTCACACATAAACCAAACTAATATTCACAATAACTGTAATAAAAACATTCCTTGATGGCTTCGATGGGCCCTTCCCAAGCTACCAAGGAAAGCTAGAAGAATTTACAGAACTAAAGAATCCACTAACACATCAAATTCATCAATTGTTGTTCATATTATTGATTTCAAAAGAAAAGATTACATAATCAAGTCTCTAGCATAATAATAAATTTAAAACTCTGTCTCCAACTCTAACTACAACTCTCTCTTATTGTATCATGCTCTAGCTAACTGCCTCTTTATCTCTTAGTAGCTAGCTCCTATCATCTACGAGCCTTATCTTATAGAGAAATGGTCGTTACATTCAATGTTAAAAGATAATATCAAATCATTATAAAAATATATAGTTCGTTTTCTTTACATGTTTGGCTTCATCCTCATGACATACCGTGCATGAGTGATGAACCATATCTTTGATTTTCCATAAAAAGTAATGTGCCAACCATCAGTTCCCTCAGTCTCATCGAAGGTAGCTCACTTCAAACCATCAGAGCTAAAGAATTTGGCATAGTACTAGATGAGTGTAGGTATTGCAGGATGACCACAGGTACTGGATGAACACAATCAAATGGTTGATATCAGTGCCAGACGAACACAGGTACCAAAATAATATAGGCATGTGGGTATTGGATGACCAGAGGTACACGATGAACATGGGTGCACAGGTACCAGATGAATGCAGGTGCACCGGTACCGGATAAACAGGAACATGGGTACGGGATGAGCTATGTTGGTACCATATGAGCAATGTTGGTACCAGATGAGTAGGAACAAGGAAAAAGTCCATGTGACCCAATCCAAATAGTTAGAGAGTACAAAGAATAAACTATTTCATTCCTACTAACAAGAAATTATAAAACCAAGCTTTAAAATATAAATTACCTCATATATACACAATGAGGCTAAAAGTCATGTTTTTGAAGAAGGTAAGAAAATGGTGAGCGTTATCACTCCGTAATTTTTGAGGTTGCAGAAAAAATCATAGAGGTAACCACATAACCACTTTGGAAACTGGGAATCTAGCCCTTCAAATTTCAGAGAGGGATCTCTCCTTATGATTTAGCTTGGTTTGACAGAGGGTATTAGGCTTGCTATTAAGTTCAGGTCTTGATTTTTTGTGTTGTTGGGTTGAAACTGGGATGAAAGGCCATTGGGAAAATGGAGTCATAGGTTTGGGTTGACCAAATACAACGTTTACAGGCTAATCTTACATGGAAAGTTAGGCAAATTCACTAGATCCTTTAAGATGTATGGTGTAAAGGAGAGGAAAAGATTTAGAGATCCAATTAAAAACATAGCAGTTAAGAATTTTGATTTTAATCTTCAATAAAATACATAAAAATTATTCTTAAGCTAGAGACAGAGTGTACATTCAAACAAATTCTATTCTTTATCTTCTTAGAATAATTCATATTTTAGAATCATGTATGAGAATGAAAAGAAAAAAAATTGGCAAAGAGAGATGAACTTCACCAATAAAAATGACACAAAAATCTAGTAATGATTGCACTGTATTACTAAAAATCTGATCAATGGTGGCTCTGTGAGCTACTTTACAATACAAGTCCTTTTATTCAAACAAGTCGTAACCCTTCATAATTCGAATTATGAAGTAATTATAGAAAATACTACAAAATATCTTGATTCTAAAGGTCAAAATAGAATCCTAAAAATATCTAACTGATTATAAAAATAGTACAAAAAAATAGGAATCTTCAAACTGCTAGAATTGCTGGCCCTTTTTATGAGGATGACTATTGATTACTGAGCCTAAACCTTTGCTGCATTATTTTCCTTGCTGTTGAAGATAAAAATTACTCAATTAATTCACACAGCCTCTCCCATCTATCTTCAGTAGGGATAGAAAATTAAACTAATTTTCTATAGGCCTCATCGACATCTATGTACTTCTGGAAAGTTGGTTTGATAATGAACAAATGTCTGAGCTCATGACTGATGAACAAGTTGAAATATAAGGCCTCCAGGAATGATTTCCCTGTTATGTGCCCCTTTATACCTGCAAATCTTGACTTATCTTGGGCCATAGTGGATATTTTCTCCTGGTACTCTGTCAAGCTCATAAGTTTATCTTCCCTACCAATCATTTTTGGTAGACCTTTCCTGTTCAACACCTGCATCTTCTTGTGAAATCTCTGTATGCTAGTCCCTAAACTATGACACTTATTTTCAAGTTATAGCATGAGGTTCCTCTTGGTGTGCATCCTCCTCACTTCTAAAATAGTCTTTGTCATGTCTTGAATTCCTAGCTGCTCTAATTCTTCTTTGTTTTTGGAATTCAGGAATTTAATAAGTGTTGTTGCATCCCCAGGCTTTTGTCCTAAGTCTATTTTAATTTTTCTTACTACCTCCTTGGACATTTGTATCAATTCTTGTTTCTCAAAAATAATATGTATGGAAGGCCATATTTCTATGATGAATTCATCGATTTCTGTCCATATATTTTCTCTGGCTTGGTCCAGAGTTTGACCCATAACTGATTCACTATGAAATTGCTCAATTTTAAGATTTTAGCTGATGGATTTTCTGAAACTCTACCACGTAAAAATTATAAATTTTTAACTTATGTTCTAACAATTTCTTAAGCTGAGATTTTAACTTAAAAATTTCTTGTTCCTAAATGGACAGATCATCCATGGCTCTAACGAGCTCAATTGTAGAATTTGATGTCTGTGCTGGTGCTGAAGTTGATGTAGATGCTCCTAGGGTTGTGGTCACTGAGATTGGGACTGTTGTAAGTGGAACTATGGCCAACTATGTTGCCTTATCCTTCTCTTTGAGCAATTTCTCTAGTTCTACTTCCATGTCCCTAACTTGACTATTCTGTTCAATAAATATATGGAATATATCTTCTTTCTACTTTTCCATCTCTCCGACTTCCTTAGACCGCAGATCTTCTGTGGTAGGCATTTTTAGTTGTTTCTTTAATGTTGCTATATCAGTATCATTTCTTTTCACCAGCTCTTCTGCTGCATATACATATATGGGATTCAATCCCAATTTGATCACAAAGTCTTCCAATGATTTGATCCTGGTATCTTTGGCTAAGGATTAAAACCTTTCCAACTTTAGTTATAATTGTGTATTGTTTAACGATACCTACAATCTAGAAGTGGACATGGTAGCATTTGTTAGTGTAGAATACATCATTTCACTTGTTTATTTGTGCATATCCATTTGATCTATTGGATGGATATGATGTGTGTCAAAACTAAACACAAATTCTTTGTAATCTACTGGTGTTCTTGATGCTGGCACTTCAGCTTCCAGGAATGCAAATTTCATTTTTCCCTTTTCTGTGTCAAATGCTGAAAGGAGCCTGTGCTGTGTTGTAGTTGTATTCTTCCAGAATTATGTGTATGTTGTGATTTTCAGCATCTCATTCCTCTTTTTGATTTCCCTTTATTTGGAAAAAATATTAGGCTCAACAGTATCTTGAGCCAAGTCCCATGTTTGTGGTGTTTTTGGAAGATGTTAAGAAATAGAGAAAGATGGAGAGCTTATAAAAAATCCTCTTGTCTAATACCTGCAAAGATATCTTCTGATGTTGTTGAAGTATGTTTAACTGACATGACTATGGTAGTTTTTCCTTCCTCCTCCTGTATAAAGACTTGTGATGGATTCTTTTTAGGCTTCTTAGTGTAGCTTAAAAACTACTTAGCTTCAATCTATGTTACACGAGAAAACTCTTCTTCTCTGGGCCTTTTATCATGTTTCTCCTAAGGGATGGGTGTCTGTGAGGTGGTTGTAGATAAAATCTTCTCCTCTACTTCCTGCAAGGTGTTTTCCTCCAACTGGTCTCGGTTTATGTATTTATCGATCTCTGGCCGAGGGGTACGTGTGTAGGGAGTAGTCTTTTGCTCCACCCTCAGCTTTGAAATCATACCAAAAGGATCATAAGACCAAGTGAACCTTAGCTTGAAGTTTAGTTGTTTCAATAAGAAATCGGCTTCTTTACCAGCTATTCTAGTATTGCACACAAAAGGTCCTACCTATGCTTTGATTTTAAATTGTGCCTTCTTCTTAGCTGCCAAAAAATGCAAGTCATCCATATGTATCATTTGTCTAATGTATTCTAATGATAAAATTCTTATGGGAACAAATTTTGGCAGCCTATAGGGTGGAAATTCACACCCATAGACTCTGATCTTATCCTAGGCTCCAAATCACTATGTAGCATTCAAATAATTGTATACAAAAACTGATCCACATAGTTTGTGAAAGTGAATTCGGTGGAGTTTCTCCTTACCAGAGAGGTCCAATGTATAACTGATTGAGCACTACCCTGCTCATCCATCTTCTAAAAAGTGAAGGGAAAATTTTCTACTTGATGATAAATAAACATATAAACTAACACAACAACATATTTGAAAGCTCCCTCTGTAGGAAACTTCATGAATTTCTCATGCATTGCCTCTGCAATAAATTCATTGTAATTAAAAACAACAGGTTTCTCACCAGTGGTAAAAATTGAGAGGAAGCCAACAATGGCCTCATCAACTCACTGATCAAAGTGGTAGCCAAGTAGGTATGAAATGATGCTGATGATCTATTTGGTTACCTTAGGGAACATAGAAGATGGGTATGGAGGGTTTGTTTTAGGTAATTAGGGATCTTCAGGAAGAAAGTTTTCAAATATTTTTGCTCTCTTAGGGAAGGTTAAGTTCTTGTAGAGCTCTGTCAGAGAGTCTATTGAAAGTGGCTTAGAAGACTCCAGAAGTGTCACTTGGAGCATTTCAGATATGGCTTTGACTGTGATGGTGATCATAATTTCACCATTTCGACTAATAATCGCTCTTTGGGAGGGTACATAGCTCAATTGACACTAGGAGACTAGTTTAGGGTAGTGATGGTATGTGGGAACATGAATTAAGGGAGGGCAGACTCCATAGATTCAATTCATCACTTTGATCTAAGAATTTCTGCTTCAACCAATTGTGATGTTTGAACAAGTCGAATTCATATTTGGTTTCAATGATTTTATACTGCAGATCAACCAAGGGTAGATGATCCAAATCAATAGGAGGGGGTAGCATGGGATTTTTCTCCAGTTTCTTTCTCTTTTCCTTAGGGGTTCTAGTCATAAGAGGCATTTCTAATATTTAAAAATAACAACAGGGGGAGGATGACACTAAGATTACCTGGAACAGAAGGATGACTACAGAATGCTTGATTGGGGTCTCTGATAGCGACTAGATCACTATCACTGCGAAATTGTTTGTTTACTGCAACAACGTGGACGATGAAATCTTGTATAGGTCATGAAAAATAGGTATAATTAAGGAATTTTCAGTTTTAACTGTGCTTAATAAGGTAATTTTTTAATTACCATTTTTTTTTTACTGTTACAGGGAGAGGATACATTGCAAAGGGAGAAAGAGAAATCAATGGGTGTAACAGTCTGCTGACGTGAGCAGGGAGTGCCAGATGGTGGCCTTTGATTGCGAGTGAGATGGATTCTCATGATAGGTTAAATGGAAAGGAAGGTTAGGAGAGTGGGGTCCACTATGCTGAGGTGGAAGATGGTTAGTGGGGTCGAGAAGGGTGTCATGGCAGATAAGGATTAGTGGGGGAGGAAATGATCAATGCGACACGACTTTTTTGGGGGGGTTTGAGTGAAAAGGTGAGCAGGGGGTGTGAAATGATGTGGGGGTGACACGTAGCAGGGCTTTCAGACTCCTCCCCCCCCCCCCCCCCCCATGGATAAAGTGGAATGGAGCTTGGGGGGGCCCAAAAACACTTCCCCGCCATTGATCCCGTTGGGGAAGATCTTGACCATTGATTTACGCACAATTGATAATCCCGTTGGCAGAATTATTTTGTCATTTTGTCATTAAACTCAACCTTGGTGCCAAATTTCCTCTCTCCTATGGCACACGCACGACTTTTGATAATATCTAGAAAAGTTATGGATATGAAAGAGTTTTGAGAGGATTTAAAAATAGACTCAATACCATCCAACTTTCCGTGTTGTTCAAGGATATAATTCCTTTCCCATATTTTAAGATGTTTTTTTAGTTCATTTTAAAAATCCAAGAGTCCATAGGATACAACGAAAAACCAACCTGTAATTGCTTACTGCAAGAGTGATTCAATGAAATGAAGGATTCCTCTTTGAGCCATGAATGGTGAAATTTGAAAAAAAACTTGGAAGGAGGGGAATTGAAATCCAATTGAAGTAAAATAGGGAAGTGGTTAGAGATGTCCTTGGGGAAATCCATGAGTGATATCTACCCAAACTAGTAGCCAAAGAGTCAACAATCAAGAAACGGTCCAAGCATTTCGATATCCCATCAACCCTTGACCTCCCATTCCTCCAAGTAGCAACAAGAGGGATATGGCTTACATCAATGAGGTTTGAATCTATAATAATATGAGAGATGATAGGGGGAAAATGGTTAGATCTAGTATTTACACCCGAAGCCTCACTCGGAGAGGTCGTAAAATTTATCCCTAGCTAGAATGAGAAAGTGTTGCTGAAGTAAGCCACTATGATGGAGATGGCTCCAGAAAATCTCTCTATCCTCATAAGGCCCAGAGTAATTCACAAGAATTCCATGTTGTTCCATTCCTCTAAGAAATCATTCCAGGATGATACCAACCTTTGAGGAGTATGGCCTATGAGATGCATCACATGGAATCCATAAGTCTGGTAGACCCCTAGAGTGACACACAACATCCACAATACATATATACCATGCGATACATATTTGTAGAAGTTACACTCAGACTTTATCACCTAGGACCATGATTTTCTGAATAAAGATAACAAAGGGACGATGTAAAACCACCAATCTACAGAGGGAATGTTTTTTAGGAGGGCATCTTACTCCCTAAATATTTAAGGACACTAAGATCATGGGGAAACCTTATTGGAGGGCATCTCAGCTCTAAGGTCCTTAGGGAATCAAAAACATTCAATATATCCTTGAAGAGACCACCCTGGATGGCACCATTGCAGGAAATCTCTTTTTTTATTTTGTTTTTTATTCCTGATGGAGACATTGTTGAAAGAAAATTTAGGATCACCCTGGATAAGAGCACTAGGATGAGGGGAGGGGTATATAGGAATAGAAAAATGGTTGAGGGGCAAATGATAAGTAGGATCAAAAGAAAGAAAATCTGGTGTAGAAGAAACCTCCGCCTTAGGATTTGAACCCTAAGAAGAGAAAGACATAGTGGAAGGTCGAGTCGTCTGGTTAAGACATCTTCTAGAAGAAGAATCAAGGTTTTTTAGGAAACCAAATGTAAATAGTGTAGCCTAAGGGGATCCAGAGGAGCAAAGGAGATGGATTATGCATGAAGGGTGGATGAATAGGTTAAGAGAGGGGGGAGTGGATTCTCGTAATAGGACCCATAAGAGTTTATATCCTTAGGATCATATGAGATGTTAGAAGAAGGCACAAAGGGTTTAACAACTAAGTTATCCAATAAGAGAATGTCATCAGCAGAGAGGGACAAAATGAGCTTACCTAAGAGACCTTTCGATAATGAAAATGAAATCCCAGAAGAAAGAGGTGGAAGAGACACTCCATTCGCTGCATCCTGAATAGATTCTCGCCAGCCATCCAAAGCTCCCAACCTCCAGTAAAAACGAGACAATCCTCAATACTAGAGCCCAATTGAAATGAGCTTCTTTGTTATTAGTTGCATTGGTTTTATTAAAAAATTAGTTTTTTTCTTAAATTTATGTGGCTATGAGAAAATAAACATTTACATCATTATTTTTAGGGAAAATTTTAGGGGCGAAATTTCACTAATTGGCTATTTTTTGGACATTTTCTCATAAAAATACTTGCTCATTTGGTTAAAAATCCCCCCCCCCCCCCCCACCCCCATATATATATATATATATATATATATATATATATATATATATATATATATATATATATATATATATATATATATATATATATATATATATATATTCACAAAAATTTACCAATTTTAATAGTAAATTACAAGTTTTTTATTGAACACTGGCTCAGTTTTTATGTGTATGACTTTTCAAACCAAAATAGTCACTTATAATACTATAAATAGGTATAATATTTGAATCCTCAAAAAATACTCTGGAATTTATTTTTATTGCGAAGAGGTGCTCTCTAGCATAGTATGGAAGAGAAGTTGTAATGTCTTGTCCTATAAACATTTTGACTTAGTTAAATTACATAAAAATAAAACTTAAATTAAATTAAAAAATAAAATTATTAATTAAAATAAAATTGAGATAAAATAGTCAATTTACAGTTGGCACTTTTTGTATCAATATTTTGGCGCCAGGTTATAAATTAAATTAAAATAAATAATTAAAATAAAATTGAAGTAAAATAATAAATTGAGGTAAACTAGTCAATTTACCATTCTTATTTTTTGTGTTATGTAAACTTTTTGACTCTAGGTTTTCACAACCCATAGTTTTTCCCATGATATTCTTCTCTAATCTAGCCCTTTTAAAAGTATAAAAATTCAATTCCACACATAAAAATAACCAAGCTTCCAATCTATATGTTGATGGACAACTCTAGAATCTAAGATAGAAAAAATATTTCCCTTCTCTTACCATGGGTTTTTTTAATAGGCTCCAGCTATTATTGGTAAAGTAAGCAGTAGAATGAAGTTTTCTATAGAAAAACCTATAGATCAACTCAGAACTGGAAATATCCATAAGATGGGATTATTGAAATTCCAAATCCATTTTGCAACATTGCTTAGGCTTCAACTATTATTGGTAAATGTAAGTAGCGGCATCAAACTAAAGCTCTGATTCAAAATTATGTTTTTTGCAATTATCTTTTGCTTTTAATACAATTTTATGTTTTTTTTTTCCTTTTATATTCTAAATATTTTTGGTAATCAATATCATAGTGTGAAACCATATAATGACCACTCATGTATTCTTTTAAGGTATTATTTACATCATGAAATGGTGTCCATTCTCCAACTGTCAATTCTTTCACAGTTTTATAGATGGTGTGAAAGCATTCTCCAATGTTATGTTCAAAGCACGTGTCACAATGGTTCCTGCAATATGATTCATGATAAACTGGGTCCATGGCTATTCTATTAACACCATAGTCAAGCCACCACTGTTGGAACCAGTCACATTGCTGATTTCTCTAGAAGGTTCCTGTTGTACTAAACTTGAGTTTAGTATAATGAGTCTCTTCTTTATCGTCCACATTAAGAAAATCCCACCATAGCTTTTTGTATCCTGCAAAATCATAAACTGTGTCAGGAAAAATAATTTTAGGATCTCCTTTTGGCCATATGGCCGCATTGTGGGTAGGCCAGGACCATGTTGGGTTTCTAGTACGATGAATACAAAAATATTTTTCATATATTCTGCTACGGGCTCCTCCATGATACCATATGCCAGATATATCATGAAAATCTTGTTGTAGAGCCACTTCTGCAAATTTGGCATCTCTTCTTGCCTTTTCATAGATCATATCATGTATCCATTTGCTTCCTTTTGGATACACTTTTCTTTCTAGTACGATATGATGGATGTCTGTATGCGCTTGCAGATTTGCATCTAATACTTTTGTATTCCTTAACTGCCAAGTGGGTTTCCAATTTTTCTTGTATTCTTCCCATTCTTGGTTGTCAGGGATGGTGCGAAGGACCTCTTGTTTTTGGGCTTGGTTCCATTCTGTCACTATGACCATTATGTGGTCTTGAGGCTGGATGTACTCTCTACTGAGGAAATCTGGGAGAGAATTTTCTGTCCCTTATATATGTTCTACTTTGAAATCAAAATATGCAAAGAGTGCTTGTCATCTAGAAAATTGGGCCTCACCTGAATTTTTGATGTCTTTAGTCAGGACCTTCTGGAGTGCTGAAGCATCAGTCCTGAGTAAGAACTATTTGTTTATTAAGTAGACATCAAATTTGCTGATGTAATTCCACGTGGCTTTGACCTCTTTTTCAATGGTGGAATAATTTTGCTCAACTGAATTCCAAGTTCCAGATGCATACTGAACAATTTGTTCAATGTCGCCAATTCTCTGCTTTAGAATTCCTCCCCATCCTATATTGATTGCATCTGTTTCGACAATATTGAAGGCATTATCATCTGCAACATATAATATGGGAAGAGACTTAACCTTGGCTTTAATATTCTGGACAGCCTTTATATGAAATTCTGTCCACTCTGGTGGATTATTTTTTAGTCTCTTATTTAACACACTTCTATCATTGGCACAATCTTGATAAAAATTACTGACATAATTCAAACATCCCAAGAATATTTGTAGCTGATTCTTGTCTGTGATAACATCAAGAAATTTGTCGGAAAATTCCAGAGCATGTTTCTATAGGGAGATTTGGCCATTGAAAATGGTATGGCCAAGAAACTTGATAGTAGTCTAGAAGACTTCTATCTTCTTTTTACTCAAAAAAAGACCATTATGCTTGACCACTTGTTTGAAAGTATGCACATGCTTAAAATGATCTTGAATGTTCTTAGAGAAAATCAAAACATCATCTATATATACTATAAGCCAATCAAAGTATGGCTTAAATATTTTGTACATTACCTTCTGGAATTTAGATGGTGCATTTTTCAAGCCAAAAGGCATGACATTCCACTCGTAGTGGCCTGCTAGAATGCTGAAAGCAGTCTTGAACTTGTCTTTTTCTGCAATAGCAACTTGCCAGAATCCTGCCTTCAAATCAAACTTAGAAAATACTTTAGCTCCAGCTATCCTACTTATCAAATCACCTTTATGTGGGACAGAATTTAGAGTTTTAAAATTTATTACCAGTCTTCGAATGCCTCTCATTTGTTTGGCTCTCTTGTTAACATAGAATCCATAACAGTTCCAAGGACTGTCAGATTCTCTGATGAGCTTTCTGTCTAAAAGTTGTTTGATCTCTTTTTCACAGAGATCTCTATAATATTTGCTCATAGGAATGGCTCTGCTCTTACAGGGCTTTCCTGTGTATCCTTCTTTATAAGGGAGCTCTACTGTATGTTGTTTTCTGTGCCAAAATGCATTTGGCTCTTCTGAGAAGCACTCTTCTTCAATCTGCTTCTTTAAGTCCTCAATCTTTATTTTCACTTGAGGGTCTTTAAGTCATTCTTCCACTCTGAGTGTAGATTTCAGATCCTTAAGATCTGACAATCTTTCTTCTGCGTTGTCCAAATTTTGGACAGTTTGAATCATTGTAGAAACTCGGGGTTTTGAGATGTATGGCAACTCAATCCTTTTTGTTGTTCCTTTAGAAGTGGGAATAAAAATAAAATATCCAGCTTTATTATCTTTCAATCTTGTTGACCCATGCAGTTCAACGGCTGCTAGGAAGATATTTCCTAGAATGCAGTCAACTGGGATATCTGCAACTGCAAACTTCAGATTGATGCAGTGATGTTCAAATCAAATTGATGCCTTAGGCACCTCATATTTGAGCGTTTTATTGCCCAATCCTACAACATCCCTTTTAGCAGAGACCCAATATCTGGCAGGTGTGACCTTCTTATTCATGATATTTACATCGGCTCCTGAATCGAGGAGTGCTGTAAGTTCAAACATTTCTCCTTTGATGCAAATGTTCACCTTGACGTGGTGTTGCTGATAGGAGATGGCCAGAAATCTCATTTCTTTAAACCCATAAACATGGTCTTTCTTTCCCTCAATAATTTCAAGATTAGGATTTGGAATCCTATTGTATTGTGTGTTATCCCATGGATGAGGATCTTCTGCTTCTTTTTCTACCACTTGTTTACCTTTATTTATTTCTACAATTTGGGATTTTAGAGCAGAGATCTCATTTTTGATGTTGCGGATCTCTTGACTCACTTCTCCCAAGGTGAGGGATCACACCTTATCTGGTTTCTCTTGATGCCACTGAAAAGATCTAGTGTTTCTTTCAAAAGAGGAATCAACAAAAAATGGCTTCTTACCTGTACTTTTGGAAGAACTGGATCTGAGCTGATCCATAAATGCCTCAGTCGGCCAATTCTTCATATCACCATCTTCCATGGCATGTACC
Organism: Pinus tabuliformis; assembly: GCA_031772625.1. Lineage (NCBI taxonomy): Eukaryota > Viridiplantae > Streptophyta > Pinopsida > Pinales > Pinaceae > Pinus > Pinus tabuliformis. The sequence continues at coordinate 1,483,187,107 of CM062819.1, read as the reverse complement.
TAAGATAAGATTTTATCTCATCCTCTTCGGTGGCAACCATTAAGATCTTTTCCTTCTGAGGTCTAAAATTGAAATCCTCAGAATTTTCATCACTGTATGATTCTGAATCAGAATCATAATGTATCTGACAAGCACATTCTTCAGAGCTTGGACACGAACAGGTTGTGGCTTCTGAGTCTGAACATTCTTGCATGTGTGCTTGTAATTCTTCATGAGATGAAGAGCTAAAAGAATCATATGATGATTCTTAAAATTGGTGCTGTTGGAGTTGGCCTCTGATTACTATGTTTTGGTAGCGCTCTGTCTTGTGAGAACGAGAACCACATTTCATGCATTGTATGGGTCCCTGTCCTTCTTGTTTGAAATTTTTTCCCCTTTGAACAAAAGCTTGGGACTTCTTGCCACTGTCCTGTCTAGATTCTTCTCCCTCTGGACATCTTGAAGATGTATGTCTAGTCTTTCCACACAGCCAACAAGTAAGGATGTTCCATTTCTCCTGATTAGATGTATGAAGATGGATGTCAAAAGGTCTATAATAATGTGTCCTAGGGATATACCTGTAATAGCCTTTTCTGGCTTTGGAGGGATGGCCTTTAGATTGCTGAGTAGGCTTTCTTCGATCTTTATGGCTTTTGAATTTCTTCTTATATTCCTTTTTGGCTCTTTTCTTTGCTTTCCTTCATTTGAGCAAAGGGTCATCAACTGTAAGTCCATATTTACTGCATATGGAATTTTTATCTGGGATCTTTCAGATCTTCTCTAAATATTTGTTTACTTTAGAGCTTGTGCATAAATTCACCAAAGTTTTTGTGATGTGAGCATAAATCTCACCCCAAGTATACGGCTCAAGTGGCAACTGGAAGACTTCTTGCAGTCTGATATAATCTACAAACCTGGATGGGAGTGCAGCAAGATAAACCTGTTTCCACAACAGATTTTTGGAATCCTTTACCTCGTAGATCCTCTGCATCTAGTCTCTGTGGAAATCTTTGTACTGTGACATCTTATGACATTTCAGATTCATAAGAATGACTTCATTCTTGTCTACTATTTTAGTTTCACTGCCACACCAGTGTTCAATAATCATAGATGTCAAAGCACCAATCATATTACTTATAGGTGTCCCATCTAGATTATGGATTACATCTCCAGCTCATCTTTTAGCACTTCTACTTCCATTTTTGCTAGCAATTTTGGAGATGATTCTATTTCCCACCACCTGAGCAGTGTCCCTGTAAAACATTGGATGATGGTCTTGCAAGCTTCAATTTCACTTTTCTCTCTTAGACACATGAGTTTGTATTCTGTTAACATCATATCAATGATTTGTCTAATCCGGCCAATGCTCAAATTATCGATGTTCCATTCTCTATGAGAGTCAGGGAAGAAATTTTGTGCATCTGGAAGCTTACCTTTACCTTCTAAATCAGGTGCAGGATATTGATTGAACCTACTTTCAAGAGGTTCATAAATAGGAAAGATTTGGGAGCCAGGATCTTTCTTTTCTTCTTCTTATTATTTAAATAAAGATGCAATAGTGACTTTTTCTGTAGCCTCTGTTTCAGAAGATGTGCCTACTTCTTTTGGAAATAATGTCGGAAACCTGTTAATTGGCTTTACAGGATCCTGAATCTTTATATTTCTTTTGTATGAAAAGGAAGTAGGAACTGGTTTTTCTGTTTTTGATAGACTAATTTTTTCAACTTTCTTAGTTAAACTAGATATGAGAGTTTTAGTAGTATCAAGATGATCTACTAATTTATCTTCTACTCCTTCAATCTTTGTTAAAGATTCTTTGGCATAGGATCGAGCAACAGATGAAGTATGCTATACATCATTGAGGTTTCTGTTAACCTCATTTATTGACACTTGAACAGTATCAAACTATTCTTTGATTTCTACTACTTTTGCTGTATTGATCTCTAGACCTTTTATGGCTGTATTGGTCCAGTTAAGTTGTTCACTTGCTTTCTGGATCCTCTCATCTATGCCTAAAGCATTGTCATCCTTTTGCACCAAAGGGATTTCCTTTGTTGCATTTTGATTTTTTCCAATAATAATTCCTCTATATGGAGGAAAAGTAGATGGGTTTTCTATTCTACTGCCATCCAAAGTAGTCCAAGCATGTTTGGTAGTTGATGAAGAAGATGAAACAGTTAATACAACTTCAGGGGAAACATTTTTCTTCCATTCATAAAAGGAAATCCATGAATTTGTGACTTCCATATAATGTTTCCAATCCTCAGCTAATTTCTTCTTCTCTTCAACAATATAGTCTAGACTAAACTGTTCTACTTCAGGATTAGTGAATAAGTCCCACTTTAGCATTGCATCCAAACATAAGAGTAAAGAATTTATGCATCTCCATGACTACAGGCTTTTTACAGTCATCTGGAACAGGACCAAATCTACAGGCTGGAATTAAGCCTTTTGCTTGCTCAAGATAACCTAGTCCATACTTGGGCTTGCCAGGTCTCATTAGACTCATAATTTCTGTCAATCGAGGGTCTTCTCCTTCAAGAGTTATAATCTCATGCATCATTAAGACATGGTCAGACTCTGGCTCATGTGGAAAAGGTATGTTTGAAAATTTCGGGTGTGGGCATGAGTTTACTAAAGTGGAAGGAGGAGCTTCTCCCGTTCTGGGATGGTGATTTATATGTATGACAGATTCGGCAAGCGTACATAAATTTACAGTAGCTTTACATTCTAGACATGTAACTTCTAAAGGATTGAAGTTAACTAGTTGGGAAAACTCAAAAAGAAAAATATGTTTACACGAAGTGAAGGTGGAACATGCAGTATCAATGATAGATGGATCTCTATAATACTTTGAACTTTTGCAGGATTTTTCAATACCTCTGTAATCAATGGTAGATCTTCTGGGAAAAGACAAAAATGCAGAAGATTGATTTTCTTTGATATCAAAACGTTTGGCTCAAGAGGTTTGTATTCTAAATCATTACTCATATTATTATGGATTCATTTCGAAAGTCTATTTCTTTCCGAGAATTAGAAGATAGAGGGCCATCCATAGAAGAGAAACCCCTTAGGGATATGTTTGCATCAAGTTCTAGTAGAGTCCTAAATCAAGCAGAACTTGAATATGAGGAAACTCAACCTTCTGCCCATTGGAAATTACCTGCTATTTCTGCCTCTATAGTTTATAATGACTTATCCATGTTTCATTTGAAAGCTTCTACTCTAATAAGTATCAAGGAGTCTATAAGTCAAATCTAGGAAAATGCTGACAATATCCAGTCCATTCCTTTATTGGATCCTAAAGTTTTACAGGATGAGGCTAAGAGATTAAAAACAAAATATCTTCATTTGGGATGTATCAGAATAGGAATCAACCCTTTAAACCATTAAGGGTTAAATACTTTTGTGTTAGCCACAGTCCCTGATATTACCCACAATAAGTATACTGATTCCTTGATTGGAGGTATAGTTTCCCCTCTGTCACATGGCCCGGTCTTTTTCAACTACTACCCTAATTTTTCAGTGTATGTCTTTGATGAGACCATCGATCAGATCTTGCAGTTGCAGATCCAAACCTCTGGGTTTGATATGCACCAAAAAAGACATAACATCACCATACAATCCAGAGGATGCTTTAGGCATACTAATACCTTATGTCCAGCCATGAAACATACCCCCTGTCGTGAGTCTAAATCTAGTGTTGTTGTTCTCACTGACTCAAAGAATCAGAAAATAGAGCATCAAACTATCAGATGGGATGATCTCACCTTTCCTGAACACTGGGTGGTCAATAATCCCAAGCCTCCTATTCCAAAAAGGATAACCTCTGCTGATATCAAAGAAAATTAGTCTTCTACAGTTTTTTCTTTTCCCAGAAGATCTACCTGTAGAAAAAGAAGTAGAAGATCCTCATCCATGGGATACCACACAATACGATAGGATTCCAAATCCTAATCTTGAAATTATTGAGGGAAAGAAAGACCCTGTTTATGGGTTTAAAGAAATTAGACTTCTGGCCATCTTCTATTAGCAACACCACGTCAAGGTGAACATCTACATCAAAGGAGAAATGTTTGAACTTATAACACTCCTTGATTCAGGAGCCGATGTAAATATTCTGAATAAGAAGATCACACCTACCAAAAATTGGGTCTCTGCTAAAAGGGATGTTGTAGGATTGGGCAATAAAACACTCAAATATGAGGTTCCCAAGGCATTAATCTACTTTGAACATCATTGCATCAATCTGAAATTGTAGTTGCAGATATCCCAGTTGACTGCATTTTAGGAAATATCTCGCTAGCAGCCGTTGAACCGCATGGATCAACAAGACTGAAAGATAATAAAGTTGGATATTTTATTTCTATTCCCACTTCTAAAGGAACAACAAAAAGGATCGAGTTGCCATACATCTCAAATCCCCAAGTTTCTACAATGATCTAGACTGTCAAAAATTTGGACAATGCAGAAGCAAGATTGTCAAATCTTAAGGATTTGAAATCTACACTCAGAGTGGAAGAACAGCTCAAAGACCCTCAAGTGAAAAGAAAGATTGAGGACTTAAAGAAGTAGATTGAAGAAGAGTGCTGCTCAGAAGAGCCAAATGCATTTTTTCATAGAAAATAACATACAGTAGAGCTCCCTTATAAAGAAGGATACACAGGAAAGCCTTGTAAGAGTAGAGCCATTCCTATGAGAAAAGATTACAGAGATCTCTGTGAAAAAGAGATCAAACAAATTTTAGACAGGAAGCTCATCAGAGAATCTAACAGTCCTTGGAACTGTTATGGATTCTATTTAACAAAAGAGCCGAACAAGTCAGAGGCATTCCAAGACTGGTAATAAATTTTAAACCTCTGAATTTTGTTCTTGCAGATGACACCTATCCTATACTGCATAAAGGTGATTTGGTAAGTAGGATAGTTAGAGCTAAAGTATTTTCTAAGTTTGATTTGAAGGTAGGATTCTGGCAAGTTGCTATTACAGAAAAAGACAAGTTCAAGATTACTTTCATCATTCCAGAAGGCCACTATGAGTGGAATGTCATGCCTTTTGGCTTGAAAATTGCACCATCTAAATTCCAGAAGACAAGAATCAGCTGCAAAGATTCTTGGGATGTTTGAATTATGTCAGTAATTTTTATCAAGATTGTGCCAGTGATAGAAGTGTGTTAAATAAGAGACTCAAAAAGAATCCACCAGAGTGGATAGAAGTTCATACAAAGGTTGTCTAGAATATTAAAGCCAAGGTTAAGTCTCTTCCCATATTATATGTTTCAGATGATCATGCCTTCAAGATTGTTGAAACAGATGCAAGCAATATAAGATGGGGAGGAATTCTGAAGCAGAGAACTGGCGACACTGAACAAATTGTTTAGTATGTATCTGGAACCTAGAATTCAGCTAAACAATATTATTCCACCATTGAAAAAGAGGTCAAAGCCACGTGGAATTGCATAAAAAAATCTGATTTCTACTTAATAAACAAACAATTCTTACTCAGAACTGATGCTTCAGCTCTCCAGAAGGTTCTGACTAAAGACATCAAAAAGTCAGGTGAGGCCAAATTTGCCAGATGGCAAGCACTCTTTGCAAATTTTGATTTCCAAGTAGAACATATAAAAGGGACAGAAAATTCTCTCCCAGATTTCCTCAGCAGAGAGTACATCCAGCCTCAAGACCACATAATGGTCATAGTGACAGAATGGGACCAAGCCCAAAAACAAGAGGTCCTTCACACCATCCCTGACAACCAAGAATGGGAAGAATACAAGAAAAATTGGAAACCCACTTGGCAGTTAAGGAATACAAAAGTATTAGATGCAAATTTGCAAGCGCATACAAACATCCAACATATAAGATGGGGAGGAATTCTAAAGCAGAGAACTGGCGACATTGAACAAATTGTTTAGTATGTATCTGAACCTAGAATTCAGCTGAACAAAATTATTCCACCATTGAAAAAGAGGTCAAAGCCACGTGGAATTGCATCAACAAATTTGATGTCTACTTAATAAATAAACAGTTCTTACTCAGGACTGATGCTTCAGCCCTCCAGAAGGTCCTGACTAAAGACATCAAAAAGTCAGGTGAGGCCAAATTTGCCAAATGGCAAGCACTCTTTGCAAATTTTGATTTCAAAGTAGAACATATAAAAGGGACAGAAAATTCTCTCCCACATTTCCTCAGTAGAGAGTACATCCAACCTCAAGACCACATAATGGTCATAGTGACAGAATGGGACCAAGCCCAAAAACAAGAGGTCCTTCACACCATCTCTAACAACCAAGAATGGGAAGAATACAAGAAAAATTGGAAACCCACTTGGCAGTTAAGGAATACAAAAGTACTAGATGCAAATTTGCAAGCGCATACAAACATCCAACATCTTGTACCAGAAAGAAGAGTGTATCCAAAAGGAAGCAAATGGATACATGATATGATTTATGAAAAAGCAAGAAGAGATGCCAGATTTGCAGAAGTGGCTCTACAACAAGATTTTCATGATATATCTGGCATATGGTATCATGGAGGGGCCCGCAGCGGAATATATGAGAAATATTTTTGTATTCATCGTACCAGAAATCTAACATGGTCTTGGCCTACCCACAATGCAGCCATATGGCCAAAAGGAGATCCTAAAATTATTTTTCCTGACACAGTTTATGATTTTGCAGGATACAAACAGCTATGGTGGGATTTTCTTAATGTGGACAATAAAGAAGAGACTCATTATACTAAACTCAAGTTTAGAACAATAGGAACCTTCCAGAGAAATCAACAATGTGAATGGTTCCAACAAAGGTGGCTTAACTATGGTGTTAACAGAACAACCATGGACCCAGTTTATCATGAATCATATTGCAAGAACCATTGTGACACATGCTTTGAACATAACATTGGAGAATGCTTCACACCATCTATAAAACTGTTAAAGAATTGATAGTTGGAGAATGGACACCATTTCATGATGTAAATAATACCTTAAAAGAATACATGAGTGGTCATTATGAATGGTTGGTTTTAACCAAAATAAAGCACCAAATTATTTTGGGAAAGCCAATGATCGTCTGAAGGATTTTTACTAAAGCCTGGGAAGAATTATTGTACAAAAAGTATAGATTCCCAGAAATCACTGTTTTCTGACGGTTCTCATGGGCTTGTCTGATAAAAGCATCCATTTTGTAATAATGTTGTCCAGTCACGGGGACTTAATCGTGGCTAGTTTTCTCATGGGCTTTACTATACAAAAGCATCCATTATGTAAACAGTATAGATAACATGATTTTTCGTAAGAATTACTTTTCCAGACTGGAATCTTTGTGCGGACGTCACCTCGGTGTTACCCGAAAGCAATGATTCCATCCACTTGTCCAATGTTCTACAAGAATGTTTGTCCCCTCTCATTCATTATAAATTAAGGGTAAGGCTCATTCATGGGACATTTGCATCTGGAGAGTCTTAGAGAGTCTTAGAGATTTGAGAAGCCTGCGTATCAGTGTGCTCGGCACTGGTAAGAACCTAAAGTGGCCAGATCTATTAGAATTGAGTCAAGTTTGTATATGAGTCAAGTCTGTATATTCTGAGGCAGAGCCTATCTGTTGCCAGGTAGCCTTCGGTATTGCTTGTTCCTCTGTGAACAACATAAAGTCCGATAAATGCAATGATAGTCAATCTCTGATAAAGAATTCTCTCTGTAATATCTGGTCTGTAATCTGAATCCATTCTGAGAAATAATATGAGTATACTCTTTTGCATCTGAATACCTGTGTGCATTCATTATTGTCTGCTGTGGTAGTAGTTGTCTTGCAATCTTCATTCGAAGTTCACAGGAAGTTCATTAGGGGTTCGCCAAAGGATCGAAGGGATGCCAGACCGTTGTTAGGCAAGGTAGTCGTGAGTTGAGGTTGCAGAGCGTGAAATACTGAGTAGGTTCGCATTAGTTTCACCACTGGTTCACCAGGAGTCAATTTGCAAAGACAGACAAAGAGACACAACAAGGCCAAGAGTCGAAGCAAGCTTGTGACAGAAGCCCAAAACCATAAAATACATATATGGAAGAAACCCATTTGCAATTATCTTTTGCTTTTAATACAATTTTTTGTCTTTTTTTTCATTTTATATTTTAAATATTTTTGATAATCAATATCATAGTGTGAAACCATATAATAGATATATGTGCAAAACCATAAAATAGATATATGGAAGGAACCTATTAAGTTTCTTACATTTGAAAATGTGCCCATTTTCATGAACGTTTGTAGATTTATTAGAAAAGATCCATCTCTATTCTTTAACAAAAGCCACATTGTTTTAGCAAAATATTACGTTTTATATCATCTGAATACGTTATATACATTTACATTATATGAATTAAAATAAGAATAGATCCATGCCACATTGTTTTAGCAAAATACTATGTTTTATATCATCTAAATACGTTATATACATTTAGATTATATGGATTCAACATTTTAAATTAGTTATTTTTTTAATTAAAATTTATTGATATAAAGTAAAAAAAAACTCATTAAACCATTGCATTTCAACTGAATCAAAAGTTTTACTTTGACTTGTAAAATAATTTTTTTTTTTTTTTTAAATGACATTTAATTAAAATAAAGCTTTTTATTTTGTATATAGATTTATTAATTTCAATATTTTACTATTATAATGTATATAAATATATTGAATGTGAAGTCAAAGTTTTATCTTTTTATAAGCATCGAATTCTTGATAGTATATGGTATTATATTGTTGTAAAGTTTCTTTTATATGTGGTTCATAGTTTTTGGAGATAGGTCACTGTTACATTCATGGAATATTGTACCAGACAGATTTAGTTGAAAGGATCACTTCTTGGGGGCTCAATCACTAAGCGTGACCCAATACTATTGTAAAGTTTTATCATAAGTTTTTTTTTGAATTCCTTCTCATAATAATTATAAGACATATTTTAAATTTAGATATTTATGTGGATTGAAATTTTTTATTTGTATAATAAATTTAATATAATATATTTTTTTTATTTTTATTTTATTTTATTTATTTATTTGTTTATTTATTTTATTTGTTTAATATATATATATATATATATATATATATATATATATATATATATATATATATATATATATATATATATATATATTTTTTTTTTTTTTTCAAGAATCGAGTTTGAAACTTCTTTGTAATGGTTTAATGTTATGGAAAAAAATATTGTTTTAAAAACACTTAAATTGTTAATAATGTCTTATAAATAATTTTCAACTTGTAAATTGACAATAATGGGAAGTAGCGTTCCAAATTAACGGTTGTTGAAAGCAAACAATAAAACCATGGTAATAGTTGGAAACAAACAACGTTACAAATTCATCAAAGATGAGAGGTAAGAAAAGGTTGCAAATTAACAACTAATGGAAGAAAACATAAACTATAGTAATAATTAGAAGCAATTAGAGTTACACATTTACAATATTTAAAGCTAAATATAAAACCTAACTCTATTTATAAAAAATAAATGAAAAATATAAACCAGCCTAAAGAAGCACCTAGAGGGATCAAATCTCTTTTCACTCTAAAATATGTTTGCATCTCAAAATACCAGAGGGATCAAATCTCTTTTCACTCTAATATATGTTTGCATCTCCAGAGATTTGATCCCTCTCTACGCTTGGTAGATCCAGAGTTAAGATGGATCTAGGTTGGTTTACATAAATTTGGTTTTAAATTTTCTAATTAATTATTAATTCATTATAGTTGAAAAAAATAGATCACCATCATTTAAACAAAGTTGTTGTAATTTTATTATGCCCAGAGGCTCTATGGTAGAGATGTTGTAATGTAATGTTTAACATTTTGACTAAGTCAAATTACATAAAAATAAAAATCAAATAAAAATTTAAAAATAAAATTAAATAAAAAGATTAATGTAATGTAATGTAAATATGTTAACTTGGTAAAAAAAAAATAAAAAATACCGTAATAAAAATAACCCTATAAAAATAAATAATAATTTAAAAAAAATGGTCCATGGTATGATAATCATCTTAGATCCATCTTAACTTTACATCTACTAAGAGAGATCAAATCCCTTTATATGCGAATCTCTTTTAGAGTGAAAAGAGATTTGATCCTGCTTGGTAGATCCAAAGTTAAGATTGTATAAATTTGATCAAATCTACTCTACTCTAGAGACACAGGAGACACAAATTCTACTCTACTATTCTGCGGAATGGAAATCACAATTTAGAACAAAAGGAATAGACATGCAACAAGCAAAACCACAAGTACGCAGTGATTTCTAAGGGAACCCAACTAGGAAAAACCCCTTGAACCTCTTTGCATTAATCAGTTGAATAGAGAAACTATTACAATTGCTTGCTCTAGCTATGAGCACAACCTGCAAAAGAATAAATGTTCTCTCTATTGAATGAGAGCCTCTAGCCAACACTTAACCAATTTATGGCTCCTTGAAGTCCATTTGCTAGGCCGCACACTGTCAGTATCATAGTTGGTCACAAGCATTACAAGGTATCTCTATCCTCGGATCTTCATTCATCATGGTTATGGGTTAACCACATAAAACCCTTCTCTTCAATGGCTCTTCATATTCAACAAAGGTTTCGTAGAAGGGAACTTCACACAATTGGGACCATTGCTTCTTAAGGAGGGAGGAATGATCCGAATGGAAAATGGCATTAACCCATGGTATTCATCCACCCATGGTATTCATTCTCCCATGTTATTATGACATCCACCCATGGTATTCATTCACCCAAAAATTGACCCGTGGTATTGTAACTGAAAAATACTATAAGTAACAACTCACATTTTGTAAAATGACACTTTGTCCACCACAATGTAACTTTTATAGTTATTCTTTGTTTTAATAAAAAAATTCTATGTGGTTTTGTTTATTGGCATTATTCTCTTTTTCTTCTGGCATTTTAGTTTTTCAAATCTTGGGGGCCTCTCCCCCAAAATCCATTTTAATTTTTTAGATCTTGGGAGTCTCCCCCCAAGATCTGGATCAAACCAAGACTAGTGGAATGACTTGGTTTCTTCCTAGGCTTCTCGGCAGTTTGCTAGGAACTCCTAACAGAGGTACCTCGCCCAATTAAACTGTACACATTTCATGCACTACGCCAAAAGGGAAACCACTGGTGCTGGAACTTCGTCTACACGACACTTTCTCATAACCTTCCCTACTAAAATCTGGGCAATGAATTGAATTTCCTAGTCTGTTATGGAAAGAATGGAATACCCCCACGACTTCTTAAGGAGGTCGTAATCCCTTTGCATCTTCTTTGCAAGATCTTTCTCCCCAGCCTTCCCTCCAAACTCCTAAGATGGGTTTGCGTCTTTGTAAGGAAGATGCATGATTCTATGAATTATCATGTCCATGATGGGGATAGGTTATCCTAGCCATAAACATCCATTGTGCCTGAGTGTGAGGAGCCGGTGCACAAATATCGTATTAATGGGGGTGCGGTGAGAATGTGCACCCACAACAGATTGAGCAACCCTGATTTCTCTACACTGCAGACCCATTCCTTTGTCTCCAACATTGAAACACCTATTTCTTAATAATAGACACTCCGCATATATTTGTCTGTCGCCAAATGTGGAAACTTAGCATGGTCTGTGAGGTCCCAATCCTCCATTTTTAACAACAGGATCGTTGCGAGTCGAGGGCCTTGAAAAGGGACCTGCTCAGGTAGCAAGGGCATGGATATTGTTAACTTCTCGGCATCCAGGTCCTTCGTGACCTTTTCGTTTCCCTCTTGCGGAGGGATATACTAAGGTAGCCTTTTCATGGGTTCCACTTCTTTCACATCAATATCCTTTTTTCCCTAGAATTCTTTCGCCTCCAGGTGCACTACTCTCTCTGGCTGCTTATCTTTCTTTTGCTTTGCCTATGTGTCAGTATGCTTCCTTGGGGATGTGCGCACCGGCACCAAATTCTTCTGCTTTTCCTTCACGGATTTTTTTGACTTGGCTGGTTGGCTCTCTCGTAGGGGTATGCTTCGGCCTTGGAAACCTTGGTGCCATAGGAACAGTAGCTGGAGCTTCCACACTTACAAATTCTAGGGCAGCTGTGTCAGAGACAACATCACTAGTACTAACAGTTTCAGCAAGGCTTGGTGTAGGCATTTTATCAAGAATAAGCTTTTGGTTGATCTTAGGCAATTCGGCAAACACATGGTTCATAATTAAATCTACCCAAAATGCTCGGCTCATAGGAAACAGACAACAAAATTCACTAACAATTCTTAGAGTGTAAAGAGTTCTCTTTTGGGCTGGCACACATAATTTATAAGGGGTTTTGAATTCAAATCTGACCATTCCCCCCAATTTATGATAATAAATGTTGTTCTAGCGATAGATCTTCAAAGATTTTTTGCCTTAAATGTGGCCACCCCGCTCCACTTAACCGTCTTTGGCCATCAAGTCATGAATAGTAACTCCAATGGTCATTTTCTTGCTGTGCTACATGGTAACTTTCCCCATGGTGCAACTTCCTGAACGCAGCTTCCTGGGTTGCATATTCATCACTCTTCGCATAACCTGCTCGCTGCGTTGTCCTCCAAGCTGGGCAATGTAGTTTATAGTCCCGTTCTCCCTTGCAACTTCCTGGAGAACTAAGGCTATCCTGCTACCATATAGTCATTGTGCAGGAGCCCCTGTATACAACTTCAACCTGCTCCCATTCACTCTTCCTGGGAAGGGTTCCCCATTCAGCTTCACAAGATGAACTACATTACCATCTATAATTTCTTTGACAATATATGGCCCTAACCAATGCATCTAGAATTTACCCAGAAATTTAGTGAATTTACTATCATATAATAGGACAAGATCATTTACCTTAAACATGCGAAGCTTGATGTGGTGATCATGCCATGCTTTTTCGCGTTCCTTCCGCACTTGTTGATGGAATCTTACCAAAAATTGATCTTCTTCGAGCTCTATCAGCTATGCGAGTCATTCCTCCAAGGCCTCGCAGTCCAACATATCTGTTAGAGCTGCTATGCACAGACTAGGCATAATGTACTCCATCGGCATTATGGCTTCCACCCCATATACCAATCTGAACTGTGTTTGCCCTGTTAGCTTCTTAAAAGTAGTCATCTAAGCCCATAGTACTGTAGGTATGTGAACATCCCAGTCATTCCACTGTGCGTTACAAATCTTTGTCAGCACGTTCTCTAAAATCTTGTTAAAGGATTCAACGGTTTTGTTTTCCTGCGGGTGGTATGGCGTACTCTTCTAATGGTAGACCTGAAATTCTCCAGTCAATGCACTAATTGTTTCATTCAGAAAGTGCGTACCCTTGTAACTCATTAATACTTTCGAGTAGCCAAATCTGGTTAAGACATACTCAAACAAGAATTTTGTTGTCGTATCCCTAGTACAATCCTTAACCAGATGTTCTTTCGCCCATCTGGTTAGATATTCTATCATAGTGATAATATAGCGCACACCCATTTTTCCTTCCCGGGGGCTGAATTGGCCCAACAAAATCAATCACCCACTTCTCAAAGGGCTGCAACAATACTTGAGGATGTAGTGGTGACTCATCTCTTTGCGATGGTCTACTAGTTCTTTGACATACATCACATGCCTTACAATACGCCTTGGAATCCTTGTGCAATGTTGGCCACCGTAGACCTGTGCACAAAATCATTTGCATAGTTTCCTTTCCTGCATAATGGCATCTCGCATCTCCCCCATGAGCTTCAGCGAGAATGCTATCTCACTCAAAGTCTGACACATATCTTCACAATATTTCATTTTCACCCATTTTATACAAATGTCGCCTAATAATGGAAAAATCGGCCGCGCGTACTACTAATTCCTTCTTCTGTTGACTTGTATATCCTTTCGGTGCCATCCCCATAGTCAAGAAGTGAATAATTTCTACAAAATGGTCATCCACTATGTGCACCACAAAGAGCTGCACATTTGGAAACCCTTCCTCTAGATTATTAGGCTCCTCTCCTATTTCGATCTGCGATAGATGGTCAGGTCCTGCATTGAACTTCCCTAGCTTCACAATTACTTCAAAGTCATACTCCTGAAATAATAGCAACCATATGCAGATCTTCCCCCCCAACACAAGCTTGTTGACCAAGTATTTCAAGGCAGAATGATCTGTGTACATCTTGAAATGCCCTCCTAACAGATAATGCCTGAATTTTTGCAGCATGTACACCATGGCCAATCCTTCGCACTCAGTCGTTGAATAATTTTTCTTGGCCTTCAATAACTTCCTACTCCCGAAGGCTATAGGATGGTCCATTTCTCCTTCACCGGCCTGCGTTAGCACTGCACCCAATGCAATAAAAGAGGCATCCACATGCACATGAAACTACATTTTCTAATCAGCGAATACCAAGATCGGCGTAGTGACCATCTTTTCTTTCAACACATCTAAGTTGTGTTGGCATTCTTCATCCCAACATAATTTTTCGTCCTTCTTTAGCAGTTTCTCCATGGGCGCAGTAATTTGAGCATAAGCTTTGATAAATATTCTACAGTATCCCGTATGTCCCAGCATCGTGTGTAGCTACTTGACGTTCCTAGGGGCCTCCAAATCCACATTTACTACAATCTTTGCAAGGTCCACCATCAACCCTTGCTCGCACATAAGATGACCCAGTAAGATCCAAAAAGGAACACAGAATATGAAGTTTTTCAAATTCAACGCGATCTGGTATCTGCAACATGTATCCAACATCAAGTGCAGACTTGCTACATGGTGCTTCACTAATCCAAACACCCTCCAATCATCAAAGTGTTCTTCTAGAAACTTATGGATGAACTTTTTGAACACTACTATGACTACGCGAGAAAATATTGTAGGCGCATTCTTGAGTCCAAATGACATCACAATGTACTGAAAACAACCCCACTCTGTTGCGAAGGTCATTTTGCTGCTACCCTCAGGCACGATCTTGACTTGATGATACCCAGAAAACCCATCAGTAAAGGAATAGGCCTCCTACCCTCCAAAATTATCTAACACTTCATTTGTAAACGATGTTGGAAATGGGTTGTGAACACATGCATCATTAAGCTTCTACAGATCTATGCAAATCCTTATTTCACCTTTTTGTTTCTTCTCCCGAACCACCATCGGGCTCACCCAATCAAATTCTTCAACAGGTTCTATGATACCTACCTCCAACATCTTATCCAACTCTTAGAGAACCTTTTCCTTGTATTTAGGATTAAGGCGACACAACCTCTGTTTAATAGGCTTCGTGTTCGACTTCACAGTGATCTTCATAACAGCCAAATCAAGAACTATGCTCTTCAAATATGAAAAATTGTGGGGAAGAGATTTGGTATTCATGGAGTAACTCAACAACTTTATCCAAAGTAGTGTCGTCCCAATAATCTCTAATTTTAGCGAACTTCGGTTTTGTCTTCAGTGCCAATGTTTACTTGCTTTGTCTAAAGGTGCAGAGATGTCCAGGTTTTTTCTTTGTGGGCCTTCGAATTTGTGATGCCCTTCTACCTCTAGAATATTAAAGTTTCTTGGATCTTCATCTTCCTCTTCAGCGGTTACATTATAGCATTCTAACGCATGGCGCAGCTGGGTGCTCCTATCTGATTGGATCTATTCCATAGGTTCCTTCAGCATTCTGAAGATAACTGCCTTAAGCTCTTGTAGCACTTCATCGATGCTTGCAAAGACATCTTCAAAGATGAATGTCAATAAGAACCCTTCCTTCAATATATCCCATTTCGCAGTGCCATGGCGGAGCTCCATTTCCATATACCAATTCATGGGAATTGAATCCAAGGTATGGAAAAATATGTGTACCCACTCTAGCTGTGGTTTTGTTGCCCATGCTTTAGTCCATTTCGCTAGGTGATCGTGTGGATCATCCCTTCCATCATATTTCTCAGTGATTTTGGTGTTAGCACGCCCAAAACGTAACCTCATCATTCTGCGGTAATCTTGCCATCCAGCAAAACTATCCATATGCGTAACTCACCATCGTGTAGGCGTAGTGCGCAATGCCAACTCTAATGCTTGGAAGTGGTGAGGCTCAGGGACTTCACGCTCAAATTCATCCAAAAATAGATCTACGTCAGTTAAACCATCATAATAGGGCAATTTCCTTACTTCTAATAAAACACAGTGCAACGACTTCGTCATCATATTGCATCTCAATGTAGACACTTTGTGCAAGCAATTCTTCCATTGCTCTAATTATTCGTTGGAATCAGAGGTGCAGGAACTCTCTCAGTCCCAGGAAATCCATCCATCTATCGTTAGATTGACCCAGTCCTGATCCTATGTTGTTACCTTGTAAATTTGATCCAGTTCATCATCATTTTTGTCATAATCGCGGACTGGTTTAGTATAGCACACCCCTTTTGTAGGATCCTGTGGAAATATAACTCGCAACGGCTTTTTTCAAATGACATTGTCCTCTTCTTCAAATTAATGACCCCATTCATGTCAATAGCCCAGTCAATTCCCAAGAGTGTGGGGTAGGGGTTACTGTTGTCAATGATTTCTATAACCTCAATTTCGGCCATCGTGCTCACACCTTCTATATCAACTATTACTCCATATAACCATCCCATGGGGATGATTTTCTACTGGTTAGACATCCTAAGCTGAATCAGAGACCACTACAGTGTAGGCCTCCCCATCCATTCCCATGTTTTTTCGATAATATGTTCGTATCAGACCCCAGATCCAAAATGACCTAGTCCATCTTATAATCACCTATCTGCATGGTGAGCCTCATCTTGTGCCCTGTTCGTGCCTTATGTTTGCCAATTTTTTCTAACCACCCGATGTCCATCAGGGACTTTCTCTTTGTTGGCACATTTATTTATTAATTCCTGCAAGCCTTCCACAACTTTTCTATCGCGCAATAGTTTTATGATGGTCTCCAAAAACATAGTGAGTATAGAGGGATCAACCCCTGTAGGAACGCTGATTTCTTGCGTCTTTTCCTAGCTCCCTGAGGTGGAGGCCTTAGAAAATCTCTTCTTGGATTCCATAAACATTTCCTTAATGTGATCCAGATCAAAGTCGTCCTCTTTCTCTAGTTCTTTGCGGAGCCATCCCTATTCTTCAGGTTGTTTACCCTTATCAGTGCTAGTCGTCATTCCCCTTCTTAGCATAATGTTAATGCTTTGATCTCCTTTACGAGGCTCAACCCTCGTTATCTGTAGATTTTGCGTAGCCTACTGAGTCTGTGTTTTCTTCTCTTGCATTTTAGCTATTAGCACCGGGCATTCTTATATAGTATGGTCAAATTGTCTGCAGTATTACAAGATGGGTGTGGGATTCTGGCACTCTCGCGCGTAGTGCCCTGGCTGTCCACAATTGTAGCAGATAATCTGAATGTGGCCTCTACCAGTTCCTCCTCCTCCTCGGCCCCGTCCTCAACCTGATAACCTTCGCATGCTCCTCTGACACCCTGATATGGAGGCCGAGTTTTTGCTTGCATCTAGTATGTAGGTGTCCTTTCCATCATCAGCTCATAACTTCGACAGTGGCACTCATCATGGGCCACTAATTTGCATAAGTTATAGAACAATTGTTGGGGTGTCTTGATGAACTTTTGAAGTAAATGGAAATTATCTGTCACATGTTGTCTAGTAACTTGACAAGTAGCACACCATAGCGTAACCCCCACGCTCAGCCCTACTGGGGCTTCTGGCTTCAGGGGAACTGGTCCCCCTCATGTAATATAATTTACGTACACTAGACATTGGTCTTTATCATGCCCACGACCCTTGCACTTCAAACACCAGACTTCTGTGTGCACTTATGGTTTAGGCTCCTTGTCTTTCTTCAAACTCTATAATTCTAGGTGTAAGCTTGCTAATTGTGAGTGGATTTGTTGTACTCCTAGGTTTGTATCATGAATAGGTGATGCATGTAGCCTCATCGCGATTTCCAAGGCTTCTACCTATGTTTCTATCTTCTGCTGTGACAGAGAAATTCTCAAGTGGGGCAAGAGCGACGCTATAAACCATTCACGATGCTGGCTATCTGTGATCTGCATGTTAGCTGCTCTAATCTGACACTTCAACCTCTGATCAAATTCCCAGGGCATCTCATCGACCCTCATCATGATTTATTTAAATCCAATTACTGATTGTGAGTCAGACTTAGGCTTACTAAACTCTTTGTTTAAAGCCACCTTAGTCTCTGCTAGCATTGCAAGAGGATTATTAGAACAATACTTAATGTACCAGGTTAGCGCGCGATCCTACAAAGCGGTAACCAATTGTGCCTTCTTTATATTATCATCAGTAATATGTTGTGTTTTCCATACAACATTTGCAACAAACCAGAACTGCTCTGCATCTTCACTCCCTATGCCTTTTAAAATTGACATCTTCACTGTGTTTGCCATGTTGAATGGTGGTGGTGGAGGTGGAGGTGGAGGTGTGGGCGAAGGTGTATTCAGTGGAGGTGGTGGTGGGGGTGGAGTGGAAGGATGATTTGCTCAAGGAATCCCCTTAGTGATTAGATGAACAACACTTCGCAACGTATTTTGTCCCGCCCCTTTGTCGTCGCTTGAAGGAGGTCTAATCAATGGACTATATTCTGGTCCTAATCCTTCGCGATTCTAAAGAATCATCCATTCCACGTAGCTCCAAACATCAAGGTAATGGCATCACCCGTTTGTCACATAACAACAATTTAATCCAAGCATTCAATGATCTTAAATACTTACCTCGTGGTCCTTTGAAAAATCTCTTCTCAGCTTCGCTATAGCTAACTGAGGTATCAACTAAAAGTTCTGTAACAAATCCTCCTAGAATCCAATCAAGCCAATGATTAACAACCTGCATGATCTTGTTTTTAGAAGCTTCTAATCATCGCACTAATTTTGGAGTCCACACTATAGGATTATCAAGCTTCCACCTTCCTTGACTATTTGTCAATTTAGCTAACCAATCATATAGTTCAAACAAGAAAGTGAAGAAGAAGATCTCATGTATCTCCGTATACAGATATATGTTCAACCACTCTTCATTTGACAGGTGTGAATTCCTATTTTCTTGCACTGCGAACTCGTGAATCTTTTGATCCAACCACTTTTCAATTTATTTCTTGGTCAAATTCCAATGATGCGACATCACACATCTCTTTCAAGCAGATCCCTGCCCCAACAATGGAACCATTTGTTGGCTTAAGGGGTCCTAACCCAGGTTCAGAGTTAGCTACACCAACCAACAAAACCCTACACTACTAGCCCTTTTAGCAACAACTCACGTAGCGCAGGATGCTGTCTCACCCGAAGCAGTATGGGGGGATGCAAGAACCTAGTTTCTGCATCTAGAGACTAGTGTGATGTATTTTAGTGCCTTGGATTTACCTTCATGTAGATCGATAAACTCTTAGGGCTCATTTCCACAACTCTGTAGAACAGCCTTCAGACCTTCGTGAAGGTCTACGATCAATCCTTGTGTACCCTGAATAGTCAATTTGCCTACTTATGTGCATCAGAGAGCAGTACTAAATTAGTGTTTGCGTAGATTTACTTAAGTCATTAGAGAAAATAAGAGAGATCACCAGAGTCCACATGAAAGTATTTAAAGATACATTGCGCACATCATTAAGACTTATTCAAGAGAATCACGTCACATTCAATCAATATCTCATAAAACAAATCATTCATTAGTAGTATATAATATTAACATAGACATACAGAATATTGTGGAATTCTTCAGAAAACTATCCTTATTGATTTTCAATTCAAGATTACAGACTCAATCTTCCATGCATACATAGCTGCAGGGATCCGTGCACTCAGTTGCGGAGCCTTTCCTTCCCTATCTAAGCACAGGAAGCAAAGCCTTCCTGACCTAGACTCTTTAATCACCCAATTCTCTATCTTTTCTCCATCTTGTTCCTCTCTACTACTCTCCTTTTGACTTTCTAAGACACACATATTTATAAAATTTTCATACAATTCCATGGTCCACGAAACATGGGTGAATCTCAAAACCAACTCAAAAATTTACATAAAACAAAGGACTAAGCCCATTTGACCATTATTCATCTACGCACTTCGCATCCACAAATCGCGGAGACTTTACATTATTTACAAAATTGTTCCAAAATTTGGGTTATCTTAACCCCAAACTAACCCAGGGGACCCCATCCCAACAGATATCACTTAGAAACTAACATCTCCAAATTTATGTCTCACACTCTCAAATAGATTACTTGCGTAAGATAAAAACTAGAATCATATCAAACACTCTAAAATTGAATTAGAACACTAAATCACTCTCACACATAAACCAAACTAATATTCAAAATAACTGTAATAAAAATTTTCCTTGATGGCTTTGATGGGCCCTTCCCGAGCTACCAAGGAAAGCTAGAAGAATTTACAGAACTAAATAATCCACTAACACATCAAATTCATCAATTGTTGTTCATATTATTGATTTCAAAAGAAAAGATTACAGAATCAAGTCTCTAGCATAATAATAAATTTAAAACTCTGTCTCCAACTCTAAATGCAACTCTCTCTTATTGTATCATGCTCTAGCTAATTGTCTCTTTGTCTCTTACTAGCTATTTCCTATCATCTATGGGCCTTATATTATAGAGAAATGGTCATTACATTCAATGTTAAAAGATAATATCAAATCATTATAAAAATATATAGTTCATTTTCTTTACATGTTTGGCTTCATCCTCATGACATACAGTACATGAGTGATGAAGCATATCTTTGATTTTCCATAAAAAGTAATGTGCCAACCATCAGTCCCCTTGGTCTCATCGAAGGTAGCTCACTTCAAACCATCAGAGCTAAAGAATTTGGCCTAGTACTGGATGAGTGTAGGTGTTACAGGATGACCATAGGTACTGGATGAACACAATCAGATGGTTGATATCAGTGCCATATGAACACATGTACCAAAATAATATAGGCATGTGGGTATTGGATGACCAGAGGTACAGGATGAACGTAGGCGCATAGGTACTAGATGAATGCAGGTGCATAGGTACCGAATAAACAGGAACATGGGTACCGGATGAGCTATGTTGGTACCATATGAGCAATGTTGGTACCAGATGAGTAGGAACAAGGAAAAAATCCATGTGACCCAATCCAAATAGTTAGAGAGTACAAAGAATAAACTATTTCATTCCTACTAACAAGAAATTATAAAAAGCAAGCTTTAAAATATAAATTACCTCATATATACACAATGAGGCTAAAAGTCATGTTTTTGAAGAAGGTAAGAAAATGGTGAGTGTTATCACTCCGTAATTTTTGAGGTTGCAGAAGAGGTAATCACATAACCACTTTGGAAACTGGGAATCCAGCCCTTCCAATTTCAAAGAGGGATCTCTCCTTATGATTTAGCTTGGTTTGATTGAGGGTATTAGGCTTGCTATTAAGTTCAGGTCTTGATTTTTTGTGTTTTTGGGTTGAAACTAGGATGAAATGCCATTGGGAAAATGGAGTCACAGGTTTGGGTTGACCAAATACAACGTTTACAGGCTAATCTTACATGGAAATTTAGGCAAATTCATTAGATCCTTTAAGATGTATGGTGTAAAGGAGAGGAAAAGATTTAGAGATCCAATTAAAAACATAGTAGTTAAGAATTTTGATTTTAATCTTCAATAAAAACATAAAAATTATTCTTAAGCTAGAGACAGAGTGTACATTCAAACAAATTCTATTCTTTATCTTATTAGAACAATTCAGATTTTAGAATCATGTATGAGAATGAAAAGAAAAAAAATTGGCAAAGAGAGATGAACTTCACCAATAAAAATGACACAAGAATCTAGTAATGATTGCTCTGTATTACTAAAAATTTGATCAATGGTGGCTCTCTGAGCTACTTTACAATACAAGTCCTTTTCTTCAAACAAGTCCCAACCCTTCATAATTCGAATTATGAAGTACTTATAGAAAATATTACAAAATATCTTGATTCTAAAGGTCAAAATAGAATCCTAAAAATATCTAACAACTAATTATAAAAATAGTACAAAAACATAGGAATCTTCAAACTGCTAGAACTGCTAGCCCTTTTTCTGAGGATGACTATTGATGATTAATTCTAAACCTTTGCTGCATTATTTTCCTTGCTGTTGAAGATAAAAATTACTCAATTAATTCACACATCTTCTCCCATTTGTCTTCTCTAGGGATAGAAAATTAAACTAATTTTCTATAGGCCTCATCGACATCTGTGTACTTCTGGAAAGTTTGTTTGATAATGAACAAATGTCTAAGCTCATGACTGATGAACAAGATGAAATATAAGGCCTCCAGGAATGCATTCCCTATTATGTGCCCCTTTATACCTACAAATCTTGACTTATCTTGGGCCATAGTGGATATTTTCTCCTGGCACTCTATCAAGCTCATAAGTTTATCTTCCCTACCAATCAGTTTTGGTAGCCCTTTCCTATTAAACACCTGCATCTTCTTGTGAAATCTTTGTATGCTAGTCCCTAAACTATGACACTTATTTTCAAGTTGTAGCATGAGGTTCCTCTTGGTGTGCATCCTCCTCACTTCTAAAATAGTCTTTGTCATGTCTTGAATTCCTAGTTGCTCTAATTCTTCTCTGTTTTTGGAATTCAGGAATTTAATAAGTGTTGTTGCATCCCCAGGCTTCTGTCCTAAGTCTATTTATTTTTTCTTATTACCTCCTTGGACATTTATATCAATTCTTGTTTCTCAAAAATAATCTGTATGGAAGGCCATATTTCTGTGATGGATTTGCCAATTTCTGTCCATATATTTTTTCTGGCTTGGTCTAGAGTTTGACCCATAACTGATTCACTATGAAACTGCTCAATTTTAAGATTTAGCTGATGGATTTTCTGAAACTCTACCACGTAAAAATTATAAATTTTTAACTTATGTTCTAACAATGTCTTAAGCTGAGATTTTAACTTAAAAATTTCTTGTTCCTAAATGGACAGATTGTCCATGGCTCTAAGAATCTCAATTGCAGAATCTGATGTCTGTGATGGTGCTGAAGTTGATGTAGATTCTCCTAGGGTTGTGGTCGTTGAGATTGGGATTGTTGTAAGTAGAACTATGGCCAACTGTGTTGCCTTATCCTTCTCTTTGAGGAATTTCTCTAGTTCTACTTCCATGTCCCTGACTTGACTGTTCTGTTTAATAAATATATGGAATATATATTCTTTTTGCTTTTCCATCTCTCTGACTTCCTTAGCTCGCAGATCTTTTGTGGTAGGCAATTTTAGTTGTTTCTTTAATGTTGCTATATCAGTATCCTTTCTTTTCACTAGCTCTTCTGCTGCATATACATCTTTGGGATTCTATCCCAATTTGATCACCAAGTCTTCCAATGACTTGATCTTGGTATCTTTGGCTAAGGATTAAAACCTTTCCAACTTTAGTTATAATTGTGTATTGTTTAACGATACCTACAATCTAGAAGTGGACATGGCAGCATTTGTTAGTCTAGAATACATCATTTCAGTTGTTTATTTGTGCATATTCATTTGATCTATTGGATGGATATGATGTGTGTCAAAACTAAACACAAATTCTTTGTAATCTACTAGTGTTCTTGATGCTGGCACTTTAGCTTCCAGGAATGCAAATTTCATTTTTCCCTTTTCTGTGTCAAATGCTGAAAGGAGCTTGTGCTGTGATGTAGTTGTCTTCTTCCAGAATTGTGTGTATGTTGTGGCTTTCAGCATCTCATTCCTCTTTTTGATTGCCCTGTATTTGGAAAAAATATTAGGCTCAATAGTATCTTGAGCCAAGTCCCATGTTTGTGGTGTTTTTGGAAGATGTTAAGAAACAGAGAAAGATGGAGAGCTTATAAAAAATCCTCTTGTCTAATACTTGCAAATATATCTTCTGATGTTGTTGAAGTATGTTTACCTGACATGACTATGGTAGTTTTTCCTTCCTCCTCCTATGTAAAGACTAGTGATGGATTCTTTTTAGGCTTCTTAGTGTAGATTAAAAACTACTTAGCTTCAATCTATGTTACTCGAAAAGACTCTTCTTCTCTGGGCCTTTTATCATGTTTCTTGTAAGGGATGGGTGTCTGTGAGGTGGTTGTAGATAAAATATTCTCCTCTACTTCCTGCAAGGTGTTTTCCTCCAACTGGTTTCGGTTTATGTATTTATCGATCTCTGGCTGAGGAGTATGTGTGTAGGGAGTAGTCTTTTACTCCACCCTCAACTTTGAAATCATACCAAAAGGATCATAATACCAAGTGAACCTTAGCTTGAAGTTTAGTTGTTTCAATAACAAATCGGCTTCTTTACCAGCTGTTCTAGTATTGCACACAAAAGGTCCTACCTATGCTTTGATTTTAAATTGTGCCTTCTTCTTAGCTGCCAAAACATGCAATTCATTCGTATGTATCATTTTTATGATGTATTCTAATGCGAAAAGTCTTATGGGAACAAATTTTGGAAGCTTATAGGGTGGAAATTCACACCCATAGACTCTGACCCTATCCTAGGCTCCAAATCACTATGTAGCAGACAAATAATTGTATACAAAAACTGATCCACATAGTCTGTGAAAGTGAATTTGGTGGAGTTTCTCCTAACCAGAGAGGTCCAATGTATAACTGATTGAGCACTACCATGCTCATCCATCTTCTAAAAAGTGAAGGGAAAGTTGTCCGCTTGATGATAAATAAACATATAAACTAACACAACAAAATATTTGAAAGCTCCCGCTGTAGGAAACTTCATGAATTTCTCATTCATTGCCTCTACAATAAATTTAGTGTAATTAAAAACAATAGGTTTCTCACTAGTGGTAAAAATTGAGAGGAAGCCAACAATGGCCTCATCAACTCAATGATAAGAGTGGTAGCCAAGTAGGTATGAAATGATGCTGATGATCTATTTGGTTACCTTAGGGAACATAGAAGATGGGTATGGAGGGTTTGTTTTAGGTAATTAAGCATCTTCAGGAAGAAAGTTTTCGAATATTTTTGCTCTCTAAGGGAAGGTTAAGTTCTTGTAGAGCTTTATTAGAGAGTCTACTGAAAGTGGCTTAGAAGACTCCAGAATTGTCACTTGGAGCATTTGAGATATGGCTTTAACTGTGATGGTGATCATAATTTCACCATTTCGACTCATAATCGCTCTTTGGTAGGGTACATAGCTCAATTGACACTAGGAGACTAGTTCAGGGGAGTGATGGTATGTGGGAACATGAATTGAGGGAGGGCAGACTCCCATAGATTCAATTCATCACTTTGATCTAAGAATTTCTGCTTCAACCAACTGTGAAGTTCGAACAAGTCGAATTCATAGTTAGTTTCAATGATTTTATACTGTAGATCAACTAAGGGTAGATGATCCAGATCAATAGGAGGGGGTAGCATGGGATTTTCCTCTAGTTTCTTTCCCTTTTCCTTAGGGGTTCTAGTCTTAGGAGGCATTTCTAATATTTAAAAGTAACAACACGGGGAGGATGACACTAAGATTAACTAGAACAAAATGATGACTGCAGAATGCTGGAGTGGGGTCTTTGATAGCGACTAGATCACTATCACTGTGAAATTGTTTGTTTACTGCAACAAAATGGAGGATGAAATCTTGTATAGGTCATGAAAAACAAGTGGAATTAAGGAATTTGCAGTTTTAACCATGCTTAATAAGGTAATTTTTTAATTACCATTTGTTTTTTACTGTTACAGGGAGAGGATACATTGCAAAGGGAGAAAGAGAAATTAATGGGTGTAATGGTCTACTGACGTGAGCGGGGAGTGCCAGATGGCGGCCTTTGATTGTGAGTGAGATGGATTCTCATGATAGGTTAAATGGAAAGGAAGGTTAGGAGAGTGGGGTCCACTATGCTGAGGTGGCAGATGGTCAGTGGGATCGAGAAGGGTGTCGTGGCAGATAAGGATTAGTGGGGGAGAAAATGATCAATGCGACACGACTTTTTTGGGGGGGGGGGTGGTTGAGTGAAAAGGTGAGCAACAGGTGTGAAATGATGTGGGGATGACATGTAGTAGGGCTTTTGGACCCCTTCCCCACCACACCCCCCCCCAAACCCACCATGGATAAAGTGGAATGGAGCTTGGGGGGGCCCGAAAACACTTCCTCGTTGTTGATCCTAGTGGTGAAGATCTTGACCATTGATTTATGCACAATTGATAATCTCATCGGCGAAATTATTTTGTCATTTTGTCATTAAACTCAACCTTGGCGCCAAATGCATTATTACAGATGGTTACTTGTGATTAAATGACACGATTAATTATTTTAAACCTAGTTAATTTATCCTAAGCATTTTTAATCTATTCTAATGACGTATTTTGATTTGCAATCCCTTTTATTCATTTTTCTAAGGTTTTTATTATTATTTTTTCTATGTCAATTAACCATGATTAAACTGTGTGATTGATTTATTCACTCACCTAATTTAATTTATTTTCATACTAATCACGTTTAAATAGTGTGATTAGACTAAGTATTTCTTATTATCCTACTCACAATGTGGCATTTAAACATGCTGCACACTTTATTTACAAAAATTCTTGTAGTAAGCTTTCATGCAATTTTTATTTTTCTTTATATATATATATATATATATATATATATATATATATATATATATATATATATATATATATATATATATATATATATATATATATATATATATATATATATATATATATATATATATATATATATATATATATATATAGATATATATATATATATATATATATATATATATATATATATATATATATATATATATATATAGATATATATATATATATATATATAGATATATATTTAATTTTCTTTTGGAAATAAATTTCAAACATGAAACACTATTTACATTTTTTCAAATATAAATCATCATGTCAAAATAACTCATTCTATGAAATATAGGACCCTAACAGTGAGTATATATTGAGGAAAAGTAGGTAAAAAATAGAGGACAATTTGGGGTATGAAAGTTATCAAAAAGGAGACTCAACATTCCCTCATGCCTATGTCATTGCATGTCCTCATGCAAAAGTATTGAACCATTCCTCAAAATTTCAAAAATGGAGTCTTCTTGCCTAAACATCAGCTGTTTGGATCTAATATGTTCACAACTAAAGCTTCTTCTTTGATTTCCCTTTTAATAACCCTAGTATAATGTATGAGGCAATGAACATTCTTGAGATTGGTGGATACCTCATCATACTCATCTTGCAACTTCTAACTATTCTCCTTTAATTTCTCATTTTATTTCTTAATGTACCTGTCCAACAACTTATGCTCTTTCAATTGTTCCTTTAGTTTTTCATTTTCCCTCTAAAGTTTCTCAATTTTCATATGATCACTAGTTATAAAACTAGTAGGTTTGACTGTTACATGCTTAGTGTTTTCTTTACTAGCCTCAATTTCCTTTTCACTAGCCTTAACTTCTTTCCTCAATTATTTCAACGTTTCTGTAACTAATTCCTCTATTTCACTAAGCATTTCAACCCATGCATGTTCCTTAGCAGGTGAAGCAAAGACATCTATTGGATGTCTGGAAAAGAAGGAGTACGAGTGGCCATTACCTGATGTGCAATGCTCCTGTTAGTTCGTCATGTAGGTGCTGATGACTCACTAGATTTGTTGTCAGGAGTGAGGATAGGGTCTTGAAATAACCTCTTCTTCTTCCTCCTGGTCTGTGACATGGACTCTGAGATCTCCCCCTTCTGTGCATGTGTCTCCTTTCTTTTAGTAGTTTGTGACATGTCACCCTTCTCACTTGTCTTAGGCTTTTTAACCTTTTTAACTCTTGGTTCATGAGTGTCCTCTTGAGGCAACTCAACAACTACTTCTGAAACGATACCTATGAGTTCTCCTCCCTCACTGTCAGCTTTCTTATTTTTCTTCTTCTCACCCTTCGAGTCTTTACTTCAAGTTGTTGAATCAAGAGAAGGGATTTTACCTTTTAATGATCTCTTTGTTTGTGTAGGAGATTCCTCTTCCTCTATCGCTTTACCCTTATTTGACTGATTCACGAATTTTGGTGAAGTAGGGCCAGCAATGTCTTCTTTAGTTCTTGAATTTTTCTATGTCTTCTTGCTAATATCCTACCTACTGTCTAAATCCTTATTACTATCCACTATTTGTCCCTTCTATGGATTTGGAACTACATTCTGAAGCAAAATTTTGTTTGAGTAACTTTTTCCAACTGTTACCCTGCTTTATTATCTCATGAGTAACCAAAAGTTTTATCAATCCATGATGACAAATGTTGGTCTCCACATTTTTGGAAGTTGATTTAACCCATATTACCATCTTATTCAAAATCATCCAAAGGAAACAAGGAAATTTTATCTACGGTCCTCCCTCAAAATGTAACAAAAGTATCAAATGGTAAAGAAAAGTGACTGCATACCTTCCTTCACATGTTAGGAATATCTGCAAGCTATTAATTGTTAGTCTATATTCCTATTTGATCCATTTTAGGAATACCCTTATACCAGTCAAGGTTCAAATGTTTGGGTTCCAAGAAACTTCAACAGAGCTCCTTGTTGATATTTACACCCTTGAATTATTTCTCCCCTACAACCGACAATCCTGTAGCTTCCTCTATAGTAGCTTTTATGCTTTCTAATTATAGACTACCTAGATGAACATATTGGCCATCATAGCATTGAGTGAAGATGTGAGAAACACCCTGATGATGTCCCTTAAACTTCTCCAGGAATGAAATCCA
The DNA here is from genome assembly GCA_031772625.1 of Pinus tabuliformis. Taxonomy (NCBI): domain Eukaryota; kingdom Viridiplantae; phylum Streptophyta; class Pinopsida; order Pinales; family Pinaceae; genus Pinus; species Pinus tabuliformis. Next base: position 1,483,158,410 of record CM062819.1, on the reverse strand, counting down.
GCCAGCTTGCCCGAATTTCTCTTTACACAACTGATATTCCTTTGTTTCTTGATAAAATTAGAACATTAGTTCATATCGATCTACCCCCATTTCAGCTTTAAGAACGAGTCTTAAAAAATTTCTAGGGATAAAGCGTTGAAAGGGTTGAGTATTAGAAGTAGCAGTGTACCGGAAATAACAGAGTACTCGAAATAGTAGAGTGCCAAAAGTTGGGTTATGACAATAGTACGATGGAGCTAGCATTTAGTGGATGAGTGGAATGAAAGGTGAATGGTATGAAAGAGAGAAATAATGCTCATCTGGATGGAAAATATAATACTAACCTCAAGTGGTTTCCATAATTACAAGGTGAGCATATATAGGATGATGGCAATTAGTCGTATAAAGATCTTATTTAGAAATTCATCTTAGTTAATGATGACAAATTCATTCAATTGCATGTTGGATATGATAGATAAATCGTGGTTGATTGGACCAGTACATTGGTATGGGATTGTCAATGTCAAGGTTTGGTTGATCATCCATCACAATCATTCAGTGTATGGTTATGGGGTAGTGGTAAAATTATTATTAAACAACCCATGAGGTAGAATCTTTATCATGAGATATTTACTATATAATAAATTTTCTCAAATTATGATTGGCATTCACCTAATCACCCTCATGATTACCCCATTCAATCATATCAAAGAAATGATTTTTTTCTTCTTAGAAAACAAAGGTTTAGGATTAGGATAGGAGCTTAACAACTGATGGTAATAAAATTTATGAGGGTAATTATATATTCATTACATTATTAATATGAATCTTAATAGTAGAAAATATAATACTAACCTCATACCTCTACTGCCAATTAACACATGAAAGAATTTTAGTACCGGATGAAAACTATTTTGCAGTACTAGATGCACACAGGAAGCTGCTTTGCAGCGCCAGATGAACATTGTTTTGCAATACCGGATGCACATAGAAGCTAATTTCCAATACTAGATGAACATAGTTTTGCAGTACTCGATGAAATTTTAATAATATTCCCTAATGCATAGTCTTAAAATTGGAATCCTGTAGGCTTCTCCTTGTAGCTTAGCATGTTCTGAAGGCTAAGCTGGAGTAGGTGCTAGTGATTACTAATGCTTCTTTGTGAATTTGTTTTTCTAGAAGGATCACACTGGAAAGAATTCAAACAACAAAATGGTACAAGAGCTTTGAAATTGCAGTGGAAGTGTTAGAAAATGAGGCAAAATAATTCAATGATCAGGGTCCAAGCTTTGTAACAAGAGGGTATTTGGTAGCTGGACAACCTCCTCATTTTGGAACCAAACTAACCACTACTCTTGTTTCCACTTCCATTTTATTGACAAATAAACCAAACTACTACTATTGTGAGGATTTTTCTCAAGTTGAGATCAGTTAATGCTCGCTGGTATTTTCAATTTTTAGGGGTCTAAAAAACTTAAAGAAAACTCCACTTCACTTACCCGTGGATTTTTCTCAAGCCCAGGCTAGTTTGTGCTTGCCAGTTTTTTCAATTTTAAGGTGTCTAAATTTTTTAAAGAAAACTCCATTTCACTTATCGCAGATTTTCTCAAACCTGGGCTAGTTCGTGCTCGTCGGTGTTTCCAATTTCAAGGACTTTGAAAAACTTAAAGAAAACTCCATTGGATCATTTTCCTTAGGTAATTTTCCAGGGTTGGTTAAAGAAATAAACTTATACCTATTAAATGTCCTTCTTTATTGCATATCTACAAGGAAGGAAGCAGAGTTATTAATACCAAAATCATTATCCAACAACACATCTATATACATATATGTACAAAGTTAAAATAAATTATATAAAAACTTACAGTGGTGGATAACCAAGAGGAGAACTCCCCTTCCTAACCAACTTCATTTTAAGGTTTTGAAGAACATGTTTGGTGAAATCCTCTTTAGACAGTGTCTTATGATAAACTTTCAATCAATGCCCATTCACAAAAAAGGAAGTTTAATCTGCATCGATGGTGTTTATATTGACTGAGCCATTGTCATAGAATGTGTCTACCTCATATGGTCCAAGCCACTGTGTTGTCAATTTTCCTTTGAAATCCTTAAATCTGTTGTCATATAACAAAGCCTAGTCACCTGGTTGAAAACGTTTCTTTTTAATAAATTTATCATGCCATTTGGTTCTCTGATCCTGAACAAGCATCGTCCTTTGAAGAAAAGCTTGTATAATATCATCCAATGCATTCAATTCATTTAGCCTTTGTTTCTATGCCTCATCTAAATCCATTCCTAGCTGCATGGCAGTTCTGAAGGTTTTAACTTGGAATTCTATAGGAAGCAAAACCTATTTTCCGTAAACCAACTCATATGGAGAATATCCTGTTGTGTTTCTCCAAGTTTTCCTATAGGCCCACAAATATTCTGGTAACCTATCAGCCTAATCTTTATGATGAAGTTTCATTATCTTGATGAGAATCACCTCGATTACTTTATTGGTAGACTCTACCTATCCATTTACCTGGGGATGGTAAGGTGTAGATTTACAGTGTCTGATTTTATACTGCTCTGTAATAATTTTGACCAATTTGGAAGTGAATTGAGTGCCTTGATCAGTTACTATTTCCCTTGGTACACCAAAATGAATAAATATCTCTTCAAATAAAAATTCAGCAACAAATTGTTCATTAGTAGAATATAGTGATTTAGCCTCTACCCATTTGGTTACATAATCTGTACATACCAGAATATACTTCTTCCTTTTGGACATAGGAGAAATTAGTCCTACAAAATCTAATTCCCATTTATCAAAAGGTTCGATGACTACTTGTGCTTGAAGAGGCATTTCATCTGCTGGGATAGGTTTCCCCATCCTTTGATAATCATCACAGTTGGCCACATATTTCTTTGCATCCTTGAAGATGGTGGGCCAGTAATACCCAAATTGTAACACTTCGTATGTAGTTGTTTTATTGGTGAAATTTCCACCACATGGCCCATTATGGTAGGATTTTAGAATGTCCTACATCTCATCTTCTCGTACACATATTATGATCACCAGATTTGGTCCAGTACAGTATAAACAATCCTTGTGCCACATATAATTAGCACTAAGTTGTATGATTCTCTATTTTTCCCTTGAAGACAAATTTTGTGGAATCTTTCCTGTAACCAAGTAATTAGATACATCTATATACCAAGGAGTATACTTAGAAATAGAAAATAAATTTTCATCAGGAAAATCATCAGTAACTGGTGTACTCTCACCTGTGTGTACAAGTCTAGACAAAAAATTAGGGACAAGATTACCTTTTCCTGGTCTGTCAATAATAATAATATTAAATTCTTGCAGTAGTAATAACAATATAGTAACATGGGAATTAGTGATAGGTTTATTCATTAGAAATTTAATAGTTGAATGGTCTGTATGTACAAAAACTTCATACCCAATTATATAATGTCTAAATTTATTAATGGCATGAAATACTCATATGAATTCTTTTTCAGTGACCATGTAATTTAGTTCTGTAGGAGAGAGGATTTTTCTAAAAAAATAGATGGCATAGGGGATTTGATTCTCTCTTTGATCTAAAACATCCCCAAAGCTATGTCTCAAGCATTGATACATATGTGAAAAGGTAGAGCCCAATTTGGCCCTCTTAGAAATGGAGCAGTTGACATTTTTTGTTTAAGAGTTTCAAGGGAAATTTGACACTAAGAATCCCATTGGGATTCTACATCTTTAGTTAAAATTTTGAACAGAGGGGTGGTTACTGCTGTAAAATTTTAAATAAATCTTTTGTAATATCCAACATGCCCTAGAAATATTCTAACTTCTTTTTGATTGCTAGGAGTTTTGATTTGAGAAATTATTTCGATCTTAGCAGGATCTACTCTTATTCCAGTCCCAAAATGTGGTGTCCTAACTCAACACTCTATGTAAGAATCATTCTATATTTTACATTACTAAGGGCAAGGTTGGTCTCTTAACATCTTATTAAAACTTTCTCTAGGTTGTCTAAAGCTTGTTGGAAATATTCCCATATAATGTGAAGTCATCCATATATACTTCACATTGTGGAAAATCAATATGTCTTGTTAAGAACAAGTTTAAAACTTGATCTTCGGTTTGTTCTTGAAGGCCTTTAGGATGACCAATTGTTAACAAAGTTTCAGTACATTCTTCCTCTCCATATGGTTGTCTATCCATAAGGGGATTTCTGTAGCAGGTTGGGTCGGAGGAAATAAGATAATTTTTTGGCTTTGACATCTGTTGGAAATGGTCATCTCTCCAGTCCTACATCCAATAAAGGCATCAACAGTGGCTAGCCAAGGTCAACCCAATACTACTAGATGTCCATGTTTGGAGCATTTCAGATGGATCACAAAGAAGTCCATAGGATATTCCAAGGAAGCTAGTACAACTATTATGTCATCTAGGATTCCTGCATGTTTAAGGATGGATGTGTCTGCTAACTCCAATAGTGTTTAAGTTGGCCTCAAGCCTTCTAACTGCAACTTTTGCATAATATCCACAATCATGACATTTATTGCTGCACCTAGGTCAACAAGAGTGTTTGGTAAATATATACCATTAATCTATATGGTCACTACTAGATTCCCATGATCAATGTATTGAGAAGGCATCTCGGACATGGTTTCTAACAATTGGCCAAGTACTTTTATAATAGGGGGTGTTTCCTTTTTCTTCCTATATTTTTAATAGAAATATCCCTTACAATATTGTCATAGATAGGAGTATTTCTGATGGCTTGAAGCAAGGGTATCTTTACACAAATATTTCACAATTCATCCTCTAAATTATATCCTAGCGGGATCTCAGGATTTTTGACAAGAAATTTCTCTAGATGGGGTGGTTGAGTAGCCTCCTGAGATTGTTTAGGTTGTATGGTAGAACTGATGGGTGCTGAGGGAGGTTTTTCCTCTTCATTAGGAGGAGAATATTCCTCTTGGCTACATATTTCCTTGTCTCCAGGAGGTGATTCTATTAGCTTTTCTTCTTGAATGATCACTGTATGTCCTATTTTATTTAACACCTTCCCAGATCTTAGTTGAATTTCACTGATTGTAACTAAAGTGATAGTGTAGGTAGGGAAGGTTTGCATCTCCATATTATATACAGGTTGACCTGACCTATTATTAGGGTTTGTAATGGGTTGTGCAGGTAATTGAGTACTTCGAGGAGGATTAGGGTTTGGTGGAATTTGTTGTTGATTCAGATTCATGGGAAGAGCAAGTTGTTGTGAACTTGAATTCATAGGGATTCGTTTTTAATTTGGATTCATGGGAAGAGCAAGTTGTTTTCAATTTTATTTCATAAGTAGATGTTGTTGAGGAATTGAAGGTAATAGAGGTGGGTTAAACCTTGACAATAACTGAGAAATATTTGGAAGATATTATGTGCATATTGGGTAAGAAGATGTTTGGTATGGTTGTGGTGGAATATTCCCATAGGGAGTCCCCCTCCAACCTTGTTTTCAAGCATGTCCTTGTGATGTTTGAGGCCCCCATTGGGAGTAAGGCATTTGAGGGGCCCACTGTGGTTGTGCAAATGGCATGGAAGGGTCCTGGAACATGGAGGGGTTTTGTTGCCTCCATGGTCTCCTAGGGGGATAATATGGATCTTGTGGTTCTATTACCCTTTTGTAAATACCTTGCAACATAGGTAATGAAGGGAATTCATTAGTTGGGTATTTATTTGTGCAAATTCCATAGACCTCTATGGCAGTAAAAATATCATTCTTTTTCAGGATGCTTCTTCCTACAACAAGGGAAAAAGATAACTAAAGAAATGTTTTCCTCTTCTTGTTTCCTCTTATTATTGATGGTATCTAGATGGTTAATAATTGTGCTAAGGATATTAGTTTTTCAGATTTTCCAATAGATTTCCCAACTCTATTCGGGTTACACCACTTGTAGTGGGTTTTCCAACTTGACTTGTAAGTTCTCTTGGGATTTTCCTAGCTTTAGCTTGACTATGGGAGTACATCTTGCAGTATTCAACAATTTAAAAAAAAATGATTTTTGATAAACATCGCTAGAACTCATGAGATTAGGAACTTCCATACAGTCATCCCATACTCCTTTTAGAAAAATGGTTCTAACTACGGCTAGGTCAAGAGAAAATTTCTTGGTTTTTTGGTAGTTGTAAAGGAACCTTTATAGGCAATCTTCTAGGCTTTCTTCTTTAGACTGTTGCATTTTAAAGATGTCATTCTTGGCTCCACTAGGTGGAGTCATCCACTCTTCCACCCATTGCATTACTCTAGATTCTGTATACTGTGTAGAAGTTATAATTATACAGATAATTCTCAAAAGTTAAAGCTTTTTATAGCCACCTTAAAAAACTTAGCTTTAAGATGGTTCATGAGTCTAGGGGAACAAACTATTACATCTTGGGATGATATGAATGTAGCCTTTCTCTAGAAATACTTGTAGGGTACCCTTCTCTATTCCAACTGCTCACCAAGTGGAGTCATCCACTCTTTTGGCCATTATTATACTACGACGAGCAAATCGTATTCAATTACTAAGTTTGGCAATGGGTTCCATGTCCTAGTTGGGTCCTTCATTGCCTTCACATAGGCTCTGTAAACTACTTATATAAACTAGGTGATTCACCACCATGTGTAGATACATTGCCATAACCACAAATAAAATCCTATTCTCTGTTACGCACGTTGACTCCTTAGTAAACTAAAGGGAAGCATACCTTGCTGTTTTACAAACATCCACCTTGACAGATGGAATCCATGATTCTTCTGGTTCTTTCCATGCAATTACTGTGATAAGAATTATCAACCGAGTGCAGTGGGATGCCTTTCCCTCTTCTTGTGCTTCCGTACAATCTATCAAAAATTCCTTGCACAGATAGGTACCCCATTTAAACTGGACCCCTGCGATGCATTGCAAATCCAAAGATAATAAGCTGCAGGGCCACAACAGAACCATTTGTTGGTTTGAGGGGGCTTGACCCAGGTTTAGAGTGTACTACGCACAAACAAAACCCTCAACCACTGGCTCTTTCAGCAATGACCTGCAAGTAGATCATAGTCTCACCTGAAGAGGTTATGGGAGGTTGTAGAACCAGGTTTTTGTAGCCAGATGGATATGCGCATTGTGGCACTCATGTATTCACTTATGTCTTATATCTACCTACAACTTCACGTACATGAATAACCTCACACTAATGATTAACCTTACATATTAGTACTTAATGCATAGACACAACATAAAACAATATAACATGTATTCTTTCACATAATTTGGTAAAAATCATGCATAACGATATTAATAATAACAAAGAATGAACATAGAAAGATACAAAATACTTCGCCAAATCTTCTTCTTTATTAATATGGATCTTCAATACATGCTTTTCCCTAACCTGTGCTCCTAGCTACAGGTGGTCTGCGCACTCAACTGCAGACTCTTCAAGGCCTCTGCGCACTCAGCTACGGAGCCTTCCCCAAAATTTACAGACTCAAGAGAGAGAATATGAGCAATCTATTGTTATTTAGGTATTCTATATTCAAAAAATTATTTCTTCTTCTTTATAATTACTTCCTTACTACAAGACCACAGTCCACATACCATGGATCTGACAAAACAATGGACTAATACCCAAAACCAATTACAAAATAAGGGACTTTTGATCCACCCCAAAGCTCCTAAACGTTGCGCGATGAATATAAATTCGCCAGTTCCGCATGCTCCACTCCTCAAAATGTGGAGTCTTTGACCAAAACTTGGACCAAGTTGGGTTGCACCCAACAATGAGCCAATCCAAACAGTTAGAGAGTATAAATAATTAACTATTTCATTCCTACTAACAAGAAATCATAAAAAAACAATGCTTTAAAATATAAATTACGTCATATATACATGAAGAGGCTAAAAGTCATGTTTTTTAAGAAGGTAGGAAAATGGTGAGTAGATTTCAAGGTAAAGTAGGTCAAAAATAGAGGATAATTTGTGGTATGAAAGGTATCAAAAAGGACACTCAACAGAAAGCCTGCGAGATACCTAATTGTGCCATCACTGTATTTTTTCCATCATTGCGTTTTCTCCTAATCGATGTGTTTCCACACAGTATTGCATATTTTTCTTTGTCTTTGACAAGTCTGCATTTTTTATCTATGGAATCTCTATATGCAAGGTGTCTCATGATTTTAAACTAAATTGAAGGTCCTCACTCTAATCGATTGTGTTGTAGAAGTGTTTAAAAACCATTTCCTCATGCGTTACATTTATGGTGCTATGCCTATCCCTTGAATTGCTGCCACTAGTATTAAGAAGTAGACAAGGAGAAGATAGAAGTAGATGAGGAGAAGATAGAAGTAGATGAGGAGGAGATAGAAGTAGATGAGGAGAAGATAGAGGTAGATGAGGGGAAGTACACTTTTAACAAGTTGAGAAGGAAACTGAAGGAGGCTCAAAGAGATATCTCTGAACTCAAACAACATGATGAAAGGACCATGATTCAATGGAGTGATCTTATGGACATCTATCAACCAACCATGGATGATGCCAAATACATGTTGATAAGATCCCTTCCACTTCACAGGAAAATGAGGAATGTATGTAGCTAAAATATATCTATGAGGAGATAAATCAAAGCCACCAAACAGTAGTTAAGGGAGTTGCAGGAGAATGGAAGAGGCAAGTTAGACCTATTGGCTAAGGCAGCCAAAGTTTGAATACTGGAAGGGGTAAAGTAACACAATATTTTTTTTTATTCTTACCTAAAGTATTCCTATTTATAGGGTTGAGGTTTCAGGTGACATTATTTCACACAAAATTCCTCTAGTAGTTATATCTAGTCAGAACTTTGAAGACATTTTTGAAGAAATAAGGTGATATGGTCATTGTAGTGTTAGCATCATCATCAAGGCATGCAACCTGTATAAAAAACATCACTGATGACTCAAACTATATAAAAATATCGCACTGATCTTCTGAAATTGGTGCTGCATTTTTGGTTACAGAAGAGTTTTCTGAAGTTTGAGTTTTTGTACGATAAGGGAAGAATTCCAAAGGGGAAAGTATCCATGTGCAGGATTGTTTACATGTTTTGGAGGCATCATTTAGCTCAGGAGACAACTAGAGGCATCACAACCATCAAGTGTTGTACTTCATGCTGTGTTTTTGTATTTCCGAATAGTTAGGAGTTTGTGCAATGCCAACTCTACGTTTCTAGATAGGCTTCTTTTTTAGCGATTTACCTGGTCAAAATTTGATGTATTTTGTTTTTATGGTTGTATTAATTGTAATAAAATAGTTAGTGACTCATAAGCTCAATTTGGAACTGAGTAATTGTTGTAGTGGCTACAACCACCCTCCAAAAATTTTGCCTTAGCTTTGTTTTAGAGCCTCCCTACCAAATTTTCACAGCAGCTTGTCTTGCTTTGTCAAGTTCACAAGATTAAGTGTTTTTCCTACACAAAGGCAGCCTGTCGATCATAGCTTGATGCACTCCCCTCATAGGCTGACCACCCAGACTTGATCCAGCTATAAGATGAGAATATCCCCCAAGAAATTGCACATTTCTAGAGGGAAGCCAACCTTCCCTCCAAAAATTGCGCAATCCTGTTTGGCAGCCTGCTAGGCTCCAGAATTGTGTAATTCTGCCAGTCAACAGTCACAGTGAAAATTTCACAATTTTCCCCAGCAGGACTGCTCAGTCCAAAATTTGCACAAATTTGGGAAACAGTCAGCTACTCTACCCAGAAATTATGCAAATCTCTTGGGAAGCCAGCCCAGCTCCCAGACAGAAATAAACATTTTCTCCCAGCAATTGAGCAGCCTCTTGCATCTGCAGCTAGGTTGACCAGTTCCCTCTGGGACCAAGCAAAAAAGGCTTGCATGCATGGGCTGATTCTCCCAAGGTAGCATGCAAAGGCATACATTGATTTAGGGATCTAGTTTTAGTAGTTGGAGGTTACATGCAAGGATCACTTCAGAAACCTCCCACCAAGTGTCGCTTTCCCTAGATTTGTGGCATGCATGTCAGAACTTCAATGTTATCAAAACTCATAAATTGGATGTTTTAGAGCTCATTCCTCACATCAACCTTGCAGCTCTGTCATCCCACATCACTTATAGGAGCTGTCAACACATTCAACTCAGTTATTTTGGGGTAAGCCCGCCTTCCATGCCTTATGTTTCATTTCTGTCACTTTTTGTGTATTCGCTTGTGTGAGTGTTGTTTTCTTGATTTATTTGAACACTTGCTATTGTTTACATGTATAATAGCTTGTCCTAGCAATGTTTCTTTTTGTTGCTATCTCACTGTTGTACATGCATGAAACTATTTTGCACGAACGGTCACCGATTAGGTGACTCACTTTACCCACATGCATGTTGATCTATTTACTGAATATTTCATTCAATGTTTGCATGCACGATCAATCACTTCTACTTTCACTTAGTGTCGCCATGCATTCATTTTCATATTTTCTTTCAGTTGCCCATCAGTGAGTCTGGCCAACCTTGGCCCAAACTCTGCTTTCACTGAGACAACATTGCACAATCCGGGAAAGGAAGGCTCTGCCTTCCTCTCCATAAATGTGAATTTCTACCCAAGCACTTTCCTTTAGGACTGTTTTTCACATTTTTGAGGGACAGTGACTGCTAGCCCAGAAAATTGCGCAATGCAGTCAATAAACTTGCATCCATTGCCAGCTGAGATTGTGCATTGCGCAATTCCAACAGTCAACAACTAGACTGGACTATGCACTGCATAGTTCTAGTAGTCAGTCAGTCTCCCAGCAGCCCAGATTGTGCCATGTGCAGTCTTGGTAGTCAGCCTCTGGACCTCCCAGCTAAAATTGCACAACCTTCATGATCAGTGACACAGGTATGTTGCAAGTCAGTTCTTAACTTCATCTTTTTTTTACTAAAAAATTGCTTGCCATGAGTGTTGCCATGTCTCCAAGTATCATAGGTTTTCATCTGCCTCTCAGCAGTACAGGTACAATGGTTTCCAAGAGAGTAGAGTCAAAGACACCGTTCGAAGCGCACTTGGGTATGCAGTCGATCAAGTATCTATGGACTTGCCTACCCATGAAGACATCAAGTTTTTCATACAGAAGGACATCAAGATATGACAACAACAACATCACAGCAAGTGGCATCATGAACAACAACTGAAAGCAACGTACCGAATTCAATGAATGCAAGAGGAAGGTTGTTGACAACATAGATGCAAAACAAATTTGTGAGCTCAAGCAGAACCATTGATGATGAAAGAAACTTTGGAGACTCAGGCTATGAGGTGACAACGCGATATGAAGATCGCACAAAGACAAAGAATGGAACAAAGAAGGATTTTCTTATGCTGAAGCAACAACTCAAGGAAGAACATGAAGTTTCATAGACAGAAGAATGAGTTGCAGCAGTAACAGGAACAGTAGGGGGCACAACATGCACTCACGGATGAAACTGCACCCGTACAAGTTATAGATCCATCCCAGCAACTAGAATAGAGCATACATGGTGAGCAATGTTGTTGATCACATGCAAGGGATTCAACAGCATCCATGTCATTATGTGCACACATGCAATCCAACCCATTCAGCTCACTCACCAAGGTGAAGAAAAGAAGCAAGTCCAACTGGAGCTGAACATGTACTTCGGCAAGTTGATGCGCATGATCACTAGAAAACACTTGAAGATCAGCACAGACACTATGCATCTGTGTGTTGCCGATTCAGCCACACCCAAGAAGATCATGCGCATGCTAGCACACGAGTTGGATGAAGTAGCCAAACCAATGCACCTGGATGCAACGGAGGCAAGAGTTCGCTTCAGCAAGATGTCTCCATGGGGTGCATGCACACCATCACAGACGACCAAGCTTGGCATCAGCTCACCACCTTCACCATCACAAGCATATCAAAGATTTGGTTTCACCAAAATGGATCAAGTTTCAGTGGTGTCGTGCATGGCTTTCTCAAGCCATTTCATCTCACATGAGCACATGTGCATTGTAATGTAACATCATGTCAAGTGGAAGTTCAAGTGTTAATAGTTGGATGTAACGGTCATAGAGTAGATGAAGAGTCATGAGAGTAGATGAACTGTCACAAAGGGGAATGTCAAGGGTTACCCCACCCTTTGCTATAAATAGAACCTCATAACTCATTGTAAAGGCTTTTGGTCAGCCAAGATTCGATAGGACTATCTTAGAGAAAGCTTGGATAGTATTGTAATGAGCCTTGGCTTCTCCACTGTGTAGATCTAGTAAATCTTTTTGGAGGAGCAAGCAAATGTGGCTGTAATGTTCCACTATTGGAACTAGTAGGTGTACATGGATGTATTGTATGACTAGAACTTACAATTCTTAATAAAACAGAGCCAACACGTTTTCATGCATATGTTGTTATTGTAGTTGGACTATTCGAGTTGCTGTAACAATGTATCTTGTTTAACTTATGTAGTTGTGTATGAACTATTTTGTATGCAATTGTATGAATCTTATTGCAGATGTGTTGTTGGTTTAACCATCAATTTGGATTGCCGGCTAACTTGCTTTCCAAGTTGTGATGCATCTTCACTCGTGTGTTCCCTTCCCACCTGAGTACTATTACAGGTTTCCAAGGGGCACACTCATCTCAACCCCCATGTGTTAGAACCTCTCATGCACCTTCCTTGACTCACTGCAACTGTCACACCCTTGCTACCAATAGAGTTATCTTACTTGCCTCTATGCAAAATCATGGTAAAGGCATTACCATATGATCCACTATTAGGACTCCTACACCAAACGGTTTGAGGTCTAATTGGGACTTCTTACAAAGGGAATCCCCTGACATGTTGGCAGGTCCAACACCGTTAATATTTCTGGCTCTAGAAGGAGGGCCAAATGAAAAGCTATGTCCTCTCATCTAGTTTTGAACCTTTGCACATCTTTCATGGATTCTCGTATATCTTTCATGGATTATTGCACTCTTCTCCCTCCGTGATGTTTTTCGAATCATGAAGATGTCACCATCACGAGGGATTTTTTTTATCACTTGTGCACTTACACGTATGATGGTGAAGGTAAAGTGGCCTGACCTGAGTACTTACATGAATTTCTTTCCATGCTTCATGAGGAAGATGGGTGTTCTGAGGAACAAGCCAGCTTGCTGCTTTCATACATACTTCATGAATCTCCACTTCGATGGTTGTGCAACCTAACGGCTAACAGCGTGCACTCACTTGAGCACTTTTGTGATCTCATTGAAGACACTTTCTATCATTTTGATCCATACCAACTTGGTCGAAAACTATTACGACAATGAAGGCTCTGCTTGAATCAATTATGGATTTTTGGAAGCACTTCCGTGACTTGCAATTTCAAGCTTTGAGGAGCCGGATGAAATTTTCCTTTCTTTGGGACCGATTTGAGTATTGCCTTAAGAAATTTGCCCGTCCAAAGAAGAATATTGAAATCAAGCCTCGCTCAACATTCTTCACTGATGGAGCTGCACAACCTCATGTGAATGTGACCACTGTCTCAATTGACTGTCCACCATCCTCTCATTCAACAACTCCACCATTGCCGAGTGACGTTAAGGATCATGCTCACTCACTTGTTCATGTTGCACATCCTCCCAACATCCCTTCACTCAATTTTCATGCAATTTTGGTTGTGAGTCCTTCGAGTTCCCATATGCATTCTATTCCACGACCTCCGTCTTCACACACGGCTATTCCTCCGGATGATACTGTATTGTTTTCTTCCATTATGGACTCTTCACTTGTTATGAACAAGGAACAATCCACTGACAGAGTTGGTGTTTCACAACCAACATGCGTTGCATTCATGAAGAGTATGAGTGGGGGCTTGAGCATCAACACTCAGCGAAGGATGACTCCCTTCCGTCCGAGCCCCCTCCGTTCTTTCCTAAAATATTTGGTGAACCTACCATCCATGATTTTGCATGTGTGTCTTCATCCATGGATGCACCTATTATCGATCACTTGCAGGATAGCCTGAATGTTGGTCTGTCATTCGACAACGGAGAGGATAAGTTATTCATTGAAAATCCACTTGATCTTTCATCTATATTTTCCAAAAACACAGAGGATGAGTTTGTTTGAATTTCATCTACCCCTCTGTTTGATTCATCTGATCATGAGGATGCCAATGAAATCATTGATTTTTCTGACCATGGCTGTCGTGATCCATTTACTCCCATATTTGATCATGATCATGACTTTATCGCAGTTGATATTTGAATCCCACTGGTTTATGATGATCTATCTGATGATGAAGTTGAAACACCCAAGACTGTCGAGGCACTTCAACCCGAGCTGATGGTTATGTCAAGCCCTTTCTCTCTTAGGGTTAGTCTCTCTTCCAATCATGAAACCACTCAATCACCCATGGCTCCTCATCACTCATTTGTATGCATTGAAGATCCATCTCACACACATATCATGCTTCCTCCACTCGAATTGCATGATCCCATCACTCATGCATTGGAGGAATCTTATATTCCAAGAACTCATGCACGATGCAAGTTATCTTTGTTTCTTTCATTTTCTTGCATGTCATAGTCAAGAGTGTGCCTATGCTTCAAAGTCACACACAGTATCACACAACATTATGATAAGTCCACAGACTGCTTGAAACACACTTGCACTCACTTATGTCTTGTGGGCACTTTAAAACATGAAGTGTGCTTGTCTTCACTGTTATATCTTTTTTGTTTGCTGGTTTGCACAACTGGGTTTCTCACGGACCAAGCCTTCACCAACATGGGTCAACCAATGCGCCAGTGGCTGCATTGGAAATATCACTTCACTCGATCAGGGCCATTCACCATTAGTGTAGGAGTAGGAGTAGTGTTTGCTTTCAATTGTTTGCTTGCATGCTTGTTTTCTTACATGCTTGGTTTTTTTTTCCCCCTTGTTTTCTTACTCGCTTTGCTTTCACTTTCACTTCTTCTCTTGCTTTGCTTTATTGTTTGTTCATTGGTTTGCTTGTTTCGTTCGTAGATTAGTTTCGCATGAAACCATATATGACTCTTGAAGTGATTTGGGTGAGGTACAAGAGGGCTTGTACAACTATCACTACTTAGTTATCTGTCATCTTGCCTTTGTATTAAGAACTTGTTACTTTTAGTCCATGATACATCAAAGGAAAATATGTACTGTTCGAAGTGAACCTTCGTGAAAAAACAACGCTTGCACGCTAACTAGTGTCACCTTCTCTAGTCGGTTTTTTTTGGGTTAACCCTTGTCAGCTCAATCAAGTAGAGTGAGGTGAGGGGGAAAACCATAACAGGCATGTTAGAGGTATAATAAACTACTTCTCTACTGGAACAATCTCTTATGCTCTCAATAAGTCAGGATCCCTTTTCTGCCTCTAAAATGAATAAGTGTGATGGACAGTTACAAAAAATGAAAAAAAGTGAAAAAAGTTTGAAAAAATGAAAAATGAATAAGGTGAAAGAAGAGAAAGGATTCCTGTGTAGAGAGGTGATGCAAGTAACTACGTCTAGGTACTGATCAGGCTTGCTGGTAGCACAGCCATGCTTGTGTTCCTATATGACTCCATCGGGGTACTATCTAGGCCTGCTGGCAGTGGAACAACACTAGAGATTAAACTAAGACTCTGATGACTATAATGCTTGTGCATCAATATACCCCTCAACCCCTATTGAAACAACTATGTTTTCTTGGCTTGGAATGCGTGTTAATCGACCAAGAGCTTGGCAGACACTACATCTTACAATCAAGATAGTGTGAAACCAAGATGAGCTGAGAACTGAACAATACTTCCAGAGGTGTTAGACTTGCTTTTCACAAACAAGGTCCATTTAGAGAGCTGGAGTTCTACCAATGTGTCACCAAGTGTTGTAGCGGCTACAACCACCCTCCAAATTTTTTTCCTTAGCTTCGTTTTGGAGCCTCCCTACCAAATTTTCATAGAAGCTTGTCTTGCTTCATCAAGTTCACAAGCTTTAGTGTTTTGCTTGCACAAAGGTAGCCTACCAATCACATCTTGATGCACTGCCCTCATAGGCTGACCACCCAGAGTTGATCCAATTGTAGGCTAAGAAGCTTCCCCAAGAAATTGTGCATTTCTGGAGGGAAACCAACCTTCCCTCCAAAAATTGTACAATCCTATCTGGTAGCCTGTTGGGCTCCAGAATTGCGCAATTCTGCCAGTCAACACTCACAGTGAAAATTGAGCAATTTTCCCTAGCAAGGCTGCTCAGCCTAGAATTTGCGCAAATATGTGCAGCAGTTAGCTGCTCTGCCCAGAAATTGTGCAAATCTCCTGGGCATCCAGCCCAACTCCCAACCATAAATGTGCATTTTCTCCTAGTAGTTGAGTAGCCTCTTGCATGTGCAGCTTGGTTGACCAGTTCCCTCTGGGACTGAGAAAAATATACTTGCATGCATGGGATGCTTCTCCCAAGGCAACATGCAAAGGCATCCCTTGATTCAGGGATCTACTTTTACCAGTTGGAGGTTACATGTATGATCACTTCAAAAATATCCCACCAAGTGTCGCTTTCCCTAGATTTGTGGCATGCGTGTCAAAACTTCAATGTTATCAAAAATAATAAATCAGATGTTGCAGAACTCATTCCTCACATCAACCTTGTAGCTCTAACATCCCACATCACTTCTAGGAGTTGTCGACACATTCAGCTCACCTGTTTTGGGGTAAGCCCACCTTCCATGCCTTGTGTTGCATTTCTATCGCTTTTTGTGTATTCAATTGTGTGAGTGTTGTTTTCTTGATTTCTTTGAATGCTTTCTATTGTTTGCATGTATACTAACTTTTCCTAGCACTATTTCAATTTTCATTGCTATCTCATTGCTGTCTCATGCATGAAACTGTTTTGCACAAACGGTCACCGATTCGGTGATTCGCTTCACCCACATGCATGTTGATCTATTTACTGAATCTTCCATTCAATGTTTGCATTCACGATCAATCACTTCTACTTTCACTTAGCATTGTCATGCATACACTGTCATATTTTCTTTCAGTTTCCCTTTGGCGAGTCTAGCCAACCTTGGCCCAAACTCTTCCTTCACTGAGAGATCATTGCGCAATCTGGGGGAGGAAGGCTATGTCTACCTCTCTAGAAATGCACATTTATTCCCAGGCACTGTCCTCTAGGATTGTTTTGCGCATTTCTGAGGGATAGTGACTATTGGCCCAGAAAATTGCATAATGAAGTCACTGAGCCTGCAACCATTGCTAGTTGAGATTGTGCATTGCGTAATTCTAGCAGTCAATAGCCAGATTGGACTGTGCATTACGCAATTCCAGCAGTCAGTCAATCTCCCAGTAGCCCAGGCTGTGCCTTGCGCAGTCTTGGTAGTCAGTCTCCCGATCTCCCGACCGAAATTGTGCAACCTTCATGATCAATCATGCAGGTATGTTGCAAGTCAGTTCTCAAATTCATTTTTGTTTTCAACTGACAAATTTCTTGCCATGAGTGTTTCCATGTCTCTAGGTATCATAGGTTTTCATCCGCCTCTCAGCAATATAGGTACAACAATTTCCAAGAGAGTAGAGTTGAAGACAACATTCAGAACGCACTTGGGGATGCATTCAATCATGTGTCTATGGACTTGACTACCCACGAAGACATCAAGTTGTTCATAGACAAGGACATCAAGATATGAAAACAGCAACATCACGACGAATAGCATCATGAACAGCAGCTGAAGGCATCGTACTGAATGAAACAAATGCAAGAGGAAGGTTGTTGAAAACAAAGAGGTAGAACAAAGTTGCAAGCTCAATCAGACCCACGGATGATGAAAGAAACTTTGGAGACTCGGGCTATGAGGTGACAGTGCGACATGAAGATCATGCGAAGATAGAGAATGGAAAAAAGAAGGAGTTTCTTTTGTTGAAGCTGCACTGATAGACGAATGAGTTGCAGAAGTAACAAGAATAGCAGGGGGTGCAACATGCACTCACGGATGAAACTGCACCCGTACAAGTTATAGATCCATCCCAACAGCTAGCACAAAGAAGACATGGTGAGCAGTTTTGTTAATCACATGCAAGGGATTCAACAACATGTATTTCATTATGCGCACGCATGCGATCCAACCCATTCATCACACTCACCAAGGCAAAGACAAGAAGCAAGTCCAAATGGAGCTGAACATGTACTTCGGCAAGTCAATGCGCTTGACCACCAGTACACACTTGAAGATCAGCACAAACACTATGCATCAGTTTGTTTCTAGTTCAGCCACACCCAAAAAGACCATGCGCATGCTAGCATACAAGTTGGATGAAGGAGCCACACAAATGCACCCGGATGCAATAGAGGAAAGAATTCACTTCAACAAGATGTCACCATGGGGTGCATGCAAACCATCACAGATGACCAAGCTTGGCATAAATTCATCACCTTCACCATCACAAGAATGTCAAAGAGTTGGTCTCACCACAACGGACCAAGTTTTAGTGATGTCTTGCATGGCTTTCTCAAGCCATTTTGTCTCACATGAGCACATGTGCATTGTAATGTAACGTCATGTCAAGTGGAAGTTCAAGTGTCAATAGTTGGATGTAAAAATCATAAAGTAGATGAAGAGTCATGAGCGTAGATGAGCTGTCATAGAGGGGAATGTCAAGGGTCACCCCACCCTTTGCTATAAATAGAACATCATAACTCATTGTAAAGGCTTTTGGTCAGCCAAGCTTCAATAGGACTATCTTAGAGAAAGATTGGAAAATATTGTAACGAGCCTTGGCTTCTCCACTGCACAAAGCTAGTGCATCTCTTTAGAGGAGCAGGGAGATGTGGCCTTAACATTCCACTATTGGAACGAGTGGGTGTACATGGAGGTATTATATGACTAGAACTTACACTTCATAATAAAACAAAGCCAGCATATTTTCATGCATATGTTATTATTATAGTTGGACTATTGTGGTTGCTTTTGCAATGTATGTTGTTTAACTTATGTAGTTGTGTATGAACTATTTTGTATGCAATTGTATGAATCTTATTGCAGATGTGCTATTGGTTTAACCATAACTTTGGATTGCCAGCTAACTTACTTTCTAGCTTGTGATGCATCTTCACTCGTGTGTTCCCTTCCCATATGAGTACTATTACAGGTTTCCAAGGGGTGCACTCATCTTAACCCCCATGTGTTAGAACCTCTCATGCACCTTCCTTGACTCATTGTAGCTGTCACACCCTTGCTACCAACAAAGTTACTTGCCTCTGTGAAAAATTGCAGCCAAGGAAACACCGTACAACCCACTGCTGGGACTCCTACTCCAAATGGTCTAAGGTCTAATTGGGACTTCTTACTGAGGAGATCCCTTGACATGTTGACAGGTCTAGAACCGTTAACCTGAATTAATGTAAAATTCTTTAAAAAGGTTTAGTTATGCAGTCCCTAGTTTTTAACAACCTGTTCTATTTTCATTGCAGAAGTTAGAAAAATTATTCCTAATGAGGAATTCAACCCCTAGAGGTGAGAAATGAATCATTTGAGTCTATTTTGTGATGTGCATGTAATGGAAAAAAGTTTGGTTAGGGTGAAGAAGAAGAGCTTGCTATTTTGTATTTTGTATCAATTTCTCAAGTGAATAGAAGAAGGCAGAAGGAGTTTGATAGGGATTCTTGTGTCAGAACTTTGTTGGTATTTTTTCCTCTTTGTTATCAATTTTATCTTATGGTTCCATGGTTTAAACATATGTCTTCATGTTTTATCTTAAGAATAAATATTTCAAAATTCACTGTTGTTCTCTATTTTATATAAGATGAACATTATTGTGTCTTTTTCCTCTTAATGGGATTTGAAATTCATCTACGACTTGATGCTCTAATTTTCATCCTCATGATTCCACACTCACCCTCCCTACAAAAAAATCAAGTTATATTATCAACAAAACTGTATATCCTTCCCCTGCCTAAATCACCTTCACTATCCCTATTCACTTAAAATCCTTAGCTGAAATTGGTTCTATGTTGAGTGGGTCTTTCTTCTCTCACCTACCTTCAAAACTATAAATCAAATATGTTATTCTGATCTTGTAAGCTACCTAAGATCATAAATCCTTTAGTCATCAGGTTGAATGAGAAAAACCCTAGTGAGAGAGACCTCTCGAAGGATAGTAAGGATGGATCCTAGGCTAAAAGTGGTATATGGTTTCCTTTCTAATCCTTTCTCAACCTAAAGGAAATTACAGAGTGATAAAAAGTCAAAGAAAATATAAAATATTGGAGGAAAAAATAGTTTCCCTTGACTTCTCTCATCCTCCTTCATCTTCATTAGCCAATGAAATAGATTTTGGTACTAATATGTAAATATATGTTGCTGATGAATCAAGAAGAAATAAAAATTTGCCAGGAAAAGAGTAGAGGTGTCTTTCCTTAGAAGCTGCAATAAACACTATTCAAGTGGAGCAAGCTCAAACTAAAAATCACATTGGTAAGCCATCATTTTGTTATCATGTTGATAAAATTTTTGCTCATTTACTTAATCTTCCATCTTCCCATGATGTGCTCTTACCTTTGCCTCCTTGCCATGACCAAGGAATTTTCTTGGGTGGATGTTCAAATGACCCCGTAGAGCATAACATGTGTGCAGATTTATTGATCCCTCAGGCTATTGAATTAGATTTAATTGAAGTTTCTTCACAAGATTCATTTCATCTTCTTTCATCCTCTATAGACTATTCATTATATCCTAATTTTTTTTATGAGTCTGTTTAACCAACGATTTCTTTAAATCCTTTCGATTCCTTTTTTGCTAGACTTGATTGCAACTAGGTACAAGGTGGTGATGTCTCACAATTAGAAGACAAAAAGAATGAATCCATTCCTTAGGTCCATTTTTTAATTTGCAATCTTTAACCGACGAAGAGGAATATTCTACAACTATGAAATTTCAAGAATGCATGTTGGTTGATTCATCCTCATTCTAAAGCCATGAAGAGACTTATGTGTTAAATGACCCATATGATCAAGTCAATGGATATAAAAACTTCCATTTTGATAACTATGATCCCTTTGGTACATTTAATGATAGTTTTCCATATTCATCTATTGATCTTAGTACACCACCAAAATTTGATGACCACCATTTGAAAGTTTAGAGACTTGTGAGGAAGTTGAGGCACTTCAACTCTCATTGATGGTTATTGTCAAGTCCTCATAATCTTGACAATATCCCAAAACAAGATAAAGTTATGGTTTCTTCACAAGATTATTTTCCTAGCACGTTTACACTAAATTAATGCTTTTCATGCTTTTCAAACTGGTCATTTTGAATATCATGATAGAATTGCTAATTGGTTGGAAGCTTTCTATATAGAAAACTTTTCTACAAGTGAGAGGCCTCTATTTTCTTCAAATTGTTTATGTTTACCATCCTTTTTATCAAGATAAAATTGTGGCCTGGTTAGAGCAATATTTTCTGGTACTTTTTTCTACCCATAGGTGAGACCTTCTATCTCTTGTGAAAGATACTTAGGTAATCATATTTGTTTTTGCACATTATTTCATATTAGTACTAATTTCTTACATCTTTTTTTTTGTAGGTCGGAAACAACTCCAATGGCTACATTGGAAATCCCATTACGCATAATCCCAATCTTTTTTTTAGTTATATTAGGGTTTAGGTTTAGTTTTAGTTTGTTTACTTAATAGAGTGGTTGTGCATAATAGTTTACTTTCATAGATGGTCATATTTCTTGAATTTATGTTTTCTGCATGTAGTTGATTAGTTTGATTTTGTCTTCATACATTTCTTTCTTATTTCATTGCTTTCATTTTCATAGCTTCTAGGTGTTAGTACTTTGCATCACATATCTCTTTCATCTTTCATTTTGTTTCGAATCACTATTTATGATTTATAGTTAGTGATTTCCTCTTATGCACACACATTTTTTTCTAACATTCTCTTTTCATTTATTTCAAGTATATTTTGTTTTTTGCATGAAATTATGCATTTATTTTTCATTCAGCATCATTTCCTTGCATTACTTTTCATTTAATTGCATTTAGAAATTGTTTGCATTACATTGCATCACACCTTTAGTTCTCATTTAGCTTTATTTCTTGCATAACTTTTACATCACATGTAGCTTTTAATTGTTCCATTGTGTTATGCATTCAACTTTAATTTCTTTTCAATGGAATTTATCCTTGTCTCCTTTGTATTTCTAATTTCATTTCATCCAACATTCATTTCCTTGCATTGTGCATCTACCTTTTCATTTAAACATTGTTCTTTGCACTTTATTTTCAAGCTTGTACATAAATGATGTCATGAAGAGCTTCCTTTATCTAATTCACTTGCCTCATCCATAATGTTGAAATATCAACCAATGGTTGTGTAGTTGCGGCAGTCACTCCAAGAGGAAACCTATTATAAACCCTAATATTGAAATCTTGTCCCTGATATCCTTTACATGAGTTTTCTTTCTTAGAAAGGAAAATATGAGTTGGTATTTATGTGGAAATCTAATAATTTATAAGGCATATATCCATAACCTAAAATCTATTTTCGGTATGGTCCTAAACATATTTTCTTTGTGATTTTATTATCCAATTGTGGGTTGGAGATGTGATGTGGAAACATGACATGAGGGAAAATCTAAGTCATAAAATATTTTCGTTTCTTTAAAACAAGAAACAGCCTATATTTCCCATAAAATAAGTCAAGATCCCTCATCCACCCTAGCATAATAAATACCCTAATAAATGATGCAAGATGCATAGAAAAGAAAAATAATTAAATAAAGGGTAAAGGAATGAGAAAGGCTTCATGCACAGAGAGGTGATGCAAGCAAATTTTCCAAGGCTATGGAAGCTCGTGGGAAGCAAAGCAATGCTTGTGATCTCTTGAGTGACTCCACCGGGGCTATGGACACTCGCTGGTAGTAGAGAAACACTATAAACTCACTTTAAAGTTATGAACACAATAAATCCTATGTCATGTTTTATATACTATCGTCAAAGACTTACATGTCTGAGCTCTTGGTTTAGAGTGTAAATATTAACAGGACCTAGCTAAGGAGATAGATGGATGGCATATCCATAAATGGTCAAGTAACTCAAGTGATACCCACACTGTCAATTAAATACTTGCATTTCTTTTAAGAATTTATCTATTGAAGGGACAACGATAGATATGTTGAATTCAACCAATGGTTCACCAATTATTGTAGCTACTACATCCCCCCCCCCCACACACACCAAATTTTCTACCAATACACCAAAATGTTTGGCCCCCTTCTTCTTTTAAAGGTTTCAACAAGTATGTCTAGGTCTTAAATTGATCACATATCCTTCAATTACCCATGTATCATGGAAGGTTATGGTTTCTCATGCTTGAATAAGAAAAATTACCTATGTTTGCCTTGCTTCATATTGGTTTGTGTTCCTCTGAATGCATTATGGTTTGGTAAGGTACTTCTTCGTTCACATTTTTCAAAGATTTATATTCCCATAGTATGAATTACAAATTATAGGCATGAATCTTGTGTTTCATAAGTGAAAATTTTCATCATACTTCACTTTGGCTCTCATCCCCTAATTTGCAGCTTCAAGCTAAATTATTTTGAACATTTCATGGAAATTTGAAGTCATAGTAATTTCATCGTCATGGTGGAAATTTAATTTCATATTGTTATAGCACCATTTGCCACTCTTGGTAGATCTGATGCTCTGATTATGGCATAGGGAAACCCTTCCTTCCAGACTTGGTCCAAAATATAAAAAACAATGTTTTATTCGCTATACGCTATTGCCCTATGATAAAAGCGTGTACAGGCAGGTCAACATATACCCAATCTGTGTACATATGTTAAAACACTTAAAAAAAATTAAATTTCCTTAATTTCGGGCTGAGTTCATGGGTTTTACCTATTACTCACCTCCTATTACCCATGGACCAACTGTTTCCCAACTGAAAAAATTAATTTGGAGAAGTGTAAATAAACCTCCATGGGAAGGCCTTAAGGGAGAAGATATGAGATATTGATACTATAGTGAGATTATCCCTGATCAAGTCTAATGAAATGCCTGTGGCTTCTCCACTCCCAAAAGATTCAGGAAACCCTTGTTTCCTTGTTAGAGATATCCTTCATCTTTCTTGAAGATATCCTTGTATTGGTGATGGACAAAGATTGTTGAGGCCAAGAAAGGACAAATCCGGAGGACGATTCTGGTTGGAGCTAGAGAAAGACTCAGGTCATATTTCCCCACTTTACTTGTAGCTAACTTCAATAAAGGAATGTTTTTTTGTTTCCGATATTAAATGTGTTTATGCATATATTTATATTGTAATTCGCTTATGAATCTTACATTGATTCATAATTGTTCATTCATTTATATGATTTAAAGTTAATATCATGAACATGCTTTATGTTTCTACTGTTGTATATGTTTCATTTGAATAATTTTCAGGTTTCGAAGATATCAAGAGAAGCTAAGGGTTTGCACCCTATGGGATCTACTCAAACATAGGACTTCCAGGTAAGGACACTCTTACACAGTTCAGTAGAATAAGAATTTAGGTTGATTTCTTGAGCATTTCTTGTTGTGGTTTGCCCTCCGCTTTGTTGGGGTTCTCAACCCAAGACCCTAGGGTGGTCTCACCCACAACAGAATTGGCGACTCCACTGGGGATAACATTCTTGTTATTCTTGGTTTGGGTTGTTTGTTCTCAATCAGGGTTCAATTTCTTGATTGCTTGCTTTTACAGTGTTGTTTGATCCATTAGTGTCCCAGGCATCAAGTCTGATCTTCTTGATCAGACTTTGATTTTTTTTTTTCCTAATTAAGCTTTGTATACGTTGTTTTCTTAGGTTACAGTCATGTATACATGCATGTTTCATCAAGGAGACTTGCGTATACACAAGTTTCTTGTATTAGAAATGTGTATGCATGCTTATGTGTCCTTATACAGTCACATATGCAATTTTTTGAATTGTGTTTTCAAATATTTTTGCTTGGTTAGGTCTTCTGCCTGGTGTTTTATGTTGTTGTATGGTCATTTGAGTCTGGAGAAGTCAGTTTTCCTGCAAGCTTTCTTTTTCAAAATCTCATTCTCACTAAAAAGTCTTGTTTGGCATAGGATTTCTTCTTAAGCAAGTTTGTAGTTTGTGTCTTGGGTTCAAGACTTCATTTTGAAGTTCTTGGATGTTCTGGTTTTCTAGAACAAGAAATTGATTTTGATTTCATTTTCAGCCCAGATTTCAAGTTCTCTTGCTTTGATTTTCCTTGTTTTATGGCCTTGTTGCTTTTCATGCCTTTTTTAGAGTCTTTTTGGCAAGTTTGAAAGTATTTCTTTCTTGATATTTTGTTGGTTTGCCGAAATCTTTTGTTGTTGTTCGGATCAGTTTGTGCAAGTTTGTAGTCTTTCTTCATTTATTCATGAGTTTTATAACTTGCAAGATTGGAAGACTCCTTGTACTTATTTCTTGATCTTTCAAATTTTAGTAGTACTTTTGTGACCTCAAAAAGTTTCTTTTGTTTCCTTAAAAGAAAAATCACAAAAACATTGCTTTTTGTTTTTATTTTTCCAAGATTTTGGTTTACAGTTTATTTTGTTTTGTTGTCGAGAAGTGAATTGTGATCTTTTACAATTTGTTCTCCTTGCTTTGGAGAGAAATTTGTTTTTAATTTTTGGCCCTCTTCATTTTCATGTTGGCTTATTGTCTCTATATAGAAACACATTTGCTTGTAAGTGTTATTTAGGATCTTGCATCATCATTTTGACTTGCATTAGGTTAGTTTGCATTTTTAAGCATTCTTAGTCTTTTTAGATTTTGGGTGTGGGTGGATTGTTTCAGAAAAGAAAAGAAAAATATTGTGCTTATATATAGGTTTTCGTAGAACCCAAGTGGAAATCACTCTTCATCGAAGAAAATGACTGCATCCATATAGTTTGTTTTCTATTGATTTCTTTTGCATCATAAAACATCATCAGTTTCACTCTCGTAATTCCACCTGAATTAAAGAACAACTATATAAAATCAAGTGATCTAATAAAATGAACTAGAACTTTTGTTGTTGTTGTTAATGAAAACCAACAAGTTTAGGTTCATTAGGGCCTTGGAATAGGTGAGTGGAGACTTAATTCTCCAAGGCTGCTCAAATTACAAAACTCAGAAGTTGAATAAAGAGCGAAACCTAATATCATTAGAAAGACTGGGAAAGCTTCGTGACTAGGAGTTGTTGGATACCTATAGTAATAGGTTTCATATTTCATGATTGACTATAGAAAATCCAAATATGCTCTGCTTTGGTACTACAAAGATCCCATATTTCCCAGGAAATCAGAGGTGTGTGAAATATTCCAAATATTGAGGACCTTATTTCAAGTTTGGTGGATGATTCAACAGTCTAAACTGGATCATGCCATGTTTCAATTTTGAGTTGTAGAATAGAGAAAGAGGTCTGTCCAAACAGCTTAATCTTGGCAGACAAGTAGTTCAGGTAGAGAAGCAAAGGTTCCCAAAAGTTTAATCTGGGACCTTGGAAGACATAAGGGTAGAAGTAGATAGAGAGAAAAGGAAAAAGCCAAAGAAAAGAAAAGGCAATTGAGGGTTGCAAGTCCAAGTGCCCCTCCAAGAAGAAACAAAAAATGCTAGGCAAAATAGTTGGGTAGGCAGTTGTGGTTGCAGAAAGAATATGATCACCATTACACAGGTATCAATAGGTCTCTTGCCAAGGCAATAAATCTATCAGCAAACAAAGTGGTGAATTCCATGAGCTCACAGCAAAGAGGATCACTAACTTCCTTTTTTCCCTCTCTAGTCCATCACTAACACCCCCTTTCTAATTCCCCTCCTTCATTCATATTAACTCCTAATTCTACTATATAACCTCCCCTATCTTACCCCCACCCCTAATAATACTAACACTAAGGTGTATAAAACCCCAAATCTTATGTATATTCCCTCCCCTAGGCATAATAGCCGTGTATTTTTCAAAAGGGACCAAAATGGCATCTGGCCACTTTGGTGAACCTATTCCACCCTATTCCCCCTTTGCTGCGAGTTAATTTACCCTCAAATCACCTCTGCATTGATAAAACCCCCTCTCCAAACCCCTTTTGCCTATAAAAACCTTTGCAAAGGTTAATACCCGCCTCTGGCACGTTCCCCAATCCTACCACATTATTGGTTAAGCGAAAACATTTGAAAAACCCATAAAAACCCACAAACTTTAATCTTTTCCGCCCGCAGTATGAAGCGCGCATCTTTCTCCTCTGCCAGCCGTCGGATCAAGCCCATCAGATCCGACGGTCCACATTAATATCGGAGCGCATCCAATGGCGGCACTTTAACCTCCGAGAAAGTGACGTTGCGCCTTGTCACGCCTCCTCCACGCGTCAATCGATCAACCATCTCGGAGCCGAGTCTGACAGCTTCTGCGCCGTACCTAAACCGCCCCGAGAAACCGCGGCGGTTAAGGCCTTAACCGTGACCGCTGCGGTTTGACTGCCACCTACCCGTCGCTGACTCGCCGCCACGTCCTTATCTGCTCGTACCTGCCTTTGTTATTGGTCCACCTCACTGCTGACTGGGTTGCCACCTCACCGCCCCTTTGACCAGTCACCCACTGCCACGTCGCCCGATGACGTCAGCTGACGTCACCTCACCATGACCCACCAATGACGTCATGCTGACGTCAGCAGAAAAAAGCGCCAAATTGGTAAAATAACCCATATTTACCAATTTTCCCGTGTTTTTTACCACTTTCACTGTTATTACTGCTGGACGCTCTGCATGACCGTTTGCACTCTAATTTTCTCCAACCAGTCTATTAGCCCGGGCGACCTCCTCAAGCAGCAGCTATGCACCTTTGCTTCAACCTCTGCTCATCGAATTACAGGTATTTAGACCGTTTCGCCCTCCATACGACCTTCATTAAGCTTGAAATTGCTCAGAGGGATAGTAGAACCATAAAAACGATATTTACACCATTCATTTCCATTTGTTCATCCACCATTGTCATTGTGAGGGCCAAGAAGTACCTGCAGAGCTTTAGAAACCTGCAATTCACATAAAACCACTGTAATTCTGCGTTTTCCCGGCAGAGTTCCTAATAGATATAATTCACCCGATTGGAGAGTTCAGTTAGACCACAGAGAAGTTCTGTCACTAGACTCCAGTAGTATTTCAATTGCTATTGAGAGAATTCCCCTTGGATACTCAAAACATCAACTGTTTCCACAGAGAACTGCCTCCAGACTGTGTTTTTACCATTCCACCTGTCCACCTGCAATTCTTGCAACTTGAAGAGCTATGGAGACCCCTGTTGCACTGAATATTAAGCCCATCAATGCTCCTCACCAGGAATTAGCATGGAAAGCCCTGGGAGACATGGATTACCAAATGCTGGATTGGTTCCCCATGGGAACCAAGTACAATATTCAAATGTTGAATGAATTAAGAGCCCAGCACCTCAGTGGGGCAGATATCTTGGGGATTTGGGAGTCAAATTTGCCCATATACAACCTTCCCCAAGTCAATCCTATGCCAGAGCTCATTTATAGCTGCCAGGAATGCTATGACCCCAGCCAAAGAGCAGTCATTAGCCCCACAGGCCTAGTCCTGTTCCAGATCACCCCAGAGAGCATAAACCAGATGCTGCGCTTCAAAACAGCCAAGAAATTGACCCCTCTATCCATGCAGAATCTGATTAACAGAGGGATCAAGCTGTCCAGTGACCAGATTGTCAAAATCAACCAACTGTTTGTCACACCAGGCTCTGAAACAGTCAGAACCCCTCCTATTGGGTACCAATATCTAAATAAGTTGGGCAGAATGTTGGTGGATCTAATTGGCTATGTCCTAGGATTCAAGGGGTTGGAAGATGTAGATGACAGCATAATGGCAATGCTGTCTATATTTGCCCCTGGTAAGCCTCCAGCTGTGCAGTATGATTATGCAACTTACATAGCAGAGAAAATCCATGAGCAGTTCATGAATTTGAAAAGGGAGAGACTGTTCAGGTACACCTCCTATATATATCATTTATTCCTTTTCAACCAGCCAGCTACCTTCTCTGTTCCTTTGAGGCCACTCAATGCCCAAGGAAGCCCAAGATCAGTTGTTTTCTGGACCTCTGTTTTTCATTCTACCTCAGTATCACCCTATACATACTGTGAGTTTATTGATTTATTTGTTCATCCAGCCCTAACAGCGCTGCAAGGTACTCCTCCTCCTAGATTAACCGATGATATGAAGAGGATTCTACATTTGAACAAATCTTACAATATTGGCAACTGGTACTTCTACCAGAACCACACAGTCATTAGGATATATGGCTGTGAATTGAACCCATTTAGGTTGCCGAGGTATGTCCCCATGAGGCTTTTTGCCTTAGAATATTTCAGGCAGTTTGGGAACTCAGATTACCTTCACTTTCAGAGTAGAAACAAGAAGTCACAATTGAAGGTAAGAAACCAGCTAGGTTCCTTCCTATATAACAGGAAAGAAGAAGGGTGGAAAGAGGCAGACAGCATCCTGGAAGGCCTCAGATTGCAGACCAGTTTTGAATGGATTCCCTATGACCCCAATCATTCTATCTCCCTCAGGAGAATTAGATACAAATTGGGCAACTATGCACATAAAAGACAACCTGAAATTGAAAAGTATGCCAATGCACTAGATTGGGAAGAGGGTACACTAGTAGAACAAGTCACTAAGGAAGAATTACTTGAGAAAGAAGCTAGGAATGTGCAAAAAGAAGCTGACTTGGAAACTTATGGACAGGTGCCCCTCTCCTACAGAAATCAAATTGGAACAGCTGCTAAATCTTCAGCAGCACAGCAGCAAACTACTGAGAAGACACCCCAGGCAGCAAGCAAAGACAAAGGAAAACAGGTGGAACAGCCACCTATATTGACAGAAGAACAAGTTGACACCTTGCTACAGCAGCAAGAAGAAATGAAACAGCAAGAACTGGGGCAGCAACAAGAAGAAGCACAGTCCAGTGAACAGCAGCCCTTGCAGCAGGAAAAGGGGACAGATCTACCTAGTTACACTGAGCAGCAGCCCCAAACAGAGGTGCCTCCCAGGACAGACACCAATGTAGACACCTCAGTCCTCCAAACACCACAGAAGGAGGACTTGACCAGGAAAAGGGAGAGAGAGACCCCCCAGACCTCATCCTTCATCAGAGGAGAGAAGAGACAAAGACTGAATGACTCCCAAGAGGAGGACATAGCAGTAAGGCAAGCCATGGGCATGGGCCCACCCAGTGGAGAACTTTCGGCCAGCTCATCTCAGCGTGGACATGACATGACTATGGGAGGAGAGGTCAGCTCCTCCGGTCAACATAGAGAAGGGCAGTCAAGTATAAAGCAGCAATTCATTGACATCAAAAGGAGGAGTGATCCCATAAAAGTGCAGCTGTATAATCACTTGTTAAACCTAGCTCCTAGCAACCAGCAGAGACTCATGTCTGCTTTCGATGTGAGCGAAGGCAAAATGATAATGAGCCACTTCATGCCCACAACTTTGCATCCTCAGTCCACCTCGGACTATCTAAGAACCAACATGGAGGTTCTTGCCAAAGACATACACCCTATGGACAAGATTGAATTACATAAACAAACTGGTGAAATGGTGTATGCCTCCCTGGCAGATGAGACATTGGAGAACTACAAACTAAAGAGCAGCCTGGATAACACAGCTTCTCAGCTGGAATTAGAAAGAGCATCATCACAAGCCAAGGACAATAGGATCAAGTCCTTGGAAGAGGTAATTATAGATATAGGGCATGATCCTAAAGATGTCAAAGGCATCCAAGAACTCCTGAAGATAAGGGATGCAGACATGGCGGCCCTAAGAAAGAAAATCAAACTCCCGGCCACCATCCATCCACAAACAGATGAAGTTGCCCAGCAAAGGCAAGAAAAGGATACTACAGACCTGCTGGTATCCCTATACAAAGAGCTGGTTAGGATTCAAGACCAGCTAGGACAAACTGAAGCTGCAAAGGCAGCACTACAAGAAGCACTGAAGCAAAGAGAAGAGGGCCAACCCTCCCAGCCTCCTCCTGTGATAATAAATCTTGAGGAAGTCCCTCCAAAGACTACTCTTCCTCCTCAGCAAACAGAAGCTACAGCACCAACTACAGCGCCATCCACAGCAACAACAACTACAACATCGGAACAGGCTACTAGTTTAGACATGCAAAAGCTGCAAGCTGAGATCCAAGCCATGGAATCTCAAATGAAAGAGCTGGATGAACTTAAGAAAACCTTGGCTAAGGTAAATGAAAAGTTTGACAAGAGCAAACAGAATGAGGCAGCCAAGGAGAGAGAGGTAAGAGCTCTTAAGAGGAGAATTGCTGAACTAGAGAAAGAGCTTGCACTAGAAAAAGTGACAGCTCAAATGAAAGCAGTGCTATGGAGCAACATTGGGCGGTCCATTGCCAACCAGTGGCAATATATTGAGACCATGGATGAGCAAATGGTGCTCATCACTAAAGCAAACAGAGAAATACAGAGAGCCAGGGCAAGCCTTGGACACATGCCAGAAGCTGCTACTAGGATGATCAATATTCTGAACTATAAGACTAGCTCTCAATTAGCTGTCATAGGAATCACCAACAGGACAGAAACAATTGCTGTAGCCAAAAGAGTCATAACATTGAGGAACTTGGTTGGAACACTGGAGAGGAGGACACAGGATATGCAGACTGAAATCAACAGATTCCTGGAAAAATTCGTGGCACTACAGAACAGAGGCCTCCCCAGCATTTTAAGCAGTGTAGGAAGACTGCTCACCCTAGACAATTACAATAAGAGAATTGATGCCCATGCAGGAGCAGAGATTGCAAAACCGCCCAGCACTTCAGCAGACGCAGGGCCAGCCACCGGGCAGACTATGTATGACAGGGTGGAGAACCTATTTTTCCTCATGAATGAAGTTGAGCATCTGTTTGATACACCACCTAACTTCTTCAAATTCACAGAAGCAGATGAAACTCTAGGGGCAATCTTAGCACACCAACTGCCCACACAGGATGTCTGGAGAAATTTGACACAGACAATTTTGTCAGGCCAGAATCAGTAGCGCTAATTCTCCAGGCAAATGAGCATACATGCGCAGGCACAATTTTGAAGAAAGATATCTACAAGGAAGAGGCAGAGGCTGAGCCAACTCAGCAGGACCATTGACTCACCACAAGCAGCAGTCACAATCACAGGTGACAAGTCCAGGATACAGCGTACAAGCCTTAAAGACAGGTCTTCCAGCATTTATTCAGAATATCTCGACCGACTTAGCTGTTTCCAAAGGCTAAAATATCTTCTGACAGAGCATTAAAATGCCTGTACTCTGTAATCAATGCTGTATTAAATTTTGGTCATAATATCTTAAGTGGTTGGTAAGAATGTAAAATCTGAGATAACTCAGAACTCAGATATTTTGTAAATCACCGCAAGTATATATTCACCCTTCACAGCAGTTGAAAAGGGTTGTTGTAATTTTCTTTTGAGAACTCTCTCTTACTGTAATATTTTCAGAGAAGTAATACAAAGGAAGAATGGAATTTCCAAGGCTTGGTGTACTTTGATGTATTGTGGTGAAAGATGAATGTTACAGGATTCCAGGGTGTTGCATAAAACAATAAGTATTCTCAAATCTCTTTGTTATATGTTTTCGAGTCTTTTGTTCTCTTTTGTTGTTTAAATGTTTTACACTTGATAGCAAGGTGAAAGGATAGTTCCAGGACTTAACCCATGATTACCCTGGACTCAAACTGAGCTATTATACATGTTTTCCTCAGATACAGTGACAGAATTGTAATTCTTAATTGCTGCATTTCAAAACTGTGTCTTTTACTGTGATAGGCATTCTCAGGGATTCAATTTTTGCCCCTGAGACCTCTGTCTTTTCCTCTTAAACCTGTCTGTTGGGAATATATAAACAATAAGTGAAAATTCTTAAATGCTTTCACTGTTTGTGTTACCTGTTTCCAGTCATTTAATCAAAAATCTGTTCTATTAAGCACTCAAATGGCCTTGTAAGTTCCATCTTTCATCTCAAAGTTTCAAACACATATAGCCACAGACTCCATTGCCCAATGGTACTCAACCTCTCTGAAAACTACATCACTGGAATCTAAAAGGAGTTTCATCAACCAAAACATGAACAAAACCTATGCTCAATACCTAGCCTAAAACACTATCATTGTAGATACAAAATCATAAAGAGAGAGCCCTCTCTGATCACAGTTTGGCTAGAAACAGTGATTAAAAGATTGGTTAGTGGTTACCCCGGCCGTATTCCCTTGGGAGTCATAGGGAACAACCTGGGTGTTAACATAAATGGCGACTCCA
Source organism: Pinus tabuliformis (assembly GCA_031772625.1). NCBI lineage: Eukaryota > Viridiplantae > Streptophyta > Pinopsida > Pinales > Pinaceae > Pinus > Pinus tabuliformis. The sequence continues at coordinate 1,483,125,098 of CM062819.1, read as the reverse complement.
CTGGGGATTTAACATTTTGCAATTACTAACTATCTTCCAAAGCTACCATCAAGCCTGAAACTAGCCAAGAGGCCTTAGGACTGTTTCTCTAATACAGGGACAGCTTTAGGGAAGAGCTAGCTAGGGAAACTTCATCTTAGCTTTGAGACCTATATAGTCATTCCAGAATGCTTGTTCAATCCTTGTACATATAAAACTTCTGTATAAAGTTCTAAAAGAATACTTAGAAGCTGGCTCCCAAAAGAAACCCAAGGCACACTAGGGCAAACCCTGACCCTAATCAACCCATCATTGTCGATAACCCAAATATCATACCAAAGAACATAAGGAGACAGCAAAAGCAGGACAAGCCTGCTGATTCAAATATAAGTTCGGACCAACCTATCCTCATTCCCACTCCTTGCAAAGTTCTTTTCCGTTCCACACCCAATTCCCCCAGTTCACCATCAACCCCTCAAAGTCCTCTCCTTCCATCTTCACCATCTGCACATACTCCCTCAACCAGTTCCCCACTTATTACCCATCCTCTTAACCCGGTTACACCTGTAATCCCTGTTGTCCCATTTGTTCCTATTAACCCTATAAACCCCATAAATATGGCTAACAGATATGCACCTCTGCAGATACCAGCCAATGCTCCAGCTCTACCCCAAGACTACCAAACTAGACTCTCATTTTTTGACTCCCATGGCCCTTTGACAGCCATCCAGCATGCTAAAAAGATGCAAGACCACTTTGAGACCTATGAAATAGATGATGACAGTGTCAGGATGAGAATCTTTGTTCAAAGCTTAACTGGGGATGTCAGAACTTGGTTTAGATCCTTAAATGCAAATTCCATTGCAACCCCTGAAGTTCTATACCAGGAATTTACCAACAGATGGGAGAAAAAGAGAGATCCGCACCATATACTTGGTGAATATAACACTATTAAAAGAGGTCCCCAAGAAACGGTTTTGGAGTATTGTGCTAGGTTTAACAACATATACAATGCTATCCCCCAGAACTTAAGGCCCCCTCCTGATTTGGCCCTTTATAACTTCCCTGATGGTTTTGATTCTGATATGGCCTATCAGTTGAGAGAAAGAGACCCTCCAACCCTTGCAGAAGCCCAAAGGGTTGCAGTCACTGTAGAGGCCAACCTAATTGCCAAAAGAAACAGGGCAAAGCTGGAAAAGAAGACTGGTTTCAAAGAAGAACCCTCGGGTTTTGATCAAAAGTTAGATGCAATTCTAAATAGCATGAAGAGATTGGGAGAGAGAGTGGAATCAGTAGAAAGGAAATCATCATGGGAGGCACCACAAAACAACCCTCCTAGAAACCCAAATTTTAGGAGAGTCCAGAACCCCAATATAGGAAAGACAGGTGCTGACCAAGATATCAGACCCCCTTTTCAAGAAAACTATGCAGAAACTTCCTCAGCAAATCAGCTCAATGAGGATCTTGAAATCAACCTAATAGGTCTGGATGGCAAAAGTCATGTATTCTTAACTCAGGAGGACCATGAGGAGGATGAAAGCAAAACATTCCAAACTCAATCAGGAGAATCCTTTGACTTTAAACAAGGATATGATACTGCTGTCTATGAAGTCCATAAGCAATACAAACTAAGGAGTAGGACTGTGAACGTGAATCAGCCCGAAAAGATAAAGGAGAAACAACAATCTAAAGAAACCTTAGTCACTGAACCTAATGACAAAACAAACTTGCCTACAAAGGAAGTAGTGGTTGAGGAGGTCACTGAACTACTGTCCCCACCACAACAGCCCATGGCAGCCTCGTCCTCTCACCCTAACCCAAACATTAACCCTCAAGACATCAATATAAGGGGCAGGTTCCAAAATCAGGATGAAATCCACCAAGAAGATCTAATGAACAGAGAAAGAACTGCTACCCGTGACTCCAAAATCCAAATTGATAAACCCTTTGACCTAGGAACAGAGATTGGCAAGTTAAAGGTAGCAATCCCCCTTTCAGAGCTAGCCAAGCATGACATATACAAACAACAGATCAAAAAATCCCTTCAGCTCACCAATAGCAAAGATGATGTAAATGTGTTAGATGACACTCCAGAATTACTGTTTGGCCCAGAGGTAGATGGAAAAGCAGTAGTCACAGGGGTTTTACCGTTTTATGTCAGCTTGCATATACATGACAAAACACTGCACAATGCAATGTTTGACTCAGGTGCCTCTCATAACCTGATGCCAAAAGCAGTCATGGAAAGATTAAACTTAGACATCACAAGACCATACAAAGACCTGTTTTCTTTTGATTCTAGTCAAGTCAAATGCTTGGGCCTAATTAAGGATTTATGTGTGTCCTTGGTTCAATTTCCCAACAAAACCATTTTAATGGATGTTGTTGTTGCTGATATCCCACCCAAATATGGGATGCTCTTATCAAGATCATGGGGAGCGAAACTCCAAGGCTCCCTGCAATTAGACATGTCATATGCAACCATCTCTGTCTTTGGACAACCAAAGAGACTTTATAGGGAAACACTCATGAAATATATGGTCAGCAGTGAAGAGAAACCCCAAAATTTCCCAATATACGCTGTTCATTTGGACATAGACTCCTTTATCCTCTTTAATGACAGTGCAGGCCTCTCAAGCAGTGATATTAAGACGGAGACACTTATACAAGAACAAAACCTTGATCAAACAAGTAGCACCTGTCAAACATCAATCAGTTCAACAAGACACTTTAGCTCTCCTCTAGTGGTCAAAGATGGTCAAGCAAATGATGAAGTTATCCTAGAAAACAAATGGGAGAACAAACCCCAACTCATGCTCACACTACCATCCCATGAACAGAATTTGAAATCTCCTGACCAGCAAGGCATCTGGTGGGTCCTAGAATTTGATGGCTCAGTTAACAAGTTAGGAGCAGGAGCTGGAGTATGGATACATAACAAAGAGAAAGGCTATGCAGAAGGCCGGGCTTATAGATTGAACTTTAAATGCACTAACAACATGGCAGAATATGAAGCTCTGCTACTAGGCCTCAAGATTGCAAAATCATTACAAGCACATAGCCTCTCAATCATGGGGGACTCTGATCTAGTAATTCAACAAGTAAAAGGGAATTTTGTCACCAATGACAAAAGGCTGAGGTCCTACAGATCTGCTGTAATTGAAATATTAGAGACCTTTCCTGAGTTTGTTATCACAAAAATTTCTAGGGGCCACAATCTCCATGCACATAGCTTGGCAACATTTGCCAGCACCTTCAAATTTCCATTAGAACCCAACAATTGTTTCATGACCGAGGTCAGATACAGACCCTCTATTCCAAACAACATCAGAGAATGGCAAGTATTTGAGGATGACATGCAAATAAACAATTTTTTAACCTTGCAACAAGAGTTCACAGGATTAAATATTGATCTTGAGACAGCAAGTCAATCACAAATGCTTGAGACAGCATGTCAATCACAAATACAGTTTCAACAATCTGCTCACCCAATGTCACCTAGGACAGCAAAACAACTACTCAGTCCAACCATTTTTAACAATGAAAACATTCATCAAATTAACCAAATTGACTGTGAAGAGATGAGTAACGTTGAAACTGAAATCATACAACTCAAAGACAATTTCCTCCCAGTAGGCCTTACCCCATTAGAGGATATTTTTGACTCAAATGACATCCCTAGGAAGCCAAAGATGCAGCCATTAGATGCAAGAGTCGAAGAATGCAATATTGGTAATATTGACAAACCTAAGATAGTAAAGCTATCTGCCTCTTTACCCCCTGATCAAAAGCCCAAATATATTGATCTCTTTAAAGAGTTCCAAGATGTCTTTGCTTGGGGTTATGAAGATCTAAAGTCCTATGACACGTCTGTCATCCAGCATACCATCCCCCTCAAGCCTAATCAAAAACCATTCAAACAGAAATTGAGAAGGATCAATCCTGTGCTCCTCCCTTCCATTGAAAAAGAGTTGCATAAAATGTTCAAAGCTGGTATTATAGCACCAATCAGGTTCTCTGAATGGATTTCAAATTTGGTCCCTACAAGAAAGAAAACTGGTGAGATCAGGCTTTGTGTAGACTTAAGGAATCTGAATCAAGTATCACTCAAAGATAACTACCCCTTACCCAAAATGGATCACATCCTTCAGAGGGTAGTAGGGGCTTCAAGGATATCACTGCTTGATGGATTCTCAGGCTTCAATCAAATTTTAGTGCACCCTGATGATCAAGACAAAACTGCATTTACTACCCCATGGGGAACTTTCAAGTATGTGAAGATGCCCTTTGGATTGAAAAATGCAGGGGCAACGTTTCAAAGAGCAATGGACATTGCTTTTGCAAAGGAAATTCATGATTTCTTGGTCATTTACTTAGATGATCTTACACCCTTTTCAAAATCTGACCAAGAACACTTGAAACATTTAAGACAAATCTTCATAACATGCAGAAAATATGGCATTTCCTTAAACCCCAAGAAGTCATTATTTGTTTTGGAAGAAGGGAAACTTTTAGGACACATCATTTCGAAAGATGGCATAAGAATTGATCCAGATAGGATACAAGCTATCCTACAAATGCCTCACCCAAGGAATGTCAAGGAGCTGCAAGGATTCTTAGGAAAAATCAACTTTTTAAGAAGGTTTATCCCAAATTTAGCTGAGTTAATCAGATTACTAAACAACATGCTAAAGAAGGATTCAAAGGTTAAGTGGACCGTTGAAGCAAAGCAAGCCTTTGAAAGTATAAAATTGGCCTTGACTCAAACCCCAGTGTTAACTAATCCTCAGTTTGATAGAGACTTTATTATTTTTCCTTTTGCCTCCCAGCATACTATTGCTGCTGTATTATTATAGAAAGATGACCAAGGGAATGAAAAGCCCATTGCTTTTTTCAGCAGAGCTCTTAGAGATGCTCCTCTAAAGTACCAAATAATGGAAAAACAAGCCTATGCCTTAATCAAAGCTATCAAAGACTTTAGGATTTACATCCTTTACTCCCATGTTGTGGCTTATGTACCAAGTCCTATTGTCAAAGACATTCTCACACAAGAAAACTTAGAGGGTAGAAGAGGAAAATGGATTGCAAACATACTTGAATTTGACATTGAAATAAAGCCTACAAAGCTGATAAAAGGGCAAGGTTTGGCCAAGTTAATGACAGAAGCAAATTTCCAAGCCTTAGATATCAACCAACTGGACAGTGAAACAGAGCTGGCGACTCCAAAGATCAATGTAGCCTTTGAACAATCTCCTTGGTATTCTGATGTCTGTTATGTATTACAAAACCTGTGTGCTCCCCCAGGACTGTCCAGAACTAAGTCTAGGTTCCTAAAAATGAAAACATCTAAATTTTGTGTGATAGATGAGAATCTACTCTGGAAAAACCATGAAGGTATTTTGCTGCACTGTCTTCTTGAGAGTGAAACTGACAATATCATGCAAGAATTCCATGCTGGAGGCTGTGGTGGACATTTGTACTGGAAGTCCACTGTAGACAAGATATTAAGGGCTGGTTATTACTGGCCCACTATGTTCTCTGATGTGAAGAAATTCACAACATCATGCCACAAGTGCCAACTGTTTGAAGGCAAAAGACAGTTGCTGCCACTTCCTTTGAGGCCCATTGCAACAGAGAGACCGTTTCAACAATGGGGCTTGGATTTCATTGGAGAAATTCATCCCTCATCTTCAGGACAACACAGATGGATCTTGACAGCAACAGACTACTTCACCAAGTGGATTGAAGCTGTCCCATGCAGACAAGCAAATGATTCAGTAATCATTCAATTTTTGGAAAACAATATACTGGCTAGATTTGGCTGCCCAGACAAGATAATAACAGACAATGCTGCTGCCTTCAGATCCAAGAAAATGGTGAACTTCTGCCATAAATTTCACATTACCCTGGGCCATTCTACAGCTTACTATCCTCAAGGAAATGGTCTTGCTGAATCATCAAACAAAAGCCTGATAAACATCATAAAGAAAGTGCTGGAAGAGAACAAAAAGAACTGGCATAAGAAACTAGTAAATGCTTTATGGGCAGACAGATTAACCACTAAAAGATCAATTGGGACCAGCCCATATGAGTTAGTCTATGGATTAGAGGCCAGATTTCCTTCATCACTAGGAGTGCCGGTTATGAAACTTCTGCAAGAAAGTCAAGCAGAGCCAAATAATATGCAAAGAAGGATTAACCAGATAATCTGTTTACAGCAGACCAGAGAACAAGTTTTCAGCAGAGTGCAGATACTACAAGAGAAACTAAAAAAGGCCTTTGACAGAAGAACTAAAGCAGAAGATTTCAATGTAGGGGACAAAGTTTTAAAGTGGGATGCAAGAAGAGAAGAGAAAGGAAAACATGGGAAGTTTGACTCTTTATGGAAAGGACCATTTTCTGTCCAAGCAGTACAAGGTAATAACACCTACTTCCTAAAAAGTTTGACTGTAACTGAACTGGATGAAGGTCCTGTCAATGGCAGGATGCTGAAGCACTATTTTGACTGTTCACTATGATAGAAATTCAGAGGTTCATTGTATATATGCAGCCTTACATATTATCTTCTATTTTAGAATGTAAAAAGAGGTTTTCCCAAATGCTGCACCTAGCAGCAACAGGCAGATAGAATCAGAGGTTCTCCAAGAAAAGGCACACAATTTTGACAGATTATACGCAGCAAATTTCAAAGATTAAGATGGGCAGTCAAGGAATAAGGCAATCTGACCTGCTGTTCTTGGTCTTTCAAAAGAAAAACCATCCCCATGTGGAGCCACTGTTGGATACCTATAGTAATAGGTTTCATATTTCATGATTGACTATAGAAAATCCAAATATGCTCTGCTTTGGTACTACAAAGATCCCATATTTCCCAGGAAATCAGAGGTGTGTGAAATATTCCAAATATTGAGGACCTTATTTCAAGTTTGGTGGATGATTCAACAGTCTAAACTGGATCATGCCATGTTTCAATTTTGAGTTGTAGAATAGAGAAAGAGGTCTGTCCAAACAGCTTAATCTTGGCAGACAAGTAGTTCAGGTAGAGAAGCAAAGGTTCCCAAAAGTTTAATCTGGGACCTTGGAAGACATAAGGGTAGAAGTAGATAGAGAGAAAAGGAAAAAGCCAAAGAAAAGAAAAGGCAATTGAGGGTTGCAAGTCCAAGTGCCCCTCCAAGAAGAAACAAAAAATGCTAGGCAAAATAGTTGGGTAGGCAGTTGTGGTTGCAGAAAGAATATGATCACCATTACACAGGTATCAATAGGTCTCTTGCCAAGGCAATAAATCTATCAGCAAACAAAGTGGTGAATTCCATGAGCTCACAGCAAAGAGGATCACTAACTTCCTTTTTTCCCTCTCTAGTCCATCACTAACACCCCCTTTCTAATTCCCCTCCTTCATTCATATTAACTCCTAATTCTACTATATAACCTCCCCTATCTTACCCCCACCCCTAATAATACTAACACTAAGGTGTATAAAACCCCAAATCTTATGTATATTCCCTCCCCTAGGCATAATAGCCGTGTATTTTTCAAAAGGGACCAAAATGGCATCTGGCCACTTTGGTGAACCTATTCCACCCTATTCCCCCTTTGCTGCGAGTTAATTTACCCTCAAATCACCTCTGCATTGATAAAACCCCCTCTCCAAACCCCTTTTGCCTATAAAAACCTTTGCAAAGGTTAATACCCGCCTCTGGCACGTTCCCCAATCCTACCACATTATTGGTTAAGCGAAACATTTGAAAAACCCATAAAAACCCACAAACTTTAATCTTTTCCGCCCGCAGTATGAAGCGCGCATCTTTCTCCTCCGCCAGCCGTCGGATCAAGCCCATCAGATCCGACGGTCCACATTAATATCGGAGCGCATCCGATGGCGGCACTTTAACCTCCGAGAAAGTGACGTTGCGCCTTGTCACGCCTCCTCCACGCGTCAATCGATCAACCATCTCGGAGCCGAGTCTGACAGCTTCTGTGCCGTACCTAAACCGCCCCGAGAAACCGCGGCGGTTAAGGCCTTAACCGTGACCGCTGCGGTTTGACTGCCACCTACCCGTCGCTGACTCGCCGCCACGTCCTTATCTGCTCGTACCTGCCTTTGTTATTGGTCCACCTCACTGCTGACTGGGTTGCCACCTCACCGCCCCTTTGACCAGTCACCCACTGCCATGTCGCCCGATGACGTCAGCTGACGTCACCTCACCATGACCCACCAATGACGTCATGCTGACGTCAGCAGAAAAAAGCGCCAAATTGGTAAAATAACCCATATTTACCAATTTTCCCGTGTTTTTTACCACTTTCACTGTTATTACTGCTGGACGCTCTGCATGACCGTTTGCACTCTAATTTTCTCCAACCAGTCTATTAGCCCGGGCGACCTCCTCAAGCAGCAGCTGTGCACCTTTGCTTCAACCTCTGCTCATCGAATTACAGGTATTTAGACCGTTTCGCCCTCCATACGACCTTCATTAAGCTTGAAATTGCTCAGAGGGATAGTAGAACCATAAAAACGATATTTACACCGTTCATTTCCATTTGTTCATCCACCATTGTCATTGTGAGGGCCAAGAAGTACCTGCAGAGCTTTAGAAACCTGCAATTCACATAAAACCACTGTAATTCTGCGTTTTCCCGGCAGAGTTCCTAATAGATATAATTCACCCGATTGGAGAGTTCAGTTAGACCACAGAGAAGTTCTGTCACTAGACTCCAGTAGTATTTCAATTGCTATTGAGAGAATTCCCCTTGGATACTCAAAACATCAACTGTTTCCACAGAGAACTACCTCCAGACTGTGTTTTTACCATTCCACCTGTCCACCTGCAATTCTTGCAACTTGAAGAGCTATGGAGACCCCTGTTGCACTGAATATTAAGCCCATCAATGCTCCTCACCAGGAATTAGCATGGAAAGCCCTGGGAGACATGGATTACCAAATGCTGGATTGGTTCCCCATGGGAACCAAGTACAATATTCAAATGTTGAATGAATTAAGAGCCCAGCACCTCAGTGGGGCAGATATCTTGGGGATTTGGGAGTCAAATTTGCCCATATACAACCTTCCCCAAGTCAATCCTATGCCAGAGCTCATTTATAGCTGCCAGGAATGCTATGACCCCAGCCAAAGAGCAGTCATTAGCCCCACAGGCCTAGTCCTGTTCCAGATCACCCCAGAGAGCATAAACCAGATGCTGCGCTTCAAAACAGCCAAGAAATTGACCCCTCTATCCATGCAGAATCTGATTAACAGAGGGATCAAGCTGTCCAGTGACCAGATTGTCAAAATCAACCAACTGTTTGTCACACCAGGCTCTGAAACAGTCAGAACCCCTCCTATTGGGTACCAATATCTAAATAAGTTGGGCAGAATGTTGGTGGATCTAATTGGCTATGTCCTAGGATTCAAGGGGTTGGAAGATGTAGATGACAGCATAATGGCAATGCTGTCTATATTTGCCCCTGGTAAGCCTCCAGCTGTGCAGTATGATTATGCAACTTACATAGCAGAGAAAATCCATGAGCAGTTCATGAATTTGAAAAGGGAGAGACTGTTCAGGTACACCTCCTATATATATCATTTATTCCTTTTCAACCAGCCAGCTACCTTCTCTGTTCCTTTGAGGCCACTCAATGCCCAAGGAAGCCCAAGATCAGTTGTTTTCTGGACCTCTGTTTTTCATTCTACCTCAGTATCACCCTATACATACTGTGAGTTTATTGATTTATTTGTTCATCCAGCCCTAACAGCGCTGCAAGGTACTCCTCCTCCTAGATTAACCGATGATATGAAGAGGATTCTACATTTGAACAAATCTTACAATATTGGCAACTGGTACTTCTACCAGAACCACACAGTCATTAGGATATATGGCTGTGAATTGAACCCATTTAGGTTGCCGAGGTATGTCCCCATGAGGCTTTTTGCCTTAGAATATTTCAGGCAGTTTGGGAACTCAGATTACCTTCACTTTCAGAGTAGAAACAAGAAGTCACAATTGAAGGTAAGAAACCAGCTAGGTTCCTTCCTATATAACAGGAAAGAAGAAGGGTGGAAAGAGGCAGACAGCATCCTGGAAGGCCTCAGATTGCAGACCAGTTTTGAATGGATTCCCTATGACCCCAATCATTCTATCTCCCTCAGGAGAATTAGATACAAATTGGGCAACTATGCACATAAAAGACAACCTGAAATTGAAAAGTATGCCAATGCACTAGATTGGGAAGAGGGTACACTAGTAGAACAAGTCACTAAGGAAGAATTACTTGAGAAAGAAGCTAGGAATGTGCAAAAAGAAGCTGACTTGGAAACTTATGGACAGGTGCCCCTCTCCTACAGAAAGCAAATTGGAACAGCTGCTAAATCTTCAGCAGCACAGCAGCAAACTACTGAGAAGACACCCCAGGCAGCAAGCAAAGACAAAGGAAAACAGGTGGAACAGCCACCTATATTGACAGAAGAACAAGTTGACACCTTGCTACAGCAGCAAGAAGAAATGGAACAGCAAGAACTGGGGCAGCAACAAGAAGAAGCACAGTCCAGTGAACAGCAGCCCTTGCAGCAGGAAAAGGGGACAGATCTACCTAGTTACACTGAGCAGCAGCCCCAAACAGAGGTGCCTCCCAGGACAGACACCAATGTAGACACCTCAGTCCTCCAAACACCACAGAAGGAGGACTTGACCAGGAAAAGGGAGAGAGAGACCCCCCAGACCTCATCCTTCATCAGAGGAGAGAAGAGACAAAGACTGAATGACTCCCAAGAGGAGGACATAGCAGTAAGGCAAGCCATGGGCATGGGCCCACCCAGTGGAGAACTTTCGGCCAGCTCATCTCAGCGTGGACATGACATGACTATGGGAGGAGAGGTCAGCTCCTCCGGTCAACATAGAGAAGGGCAGTCAAGTATAAAGCAGCAATTCATTGACATCAAAAGGAGGAGTGATCCCATAAAAGTGCAGCTGTATAATCACTTGTTAAACCTAGCTCCTAGCAACCAGCAGAGACTCATGTCTGCTTTCGATGTGAGTGAAGGCAAAATGATAATGAGCCACTTCACGCCCACAACTTTGCATCCTCAGTCCACCTCGGACTATCTAAGAACCAACATGGAGGTTCTTGCCAAAGACATACACCCTATGGACAAGATTGAATTACATAAACAAACTGGTGAAATGGTGTATGCCTCCCTGGCAGATGAGACATTGGAGAACTACAAACTAAAGAGCAGCCTGGATAACACAGCTTCTCAGCTGGAATTAGAAAGAGCATCATCACAAGCCAAGGACAATAGGATCAAGTCCTTGGAAGAGGTAATTATAGATATAGGGCATGATCCTAAAGATGTCAAAGGCATCCAAGAACTCCTGAAGATAAGGGATGCAGACATGGCGGCCCTAAGAAAGAAAATCAAACTCCCGGCCACCATCCATCCACAAACAGATGAAGTTGCCCAGCAAAGGCAAGAAAAGGATACTACAGACCTACTGGTATCCCTATACAAAGAGCTGGTTAGGATTCAAGACCAGCTAGGACAAACTGAAGCTGCAAAGGCAGCACTACAAGAAGCACTGAAGCAAAGAGAAGAGGGCCAACCCTCCCAGCCTCCTCCTGTGATAATAAATCTTGAGGAAGTCCCTCCAAAGACTACTCTTCCTCCTCAGCAAACAGAAGCTACAGCACCAACTACAGCGCCATCCACAGCAACAACAACTACAACATTGGAACAGGCTACTAGTTTAGACATGCAAAAGCTGCAAGCTGAGATCCAAGCCATGGAATCTCAAATGAAAGAGCTGGATGAACTTAAGAAAACCTTGGCTAAGGTAAATGAAAAGTTTGACAAGAGCAAACAGAATGAGGCAGCCAAGGAGAGAGAGGTAAGAGCTCTTAAGAGGAGAATTGCTGAACTAGAGAAAGAGCTCGCACTAGAAAAAGTAACAGCTCAAATGAAAGCAGTGCTATGGAGCAACATTGGGCGGTCCATTGCCAACCAGTGGCAATATATTGAGACCATGGATGAGCAAATGGTGCTCATCACTAAAGCAAACAGAGAAATACAGAGAGCCAGGGCAAGCCTTGGACACATGCCAGAAGCTGCTACTAGGATGATCAATATTCTGAACTATAAGACTAGCTCTCAATTAGCTGTCATAGGAATCACCAACAGGACAGAAACAATTGCTGTAGCCAAAAGAGTGATAACATTGAGGAACTTGGTTGGAACACTGGAGAGGAGGACACAGGATATGCAGACTGAAATCAACAGATTCCTGGAAAAATTCGTGGCACTACAGAACAGAGGCCTCCCCAGCATTTTAAGCAGTGTAGGAAGACTGCTCACCCTAGACAATTACAATAAGAGAATTGATGCCCATGCAGGAGCAGAGATTGCAAAACCGCCCAGCACTTCAGCAGACGCAGGGCCAGCCACCGGGCAGACTATGTATGACAGGGTGGAGAACCTATTTTTCCTCATGAATGAAGTTGAGCATCTGTTTGATACACCACCTAACTTCTTCAAATTCACAGAAGCAGATGAAACTCTAGGGGCAATCTTAGCACACCAACTGCCCACACAGGATGTCTGGAGAAATTTGACACAGACAATTTTGTCAGGCCAGAATCAGTAGCGCTAATTCTCCAGGCAAATGAGCATACATGCGCAGGCACAATTTTGAAGAAAGATATCTACAAGGAAGAGGCAGAGGCTGAGCCAACTCAGCAGGACCATTGACTCACCACAAGCAGCAGTCACAATCACAGGTGACAAGTCCAGGATACAGCGTACAAGCCTTAAAGACAGGTCTTCCAGCATTTATTCAGAATATCTCGACCGACTTAGCTGTTTCCAAAGGCTAAAATATCTTCTGACAGAGCATTAAAATGCCTGTACTCTGTAATCAATGCTGTATTAAATTTTGGTCATAATATCTTAAGTGGTTGGTAAGAATGTAAAATCTGAGATAACTCAGAACTCAGATATTTTGTAAATCACCGCAAGTATATATTCACCCTTCACAGCAGTTGAAAAGGGTTGTTGTAATTTTCTTTTGAGAACTCTCTCTTACTGTAATATTTTCAGAGAAGTAATACAAAGGAAGAATGGAATTTCCAAGGCTTGGTGTACTTTATTGTATTGTGGTGAAAGATGAATGTTACAGGATTCCAGGGTGTTGCATAAAACAATAAGTATTCTCAAATCTCTTTGTTATATGTTTTCGAGTCTTTTGTTCTCTTTTGTTGTTTAAATGTTTTACACTTGATAGCAAGGTGAAAGGATAGTTCCAGGACTTAACCCATGATTACCCTGGACTCAAACTGAGCTATTATACATGTTTTCCTCAGATACAGTGACAGAATTGTAATTCTTAATTGCTGCATTTCAAAACTGTGTCTTTTACTGTGATAGGCATTCTCAGGGATTCAATTTTTGCCCCTGAGACCTCTGTCTTTTCCTCTTAAACCTGTCTGTTGGGAATATATAAACAATAAGTGAAAATTCTTAAATGCTTTCACTGTTTGTGTTACCTGTTTCCAGTCACTTAATCAAAAATCTGTTCTATTAAGCACTCAAATGGCCTTGTAAGTTCCATCTTTCATCTCAAAGTTTCAAACACATATAGCCATAGACTCCATTGCCCAATGGTACTCAACCTCTCTGAAAACTACATCACTGGAATCTAAAAGGAGTTTCATCAACCAAAACATGAACAAAACCTATGCTCAATACCTAGCCTAAAACACTATCATTGTAGATACAAAATCATAAAGAGAGAGCCCTCTCTGATCACAGTTTGGCTAGAAACAGTGATTAAAAGATTGGTTAGTGGTTACCCCGGCCGTATTCCCTTGGGAGTCATAGGGAACAACCTGGGTGTTAACAGGAGTCAAGCACGAGGGAGAGTTAATACAAGGAAGAGAGATACCCCCTCTCCTACTTGTTGGATCTCGCCTCACGACTGTTCCCCCAGCTCTTGATACAATTTGGTATCCATAGTTGGCTGTGGAGGGGAATCCCATGGCACCTAAGGTTGACATTGCATCACATTTAGCAGTACTTCTGGAGGGTACCCTTGCGAAGCTTGAGTGCTTGCACTGGCAAAGGCTGTTGTCTGGAGGTCTATGTAACTACTTCTGATACCTTCGCTAGTAGGCTTGGGGCATAATTACCCTAGACTATTTTCAGAAGGCCCTTGATTTTGAATTCCTTGTATTTTGGTGCCTAGTCCTAATCATACGGAGTGGAAATTCTTGAAAATTGTTTGATTGCTTGTATCTTTAGGGACTTTTTAGAGAGTGCTCCTTGCTCCTTGTTGGCCTAGCTTTACAATTGTTTGAGTCTTTAAGTAAATCTCTTTAAAATAATTCAAAGTGGCTGATTGACCAGCTTGTCGGTCCAGGAGATTTCGTGGGCTATCACCTACAAGTCCCGAGCCTTCTTCTTGAAGGTGTAGGAGCAATCCTGCCAGTGGTTTTCAACCAGTGGTAGCAGGCGCATTGGAGATTGATCCTCCGATTGGAGTTATTGATTCACAAGATAGACCTGGTACAAGTAGAGAGTTAGAGAGGTGATCTGAAATGAGGGTTTAACATCTTATTATACTTACAAGAACCTCTCACTCCAAAGCTTAATAATTATTTGATCTAGCTTATGTTGACAATTACGGAATTAAGTACTTGAAACAAGTGTATGTCTTTGTTTGTTTTTAACTATTTAAGTGCTTTAAGTTGATTTGTTTCTACTGATATTAAACACACATAACAGCCATATAATGAAGCAAATAAAAATCAACACATAACAACAAATTTAATCTAGGAGTTCACCCAAATATCGTGGGCTATGTCTCCTTGAGCTTTTGTAAATTTGACTTGGCTCTTTGGGATTATGGCTTCAATTCTCTTACAAGTTCCACACTCAACTCCAATGTTTATTTACTGAACCAATGGGCTTATAAAACCATCTATATCCCTGTCATGGTTGTCATCATTCTGCAAACAGATTTAAGATCCCTTAGACTTGATTCCTTCAATCGGTGCACTGAGCTTCCCTGAGCTTCTTGATGGCACAAACTCCTTCAAAACTCTTCAACTATCTCTAAAACCTATTCTACTGTCTCTATCACATATAAAACATCAACAATAGACTGTTCATTTGCTCAAAATGAGCACTGCATCCCCGATCTAGGCCTTCCT
Organism: Pinus tabuliformis; assembly: GCA_031772625.1. NCBI lineage: Eukaryota > Viridiplantae > Streptophyta > Pinopsida > Pinales > Pinaceae > Pinus > Pinus tabuliformis. Next base: position 1,483,109,921 of record CM062819.1, on the reverse strand, counting down.
CCACGGTTGGCATTAGGTTGCCTCAAACTTCCTTGTAGCATCTCGACCTTTAGAAGTCTTCAGATGCTTCTGTAAACCCTTGCAATGGATTCAAAAGGCTCATTATAGTTAGGAATGAATTTTGGTTTGCTAAGAACGGATACTGGTAGCTCCTGCAACTGCCTCCAACCCTTGGTGGCCCTGAGCTCCAAAATCTCCCTGGATGAAAATCTCCTTGAAGATGGCTTCTTCAACTTCTCTAGACTATTCCATTAGCTTCAGAAGGCCTCAATTAGCCTATCCAACCTCTTGTTTCACTCTCTTAGGTCGAAAACTGCTCCTGGAGTGCATTTATTCATTATCTCCTAGAGATCCTCCACTAAATCTAGTTAACTGCACTTAACTGTAGTTAAATTTGGAAAAGTATGCCCTTTTTAGCGCTCTTACAAGCTTCACCGTCGAAAATAACCGTAATCATTGGTGTTTGGTGCACATGTGATAGGTTTCAACCAGCAGTTAGGGATAACGTTGGCGGTAATCTCGCAAACCGTGTGGTTTGCAAATGAAGGACATGTGAATGGTGCTTATGGGACCACTAGTGGGTAAGGCCGCTGGTGGTCCTAACCCCCAAACTTCAAACGGATAAACTTTATATATGCAATCTGTATGTTTAATGTTAAGAACCAATAGTAGTGGAGGTGGTAGTGCACTTGTTTAGCGAGCCGGAGGTCACGGGTTCGATTCCGTCAGACCCAACAAACTTTTAACATGCCATTCCATGGCCACGTGGTGGCTTCCGGGCTTACCATGTGTCAGCTCCTGATTGGGTGGCCAAAAGGAATATTCTAGTGAATATTCCAAGGAATATTCCTTGGAATATTATTTTTCTAATATTTTCCAAAAATCATTTATTCTTGGAAATTGCCATTTACTGGACTTTTTAAAATGGCGATAACTTCTTCATATGGTGCTAGTTTTTTGAATTGTTCACAACATCGAAAATAGGAAGACGAGATCTATCCAGTAATTTAGGTTTGACACTCTTTTGAACAATTTGAAATTTGAGCTATCATTAAAGTCCTAGATCAATATCTGATCACTCCTCCCCATTGGGAATCTTTTGGACCCCAAAAGACTAATATACTGATCTAAACAATGGATGAGAGTAAAATACCCTCTTCTTTCAGCCTTCATACACTTTCTTGCATGGTGGTGCCTTTAAACCAAAACTCGAAGATAGTCAACACTTCCGTTCCTAGATGCACTTGTCCTCCTGTTAAGAATTGTCTTCCTTGAACTCATTCAGAATGTACAGAAGGTAGTTGAACATCACTTCCAAACCACTTCCATGGCGACTTTTGCTGCTGCAAATCTCCTTTAGAAGATGATGTCAAATACAAGGAAACAACTTGATGACATAAATTCTTGCTCCATCAAAAGAAACAAATTTCACATCATGTGAATCATCAACATGTTTTTACATCTTGTGTACAAATGATCGACTAAATCATAAGCTAAAAAAAACAAAAAAAAAACATGCCATTTCAACAATTGACCCTTCAATTCAAGCATGTACAAAAAGAATTTTAACGATTCTTTTACAAAGATGAAACACTTCATCATTATCTCCCTTTTACAACATTGGAGACCATATCAAATTTTCCAAGTCAACATGACATTACATGCATGTTTAAACAAAACAATATGATGGTCGATAGCTTTCCATCAAGTCAATTACATACATGTTAAAATACAAGGAAACCATTAACATCCCTGTCATCATACATTCCATCCTCATGCATGTATTCGATTCTTCAACTTTCTCTTAAGTAAAACCATAAGTACAAGATCCTCAATCACATGTACATGTACTTTCAAAGCTGAAATGAAGATAATTTTTCTGCAATAAAGTGAGTCTACATACTCAACTTTTCCATCCTGCAACTTGCATTCCATTAGCAAAGAAATGCAAATAGATGTGACACGTTTCTTTTCACATCAAAAGACATGTAACTTTAATTAGATAAGAACTCTAGCCATTTCTAACCAATCCACACCAAAGATGCTTCCTTTAACTGCACATCGATATCAACATGTGGATCATCCTGAAACACATCAATTATGGAAACTTCCTTTCCATTCTTACCATACTCTTTTTCCACTTTCTTCAAATTTCATGGAATCATTGTTGGATTCAAAGTCCAACACCTTTCAGCAATATGTCCTTGCTTATGGAAATAAGTACAACACATGTTCATCTTCTTGATAGCATAATTTGACTTGTCCAATGGACCTTTGGCTTCTTGCCTTCTTTTCTTCAAAATTTTCCTGTATGTGGCCATTCTCTTCCAACATCTAGAAACACTATGGTTAACCAAAACACAAAAGGAACATGCAATTATTTTCCAATGCTTATGTGGAAATTTATCATGCTTAACATAATCAAAATAACTGTGATTGATATCAGATTTATACCTTTCTCTTTCACCTTCATTACCTTCATGAGGAGGTGAGTCAAATGAAGAAGTAGCTCCCTTTGGAACGCCATCAATCCCTTCAATGGTTTTAGAGCTTTCACAACTTTCTGGTTCAAGTGTATGCTTATGTACACCTTTTTCATACAAATGATATTTCAAACAATTTCATTCCCCAAGAATACAATCTTTACAAACTTGAGGTAGAGAACCTGAAATGAAACTCCTTCTAGGAACAGTTTCAATTGCCTTCATGACTGTTTTGGAACTTTCTCCATAAGATTGTCCATAGACAAGACCCAAATACTTAGGCCTTTCCTCAACCCTTATTGGCTCAACAATACCTTGTGCATGTTTTCCCAATCCTTTTCCTTCATAGCCCATTTTTGACATTAACTTGGACACTATGCCTCTTGTATGTTTTTCAAAAGAACCAACATAAACATTCTTAGAGGAAATTGAAGACAAACTAGAATTGTTTACCTCTTCCTCATGTTGATACTTGACTAAGTCTTCTTTGGCAGCAAGGAGTTGTGTCTCCAACTCATGCATCCTTTCCAGATCCATATTTGCAATATGAAGTTGTCTCTCCATTTCCTATAATTTGTCAGAAATCAACCGCTTCTCTTCCTTCACGGAATTCAACTGCTGTCGAAGTTCGGTGCTCATTTCTCTCACCATATCCATCATGATGAACAAATCTCGCTTCAAGTCTTCATCAAAGAATCTTGTGAAAGAGGAGGATTTGGAAAACTCACTTGTAAAATTTTTCATCATCAAAATGAAAAAAATCACTTCAACAAAATTCACAAAGCTTTCAAAGAACTAATGACAAATTTCTGAACCAAATGGTAGTAGAATCAAATTCTTATTCAAGCAGCCTTTTGTAAACAAACCCTCTTATGCTTCAAGGATTGTCTTGAGGTCCTTTGGGTAAGGAGAATGCCTTTAGCACTTCGTCCTTCTTATCCTCTCCTGGACTTAGCTTTCCAGTAGCTTTCCCTTCACCTTTGCAAAACTCAATCAATAGTTAGTTTACAAACAATCAAACAGTCAAATCCTTTGTACTGTTTAAACACCTATCAAGTAAAACAAGCAATCTATTGTTTTTTCAATCAAGAAGTTAAGCTCTGATACCACTTGATCTGAAATGAGGGTTTAACATCTTGTTATACTTACAAAAACCTCTCACTCCAAAGCTTAACAATTATTTGATCTAGCTTATGTTGACAATTGCGGAAAAAAGTACTTGAAACAGGTGTATGCCTTTGTTTGTTTTTAACTATTTAAGTGCTTTAAGTTGATTTGCTTCCACTGATATTAAACACACATAACAACCATATAATGCATCAAATAAAAATCAACATATAAGATCAAATTTAATCTAGGAGTTCACCCGAATATTGTGGGCTACGTCTCCTTGAGCTTATATCAATTTGACTTAGCTCTTTGGGATTATGGCTTAAATTTTTTTACAAGTTCCACAGTCAACTCCAATGGTTATTGACTGAACCAATGGGCTTATAAAACCATCTATATCCATTTCATGGTTGTCATCATTCTGCAAATAGATCTAAGATCCGTTAGACTTGATTCCTTCAATTGGTGCACTGAGCTTCCCTGAGCTTCTTGATGGCACAAAATCCTTCAAAACTCTTCAACTATCTTTGAAAGCTCTTCTACTATCTCTAGCACATATCAGACATCAACAATAGATTGTTCATTTGCTCAAAATGAGCACTACATCCCCGATCTAGGCCTTCCTCCACGGTTGGCACTGGGCTGCCTCAAACTTCCCTGTAGCATCTAAGCCTTTAGAAGTCTTCTTCTGTAAACCATTGCAAAGGATTCATAATGCTCATTACAGTCAGTAATGACTATTGGTTCACTGAGAACGGATACTGGTAGCTCCTACAACTGCCTCCAACCCCTGGTGGCCCTGAGCTCCAAAATCTCCCTGGATGAAAATCTCCTTGAAGATGGCTTCTTCAGCTTCTCTAGACTATTCCATTGGATTTAGAAGGCCTCAATTAGCCTAGCCAACCTCTTGTTTCACTCTCTTAGGTCGAAAACTGCTCCTAGAGTGCATTTATTCATTATCTCCTAGAGATCTTCCACTAAATCTGGTTAACTATAGTTAACTGCAATTAAATTTGGTAAAGTCTGCCTTTTTTAGCACTCCACCAAGCTTGACCGTCAAAAATAACCGTAACCATCAGCCTTTTGTGTGCATATGATAGGTTTCAACTGGCGAATGGGGATAACGTTGGCAACAATCCCACAAATCGCATGGTTTGCAAATGGCAGACATGTGAATGGTGCTTATGGGACTGCTAGTGGGTAAGACCACTAGCGGTCCTGACCCCCAAATTTCAAACGGTTAAACATTATATATGAAATGTGCCCATTGAATGTTAAGAACCAATGGTAGCGGAGGTGGTAGCGCGCGCTTTTAGCCAGCAGGAGGTCACGAGTTCGATTCCGTCAGACCCAACAAACTTCTAACATGCAATTCTTGGGCACGTGGCAGCCTCCAGGCTTGCCACATGTCAGCTCCTAATTGGTTAGCCAAAAGGAATATTCTAGGGAATATTTCTTGGAATATTATTTTTCTAATATTTTGCAAAAATCATTTATTCTTGGAAATTGTCGTTTACTAGACTTATTCAAATGGCAATAACTTCTTCATATGGTGTTAGTTTTTCGAACCGTTCGTGGTGCCGAAATCAGGAAGATGGGATCTATCTGGTTGTTCAGGTTTGACACTCTTTTGAACACTTTGAAATTTGAGCTATCATTAAAGTCCTAAATGAATATCTAATCAAGAGGAACACCCCAGTTCTTTCTCGAGTCTTCTTCCAGTCGGAAGACAATATTGAGGTTGAAGAGCTTTCTGAGTCTATTGTGACTCTTAATTATCCTCTTCCTCCTGAATATCCAGACGTTTTATTATACTTTGGGACTCCGACCAACAGGTCTTCAAGCCCAGGTCTATATCGATCTTTTCCTTCGATGACCGCTACTAGAAGCATGGCATCCACAACAAGTGCTACGAGTATGAAAACTCCTGTATCCATACAAGGAGGAGGAACTATTTCTATACCTTCTATTACTCCTAACACTACTATATTTGGTTCTACTTCCATTCCATATTCAAGTGGAAGTTCTCAAGCTGTTGCCTCTGGCATTGGATTTTTCCCTTTTGGAATGCCAACTAACGTGATTCCTTTGGTTCCTTTAAGTATTCCATCAACTACCTCCACATCCATGGCAAGTGGATCAACGTATTTTGAGGGTTTCCCATTTAGAGGTGGTCATATACCACATTCCAATCCAACTTTGGGATCGATTATTTTTTCCTCTACAGGTCAAAGTTATAATCCGCTTCAAAGTTGGACAAACCTTGCAATTAGTGGGTTAGGAGATGGGAATCAATTTTATTTTAGTCAATAAGGGAATATGCCGTATTCTTCTGTGATTTATTTCTAGTATTTTTCTTCCTATGGTAATGCACGGAACCCTTATCAGGGGCTCTCTGCTCCTTTTAACACTTCTCTAGGGGGAAACTTTTCCAATTACAGAGGTTTTTTGGTAAGAGTTGGTCAACTCCAATTTTTTTTTGGACCACAAGGAGCTCCTTATGGTTCAGTTGGGTCTATGAGTTACTTCAGACAACCTGGTACGTTCACAAATCCAGGCCATTCTTTTCAGAATGTTGGGAGTTCCACCCACACCAGGTGGAATCCTCAGGGTCCACCACGACTCCCTCTTCTGGCAACGTTAAACTTGCAAGGTCTCCCTAAATTGACTAATGATCCGATTAGGTATAACCCGGTTTGGCCTCTGGTCCCAACCAAACTTCCCTTAGATATACCAAAATTTGAGGGGAAGAATGGTGAAGATCTGGGTGACCACGTAATGACTTTCCACTTATGGTGTTCATCCAACTCCCTGATAGACGATTCAATCAGGTTGAGATTATTTCAACGTACCCTAATTGGAAATGTGGCTAAGTGGTACATAGAATTTCCAGGGGGCACCTTCACTTCTATCGGTGATTTGGCTATTATCTTTTTGAACCATTTTCGATTGCCTTTCCAATATGATGCTGGAACTAAGCTTTTGGCTAATTTCCAACAAGATCAGGCAACTCAAATTTTAGACCATATCTAGGAATGGAGGAGAAGGAAGAGGCTCATTAAAGCTAATATTCCACAAGAATTCCTTCTTGAATGGTTTCTTAAATCATTACAGCCTGAGATCTCTAAGGATGTGTCCCTCTCCAGTGCTTTCACCGAAGAGCAGGCTATTTTTAGAGCCCAATAGTTGGAACTTATATATTCTCAGTCTGGGGTTCTTCAAAAAATTCTACCTGGCGCTCCTAGATCCAAGGTGGATATAACCAAACAAAATCTGGGTCCCCATGCCAATGGGCTAGTTGGATCAATTGATCCCAACACGGCTAACCTGTTGAATCAATCGCAACAATTGTCTTTACAAATTGCTTCTTCTATGCAGGCATCGCCGTCTGTATCTACACCTTCCCAACCGACGTCTATAAACGTCATCCAAATTTATAACTCCAAAGAAAACCAATAATCCAATGGGAAGAACAAAGGACAAGGTAGGAAAAAGGGTGAGGATGGGAAGGGCAATGCAAACAAACCCGACAATGATGCCGGAGGTGGTAGAAAAGAGTCCAAGAAAAAAGTAAAATTTCCATGCAAGTTATGCAATGCAGAGCATTTGACTCATCTCTGCCCTAAGATCCAAGATGCTCAGCACTTGTTACTACAACAGGGGTCATCTAGCTCTCAGGCTATCCTCACTAACCCTTTTCCCCAAGAGCAACAATTACTTTCTAGCGCAAACTCAAATGTTGGTTCCCGAACAGGGGGCAACCAGGAAGGGGATAATTTGTCAAATGCCTTCATGATGAGCTCACATATCAACGTCACTACACGATCACATGATTACGGTGAATAAAAATCATCTAAGGCTAATTCTGCTTTTGATGCCTCAGAGCTGCTCCATATTGATAGGCCCTCTGTTGAGTCTATACCTCAAATGTCGAAAGGCTTTGCAAAGCTCTCGACCATTAACCCTAATGCTAAGGCAGCTAGAACTACTCGATTGTAGAAGATCTGGCTCAAAGTTAGCATTAGAGGTACTCCAGCCCGCTCAGAGGAGTGTATTACTCTCGGAAATCGGAGCAGTAGATCCAAAAAAATTTCTTGTGCTCACTTTTGATATGTCAAATGTCAAAAAGAGACTTCCCCATCATATGGCTTTTTAGATAAAGTCTACATTTCGAAAGACCAACATCTTTCGAACTGTTATCAATGAGGGAGCTTCTACATATGTGATGTCCATGTCATGTTGGAAGGCCATTGGATCACCTCAAGCTTAACGACATTTGATGGACATTCTCATAGGCCACACGGGATTATTTCAGCCTTTCCCATCTATGTTGGGGGAAAGGTGGTAAATATTGAGGTAGAAATAGTCGATGCGAATTTGGATTACATCCTCCTCTTAGGTAGGAATTGGGTTACGAGATGGATGCCATAGTTTCATCATTATTTCACATCCTTTGTTTTTCTCATGAGGGGAGGATTATGAAAGTTGATAAGATGGACTATTCTCTGGGTGACTCCCACACATCTTCTAATTCTATTTTTCCATTAGTGAACAATCCCAGGCAACCTATAGAGAATTTAGGAGTTGGGATGTACTCTTCTTTAATGGGTATTTTTTATCTTCCTTCTCCTATAGCTAGAATTAATGTTATTTCATCCTCCAAGGGGCCTTCTCGAAGGGAGTTATTTCGAACTCATTATTTTTCAAACCCTTAGCCTTTACCTTCGTCTAACACCACATTAGATGGAGGGCAGGTAGGTGAATGGCATGCCCTATGCCTGTAGCAAAAATTTCTTATTAATCTATTGTTAACTTTGTAGACTCCCACCCTACTCATTTCTCACCAGAGGAGTTAGATGGAGATGTGGCTCCAGCCTGGACCCTTGATTCAAATTTGGCTCATAATTTCTTAGATGCAGTCTTACCATCTAAGGAAGAAATCCTAGAAGCAATGATGGGTGTTGATAGGCCATGGGATGATCTACATCATCATTCATATTTCCTCCCTCATTTGCGAGAAATTTAGTAAAGTTTGTCCAATCCTTCTACTGGTGATGTTCTTATAGTTTTAAACCCTTTGGCCCCAACACAATTTTCTACCGAAGGTAACATGTTTGTTATCTCACAAACTGTACTAGTGAACATCTCTAGGAATCCCAACATAATTGAAAATTCTTCATCGGAGTTGACTATTCCCCAGAAGAAATTCAAATTTATACTGATCTCTTTAAAGAGTTTCATGATGTGTTTGCTTGGTCTTATGAGGAAATGCCTGGAATAGATCCATCTATTGTCCAACATGAGATCAAGACATACAAAAATGTTAAACCTATTCATCAAAAACTTCGACTGGTTAACCTTAGAAAAGAAGCAGCTATCAAAGCTGAAGTTGAAAAGCTGCTAAAGGCGCGTTTAATATACCCCGTTCCTCTAACTAAGTGGGTCTCTAATCCAATCCCCATAGACAAAAAACAAGGAACACTTCAAGTATGTATTGACTTTAGGGACCTAAATAAGGCTTATCTGAAAGACAATCACCCCATGCCTTTTATTGATCAAATTATTGATGAATGTGAGGGTAATAAAAAAATTTCGTTCATGGATGGATTCTCTGGTTACAATCAAATTACTATCTGTCCAGAAGATCAGCACAAGACAACCTTTATTTTTCCTTGGGGTATGTTTGCATACAAAAATATGCCTTTTGGCCTCAAAAATACTGGAGCCACTTTTCAGCAGGCCATGTCTTATGCTTTTCACAACATCAAGCACGTTATTGAGGCATATCTGGATGATCTAGTTGCTCATTCTTGAAAGAGAATTGATCATCCTAAGCACCTTCAGTTGATCTTTGAGCGGTGTCATTCTCATAAAATCTGGTTGAATCCAAATAAGTTTGTTTTTGTAGTCACATCCAGTGGGTTGTTAGGATTCATCATGTCAACAAAGGGGATTCATGTTGATCCCTTCAAGGTTGAGGCAATACTTCAGTTGCCTCCCCTATCTTACATACATCAACTTCAAAGTCTCCAAGGAAAAAAATAAATTCTTGAGGAGATTTATAGCCAATTACGTAGAGATCACAAAAGGATTTATGCATTTGCTTAAGAAAGGGGTCCCGTTTTTATGGAATGATTTATCAAAATGATCTTTTTATGCTTTGAAAAAAACATTAACCTCTGCTCCATTGTTGAGTCCACCTGATTATAGTAGAGATTTCCTCTTGTATCTCGCTATAGTAGAATCAACCATTGGTATGGTTCTAGTTCAGGAAGATGATGCCTTATGTGAGTATGTAATATACTATCTAAGTAGAGGCTTGGTAGGTCCTGAACTGCGTTATTATCCCATCAAAAAATTAGCTTTGGCAGTTGTTCATGCTATCCATCGACTTCAACATTACATTCTACTTTGAAAAATGTTTGTCTTAGTAGCCATCAATCCATTTCAGTTTGTTCTCAGTAGGTGAGTGATTGGGGGCAAATATAATAGATGATTGTCATTTGCAAGAATTCGATCTCAAATTCATGTCGGCTAAATCTAAGAAATCTTTAGTATTTGCAGAGTTGATATCAAAGCTGCCTTGTGAGGAATAAATTATTCACGAGGAAAGTTTTCCCAATGAACACTTATTTCTTATTTATTCACAAGATCCTTGGTATGGGATATCATTATATATCTCCAGACTTCGAAGTTCCTGCCCGCTTTTTCCAAATATGAGCGTAGAAAGTTGCGTCACCTCGCTAAGAATTATGTTATTATAAGGGACACATTGTATCATCGTGGGATTGGTTCAATCCTTAGATGTTGTTTAAGCTTGGAAGAAGACGAGTCAGTTGTTAATGATTTCCACAGTGGAGCTTGTGGTGGTCATTTATCTGGGCTTGCAACAACCCAAAAAAATTTGCGAGCAGGTTACTTTTGGCCTTCGATCTTCAAATATTTTATTGAAGCAATCAAAATATGGCATCCTTGTCAAGTATATACTCAGAAAATGCGCACATCCAACTCTGCTTTTCCTTATTATCACCGTCAGTCCTTTCACAAAGTGGGCCATTGATTTTACTACTTGTAATCTGCCTTCGGAAGGAAATCACAAGTATATCATAGTGGCCGTAGACTACTTTACAAAGTGGGTTGAGGCCATGCCTACTTTTAAGAATGACAGTGAAACATCGGCCTTGTTTCTCTTCAATCAAGTTATTTCCCGGTTTGGTATCCCTAAAGAGATTGTTACTGATCATGGCAGTCATTTCCAAAATCAGCTGATGTTTGAATTGGCTCTCAAATTGGGTTTCCGGTAGGAGCATTCATCTTCGTATTATCCTCAAGCTAATGGGAAGGTTGAAGCCATCAACAAATCCCTTAAAATCATCCTAAAAAGGACAATTAACAAAGCTAGATCCAATTGGCACATCATGTTGTATCCGACACTTTCGGCATACCAAACGTCAGTTAAGACTACCACTGGCTTTACTCCTTTTCAACTGGTTTACGGGTTGGAAACTATCTTTCCTATTAAATGTGAAATTCCTTCCCTTAAACTAGTTGTTGAACTTCTTCCAGAGATTTCTAGTCTCGAGGATCACCTCGTTCATTTGGAGCATCTTGATGAGAAGCGTCATTATTCCTCCTCACTAAATGAAGCCCATAAAAAGAGGGTAAAAACCCAATACGATAAAGTTTTCTGTCTTAGAAATTTTTCTAAAGGTGACCTTGTCCTGGTCTACGATCAAGACAAAGACGCCTTGGAGGCAGGCAAGTTTAAGTCTATGTGGTACAATTCCTTTACAGTCAAGCGAGTTTTGAAAAATGGAGCTTATGAATTAATTGACTTTGAAGAAAACAAGTTGGCGGAGCCCAGAAATGAGATCTTCCTTAAGAAGTACTTTGCTTAGGCTTCAGCTGAGAAAATACTTGTTTGTACATATCTATCTATCGGTTTTAGTGATGCCAATATTTGTAATCTGCTTTAGTAGGTATTGATGAACGATTCAATATATTTAGGATCCACCGATGGTGCAAGTAGGCATACCCGGAACCTTGCTTCCGCAGCTTGGGTGATTTATTATCCATATGGCCAGTTGATGGTTTCGAGAGGAGTATGTATTAGTCTTACTTCGAATAATATTTCCGAATATACTGCTGTTAATAATTTTCTATCTGAAGCGATATCTCTTGATATTGATTCGTTAGTGGTTTATTTAGACCCACAACTGGTGGTATCTCAGTTGAATAACATTTATTGGGTACGAGATCCTTATTTATATTGCCAATTTCTGAGAGTACGATTGTTGCAACGATCATTTATTTATATCACATATGTTCACATTCCACAATTAGAAAATTCCTTAGCTGATTCTATTGCTAATCAAACATTGGACTGGAATATAAATCATTCATCAAATTGAAAAACATAAAAAATAATCGAAGTATCATCTGTATATATGATCATCATAAAATCGCATGTATATAGATAGAGTGTTTGTGTCCAAATTAATATACAAAATCCAGGACAAAATGCCCTACAAAATTTGGGCTTATGCCCATCATCATGTCTAATCATAAAACGATCTGACCATTTATCGGGCTAGCTCAGTATGAGCAGCTAGAAAATAAACAACGGCATTGCCCACATGCCAAAGGAGTCGCACCCAGTCCTATGGTACTCATACCACGCGACACTGCATCTCCTCGGGTAAGTACTCTATGGCTATCATGGGTACTTGGTGAGTCAGTCTCACCAAGTTCCTCTGAACTGCATGGACAACTCTCTCCGTCTCAGTTGCAACCCCTTCGGCATTTCTTCCACAACGCCTATGTCAGGGAAATCCACCAGGTCTCACTGGCCCCACATTTGAAACATGACCATATATTTTGTAAGTATCTTGTCTCATAAAAAAATATTTTTAAGTTCATTTATATTAAAAATCCAAAAATATTAAGAAATTCAGAAAATCAAAAAATTGTTACCTATGGTGCCCCATGCTACATCTGGTGGTAACACTAAATATGGATCTCCTATGAGGTCCCTATACTACTAGTGTAACCCCTTATTGTTATTATTACAACCCCCTTATTATATTGTTGTGCCCATGTAGTCCCCATATTGTTATTATTGTGCCCTTACATTATTAATGTTAAGTCGGCTCTGATTATATTATGACCTCTTAGATTCCTATATACAGAAAGGAGGTCTTGGCATTTGTATGATGAAAAAATTGTTCAATTATGTAATGTAAAGGAGGTTTCCCCCTCGAAGAAGCTTATTTCTAAGGCGTTCATCTATCTTTTCTATCTTTTTGTGAGCTGGTTCCATAACATTTGGTATTAGAGCTTTGGCTTCTAGGGTTTTCTGCTCCAAACAGGTCATCGTGGTATTTCTATTATAACATTTTTTCGGCGATGTTTTAGAAGATAAAAAAAACCCATTTGATAAGAAATCTTACTGAACCATGTGTCCGAATTTTAGATCTTGTCTCGCTATGTTTTTGGATATATGATGTGAGAAATTTAGGGTTTTTGCAAGCTCCATAATTTCATCTAAAATAGGTCATCGTGGTATTTTCGCTATAACCTTTTTGCTAGGAAGTTTCATAAGTTAAATAAAAAACCCATTTGAGATGAAATAGTTATGAATCTTGGGTCCAAATTTCAGTTCTTGTCTCGCTATATTTTCGGTTATATGATCTGAGGAAGTTATGGATTTTGCAGACTACCGAATTACATCCTAAACAGGTGACCTTTGGAAAATCATCATAACTTTCTCTCTGAGAAAAAAATTGAAATTTCGTAACAAGTTACGGAAAGAGGACGGATTGTAGTTTTTTGTGCATAGTTTTTAGATCCGAAGGTCGAAACAGGGACATGTGGCACGTCATACAAGTTCGCTCTACTGAAACATTATATAATTAGGTCATCTTAGGAGATTGGGCATAACTCTTTCTTGGAAAATCAAATTCTGATCAGACTTGCGAGGTTAGAAAGAGGCCTCAGAGGGCTGCTGCAAGAGATAATTTTAGAATTTTGAGATCTGAAATTACAGAGTTACAGTCATTTCAAGATCGATCTCCTGAAATCAAGAAAAGGCGATATGAGTAAGTTTGTGTTATGAAACCAGCTCAAGAAAAGATAGAAAAGATAGATCAACGCCTTAGAATTCAGCCTCTTCGAGGGGGCAACCTCCTTTACATTACATAAATGAACAATTCTTGGATGATACAAATGACAAAACCTCCTTTCTATATATAGGAGTCTAAGGAGTCACAATATAATCCAGCCGACCTAACAATAATAATATAAAGCCACAAAAATAACAATAGAGGGATTCTATGGGGCACAGAAATAACAATATGGGGGTAATAGGGGCACAACAATATAAATAAGGGGTATAACTACAATAGTAATGGGGTAATCACTAGTATTATAGGGACCCAACATGCCCCTCTCCTTCAAAAAAGTGTTGTCCTCAACGCTTGAGTAGTTCTGGATACTTCTGCATAAAATTCTCATCCTCCCATGTGGAATCTTCAGCGGATAAGTTCTTCCACTTGATAAGATACTCTGAAATTGATCGATTTCGTAGCTGTCGAGTTCTTGTTTCTGTGACTGCTTCCGGTTCCAATATAATTTTTCCTTCCTCGTCAAGTTCTGGCAATATTGTTTGAACTGGGAGCTTGTCGCCTATAACCTTCTTTAAACATGAAACATGGAAAACTGGGTGCAATCGAGAAGCTGCAGGAAGCTCCAATTTGTATGCCATAGTACCAATCTTTTCCAACACCTTGTACGGACCATAATACTTTGGTGATAATTTATTATCCTTCTTAGCTTGCTTTAGGGACATTTGCTTATATGGTTGTAGCCGTAGGAATACCCAATCACCTACATCAAAACTTCTTTCACTGCGATGTTGATCTGCCTGTTGTTTCATTCTATTTTGTGCCAACACGAGGTTATCCTTTAAGAGTTGGAGGACTTGTTGTTGATGTTCGATGTGATGTTCCACTGCTTGAACCTTAGAATTTTCTCTTAAATATGATGTGATTGATGGTGGTTGATACCCATAAAGTGCCATAAATGGGGTCATTTTTGTTGCTGTATGGAAGGAAGTGTTATACCACCATTCAGCCAGAGGCAACCATTTGACCCATTGTGTCTGTTTATCAGATACAAAGCAACGAAGATATCCTTCCAAACATTTGTTTACTATCTCAGTTTGCCCATCAGATTGAGGATGATAAGATGAGCTATGAGCTAACTGAGTACCAAGACAAGAAAATAATTCTGTCCAAAAATTTCCAGTGAAAATGGGATCTCTGTCACTTACAATAATCTTTGGGTTTCCATGTAGCTTTTGAACTGTTTCCATAAATGCAGTAGAAACTGTACTGGCTTTAAATGGATGTGATAATGCACAAAAGTGTGCATACTTGGTAAGTCTGTCAACTACCACCATGATGACACTCTTTCCCTCAGACTTGGGTAAACCTGTGATAAAATCCATTGAAACCTCCTCCCAACGTTGGCTTGGAATGGATAAAGGTTGTAATAGACCCGGTGTCTTAATTGTTTCAACTTTATTTTGTTGGCAAACCAAACATTCCGCCACAAACTTTTGAATATCTGATTTAAGGCCATCCCAAAAAAATTCCTTCTTAACCCTGTGGTAAGTTTTTAAAAATCCTGAGTGCCCTCCTAAGGGAGAAGTGTGCAATTCCATAAGAATCTTTTGTTTTAGCTGGGAATTCTTACAGAGGTATAAGCGATCTTTGTACCATAACGAATCATTTTGCCAGCTAAATGTATCAGAAGTACTGGAATCTTGTTGTAGCTTTCGAATAAGTGCCCACACTTCTTCGTCATTCTTCCATTCCTCCTTTGCTTCGTTTATCCAATCTGGTTGGATAATAGAAATGGCACACAACAATGCTTCCACATCCTCATCCTTTCTTGAGAGTGCATCTGCCACCACATTTTGCTTCCCTTTTTTGTAGATGATTTCAAAGTCATAACCCAACATCTTTGTGACCCACTTTTGTTGCTCTTCAGAGGATAATCTTTGTTCTAAAAAGTATTTAAGGCTATCATGATCCGTTTTTACCTTGAAGTGTCTTCCCATTAGGTAGGGTCGCCATTTCTTAAGTGCATGGAGTATTGCCAACATTTCCTTCTCATAAATAGCTTTTCTTAAAAACTTTCCCTTGATTGGACGACTTTCAAAAGCAATGGGTCTTTCATCTTGCATTAGAACAGCACCAATTCCATTTCCTGAAGCATCACATTCCACAATAAAGGTTTTTGTGAAGTCCGGTGTAGCTAAGACCGGTGCTTGGCACATTGCCTCTTTAAGATGTTTAAAGGCCTTTGTTGCTTCCGGAGTCCATGAAAATGAATCTTTCTTCAATAATGTTGTTAGAGGTGCTGCTATTCTCCCATAATTCTTAACAAACTTGCGATAATACCCTGTCAACCCAAGAAATCCTCGCAGATGCTTTATGGATGTGGGGATTTTCCATTCCTTAATGGCTTTAATTTTGCTAGGGTCTACCTTAACTCCTTCATGAGATACAATATGACCCAAATATTCCACCTCCTGGACTCCAAAGAAACATTTGGATCTTTTTGCATATAATTGTTTCTCCTCCAATAGTTGTAGCACCTTGTCAACATGTTCAACATGATCCTTCCAAGACTTGCTGTAGATTAGTATATCATCAAAAAATACTAACACAAATTTTCTAAGGAATGGTTTGAAAATTGAATTCATCAAACCTTGAAATGTTGAAGGTGCATTGGTAAGGCCAAAAGGCATGACCAAAAATTCATAATGACCCTCATGAGTTCTAAATGCTGTTTTCGGAATGTCTTCAATCTTCATTCTGATTTGATGATATCCCGAACGAAGATCCAACTTGGTGAAGTAAATTGATCCATGCAATTCATCCAGTAATTCATCAATGACAGGAATGGGGAACTTATCTTTAATAGTGAGCTTGTTGAGCTCCCTATAATCTGGACACATGCGCCATGATCCATCCTTCTTGTGCACCAATACTACTGGAGCTGAGAAAGAACTTTGACTCGGTTGAATTATACCAGCCTCTAGCATTTCTGCAACCATACGTTCAATTTCACTTTTTTGGACATATGGATATCTGTACGGCCTGATGTTTGGAGGAACACTTCCTGGAATCAGATGAATAGCATGATCATGATCACGCATAGGTGGGAGACCTTTGGGAGTCTCAAATACCTTGGAATGATTGTCCAGGACTTTTTGGAGATCTGGAGAAATAGATGATTCCAATGTGGAAACATCTAGCGAACATAATTGTGCAATTACACCTCTTTGCTCCTTTTTTAGAAGCTTTGTCATGCCATTAGAGCTGATTATCTTTCCTGGTTTCCCTGCAATACCCCTTAATTCAACTTCCTTTCCTTCCACAGAAAATTTCATGAAAAGTTCTTGAAAATTAAAAGCTATTGTACCCAAGGATTGTAGCCATTGGACTCCTAGTACAACATCAGCACCTCCCATTGGAATGGAAAGCATTGGGCTAGTCAATACATATTCTCCCATGGATAGCTTGATATTATGGCACTTTCCAGAACAATTTATTGTTCCTCCATTTGCAATCATCACTTGACACTCTGGTGCTGGATATAGGAAGCAATTCAATTCTTTTGCTACCCTACAATGAATAAAATTGTGGGTGCTTCCTGAATCAATCAACACTATTACCTTTTTCTTCTTGATTTGTCCTTCTATCTTGATGGTTTGAGGAGTGGTAATTCCCGCCAATGCATTACAAGATATGGTCGGATTTATTTGTTCTTCATCTAGGCTTTGTTCCTGGAATATATTCTCTTCTTTTGACCTTTCTTGCTCCTTTTCTTCTTCCTCTTCACAATCTATGTAGAATAATTTCTTCTCAGCACACTTATGACCTTTTGTGTATTTGCTATCACAATTGTAACAAAGCCCTTTTGCTCTTTTTTCTTCCAATTTTTGTGGTGTCAACCTTGTAGGTTGTGGAAGACTATGGGCAACAACACTTCCGTCTTTATAGTTGTGAATGGTATGCTTCCTAGTTGCCATAATTTTGCTTTCCATTTTTCTTGCTAACCTGAATGCCTTCTCTAATGAATCAGGTTCCCAAAGGCGCACATCATGTTGGATATTATCCTTTAAAGACCCTATGAACACATCAATCCTATGCTCCTCTGGAATATCTTTTACCCTTATGTTCAATTTTTGGAACTCCTCAATGTGCTCCATTATTGAACCCTTTTGTTTGAGACTTATCAATTGGCTAAAAAAAGTGTTGCTTTTTGTATCCTCATAATGTGCTATCAATTCTTCCGTAAAAATTTCCCAAGTGATAAATTGTTTACGAGAACAAAGCCATTGATACCATACAAACTGATTTGGTTCCAAATATAAAGTTTCCATACGTACCTTTTGTGTGTTTTGCACATTATTGAGATCGAAGAATTGCTCCATCTGTAATATCCATGTGGCGGGATCCTTGCCATCAAACTTCCTCATATCGATTTTTGGAATGTGGTGATTCTTCGATCCAACATTAGCGTCTATGGAATCATGATTAACATTTCTTTTGTTCTCATCATGAGTTTCCTTTACTACCTTTTCACCATTAGTAAGTATTTCTTGTAGAAAATTAGTCAAATCTGTCTTCAAATATGCCATGCCTGTCTTCAAATTTGTATTCAAATCTATCTTCAAATTGTCCATCTTATATTCCACGCAATTTATCTTAGCTTCCACGCCATTTATCTTAGCATCTGTTAACTTTTGTGAGCGTGACATTTGTTGCACTTGTTCTTGTAATTTTGATATATCATGTAGCATTTATTCTTCTTCTTCATGAGTCATGCTAGAGCTTTCAGGTTCCTTACTAGGTGTTTGCATTTTCTTTCCTCGGGGCAATTTACCGATAATAATGCTCTACTATGACCTTTGAATTCCTTCAAAATAAATTTTCAAACCAAGCTTAAGCAAAAATTTAAAAAAAATCTACACACCTTTTTTCACTTTGTAGGAGCTCGATATTGCCTCTGATGTATCTCTGTACTTTCCAGTCATCTAGTTCTAAACTTGTGACCTGTAGTAGCTCTCTGTGTCCTCTTTCCAATGCCACAAGTCTGACCCAAATTGGATTCTCCAAGGAAGAGTTATGCGAAATCTCCCACAGTGACTTGATTATAGACTAGTTCAGTAGAGCTAACTTGTACGACGTGCCGCGAGTCACTGTTTCGAACTTTGGATCTCAAAAACACCCACAAGAAACTATAGTCCGTCCTATTTCTGTACCTTTTTACGAAATTTCAATCTGATCCTCAGAGAGAAAGTTATGACGATTTTCCCCAGGTCACCTGTTTTGAATGTAATTCAGGAGTCTGCAAAAAGACCAACTTCCTCAGATCATATCTCCGAAAATATCGCGCGAAAAGCTCTGAAATTCGGACCCAAGGTTCAGTGCCAATTCTTCTCAAATGGGTTTGTTTTTGCAACTTCTGAAACGTCATAGAAAAAACGTTATAGCGAAAATGCCACGATGACCTGTTTGGAGCAGCGAAACCCTAGAATCCAAAGCTCTGATACCAAATGTTATGAAACCAGCTCAAGAAAAGATAGAAAAGATAGATCAACGCCTTAGAATTCAGCCTCTTCGAGGGGGCAACCTCCTTTACATTACATAAATGAACAATTCTTGGATGATACAAATGACAAAACCTCCTTTCTATATATAGGAGTCTAAGGAGTCACAATATAATCCAGCCTACATAACAATAATAATATAAAGCCACAAAAATAACAATAGAGGGATTCTATGGGGCACAGAAATAATAATATGGAGGTAATAGGGGCACAACAATATAAATAAGGGGTATAACTACAATAGTAATGGGGTAATCACTAGTATTATAGGGACCCAACAGTTTGATGGAAAGAATCCAGTAAATTGGATACTACAGATGGAGCAATATTTTGATCTACATGGTGTACCACTGTTACAAAATGTATGTATTGCATCTTCATATTTAGAACCGGATCAATTTTTATGGTATAAAGGGCTTTGTTCTCGTAAACAACTTGTTACGTGGTCAATTTTCACAGAGGAAATGATAGCACATTATGAGGATACAAAGAGCAACACCTTCTTTAGAGCAACACCACAACAATTGGAAGAAAAAAGAGAAAAAGGGCTTTGTTACAAAGTGGAAAGCAAAATTATGGCAACAAGTAAGTCTACCCGTCACAACTATAAAGATGGAAGTGTTGTTTCTCCTAGACTTCCATAACCTACAAGGGTTACACCACAACAATTGGAAGAAAAAAGGGAAAAAGGGCTTTGTTACAATTGTGATAACAAATACATTAAAGGTCATAAGTGTGTTGAGAAGAAAATATTTTACATTGATTGTGGAGAGGAGGAAGAAAAGGATCAAGAAACGTCAAAAGAAGAGTATTTACACCAGGAACCAACCCTAGAGAAAGAAGAAATGAATTTGGCCATATCTTGTAAAGCATTGGAAATAATTACCACTCCTAAAACTCTCAAGATAGAAGGACATATCAAGAAGAAAAAGGTTCAAGAAGTGAAAGATCACATTGAGAAAGAAGAAATGAATCCGACCATATCTTGTAATGCATTGGACGGAATTACCACTCCTCAAACTATCAATATAGAAGGACATATCAAGAAGAAAAATGTTCAAGAATTGAAAGATCACATTGAGTCTCAAGAATTCAATCCAACCTATCTTGTAATGCATTGGAAGAAATTACCACTCCTCAAACTATCAAGATAAAAGGACATATCAAGAAGAAAAAGGTAAGAGTGTTGATTGATTTGGGTAGTACCCATAATTTTATTGATTGTTAGATAGCCAAGGAATTGAATTTTTTCCTATATCCAGCACCGGAGTGTCAAGTGATGGTTGTAAGTGGAGGAACCATAAATTTCTCTGGAAAGTGCCATAATATCAAGCTATCCATGGGAGAATATGTATTGAATAGACCAATGCTTTCTATTCCAATGGGTGGTACTGATATTGTACTAGGAGTCCAATGGCTACAATCCTTGGGTACAATAGCTTTTAATTTTCAAGAACTTTTCATGAAATTTCTTCGGAAGGAAAGGAAGTTGAATTAAGGGGTATCACAGGGAAACTAGGAACGATATTCAGTTCTAACTAAATGACAAAGCTTCTAAAGAAAGAACAATGAGGCGTAATTGCACAATTATGTTCGCTAATGGTTCCCACATCGAAATCATGTATTTCTCTAGATCTCTAAAAATCCTTGGACAATAATTCCAAGGTATTTGAGACTCCCAAAGGTCTCCCACGTATTCATGATCATGATCATGCTATTCATTTTATTCCAAGAAGTGCTCCTCCAAACATCAGGCCTTATAGATATCCATATGCCCAAAGGAGTGAAATTGAACATATGGTTGCAGAAATGGTAGAGGTTGGTATAATTATCCAACCAAATTTTATAAACAAAGCAAGGGATGAATGGAAGAATGGCAAAGCAGGGTGGGAACTCATTCAAAAATTGTGGAAGATCCCAGTTCCAACAATATTGCCAGAACTTGACAAGGAAGGAAAAATCATATTGGAACCTGAAGCATTCACAGAACCGAGAAGTCGACAATTATGAAATCAATCAATTTCAGAGCATCTCATCAAGTGGAAGAACTTACCTGCTGAAAATTCCACATGGAAGGATGAGAATTTTATACAGAAGCATCAAGAACTACTCAAGTGTTGAGGACAACACTTTTTGAAGGAGAGGGGCATGTTAAGTCCCTATACTACTAGTGTAACCCCTTATTGTTATTAGTACAACCCCCTTATTATATTTTTGTGCCCCATAGAAGCCCACTATTGTTATTACTGTGCCCTTACATTATTATTGTTAGGTCGGTTGTGATTATATTATGACCTATTAACCTCCTATATATAGAAAGGACGTCTTGTCATTTGTATGATGAAAGAATTGTTCATTTGTGTAATGTAAAGGAGGTTTCCCCCTCAAAGAGGCTTATTTCTAAGGCGTTCATCTATCTTTTCTATCTTTTTGTGAGCTGGTTCCATAACATCTCCTTGAAAATCCATTTCGATGTAAGGGTAGTCATCGACTGTGATGACCTGTTGATCCCACCATGCAAAACACTCATCGTCAAAAGTCGTCTTGGTGACATCACCACCCCCTAGGCATTTCATTAGGTCAGCCCATTTGCCCATTTGTAGATCCCTCGGGCTGCTAATGGTCGATAGCACCTTCCGTTGAAGCCCAGGTACTTTATCAAAGAATATGAGCATAAGATTGTGTCGTACCCAGAATTTTTTGTCTGACCCTTCTGAATGGAAGTGAGTTGGTTCTTCATGTTGGCCAGTAGAAGTGTGCACCAATCAAACACAATAGTGAGGCATTCCACTGCTAGGCTCATAGATACTCATGAGGCCTGATGTAAAGCAACAGAACTGTTTACCTTAGTGATGGTAAACAATAGGATCTTCAAGGATAAGCTCTCTACGTCCTTGATTGGAATCTGAATTCCAATCTTTTAGGATGACTAGGATAGTATATGTGGACGTAGTCTTCAAAACTAAGACTACCTGTTGTCTTACTGTAGAATGCACCATCTCTGCCCTTCGAGAAAGACCGGAAATGAAGTAAATATCTTTGATCTCTATCCTTAGAGGCATCTGATTGATCATGAATGCATCATCTTCTGCACTCCAGTAATGTATCAACAACTCAGTCTATTGTGTGTTTGCTTTCATATTTGGCATTTTAAAGAATTTTAGCAAGCCACAGCCTCACAAAGCATCCAAAGCATTTTGATCCTCCATTACTTGGTTATCAATTGCACTATGCTCCCCTTCTCTCCAAGTGATTGTCATCTTGTCCAAAAAAGATGTTTCAAATCATTAGATTTATGTTTTAAATTTTTTACTCATGTACATGCGGGTTGCCTTTTTACACAGTCGCGTGTAGGGCCCTCGTATACATGGGTTACCTATATTCAACCCACGTGTACGCAGAGTTGAAATTTTTAACATATTTTCCTATGGTCAAAATTTGAAAAAAAACATCCAAAAAGTATCATAAATGATTAAAAGCATGATAAAAGGGTTACCTATAAGTTTTGGAGCAATTTGAACGATTGAATTGGATGTAGGAAAGTTGTTTGAGTTTGTCTCCATAGCTCCTTGCTCAAAACACAAATGACAAAAATGTGAGTCCAAAAGTCCTTATATAGGTTACAAAATGAAAATGTGAGTCCTCTTCCAATCGGAAGACAACATTGAGGTTGAAGAGCTTTTTGAGTCTATTGTGGCTCCTAATTATCCTCTTCCTCCTGATTATCCAAGCATTTTATTATACTTCGGGACTCCGACCAATAGGCTTTCAACCCCAGGTCTATATCGATCTTTTCCTTCGATGACCACTACTGGAAGCATGGCATCCACAACAAGTGCTACGAGTATGCAAACTCCTGTATCCATACAAGGAGGAGGAACTATTTCTATACCTTCTATTACTCCTAGCACTACTATATTTGGTTCTACTTCCATTCCATCTTCAAGTGGAAGTTCTCAAGTTGTTGCCTCTGGCATTGGATTTTTCCCTTTTGGAATGCCAACTAACACAATTCCTTTGGTTCCTTTAAGTATTCCATCAGCTACCTCCACATCCATGGCAAGTGGATCAGCATCTTTTCAGGGTTTCCCATTTAGGGGTGGTCATATACCACATTCCAATCCAACTTTGGGATCAATTCCTTTTTCCTCTATGGGTCAAAGTTATAATCTGTTTCAAAGTTGGACAAACCTTGCGGTTAGTGGGTTAGGAGCTGGGAATCAATTTTACTTCAGTCAATAAGGGAATATGCCGTATTCTTCTGTTAGTTCTTTCCAGTATTTTTCTCCCTACGGTAATGCATGGAACCCTTATCAGTGGCTCTCTGCTCCTTTTAACACTTCTCTAGGGGGCAAATTTTCTAGTTACAGAGGTTTTTCGGTAGGATTTGATCAAACTCCGATTTTTTTTTGGACCATAAGGGGCTCCTTATGGTTTAGTTGGGTCCATGAGTTACTTCAGACAACCTGGTACCTTCACAAATCCAGGCCATTCTTTTCAGAATGTTGGGAGTTCCACCCACACCGGGTGGAATCCTCAGGGTCCACCACAACTCCCTTTTCTGGCAACGTTAAACTTGCTAGATCTCTCTAAATTGACTAATGATCTGATTAGGTATAACTCGTTTTGGCCTCCAGTCCCAACCAAACTTCCCTTAGATATACCAAAATTTGAGGGGAAGAATGGTGAAGATCCGGGTGACCACGTAACCACTTTCCACTTATGGTGTTCATCCAAATCCCTGATAGACAATTCAATTAGGTTGAGATTATTTCAACGTACCCTAATTGGAAATGTGGCTAAGTGGTACATAGAATTTCCACGAGGCACCTTCACTTCTTTCGGTGATTTGGCTATTATCTTTTCGAACCATTTTCAATTGCCTTTCCGATATGATGCTAGAACTAACATTCTGGCTAATTTCCAACAAGATCAAGCAACTCACATTTTAGACCATATCCATGAATGGAGGAGAAGGAAGAGGCTCATTAAAGCCAATATTCCACAAGAATTCCTTCTTGAATGGTTTCTTAAATCATTATAGCCTGATATCTCTAAGGACGTGTCCCTCTCCAGTGTTTTCACCGAAGAGCAGGCTATTTTTAGAGCCCAGCAGTTGGAACTTATATATTCTCAGTCCGGGGTTCTTCAAAAAATTCTACCTGACGCTGCTAGATCCAAGGTGGATATAGCCAAATAGAATCCGGGTTCCCATGCTGATGGGCTAGTCAGATCAATTGATGCCAACATAGCTAACCTGTTGAATCAATTGCAGCAGTTGTCTTTACAAATTGCTTCTTCTATGCAGGCATCACCGTCTGTATCTACACCTTCTCAACCGACGTCTATAAATGTCATCCAAACTTCTAACTCCAAAGCAAACCAATAATCCAATGGGAAGAATAAAGGACGAGGTAGGAAAAAGGGCCAAGATGGGAAGGGCAATGCAAACAAACCTGACAATGATGCTGGAGGGGGTAGAAAAGAGTCCAAGAAAAAAGCAAAATTTCCATGCAAGTTATGCAATGCAGATCATTTGACTCATCTCTGCCCTAAGATCCAAGACACTCAGCACTTGTTAGTGCAGCAAGGGTCCTCTAGCTCTCAGGCTATCCTCACTAACCCCTTTCCCCAAGGGCAACAATTACTTTCTAGTGCAAACTCAAATGTTGGTTCCCCAATAGGGGGCAACCAGGAAGGGGATAATTTGTCAAATGTCTTCATGATGAGCTCACATATCGATGTTGCTACGCGATCACATGATTACGGTGAATCAAAATCATCTAAGGCTAATTTTGCTTCTAATGCCTCAGAGCTACTCCATATTGATAGGTCCTCTATTGAGACTATACCTCAGATGTCGAAAGGCTCTGCAAAGCGCTCGACCATTAACCTTAATGCTAGGGCAGCCAGAACTACTCGATTGTAGAAGATTTGGCTCAAATTCCTTGTGTTATGTCAGCATTAGAGGTACTCCAGTTGTGCCCCACTCAGAGGAGTGCATTACTCTCGGCAATTGGAGCAGTAGATACAAAAAATTCTCTTGTGCTCACTTTTTATATGTCAAATGTCAAAAAGAGACTTCTCCATCATATGGCTTTTCAGATAAAGTCTACATATCGAAAGACCAACATCTTTCAAACCATTATCGATGAGGGAGCTTCCACATATGTGATGTCCATGTCATGTTGGAAGGCCATTGGATCACCTCAAGTTGTTCCTTCACCGACTCTATTAACGGCATTTGATGGACATTCTAATAGGTCGCACAGGATTATTTCAGCCTTTCCCATCTATGTTGGGGGAAAGGTGGTAAATATTGAGGTAGAAATAGTCGATGCGAATCTGGATTATAACCTCCTCTTAGGAAGGAATTGGGTTACGAGATGGATGCCATAGTTTCATCATTATGTCGCATCCTTTGTTTTTCTCATGAGGGGAGGATTCTAAAAGTCGATAAGATGGACTATTCTCTGGGTGACTCCCACACATCTTCTAATTCTATTGTTCCATTAGTGAACAATCCTAGGCAACCTATAGAGAATTTAGGAGTTGGGATGTACTCTTCTTTAATGGGTATTTTTGATCTTCCTTCTCCTATAGCTAGAATTAATGCTATTTCATCCTCCAAGGGGCCTTCTTGAATGGAGTTATTTTGAACTCATTATTTTTCAGACCCTTAGCCTTTGCCTTCATCTAACACCACATTAGATGGAGGGCAGGTAGGTGGAATGGCATGTCCTATGTTTGCAACAAAAATTTCTTATCAGTCTATTGTTAACTCTACACACTCCCATCCTACTCCTTTCTCACCAGAGGAGTTAGATGGAGATGTAGCTCTGGCCTGGATGCTTGATTCAAATTCAGCTCAGAATTGCTTAGATACAATCTTACCATCTAAGGAAGAAATCCTAGAAGCAATGATGGGTGTTGATAGGCCATGGGATGATCTACATCATTGTTCATATTTACTCCCTCATTTGTGAGAAATTTATTCAAGTTTGTCCAGTCCTTCTACTAGTGATGTTCTTACAGTTTTAAACCCTTTGGCCCCAACACAGTTTTCTGCTGAAGGTAACATGTCTGTTATCTCACAAACTGTTCCGGTGAACATCTCTAGGAATCCGAACATAATCGAAAATTCTTCATCGGAGCTGACTGTTCCCCTGAATAAATTCAAATTTATACCGATCTCTTCAAAGAGTTTCATGATGTGTTTGCTTAGTCTTATGAGGAAATGCCTGGAATAGATCCATTTATTTTCCAACATGAGATCAAGACATACGAAAATGTTAAACCTATTTGTCAAAAACTTCGACTGGTTAACCTTAGAAAAGAAGCGACTATCAAAGCTGAAGTCGAAAAGCTGCTAAAGGCGGGTTTAATATACCCCTTTCCTCTAACTGAGTGGGTCTCTAATCCAATCCTCGTAGACAAAAAACAAGGAACAATTCA
Source organism: Pinus tabuliformis (assembly GCA_031772625.1). Taxonomy (NCBI): domain Eukaryota; kingdom Viridiplantae; phylum Streptophyta; class Pinopsida; order Pinales; family Pinaceae; genus Pinus; species Pinus tabuliformis. The sequence goes on along the minus strand of CM062819.1, from coordinate 1,483,083,188 downwards.
AATATGTATTGACTTTAGGGACCTAAATAAGGCTTGTCTGAAAGACAATTACCCCATGCCTTTTATTGATCAAATTATTGATGAATGTGAGGATAATGAAATTTTTTCGTTCATGGATGGATTCTGTGGTTTCAATCAAATTACTATCTGTCTAGAAGATTAGCACAAGACAACCTTTATTTTTCCTTGGGGTATGTTTGCTTACAAAAAGATGCCTTTTGGCCTCAAAAATACTGGAGCCACTTTTCAGCGAGCCATGTCTTATGCTTTTCACAACATCAAGCACGTATCAAAGCATATCTGGATGATCTAGTTGCTCGTTCTCGAAAGAGAATTGATCATCCTAAGCACCATCGGTTGATATTTGAGCGATGTCGTTTTTATAAAATCTGGTTGAATCCAAATAAGTGTGTTTTCGCAGTCACGTCTAGTCATTTGTAGGACTAATCATGTCAACAAAGGGGATTCATGTTGATCCTTCAAGGTTGAGGCAATACTTCAGTTGCCTCCCCCGTCTTCCATACGTCAACTTCAAAGTCTCCAAGGAAAAAAATAAATCTTGAGGAGATTTATAGCCAATTACGTAGAGATCACAAAAGGATTTATGCATTTTCTTAAGAAAGGGGTCTCGTTTTTATGGAATGATTTAGCACAATGATATTTTTATGCTTTGAAAAAAGCATTAACCTCTGCTCCATTGTTGAGTCCACCTGATTATAGTAGAGATTTCCTCTTGTATCTCGCTACAGCAAAATCAACCATTGGTATGGTTCTGGTTCAGGAAGATGATGCCTTATGTGAGCATGTAATATACTATCTAAGTTGAGGCTTGGTAGGTCCTGAACTGCGTTATTCTCCCATCGAAATATTAGCTTTGGCAGTTGTTCATGCTATCCATCGGCTTCAACATTAAATTCTACTTTGAAAAATGTTCATCTTAGTAGCCATCAATCCATTTCAGTTTGTTCTCAGTAGGTGAGTGATTGGGGGCAAATATAATAGATGCATTGTCATTTTGCAAGAATTCGATCTCAAATTCATGTCGGCTAAATCTAAGAAATCTTTAGTATTTGCAGAGTTGATATCAAAGCTGCCTTGTGAGGAATAAATTATTCACGAGGAAAGTTTTCCCAATGAACACTTATTTATTATTTATTCACAAGATCCTTGGTATGGGGATATCATTATATATCTCTAGACTTCAAAGTTCTTGCCCTCTTTTCCCAAATATGAACGTAGAAAGTTGTGTCACCCCGCTAAGAATTATGTTATTATAAGTGACACATTGTATCATCGTGGGATTGGTTCAATCCTTAGATGTTGTTTAAGCTTGGAAGAAGCCGAGTCAGTTCTTAATGATTTCCACAGTGAAGCTTGTGGCGATCATTTATCTGGGCTTGCAATAGCCCAAAAAAATTTGAAAGCCGGTTACTTTTGGGTTTTGATCTTCAAAGAATGTATTGAAGCAATCAAAATATGCCATCCTTGTCAAGTATATACTCGGAAAATGCGTGCACATCCAACTCTGCTTTTCCCTATTATCACCGTCAATCCTTTCACAAAGTGGGGCATTGATTTTACTACTTGTAATCTGCCTTTGGAAGGAAATCACAAGTATATCATAGTGCCCATAGACTACTTTACAAAGTGGGTTGAGGCCATGCCTACTTTTAAGAATTACAGTGAAACATCAGCCTTGTTTCTCTTCAATCAAGTTATTTCCCGGTTTGGTATCCCTAAAGAGATTGTCACTGATCATGGCAGTCATTTCCAAAATCAACTGATGTCTGAATTGGCTCTCAAGTTGGGTTTCCGGTAGGAGAATTCATCTCCGTATTATCCTCAAGCTAATGGGAAGGTTGAAGCCGTGAACAAATCCCTTAAAATAATCCTAAAAAGGACGATTAACAAAGCTAGATCCAATTGGCACATCATGTTGTATCCGACACGTTCAGCATACCGAACGTCAATTAAGACTGTCACTGGATTTACTCCTTTTCAACTGGTTTACGGGTTGGAATCTATCTTTCCTATTAAATGTGAAATTCCTTCCCTTAAACTAGTTGTTGAACTTCTTCCAGAGACTTCTAGTCTCAAGGATCACCTCATTCATTTGGAGCATCTTGATGAGCAGCGTCATTATTCCTCCTCACTAAATGAAGCCCATAAAAAGAGGGTAAAAACCCAATACGATAAAGTTGTCCATCTTAGAAATTTTTCTAAAGGTGACCTTGTCCTGGTCTACAATCAAGACAAAGATGCCTTGGAGGCAGGCAAGTTTAAGTCTATGTGGTATGATCCCTTTATAATCAAACAAGTTTTGAAAAATGGAGGTTATGAATTAATTGACTTTGAAGGAAACAAGTTGGCGGAGCCTAGAAATGAGATCTACCTTAAGAAGTACTTTGCTTAGGCTTCGGATGAGCACTTACTTGTTTGTACACATCTATCTATCAGTTTTAGTGTTGCCAATATTTTTTATCTGCTTTAGCAAGTATTGATGAATGATTCAATATATTTAGGATTCACCGATTGTGCGAGTAGGCATACCCGGAACCTTGCTTCCACAGCTTGGGTGATTTATTATCCATATGGCCAGTTGATGGTTTTGAGAGGAGTATGTATCAGTCCTGCTTTGAATAATATTTCCGAATATACTGTTGTTAATAATTTTCTATCCAAAGCGATATCTCTTGATATTGATTCATTAGTGGTTTATTTAGACTCACAACTGGTGGTATCTCAGTTGAATAACATTTATTGTGTATGAGATCCTTATTTATATCGCCAGTTTCTAAGAGTACGATTGTTGCAACGATCATTTATTTATATCACATTCCACGATTAGAAAATTCCTTAGCTGATTCTATTGCTAATCAAGCATTGGACTGGAATATAAATCATTCATCAAATTGAAAAACATAAAAAATAATCAAAGTATCATATGTATATATGATCATCATAAAATCGCATGTATATAAATAGAGTGTTTGTGTCCAAAATAATATACAAGAACCAAGAAAAAATGCCCTACAAAATTTGGGCTTATGCCCATCATCATGCCTAATCATAACAATATCTGACCATTTATCGGGCTAGCTCAGGATGAGCAGCTAGAAAATAAACAATGGCAGTGGCCACACACTAGAAGAGTCACACCCAGTCCCGTGGTACTCCTACCACACGACGCTGCATCTCCTCGGGTAAGTCCTCTATGGCTATCATGGGTACTTAGTGAGTCAGTCTCACCAAGTTCCTCTGAACTGCATGGAGAACTCTCTCCATCTCAGTTGCAGCCCCTTTGGCATATCTTCCACGACGCCTATGTCAGGGAAATCCATCAGGTCTCACTGGCCCCACATCTGAAACATGACCATATATTTTGTAAGTGTCTTGTCTCATAAAAAAATATTTTTAAGTTCATTTATATTAAAAATCCAAAAATATTAAGAAATTCAAAAAATCAAAAAATTGTTACCTATGGTGCCCCATGCTGCATCTGGTGGTAATACTAAATATGGATCTCCTGTTAGGTCCCTATACTACTAGTGTAACCCCTTATTGCTATTATTAAAACCCCCTTATTATATTGTTGTGCCCATGTAGTCCCCATATTGTTATTATTGTGCCCCATAGAAGGCAACTATTGTTATTATTGTGCCCTTACATTATTATTGTTAAGTCGGCTCTGATTATATTATGACCTCTTAGATTCCTATATACAGAAAGGAGGTCTTGGCATTTGTATGATGAAAAAAATGTTCATTTATGTAATGTAAAGGACGTTTCCCCCTCAAAGAGGCTTATTTCTAAGGTGTTCATCTATCTTTTCTATCTTTTTGTGAGCTGGTTCCATAACATTTGGTATTAGAGCTTTGGATTCTAGGGTTTCGCTGCTCCAAACAGGTCATCGTGGTATTTTCGTTATAAAATTTTTTTGGCAACGTTTCAGAAGCTAAAAAAAACCCATTTGAGAAGAAATCTTGTTGAACCATGTGTCCAAATTTTAGACCTTGCCTAGCTATATTTTCGGATATATGATGTGCGGAATTTAGGGTTTTTGCAAGCTCCATAATTTCATCTAAAACAGGTCGTCGTGGTATTTTTGCTATAACCTTTTTGATACGAAGTTTCATAAGCTAAATACAAAACCCATTTGAGACGTAATAGTTATGAATCTTGGGCCCAAATTTCAAATCTTGTCTCACTATATTTTTGGTTATATGATCTGAGGAAGTTATGGATTTTGCAGACTCCTGAATTACATCCTAAACAGGTGACCTTTGGAAAATCATCATAACTTTCTCTCTGAGCAACAAATTGAAATTTCGTAAGAAGTTACAGAAAGTGGACGGATTGTAGTTTTTTGTGAATAGTTTTTAGATCCGAAGGTCAAAACAGGGACATGTGGCATGTCGTACAAGTTCGCTCTACTGAAACATTATATAATCAGGTCAAATTAGGAGATTGAGCATAACTCTTTCTTGGAAATTAAAAATATGATCAGACTTGTGGGGTTAGAAAGAGGCCTCAGAGGGCTACTGCAAGAGACAATTTTAGAACTTTGAGATATGAAAGTCTAGAGTTACAGTCATTTCAAGATCGAGCTCCTGAAATCAAGAAAAGGCGATATGAGGAAGTTTGATGGAAAGAATCCAGTAAATTTGATACTACAGATGGAGCAATATTTTGATCTACATGGTGTACCACTGTTACAAAAGGTATGTATTTCATCTTCATATTTAGAACCAGATCAATTTTTATGGTATAAAGGGCTTTGTTCTTGTAAACAACTTGTTACGTGGTCAATTTTCACAGAGGAAATGATAGCACATTATGAGGATACAAAGAGAAACACCTTCTTTAGAGCAACACCACAACAATTGGAAGAAAAAAGAGAAAAAGGGCTTTGTTACAAAGTGGAAAACAAAATTATGGCAACAAGGAAGTCTACCCCTCACAATTATAAAGATGGAAGTGTTGTTTCTCCTAGCCTTCCACAACCTACAAGGGTTACACAACAATTGGAAGAAAAAAGGGAGAAAGGGCTTTGTTACAATTGTGATAACAAATACATTAAAGGTCATAAGTATGTTGAGAAGAAATTATTTTACATTGATTGTGGAGAGGAGGAAGGAAAGGATCAAGAAATGCCAAAAGAAGAGTATATACACCAGGAACCAACCCTAGAGAAAGAAGAAATGAATCCGACCATATCTTGTAAAGCATTGGAAATAATTACCACTCCTAAAACTCTCAAGATAGAAGGACATATCAAGAAGAAAAAGGTTCAAGAAGTGAAAGATCACATCCAGAAAGAAGATATGAATCTGACCATATCTTGTAATGCATTGGACGAAATTACCACTCCTAAAACTATCAATATAGAAGGACATATCAAGAAGAAAAATGTTCAAGAATTGAAAGATCACATCGAGTCTCAAGAATTCAATCCGACCATATCTTGTAATGCATTGGAAGAAATTACCAATCCTCAAACTATCAAGATAGAAGGACATATCAAGAAGAAAAAGGTAAGAGTGTTGATTGATTCGAGCAGTACCCATAATTTTATTGATTGTAAGATAGCCAAGGAATTGAATTTCTTCCTATATCTAGCACCGGAGTGTCAACTGACAGTTGTAAGTGGAGGAACCATAAATTTCTCTATAAAGTGCCATAATATCAATCTATCCATGGGAGAATATGTATTGAATAGAACAATGCTTTCTGTTCCAATGGGTGGTACTGTTATTGTACTAGGAGTCCAATGGCTACAATCCTTGGGTATAATAGCTTTTAATTTTCAAGAACTTTTCATGAAATTTTCTTTGGAAGGAAAGGAAGTTGAATTAATGGGTATCACAGGGAAACCAGGAACAATATTCAGTTCTGACAGAATGACAAAGCTTCTAAAGAAAGAACAATGAGGCTTAATTTCACAATTATGTTTTCTAATGGTTCCCACATCGAAATCATGTATTTCTCCAGATCTCTAAAAAGCCTTGGACAATAATTCCAAGCTATTTGAGACTCCCAAAGGTCTCCCACATATTCGTGATCATGATCATGCTATTCATTTTATTCCAAAGTGTTCCTCCAAACATCAGGCCTTATAGATATCCATATGCCCAAAGGAGTGAAATTGAACATATGGTTGTAGAAATGGTAGAGGTTGGTATAATTATCCAACCCAATTTGATAAACAAAGCAAGGGATGAATTGAAGAATGGCAAAGAAGGGTGGGAACTCATTCAAAAATTGTGGAAGATCCCAGTTCCAACAATATTGCCAGAACTTGACAAGGAAGGAAAAATCATATGGGAACCTGAAGCATTCATAGAATCGAGAAGTCGACAGTTACGAAATCGATCAATTTCAGAGCATCTCATCAAGTGGAAGAACTTACCTACTGAAAATTCCACATGGAAGGATGAGAATTTTATACAGAAGCATTAAGAACTACTTAAGTGTTGAGGACAACACTTTTTGAAGGAGGGGCATGTTAGGTCCCTATACTACAAGTGTAACCCCTTATTGTTATTAGTACAACCCCCTTATTATATTTTTGTGCCCATGTAGTCCCCATATTGTTATTATTGTTTCCCATAGAAGCCCACTATTGTTATTATTGTGCCCTTACATTATTATTGATAGGTCGGCTCTGATTATATTATGACCTATTAGACTCCTATATATAGAAAGGAGGTCTTTTCATTTTTATGATGAAATAATTGTTCATTTGTGTAATGTAAAGGAGGTTTCCCCCTCAAAGAGGCTTATTTCTAAGGAATTCATCTATCTTTTCTATCTTTTTGTGAGCTGGTTCCATAACATCTCCTTGAAAATCCATTCCGGCGTAAGGGTAGCCATCGACTGCGATGACCTATTGATCCCAACATGCAAAAAACTCATCGTCAAAATTCGTCCTAGTGACATCACCACCCCCTAGGCATTTCATTAGGTCAGCCCATTTTCCCATTTTCAGATCCCTCGGACTGCTAATGGTCAATAACACCTTCGGTCGAAGCCCAGGTACTTTATCAAAGAAGATGAGCATAAGATTGTGCCATACCCAAAATTATTTGTCTGACCCTTCTAAATGGAAGTGAGTTGGTTCTTCATGTTGGTCAGTAGAGGTGTGCACCAATCAAACACAATAGTGAGGCATAGATACTCGTGAGGCTTGATGTAAAGCAACAGAATCGTTTACCTTAGCGATGGTAAACAATAGGATCTTCAAGGATAAGCTCTCTACGTCCTTGATTGGAATATGACTTCCAATATTTTTAGGATGACTAGGATAGTATATGTGGACGTAGTCTTCAAAACTAAGACTACCTCTTGTCTTACCGGTAGAATGCCCTATATCTCCCCTTCGAGAAAGACCAGTAATGAAGTAAATATCTTCATTCTCGATCCTTAGAGGCAACTGATCGATCATGAATGCATCATCCTCTGCACTCCAATAATGTATCAGCAACTCAATCAATCTTGTGTTTGCTTTCATATTTGGCATTTTAAAGAACTTAGGCAAGCCACAGCCTCTCAAAGCATCCAAAGAATTTTGATCCTCCATTACTTGGTTATCAATGGCACTGTGCTCCCCTTCTCTCCAGGTGATTGTCATCCTGCCGAAAAAAGATGTTTCAAATCAGTAGATTTATGTTTTGTTATGAAACCAGCTCACAAAAAGATAGAAAAGAGAGATCCACGCCTTAGAATTCAGCCTCTTCGAGGGGGCAACCTCCTTTACATTACATAAATGAACAATTCTTAGATGATACAAATGACAAAACCTCCTTTCTATATATAGGAGTCTATGGAGTCACAATATAATCCAACCGACCTAACAATAATAATATAAAGCCACAAAAATAACAATAGAGGGATTCTATGGGCACATTAATAACAATATGGGGGTAATGGGGGCACAACAATATAAATAAGGGGTATAACTACAATAGTAATGGGGTAATCACTAGTATTATAGGGACCCAACATGCCCCTCTCCTTCAAAAAAGTGTTGTCCTCAACGCTTAAGTAGTTCTGGATACTTCTGCATAAAATTCTCATCCTCCCATGTGGAATCTTCAGCGGATAAGTTCTTCCACTTGATAAGGTACTCTGAAATTGATCAATTTCGTAGCTGTTGAGTTCTTGTTTCTATAACTGCTTCCGGTTCCAACATAATTTTTCCTTCCTTGTCAAGTTCTGGCAATATTGTTTGAACTGGGAGCTTGTCGCCTATAACCTTCTTTAAGCATGAAACATGGAAAACTGGGTGCAATTTATAGCGAAACGTTATAGCGAAAATGCAACGATGACCTGTTTGGAGCAGCGAAACCCTAGAATCCAAAGCTCTGATACCAAATGTTATGAAACTAGCTCACAAAAAGATAGAAAAGAGAGATCCACGCCTTAGAATTCAGCCTCTTCGAGGGGGCAACCTCCTTTACATTACATAAATGAACAATTCTTGGATGATACAAATGACAAAACCTCCTTTCTATATATAGGAGTCTATGGAGTCACAATATAATCCAGCCGACCTAACAATAATAATATAAAGCCACAAAAATAACAATAGAGGGATTCTATGGGCACATTAATAACAATATGTTGGTAATGGGGGCACAACAATATAAATAAGGGGTATAATTACAATAGTAATGGGGTAATCACTAGTATTATAGGGACCCAACATGTTTTAAATTTTTTACTCGTGTACATGCAGGTTGCCTTTTTACACAGTCGCATGTAGGGCCCTCGTATACACGGGTTACCTATATTCAACCCGCGTGTACGCAGAGTTGAAACTTTTAACATATTTTCCTATGGTCAAAATTAAAAAAAAAAAATCTAAAAGGTATCACAAATTATTAAGAGCATGATAAAAGGGTTACCTGGAAGTTTTGGAGCGATTTGAACGATTGAATTAGATGGAGGAAAGTTGTTTGAGTTTGTCTCCACAGCTCCTTGCTCAAAACACAAATGACAAAAATGTGAGTCCAAAAGTCCTTATATAGGTTGCAAAATGAAAATTATTTTTTCAAAAGTTGATTTTTATCTTATGGACTTTTTGACCTTTTGGTTTGAGTGTCAGGAATGGGTTGTATTTACAGGAAATTTTGGAGACTTCTTCGAGAAATTGTTTTGGTCCCATGACCATATACCTGTCATGGCAGGTATCATTTTCTTACTGACATATAGGTTAGGGAATATCTCTTTCCACTGCATTTTGCATACTAGCCTCCATACTATGATATGTTTGCCATAGGGTCAACCCCATCGTGTCTTGATTCACAAACCATTTTCACTTGCCGACTTTAAAATCATGACGCAATGGTAGAGCTAACCTTTACATGGGCATCTTAGTTAGATCCTCACTAACATTTGTTGCCCATGTTGCTATATTGAGTAGGCTCAGGAGTCCTCTTTAGTCCTGCCATGACTTATGCATTGAAGACTCATTCTTGTCCTTCTGCGCTATTTTCTAGCCTTATACCCTAGAGGCTCCTTTGTGTTGAGTTGTATTGCTGCATTGCATATTGACTATTTTCACCTTTTGGCCTTGAGCCGGCTTCACTTAGAATCGTGTTTAAGCCACTTTTCGACCATGTCTTCTGCAAAATCAACCTTACAATCACTTAGCCTCTACAACTTGACGCACCCTTTTACCCATGGAAAGAGCATTCCTTTGAGTGTCCTTGACTAGTTTTGCCACCTTGCATTGAGCATAGGAATGTTCCCCTCCCAGGAACTAGAGAATTTGTTTTTCGACACTCATTCTTTCCACTGTACTATAGCATTATTTTATTATTTTTCAAGCTTCCTATAAAAGAAAAATATATATATATATATATATATATATATATATATATATATATATATATATATATATATATTTTCCAAAAAGAGAGGGAACGAGACATTATTTCCATATTTGATGGAAGCTAGAGTCAGCTGTGTTGCCCTTGAACAAAGCATTCAAAAGTAAGTCTTTCCTCCATTGGGATGGGCTTCAGTTTGACTTAGGAGAGGCTTAACCTTGTTATTGAGTCAGTACTCCTCTGATTGGTTACCTCTTCCAATCACATGGAGAGTTTGCTTATGCCTCCTGCATGACAAACTTATACAAAGTTATCATATGCTGCCATGTAGTCACAATTGAGTCGTCCTTTTTTTCAAGGGAAGTAAACCTGAGTCGGTCTCTCTGTGGTGTCCCTTGACCTATTTTTCAGTCGACCATCCCTAGTTGTCAGCATCATGTTCATTATCACATCAGCTATATTGGTCCTTTGCTCGTGCCTGTTTGAGAAGGTCTCCATTGACTTCTTTCCAGCGGGTCTTTCTCTTATCGAATATGACAAATTTCCCTAAGGGAAGATCTAGAGCTGCGCCCTAGCCCTATTTTCATTATTGATAGGTCATCTTGTGCTCAACATTGATCAATATCAGGGGTCTTTGACTGAGTGATTTCCCTTGTGTTCGACATCAACTTTCATTATCACACATTGGGATTCATGCAATGCCTTGGTTTCCATTTGACCCTATTGGTGGATTCCTCACCTTTGTGTCAGCTTTCGTTATTGGTTGGTTTAAAGGGTTTCTATCATGCACTAGCCACATCTTGTGTACACATGAAATGTGCTTCAGTTGGGTTACTACATCTTTGTTCATCTAATTCCTTCCACATTATTTACCTATGAGTTACACTCGCACCAGATTGATGAAGGATGCCTTAATGCCTTCCTTCTAGTAGATCTTTTCCCATCGACTTCAGCTCATTGCTCTGGGAAAGAGATATAGAGTCCATTTGGTAGTACCTTATGGTTTGTAGTCACTAATGGCAGATTCCTTCACTATCGACAGTGGGAAAACATCATTGTCTCCTGATTGATATATTCTTCCAAGTGTTCGACTACAACTCATTTAATCGCACTTATTACAATGTACTGGGTACCTTGACTCTCATCATCATTATCAGTGAGTAGCCTCGCGTTTGTTAACGGTATACATTAATGACCAGTAATCAAACGATTTCTCACATGGTCAACTTTAGATCATTTATTCCCATTGTGTAAAAATGTACCACGGTAGTCGGTGAAGACCTTGGGTTTGCATCAGTATGTCTTGGTTCACTTGTTAGTTGATTTTGTTTTTGCTAGTTGATACCATCCACCTTATATGTTGCAATTCTTTATAGCGACACCTTATATGTTGGCACCCGAGTTGCAGTGTAGCATCATTTATTCCATCATGTTCACTTGGTACTATTTGGATCAGTTTCTTGAATTCAATGATCAACTTCATACTTCAGCATCATTGATCAACTCTTTATGTGTGATATTCAGACATGTACTTTCTTGATTATGATCAGATGATCCATTAATTATTTTCAGTTCCTTTATACTTGTATGCATATTGGATCTACTTTTGTACTTGATATGCAAACATGCTTTACTATTTTTTAGCATGGGTATGCTCACCTCAGGCAACAATTTCTTTGTGATCTCTTTCACTAGATTGGCAGGCTAAATTCCAGTAAACGCCTCCTCAGTCTCGACATGATTCCTTCTATACACTTAATACATTTCGGCCATCATGTACCCCTTCTGACCTTATATATTAGGGGGATTTTTTATCGCACCGTTTTCCACTCTTAGTAGATCTGATTCTCTGATTATGGCCTAGGGCAACCCTTCCTTCCAGACTTGTTCCAAAATATAAAAAGCAGTGTTTTATTCCCTATACGCTACTTTTCACTGTGATAAAAGCATGTACATGCGGGTCAGCGTATACCCAACCCTTGTACATATGTTAAAACACTTAAAAAAAATAAATCTCCTTAATTTTGGGTGGATTTCATGGGTTTTACCTATTACTCAGCTCTTATTGCCCGTGGCCCAACTGTTTCCCAACTGAAAAAACTAATTTGGAGAAGTATAAATAAAACTCCATGGGAAGGCCTTAACGGAGAAGATATGAGATATTGATACTATAGTGAGATTATCCCTGATCGAGTTTGACGAAATCCCTATGCCTCCTGCACTGCCCAAAGCTTTAGGAAACCCTTGTTTCCTTGTTAGAGATATCCTTCACCTTCCTTAAAGATATCCTTGTATTGGTGATGGAGGAATCGAGAAAGGACGAATCCGAAGGACGGTTCCACTTGGAGCCAGAGAAGGACTTGGGTCATATTTCTCCACTTTACTTGTAGCTAACTTCAATAAAGGAACGATGTTATGTTTCCGATATTAAATGTTTTTATGCATCTATTTATATTGTAATTCGCTTATGAATCTTACATTGATGCATAATTGTCCATTCATTTATATGATTTAAAGTTAATATCATGAAAATTATTTACATTTCTACTATTATATATGTTTCATTTGAATAATTTTCAGGTTTCGAAGATATCAGGAGAAGCTGAGGGTTTGCACCCTGCGAGATCTACTCAAACGTAGGACTCCCGGGTAAGGACACTCTTGCACAATTTAGTAGAATAAGCATTTAGGTTGATTGCTTGAGAATTTCTTGTTGTGGTTTTCCCTCCACCCTGTTGGGGTTCTCAACCCAAGACCCTAGGGTGGTCTCACCCACAACACATATCAAAGTCATTTTCAATCATTATAATGACTGATATGCTTGAGTGTTGAAATGGTTGGATATAAAAGTTTGTTTATGCATTCAAGATTGACTCTTTAAAGCTCCACATATTGCATTTCATATCATTGTTTCAAGAAATTCATTTAAAACATCCTTACCATTTACGTTTGCAAAGTCACTTGAAAGTTTCTTTTGGGGTCTCTATAAAATCCATTTTTGCTGAAACTAGCTTGCCCATGCTTGAAATCTCTCTAACCCATTGTATATTCAAAGTTTGGCATCCAAGTTTGTGAATCTCATCTTTGTATTTCTCATATAGGGATTTGAAAGAGTTTCATTTTCACACAAACTTGCTTTCAAATAAAAGACACATTAGAGACTGTATTCTTGGGAGCCATTAAAATATCTATTAACTATCTTAGCAAATAAATTTATTGTGTTAATGATAACTATTTCCTTACGATGTGTTTTGACAGGTCACTTCTTAAAGGTGAGGTTTTTGAAGGTGCTTGAAGTTCTAGTGGCAGTGCTGATCCCAAAGAGGATAGGTTAAAAAATATTTAGATAATAATAAAAGAATTTAAGGCTTTTAATTTAGAAGCCAGAGAACCCACAGTAATAACCATTTTTCATCAACATTTCAAATCCCAACAGGGATCCATCATCAGGACATTCTTGAATGATGATAGTAGAAGAGCTTAATGAGGGTATTAAATAGTGTCTGTAGCTCTTCTTGCTATCTTCACCCTAAATTTTTCGAGTAAAATGATTTCACTCCATGTATCCCTTCCGCATAGGGAAATGATTCTGGATTTGAGACCTCTGTGGTTTATATCTTTTAATTTAGAAGCCGGAGAACCCACAATAATAACCATTTTTCATCAACATTTCAAATCACAATGGGGATCCATCATCAGGACATTCTTGAATGATGATAGTAGAAGAGCTTAATGAGGGTATTAAATAGTTTCTGCATCTCTTCTTGCTATATTCACTCTAAATTTTTTGAGTAAAATGATTTCACTCCATGTATCCCCTCCGCATAGGGAAATGATTCTGGATTTGAGACCTCTGTGGTTTATATATTTTAATTTAGAAGCCGGAGAACCCAACATATAAGGTGTCGCTATAAAGAACTGCAACATATACTTAATGAATGATCGTGTTTTTCATCCTTGTTGTGAGGATGAACCACATTAGTTGGTTCGAAATATTGACTAGAAAAATCATGATGTTATTATTCCAAAATACTTTTCTACAACGATATGGATCGCAGAAGTCTGAAATCATAAATTACATAAATTATCAACCGAAGTTGGTAAACTTGTGAAGTGCAAGAGCACTATGTATGCTAGAAGCCTTTTGAGTTTGTTAAGATAATGATTGATGATGGTTTATTTTTAAGGATTTTCTTTGTTCATATGTTCCTAATGAAAAACTAAAGGTTTACAATACAATCAATTCTTAAAAAGGAATGTAAGGTAAACTATCATGATCTCCTTTAACTGACTATTGTTAGTTACTATGTAAATGATAAAAAAGGAGCTATCTAAATTAATATTCTAGAAATATAATTACTTCTACTGTAAAAGTAAGAATCACTTCTATTCAAAGATAAAATTTATAAATAAATCTAGATTGAGACCTACATTATCAATCTTAATTGAAATAATTAAAACAAAAGTAGAAAGAATGTGATCTAAACAAATATAACTATTTATGAAAGGAATGAGATTTATATATACAATGTTATTTTAAAAGGCATGTAAATGAATTGAAATCGACATAAAACAAATGAAAAATTGTAAACAAATAATTGCAAAGAAATGAAACTATGATAATGCAATTCTAGAAAAATAACGAAATGAACTGAAATGAACACTAAGAAAATGAATGAAGCTCGACTGCCTACAGGGGCCCTCCATAAAACAACAAGTTTATAACTCTATCTCAATATCTAACTGTGCATGATATTCATGAAAATACTTCTTCAATTAAAGAGGAACAAAGTCATGGAACTTCAAACTGTTAATTACAAATTACATATACGTCTATGTGTGTCCCTTTTCTGTTTATATATATATATATATATATATATATATAGATATATATATATATATATATATATATATATATATATATATATATATATATATATATATATATATATATATATATATATATATATATATATATATATATATATATCTATATATCTATATATATATATATATATATAGAATTCATGCCCAACAATTTTGAGATTTTCATGCCTTAAAAACTTAAATACTATCCTAATCTAAATGTTATTATGATAATGGAAACCACTTCTTGACAATTTTCTATTTAGAAAGAAAATAAGAGAGTCATGATTGAATTGAACTCTTGCTGCTCAGTTCATTCACACGTCGACCTGCTTCCTTGATTGTGCCATTGGGCGATTCCCTTGATTATTTGGCTCAGATGAATATGAGGAGATTAATTCCTATCTGCCCATGTGCTTCTTTACTTGGCTGGTGCACTAGAACCCGACAAACCATGGAGGTAGTTGCGGAATCATAAAACAACTGCAGATTCGTGTTAATTCTGTAGCTATTACAATCTTTAACTAAATAATAAGGCACATTAACAAGTATGAAAAATAAGACATCTAAGTACCTTACCATGTCAAAATCCCTTATTTTACTATTTATTGGAGTTGATAGTAGTGATGAAAAGAGGAAAAATGGATGGAAAATGATGTCAAAAATAGAACAATCATGAGACTCTACATTCCCCCATGCTGAGGTCTTTGCATGTCCTCATGCAAAACACAAAATTGATATCTCATATTTAATTATTGAATTTCTTTTGAAACTTCTACAAGTACATCCAACTTCATCTTTTTCCCTTTCTTTCCACCCACTGCCATCCTTGGATTTTTCATGAGAATCTTGTACTTCAGGTTTATGACTTGCCTTTGTAGAGCTCTGTTTTTCTGTTTCAGCTTCTTGTTCTTCTTGTACCACAAACTTAGGTGTAAAAGGAGATTGTCACTCTTAGCCACTTGGATTTCACTCTACGCCTTTAGAGTTTGATTCTCCTTTTGAATGTACCTATTTAGTGTCTCCAACTTGAAAATTTCTTGTTTTAAAACATTTACTACTGGAGGTTCTTGTGGTTCACTAAACTAGACTTCCTCTTGATTTGAAGCTAATGTTTTTGTTGCATCTCTTTTCTCCAAAGACTCAATATAATCATATATTTCCTGTTGTACTAGATCAATTTCAGGTGTTTTTCGGCCTGGACTCTGAGGAGGTGTGATGAAAGTTGGTGGAGAAACCCTTGAATCTTCCTTTGCTTCTAGGTCAATATGCTCCATACTTTTTGTAGGTCATTCTTTTGTTGTTGGATTGAGTTTGGTACTTCTTATTAAGTTTGTCACGGGAGGCTTTTTAATTTTTTCCTTTTCCCTTTCTATCTTAGGTTTCTCTATTTTGGGTGTAATTTCTATCTTTTAGCTGGATTTCTTTATTCTAACATTATTTTGTTCATATTCCCCAAATTTTTTGCAAGAGGAATTTCATCCTCTGACTTTTCTTGTGACTATTGTTGTCCTTGTTCTATTGGTACTTCAGTGCTTCTTTTTCTTCCTCTCTTAGCCTTACTACTACTTGGTTGTTCTTGTGCTACTGGTTCTTCAATTTTTCTTTTTCTCCCCCTCTTAGCCTTATTTCTTCTTGATTATTCTTACTTATCTTCTTTAAAATGGTTCCTCACCAAAAATCTTTCCCAACTATCACCCACATTCTTAAGATGGAATTCAACAAGGATTTTAATGAGCCCATGGTGATACATGGTGTTTTCTATAAACTGAATTTTTATTTGGACATTCCATTGCATCTTTCTTAAGACTATTGAGTAAGAAATAAGGAAGACTTATTTCATTATCCTCAATAAAATTCATCAATAGTCGGATATGATAGAAAAACATGCATCCAAACCTCCCTTCACAAGTAACAAATTTTTGAATTATCAGAAGGAAATTTCTCCCCTTACTTTTTAATGTTGTTCTTAGGATTCCTTTCTTGAAAATGGTGGTATCCATGCTAGGGTTCTTCAGAAAAAACTTTCCTTTCTTCACTCCAATCCATGTGTTCTTAAACCATTTTTCTCCAATTCGAGGTAATCGAGTAGCTTCAGCAATAAAAGATTCTGTCACTGTGAATTTTATGTCCCCTATCTCGAATTACACTCCATCAAAGGCTCTGGTGAAGGACTTGGTTACTTCCTCGTGGAATCCGTCAAATTACTCTACAAATTCTAGTCATTGCACTTGCTACAACAATTCCCTTGTCTGTGGATATCCTTCCAAAAATTTTCTTCCTGTTGGTTTTGTTCCGACTATAACTCCCATGGTTGAGAAGCTTCATCTCAAGATTGTTTGTTTAACAGGGTATGAGGGTTTCAAAGGGTTTCAGAGTAATGAGGATGAGAGTGTGAGTGGTAAGGGTGTGAAGAAGTGTGATATAATATAACCATTGAGGGAATGAATGAGCATGATTTGGGCGATCAGATCAATAAAAATTGGGATGTGGGTTGGAGCGTAGGCATAATGATGAGGAGTGAATGGCAGATTAGATCCGATTTGACCCCTATTGTCAAGTTAAAGAATTGCATACCTTTGAATTATTGCTTCTAACCTTTGGTTGTGTTCTTTTTATTGTCTTCAGGTGCCTTGCAGTGGAGGGATTCAATCAATTATTTCAATTATTCCATCAAAATTATCTATCAAATTAGTTGCATAAATATGTCAAAGCTGCAAAACTCAATAATTCTATAGCTATTTTTATTTTGAAAAAGAAAAGAGTGAGACATAAAGAAAATGGGTTTAGAAAGATGTAAAGAAAAGTTAAGGTGTCAAAAATTGATTTTCACCTTAGATTTTCTGTATAAACATGCCAACCATTATTGGTTTTCAAGTTTATACATTTTTTTTATTTTTTTATTTTATTATTATTATTATTATTATTTTTTAGAAAGAAAAATGTTTTTGAATATCAAGTTGGAGAAGAAGGAAAATCCTTCTTCACCAACTTTAAATCGGTATTATCTTGCAATTTTTTGATAAATTCTTCCTTGGTCAATGGCTTATGATAGATTCTCAGTCGATGACCATTCCCACGAAAAGTGACCCTTTCTTCATCAATAGTTCTGATTCTGACTGCTCCATTGTCAAATGCTATTTCAATATCATAAGGCCCAAGCCAATGAGTTTGAAATTTCCCTTGGAAAGCTTTGAACTTTGAATCAAACAGTAATTCCCAATCTCCTGGTTGGAATTTTCTCTCCTTGATATATTTGTCATTCCATCTAGATCTTTGTTGTTGAACTAAATTAGTTCTTTGGATTGTGTCTTGTCTTATCTCATCAAGTTCATTTAGTTGCTCCATTCTTTGTTTTTGTGCTTCTAAAAGATCAAGGTCCAATCTGACTTCTGTCTTGAAAGTTTTGACTTGAAACTAAATAGGAAACATGAATTATTTTCCATATACAAGCTCATAAGGAGTATGTCTTGTAGTATTTCTCCATGTGGTACGATATGCCCATAAAGCTTCTGGAAGCTTTTTTCCCAATCACTTCTATGCAAGTGCACAATTTTGGTAAGAATTGGTTCAATGAATTTATTGGTGGACTCCACTTGTCCATTTGCTTGAGGATGATATGGAGTAGACTTTTGATGTTTGATTTTGTATTCCTCCATTATCTTCTGTGCCTACTTGGATGTAAATTTAGTACCTTGATCCGTTACAATTTATCTTGGAACACCAAATTGATTAAAGATATCCTTAAAAATAAATGAAACTACAACACTTTTAGTGACAAAAAGAAGTGTTTTAACTTCTACCCATTTTCTAACGTAATAAATGCAAACAAGAATGTATTTTTCTGTTTCGAAGGTGGATTTATTGGACCAAAAAAATCTAGAGCCCATTTCGCAACAGGTTCAATAAGTACCTGAGGTTGTAGAGGAATCTCATCAAAAGGAATATGTTCCCCATCCTTTGACAACTATCACATCTCTTAGCATACTCTTTGGCATCCTTAAAAAGGGAAGGCCAGTAGTATCCTAAGAGAAGGAATTTGTAAGAATTTCTTTTGTCAGCGAAGTTTCCTCCACATGGCTCATCATGACAAGCTTTCAATATCTCTGGTACTTCATCTTCTCTTACACACCTTCGGATGATCAGATTTGGACCTATTTTATACAATTCTTTGTTTATCCATGAATAAGATGCACTAATTTGAATTACCTTCTTTTTTTCTTGAGGAGACAAGTATGATGGTAATTTTCTTGTAGCCAAATAGTTAGAAATATCTGCAAACCATGGAGATTTAGTAGATACTGCAAAAAGATATTCATCAGGAAAATTATCTTCTACATGCATATCATTGTTATCATTTTGAATTCTTGATAAAAAGTTAGCAACTGTGTTTTGTTTTATAGGTCGATCCAGAATAATAGCATTAAACTCTTGTAGCAATAATAACCATCTAGTGATTCTTCCATTAGTGATTGATTTATTCATTAAGTATCTAATTGTAAAAAATCAGTATGTACAAAATCTTCATAGCCAGTAATATAATGTCTGAATTTATTGATGGCATGAACAACAACTAAAAACTCCTTTTCTATGATAGTATAATTTAACTCTGTTGGGGTCAATTTTTTACTAGTGTAATAAATAGCATATGGAGTTAAGCATTTTTGTCCTAGTACAGCTCCTAAAGTTGTATCTAAAGCATCAATTGAGATATGAAAAGATAATTTCCAATTTGGTCCTCTAAGAAGGGGTGCTTCAGAGATTTTCTCTTTTAATGAATCAAAAGCTTTTTGGTAATCAGAATCCCATTTGAATTCATAGTCTTTCGTGAGTAGCTTGAAAAGTGGAGATGCAATTTTTGTAAATTTTTCTATCAGTCTTCTATAATAACCAGTGAAACCAAGAAAACTTCTAACATATCTTTAACAGGTTGGAATTGATAATTTATAAATAACTTCTACTTTAGATGTGTCCACTCTAATTCCATTTCTTGAAATATGGTGTCCTAGAATAATTCGCTTAGTAAACATCATAAAACATTTTTCATGGCTTAATGAGAGATTTTCCTCTTTACATCTAGTGAGAACTTTTTCTAAATTTTCAAGAGCTTCCTTAAAAGAATTTCCATAAACTGTAAAGTCGTCCATATACACTTCCACACAATCATGAATAAGATCAGAAAAAAAATTCCTAATACTACTCTTTGGAATGTTGCAAGAGCATTACATAATCCAAAGGGAAGTACTCGATAAGCATAAGTTCCCCATGGGTAGGTAAAGGTGGTTTTATCTTGGTCTTCCGGGGCTACTTGGATTTGGTTATACCCACTAAAACCATCTAAAAATGAAAAATATTTCTTTCCTACCAATGTATCTAAAACTTGATCTATGAAAGGAAGTGGAAAGTGATATTTTAAAGTGGCTTTATTCAATTCTCTATAGTCAATACACACTCTCCATTTTCCATTCTTTTTAGGGACAATTACTAAGGGTGAAACCCACTGACTGTCTGATATTGGATAGATGAAATTGACATTCAACAATTTTTGTAGTTCTTCCTTAACAATCTCCCTTAAATTTGGATTCATTCTTCTTTGAGGTTGTTGAACTAGTTTGGCATTTTCTTCAATGTAGATATGATGTTTACAAGTATTAGGATCAATTCCTTTCATGTCAATATATTCCCATGCATAAGAAGATGAATGTTCTTGTAACATCTTGATTAATTATTTCTTTTGAAATTCTTCCAAATTATTATTGATATTCAAAGTTTTTCCTGGAAATATTTCAATTGTAGAATTGCCAAATTTTTCCATAGAGTGCAAGGATAGTTGACGAGATGATAAATATTCAATATTGTATTGTTCTTGAAAACTCTAACTAGATTCACAACATAATGAAGATTCATTATTTTCCATTAAATTTAAAATTTGATCTTCTTCATCTAATTGTGAAGTAGCAAAGATTGGTCTTATATCGAAGTCATCATCTATCCATTCTTCATTTTCAACTTCTACTGTTGTTTTTGTTGGTGGATATAGTGTGAATTTCTTTGTTGTACTTCCATCAAAAATGAACATATCACCAGATCTACAACTTATGAAAGCATCAACTATAGCTAGCCATGGTCTTCCTAGAATCAATGGATGCCCTCCTAAGTTATTTTTGGGTGTTAGAATCATAAAATCAACAGGATATTCTCAAGAATCTAAGGATACATATATATCTTCTAATACACCATCAGGTTTGATTGCATATCTATCTATCAATTGTAATAGTATAGGTGTATATTAAAGATTAGAAAGTTTTAATTGATTCATAGTTTGTTTTCTTACGATATTTATGGCTGCTCCTAGATTAATCAATGTATTTGGGATCTCTATACCAGTGGTGTGTGTTTTCACAATGGGACTTCGTGGATCAAGATATTTTTGAATTTTTGTTTTACCCATCATGATATCTGAAATTTTTCCAACAACTTGGATTCTTTTGATTTCTTTTCTCTTTCTTCCAGGTTTTTTTATGCTCAAGTCCCTAATTTTTTTTGCAAAAATTGGTATTTCCTTAATAGCTTGAAGCAAAGGAATCTTTATGCAAACATTCTTCAGTTCATCTAACATGTCATAATTAGGCAATAAAATTTGTTTCTCCACTCCATCAATTTCAATCTTTCGGGGAAGGGTGGTTTTGAGACAGATACTAAAGGTTGTTCCATAATAGGGATTGAGTTATTCGAATGTGTTGAAATAACTTGTTTTTGAGTTTCTTATTTTATTTCATTAAGAGACTTTTCTTCTTGAAAGATCTTTTCTTTTTCACTTTCCTAAATAACAACTAAGGGGGACTTTTTTCTAATATTCTACCAGATCTAAGTTGAAAATTATTTAGATCTAGTGGATTTATCATGTAAGTTTGAAATTTTTTTCCTTCCATATTGTACATTGGTTGTGAATTTTTATTATTATTTGGATTTGGAAGTGGTTGGGCAGACAATTGATTTGGTATTTGAGGAAATGGTAATGAGAGTTGTGGATTCACATTGTGAGGTTGAGTTTATTGAACAGGTTGAGGATAATATTGTGGAGGAAAAGTAGGATATGATTGTTGAAATTGTGGATATTGAGGATATTGAGGGAATTTTCCATAAGGATTTTTCATCCTTGTGACCAAGGTTCTGGCCAATATTTCCAAGGCATTGGAGCATTCCAATTACTTTACAAAGATTGTGAAAATGGTTGAGGATTAAAACCTTATTTGGCTGTGGATTCTGCCAAGGTCTTTTATCAATAAAACATAGAGGGTCTCCCTGATTTTGTACTCCTTCTTGATAAACAAATTTAAGACTTGAATGA
Organism: Pinus tabuliformis; assembly: GCA_031772625.1. Taxonomy (NCBI): domain Eukaryota; kingdom Viridiplantae; phylum Streptophyta; class Pinopsida; order Pinales; family Pinaceae; genus Pinus; species Pinus tabuliformis. The sequence continues at coordinate 1,483,061,138 of CM062819.1, read as the reverse complement.
GGGACATTCTTTATATCATGGTTTTCTGCAAAAATAACACAAGTTTCTATACTTTTTAAATCAAGAGGACATTCTCTCAAGGCATGTTTCTTTCTGCACTTAGGATAGAAAATGGACAATGCAACATTTTCAGCTTTTTTCTTGTTTTGTATTTTAAGGGTGTCAATTTGTTCACTAAGACTCCCTAAAATATATGTTTTAAAGTTATCAAGCAAATTTCCTAATTTTTCTCTACTTACTGTCCCAGCTGCAGATTTATTAATCCTTGATAGAAGAGGATCTCTTGGATTTTTCCCAGTTCTTGCTTTGCCTCTTGAAATGTGTATGCACAACTCACAAATTTCTCCTAGTGATAACTAAGAAATGTCTCCCTTACCCATTAGATTGAGAAGATCAATCCATTCATCTCTAATTGATTTTAATAAGAGAGCTTTCAAAGTGTCTTCATGTAGATCATTCATTTTTTCCCTTTTTACATTGTAAGCAAATATTTTAATGAAATATTCAAGATTTTCATCTTCTTTTTGTATCATTTTAAAGACTTCATCTTTAATTTTATGGGGAATACAATAATCCTTATATTTATCTAAGAATGCAGTTTTCATTTGTTCCCATGTTATTATGGAGTTTATTCCTAAACCCATAAACCATTTTAATATTGCATCCTTAAGGGTTTCAAGGAATAATTTCAACTTTTGAGTGTCATGTCGATAATCATATGATCTACACAAGACTTCAAATTCAAAGAGAAATGTCTCTGGATCTTAGCTCCTTAATCCATGAAATTTTGGAAGGATAGAGGGTGAGATATTTTTTCATCGAGGATTGGAAATTTGAAAGGTTCTAGATTTATATTCTCTCCTCTTCCCCTTCCTCCTCCAATTCTAGGTTGTTCACCACTAAAATTATGTACCTCTCCTTCCCCTTCTCCATCCATTGTAGATTCTTCATAACCAATATAAGGTTCTGATTCTGGTTCTAAGATTGGGTTTTCCATCTCCTCTAGTTCCTCTGGTTCTTCTATAAATGGTTTTAAGTAGGTTTCTTCTTCCTCTTCCTCAATAGGAACTTCCAACTCATGACCTAGAAGTTTTTCTCCAGTTGAAGACAGGAAAATTATTCCTATTGCTAGGGATGTGGGATCTTCTTTGATTACAGCTTCTATTGATGAATTTGGTGAATCTTTAGGTTGGATTTCAGATCTTAATACCTCAAGAAGTCTATGTTGGCCTGCTATGGATGGAATTCAAGTTTGTGTGGGTGGTGTGGTACTACGAGGTCGTGGTGGAGTGAGTGATGTTGTTGGAATTAAGCTCTTTCCTCTACCTACAAATCTACCCCTAAAGTCTCTTTCCCTACCCATATTATGTTTTGATTTTGTTTTTTTTAAAGAAATCGAGACTTCTATTTATACTTCCTTGACAACAGCACCAAAATGTTTGTCAATTTAATTGTCTTAAATTGATTACGTAAATTATCAACCAGAGTTGGTAAACTTGTGAAGTGCAAGTGCACTATATCGCTAGAAGCCTTTTGAGTTTATTAAGATAATGATTGTGGATGATTTATTTATAAGGATTTTCTTTGTTCATATGTTCCTAATGAAAAGCTAAAGGTTTACAATACGATCAATTCTTAAAAAGGAATGTAAGGTAAACTATCATGACCTTCTTTAACTGACTATTGTTAGTTACTATGTAAATGATAAAAACAAATCTATCTAAATTAATATTCTGGAAAGCTAATTACTTCTACTCTATAAGTAGGAATTACTTCTATTCAAAGATAAAATTTATAAATCAATCTAGAGTAAGATATACACATTGCAATTATCAATCTTAATTGAAATAATTAAAACAAACACAGAAAGAATGTGATCTAAACAAATATAACTATTTATGAAAGGAAGGATATTTTTATATACAACCATATTTTAAAAAGCATGTAAATGAATTGAAATCGAGAGAAAACAAATGAAAAACTGTAAATAAATAAGTGCAAAGAAATGAAACTATGATAATGCAATTCTGGAAAAATAACAAAATGAATTGAACTGAATAATAAGAAAATGAATGAAGCTCGATTGTTTGCATGGGCCCTCCACAAAACAATAGGTTTATAAGTCTATCTCAACAACTAACTGCACATGATATTCATGAAAATACTTCTTAAATTAAAGACGAACAAAGTCATGGAACTTCAAACTATTAATTACAAATTACATATCCATCTACGTGTGTCTTGTTTCTGTTTAAATATGTGTATATGTATATGTATATGTATGTATGTATGTATGTATGTATGTATGTATATATATGTATATGTATATATATATATATATATATATATATATATATATATATAGATAGATAGATAGATAGATAGATATATATATATATATATATATATATATATATATATATATATATATATATATATATATATATATATATATATATATATATATATAAGATTCACGCCCAACATTTTTGAGATTTTCATGCCTTAAAAAATCAAATACAATCGTAATCTAAATTTTATTCTAATAATGGAGACTATAACACTTCTCGACAATTCTCTATTTGGAAAGAAAATTGAAGAGTCGTGATTGAATTGAACTCGCGTTGCTCGGTTCATCCACACGTTGAACTACTTCCTTGATTGCGCCACTGTGTGTTTCCCTTGATGATTTGGCTTGGATGAATAGGAGGAGATCAATTCCTATCTGCCCATGTGCTTCTTTGCTTGGTTGGTGCACTAGAACCTGAAAAACCATGGAGGTAATTGCAGAATCATAAAACAAATGCAGATTCATGTTAATTATGTAGATATTACAATCTTTAACTAAATAATAAGGCACATTAAAAAGTATAAAAAATAAGACACCTAAGTACCTTACCATGCTAAAATCCCTTATTTTAATATTTATTCGAGTTGATAGTAGTGATGAAAAGAGGAAAAATGGATGGAAAATGATGTCAAAAACAAAAAAATCATGAGACTCTACAGTTTTCCTAAAATCTTTGGAACTGAAACCACCCAAATATATCACATTGGCTTAGGGGGAGAATTTACTCAATAAAGAGGGATATTGTAGCCAATATTGTTTATGAAGAAATGTTGAATCCATCTAAGCATATGCTTCTAGATTTTACTGGAGGAAATTCACAAGTACTTTGAAAACGGGAATCTAGCAATGTAGCTCAACTTTGAGTTTATTGGCAAATGATCATATCTAAGAACACATTATGTTGGTGACATTTGCAAAGACACAACATTTGTTTTCAATGTTGGCAGTGTCATAGCATGTTATTTTAAAGTATACATGGAAGATATCCTTGCATTATGCTTATGCATAAGAAAATTTCTAACCATTATAATAAGATGAGCAACATGAATTGGAAAAGGTGGGAATGGTTATTATTATTCATTCTTTGGTTGATCTCATGAATTATTTATAAAATTCATCCAACACATATTTGATGAGTATTAAAGTATTATTAAGTGTAAGAGTTGGAGTTACGATCATCCCTAGCTCGGTCGTTACGATTGATGATAGGAAAAGAATGAAGAATTTGATTCAATTGCTCCTTGGTTATGTAGAGGATAATGATTACATGCTAGGTGAAGTGAAATAGTCGATACACAAGGCCTTCTGAGTTGTAAAAGGATGTGGGTCTAATCAATCTCTAAATGTAGTCAACGATTGAATAACAAAAACACAAGAAAAATATTAATTGTTAGCTTGACATTAAGGTTAGGGTTTTGCACTTGGCCCTGCACAATAGTGAAATGATAAAGAGCCTACATGTTATCAGGCTTGAACAAAGACTTTCAAAAGATATGAAAAGGGAAGGGTTACCCAAGAAAAAGTGTTGTAATAGTGACATAATGATTTCGATAAGGAGGAAACATTGGAAATTTTCTTATGATCATCATTCCTGCAATTTGTGAACAAACGACTAGTCATTTTCGAGGAATTGTTATTTGTATGGACTATACAATGGATTTCGCATACTTTTCCATGGTGATTGGAACCATCTACGTCTGATCTATTGTCTATTATTATCGTCAAAGGGAGGAAGAAACATAGATAGAAACTACTTTCACAGAGAAAATCCTAAGGTTTTAACAAAAGTTTTGGCAAAGGAAATCTATCCCAAATCCATTCATGTTACCTTATGAGTGGACTTAAACTCTTAGAGACATTAACACCTTCAAAAATTAGAGCTATCGTGAGCTTATTATTAGGAAAATATTCCATACAAAATGAATATTGGTTGGCCAAAATATTTCTCTCCAAGTTATCTAAGATTCCATCACATAAATGGAGATTACAACTTTCATTCGATTATTATGGAGATTATCCTTATGTGATTTTGATTCTCCCCTTGACTGGAATATTGATATTTAAAGGCACAACCTATCTTGGGATGGCACAACCAGACTCATTATCAATTTATCTCGTTGATACATTTTTCACTTCCCCTATGCTAACTACGAATGCAACATAGTTGCAGATATCCTATGTTCATAACTCATTCTAGAGATGAGCATAAATAAGTTGCCACTTTCACCATCGATATTATTTCTATTAGACATGGTCTCTATATGTAGCTATCCTAATTTTCATGAAAGATAATGATGAATCTAAAGTTTTAGCTATTTCCACAAGACTACGGATAATAGTAAAAATTTGATATGGCATGGGTTAAGTTTATGGAAGCATCAGAGAGTTTCATAGGAAAATGCATGGAAGTGTACATGGTCTAATTAGACAAAGAGAATTGGAGCTTTTTCTCATATGGTGGAAAAAAATAATTAAACCATACAATGATAAGATCATGGGATACGTTCCTTATTAGGCAAAAGGACCAACGAAGGGTGCATTGGAGCACACACCAAATTTGAGTCACATGAGTGAAATTGATTGACCACCTATGGTAGAAAAATGAAATAAACTCTCCATGGCTCTAAAATTGTTAGGTCCCTATAATACTAGTGATTCCCCCATTACTATTGTCATTGTAGCCCTTATTGTTATTGTTGTGCCCCTATTTTCCCCATATTTTTATTATTGTGCCCCATAGAAGCCCACTATTGTTATTGTTGTGCCTTTATATTATTATTTTTATGTCATCTTTGATTATATTGTGACCCCTTAGACTCCTACATATAGAAAGGAGGTTTTTTCATTTGAATCATCGAATAATTGTTCATTTGTGTAATGTAAAGGAGTTTTCCTCCTCGAAGAGGTTGACTGTGAAGTCTTTGATCTATATTTCCTTCTATTTTGTGAGTTGGTTGCATAACATTTGGTATCAGAGGTTTGGATTCTAGGGTTTCATTGCTCCAAACAGGGCATCGTGGAAGTTTTGCTATAATATTTTTTATACAATGTTTCAAAAGAGGAAATTAACACCCATTTGATCCAAGATCTTGATTAACCTCGGGTCTGAATTTCAGATCGTTTCTCGTGATATGTTAGGAGATATGATCCACGAAAGTTAGGGTTTTTGCATCTCCTGAATTACATCCCAAACAGGTGACCTTGAGAAAATTGTCATAAATTTCTCTTTGAGCATCAGATTGAAATTTCATAAGAAGCTACAGAAAGAGGATAGATTGTAGTTTGTTTTATATTGTTTTCAGGTCCAAAGGTCAAAAAAATGATGGGTGGAAGGCCATACAAGTCCTCTCTACTGAACTAGTCTATAATCAGGTCATCGAGGAGATTTGGCATAACTATTTCTTGAAGAATCCAATATTGTTCAGACTGGTAGGGTTAGAAAGAGAAATCAAAGGGCTACCACAGGATGCAATTTCAGACCTTGGAGATTCGAAATTATAGAGATACAATAGATTCAATATTGATCTCCTACAAAGCAAGAAAAGTTGTGTAGTTGTTTTTTTTTTAAATTTGCATAAGTTTGGTTTGAAAAATTAGTTTGAAGTGATTCAAAGGGCATAGTGAGGTATAATTATCATTAAGTTATTCCCCGAAGAAAGAAAATGGAAACACCTAGTAAGGAACCTGAAAGCTCTACCATGACTTAGGAAGAAGAGGAAGAAATGCAACATGATATATCAAAATTACTAGACCAAGTGCAAAAATTTTCACTCTCACAAAAAGTAATAGAAGCTAAGATGGATGGATTATAGAAAGGCATGGAAGGTAAGATGAATGGCATGGAAGCTAACATGGATGGTGTGGAAGCTAAGGTGGATTGCATGAAAGTTAAGATGGATGGCGTGGAAGCTAATATGGATGGCATGGAAGCTAATATGGATGGTATATAAGTAAATATTAAAGGTAGCATGGAATATTTGAAGATACATTTGACAAATTTGCTACAAGAAATGCTTACTAATGGCAAAAGGGTAGTAAAGGAAACTCGTTATGAGAACAAAAGAAATGTTAATCATGATTTCATACTCTAATGTTGGATTGAAGACCCACCATGTTCCAAAGATCGATATGAGGAAGTTTGATGGCAAGGATCCCGTAACATGAATACTACAAATGGAGCAATATTTCGATCTCCATAATTTGCAAAACACACAAAAGGTATGCATTGCAAATTTGTATTTTGAACCAAATCAGTTTGTATGGTATCAATGGCTTTTCTCTTGTAAACAAATTATCACTTGGGCAATTTTTATGGAAGAAATGATAGCACATTATGAGGATACAAAAAGTAACACCTTTTTTAGCAAATTGATAAATCTCAAACAAAAGGGTTCAATGATGGAACACATTGAGGACTCCAAAAAATTGAATATAAGGGTAAAAGATATTCTAGAGGAGCATAGGATTGATGTGTTCATAGGGACTTTAAAGGATAACACCCAACATGAGTTTCGCCTTTGGGAACTTGATCCATTGGAGAAGGCATTTAGGTTGGAAAAAAAAATTGAAAGTAAAATTATGGAAACAAGGAAGCCTACCACTCACAACTATAAAGATGGAAGTGTTGTTGCCCCTAGCCTTCCACAACTTACAAGGTTGACACCACAAAAATTGGAAGAGAAAAAGGGAAAAAGGGCTTTGTTACAGTTGTGATAGCAAATACACTAAAGGTCATAAGTGTGCTGAGAAGAAATTATTTTACATAGATTATGAAGAGGAGGAAGAAAAGGAACAAGAAACATCAAAAGAAGAGGATATACACCAGGAATAAACCCTATAGAAAGAATAATTGAATCCGGCTGTATCTTGTAATGCATTGGCCGGAATTACCACTCCTCAAAATATCAAGATAAAAGGACATATCAAGAAGAAAAAGGTAATAATATTGATTGATTCAGGCAGTACCCATAATTTTATTCATTGTAAGATAGCCAAGGAATTGAATTACTTCCTATATCCATCACCAAAGTGTCAAGTGATAGTTGCAAATGGAGGAACCACAAATTTCTCTAGAAAGTGCCATAATATCAAGCTATCCATGGGAGAATATGTATTGAATAGCCAAATTATTTCCATTCCAATAGGTGGTTTTGATTTTGTATTGGCAGTCCAATGAATATGGGTACGATAGCTTTTAATTTTCAAGAAAGTTTCTTGAATTTTTTTCGGAAGGAAAGGAAGTTGAATTAAGGGGTATCGTAGGGAAATCGGGAAATATAATCATCTCTAACAACATGACAAAGCTTCTAAAGAAAGAATTATGTTTGTTAGAGGTTCCCACATCGAAATCATCTATTTCTCCATATCTCCAAAAATTCTTGGACAATCATTCCAAGGTATTTGAGACTCCCAAGGGCCTCCCAGCTATTTGTGATCATGATCATGTTATTCATTTGATTCCAGGAATTTTTCCTCCAAACATCATGCCTTACAAATATCCCTTTTCCCAAAAGAGTGAAACTGAACGTATGGTTGCAAAAATGCTAGAGGCTAGTATAATTCAACCTAGTCAAATTTCATTCTCTGCTCCAGTAGTATGGTTGCACAAGAAGGATGGATCATGGTGCATGTGTCCAGATTACAGGGAGCTCAACAAGCTCACTATTAAAGATAAATTTCCCATTCTTGTCATTGATGAATTATTGGATGAATTGCATGGATCAATTTACTTCACCAAGTTGGATCACCGTTCAAAATATCATCAAATAGGAATGAAGACTGAATACATTCTAAAAACAACATTTAGAACTCATGAGGGTCATTAAGAATTTTTGTTCATGCCTTTTGGCATTACCAATGCACCTACTACATTCCAAGGTTTGATGAATTCCATTTTCAAATGCTTCCTTAGAAATTTTGTGTTAGTATTTTTTGATGATATACTAATCTACAACAAGTCTTGGAGGAATCATCTTCAACATGTTGACAGGGTTCTCAAACTATTGGAGGAGAAACAATTATATGAAAAAAGCTCCAAATGGTTCTTTGGAGTACAAGAGGTGGAATATCTAGGTCATATTGTATCTCATGAAGGTGTTAGGGTAGACCCTTGCAAAATTAAAGCTATTAAGGAATGGAAAATCCCCACATCCATAAAGCATCTATGAGGTTTTCTCAAGTTGACAGATTATTATCGCAAGTTTGTTAATAATTATGGGAGAATAGCAACACCTCCAACAACATTATTGAAGAAAGATGCATTTTCATGGACTCCAAAAGCAACGAAGTTCTTTTAACATCTTAAAGAGGCAATGTGCCAAGCATTAGTCTTAGGTACACCAGACTTCACAAAAACCTTTATTGTGGAATGTGATGCCTCAGGAAATGGAATTGGTGTTGTTTTAATGCAAGAAGAAATACCCATTGCTTTCAAAATTCATCCAGTCAAAGGAAAGTATTTACAAAAAGCTATTTATGAGAAGGAAATGTTGGCAATACTACATGCACTTAAGAAATGGCGAACCTACCTAATGGGAAGACACTTAAAGGTAAAAACGGATCATGATAGTCTTAAATACTTATTAGAACAAAGATTATATTCAAAAGAGCAGAAAAAAAGGGTCAAAAATATGTTGGGTTATGACTTTGAAATCATCTACAAAAAAGGGAAGCAAAATGTTGTTGCAGATGCACTCTCAAGAAAGATGAGGATGTGGAAGCATTGCTTTGCACAATTTCTAGTATCCAACCATATTGGATAAACGAAGAAAGGGATGATGGAAGAATGAAAAATAAGTGTGGTCACTCATTCAAAAGTTACAACAAGATCCCAATAGATCTCATACATTTAGCTGGAAAAATGATTCGTTATGGTACAAAGATTTCTTATACCTCTGTTAGAATTCCCAACTCAAACAAAATATTCTTATGGAATTACAAACCTCTCCCTTAGGAGGGCACTCAAGATTTTTAAAAACTTACCACAGGGTTAAGAAGGAATTTTTTGGGATGGCCTTAAATCTAATATTCAAAAGTTTTTGGCAGAATGTTTGTCTTGCCAACAAAATAAAGTTGAAACAATTAAGACCCCAGGTCTATTACAACCTTTATCCATTCCTAGTCAATGTTGGGAGGAGGTTTCAATGGATTTTATCACAGGTTTACCCAAGTCCAAAGGAAAGAGTGTCATCATGGTGGTAGTTGACAAACTTACCAAGTATGCACACTTTTGTGCATTACCTCATCCACTTAAATCTAGTACAGTTGCTACTGCATTTATGGAGACAATTCAAAAGCTACATGGAAACCCAAAGATTATTGTAAGAGACAGAGATCCCATTTTCACTGGAAATTTTTGGACATAATTATTTTCTTGTCTAGGTACGTAGTTAGCTCATAGCTCATATTATCATCCTCAATTTCATGGGAAAACTGAGATAGTAAACAAATGTTTGGAAGGATATCTTCATTGCTTTTTATCTGATAAACATACACAACGGGTCAAATGGTTGCCTTTGGCTGAATGGTGGTATAAAACTTCCTTCCATACTGTAATAAAATGATCCCATTTATGGAAATTTATGGATATCATCCGCCATCCATCACATCATATTTAAGAGAAAATTCTAAGGTTCAAGCTGTGGAAGATCACATCTAGCATCAACAACAAGTTCTCCAACTCTTAAAGGATAACCACACTTTGGCGCATAATAGAATGAAACAACAAGTAGATCAACATCGCAGTGAAATAAGTTTTGATGTAGGTGACTAGGTATTTATACGACTACAACCATATAAACAAATTTCCCTCAAGCAAGCTAAGAAGGATAATAAATTATCACCAAAGTATTATGGTCCTGTACAAGGTGTTGCAACTTCCCGAGTAAACCCAGTTTTCCATGTTTCATGCTTAATTAGGTGACAAGCTCAGTTCAAACAATATTGCCAAAACTTGATGAGGAAGGAAAAATCATATTGGAACCTAAAGTAGTCACAGAAACAAGAACTTGACAACTACAAAATCAATCAATTTCAGAGTATCTCATCAAGTGGAAGAACTTACCCGTTGAAGATTCCACATGGGAGGATGAGAATTTTATATAGAAGCATCCAGAACTACTCAAGCGTTGAGGACAACACTTTTTTAAAGGAGAGGGGCATTTTAGGTCCCTATAATACTAGTGATTCCCCTATTACTATTGTCATTGTAGCCCTTACTTTTATTATTGTGCCTCTATTATCCTCATATTGTTATTATCGTGCCCTATAGAAGCCCACTATTGTTATTGTTGTGCCCTTATATTATTATTTTTATGTCGGCTTTGATTATATTGTGACCCTTTATAATCCTATATATAAAAAAGAGGTTTTGTCATTTGAATCATCCAAGAACTATTCATTTGTGTAATGTAAAGGAGGTTGCCCCCTCGAAGAGGCTGATTTTGAATTCATTGGTCTATCTTGCCTTCTATTTTACGAGTTAGTTGCATAAAAAAAGTACTTCAAACCCTTCACCATTAGTTTGGGAAATTTTAGGATACTTTTTATATTTTTTATTAATCTATTATTAAATGCCTCGATCTTGTCCCCTAATTATTGGTTGTGTGCTTGCATGGATGATGGTGTGAAGAAGGTGGATGACACTAAAAGCCTACAAGTTGTTGCTTTAAATACGCTATAGACATATTTGGGCACTGCAACCCCAAACTCATATGTCCATAAACTAAGGGCTCTTTAGTCCCTAAAAGTGTTGTTTCATACCCTAAAGGATCATGGTCAACTGATTACATAATTTCCTAGAAGTTCCACCTGAAAAACTACTCAGAACTGGCCAAAAATGGACCATACTAACTGCTCCATGGTCAAGGTGCGATGCATACTGGCTGCCACACTAGCCAGGTGTGATGCATACTGAAATGGCCTTATGTGGGGTGTGATGAGCGAGAATAGACAAATGGCAGAGACAATTTGCTAAGTGGATGATCATGGAATCTTCTAGAAACTTCTCCTGTGATACTTGCCTCTCTAAATTCACCCAGGGATGAATAAGAGATCAATGAAATCTCCAAGTGGAACCAAGAACTATCAGTGGAATGACACTAATCAAAAACCCAGAGCTAACTCACACCCTTTCAAGACATCTATAAATGGATCCCTCATCTGAGAGATTTAGAGGCTGCAATTTTGTAATTTGTAAGGAAGTGTTGTTGGTTTATTTGTGAGAAGATACATTGTATTGTTGGGTGATCTTGCTTTTCATGAGGTGAAGAGAGCTTCTATGCTGGGAGGATGATGCTAGATTAGACAGCTACGTTGTAATCCTCTCTTCTACTATTAATAAAGTTCTTTGAGTTTTCCTCCATATAATCGTGTATTTGTGAATCTTATTGTTTATGAATGCAATTGTATGGTCAATGTGTTTCTGATTCTGCATTGTTTATGATGTTTTAGATATAGATGCTTTGATGGTTTTCTGTTACTTTGACTCTACAGGTACTCTTTGAAGCAGGACAAGTAGGAGAGGAGTGGCAAATTCTATCAAGGGAAAGAGAAATCAAGCTAGGATCAAAGCAAAAGATCCAGGTTGGTCCTCTTTTCTTCCCTCTTATCTATTACACTTAAAGGAAATCTCGAATTGCTTCGATTGTATGTTTCTAAGATAGCTACCCATCTTAGTGGGACTAGTAGTTTGAATCGACACTAGTTTTCCCTGAAACAAAATGGTGACTTCACTGGGGAATGAATAGTTTGTTTTGTTTGTTTATTGTTTGCTTTATAAACTACAAATGGAGCCTGAAGTTAGCCAGCTAGCCTTCGAAATGCCTTTGCTATGCAATTGAGAAGTAGATGAATGCTGCTTCAGTCAATCTCTGAGTTGGTTTATGAACTAAACATCTGAATTACAAGCATTCTAAGTGCCCTTGTGATAGCTCAATAACCTCATAAGATCATACCCCTATACTTTGTTTTTGCTGTCCATCATAACTCAGCCTAAATCACTGAACTTAGCTACAAATTTTGAGCAAAAACCAAGCTCAGTTTCTCTCCTTGGTCCATCGCACTGTCTGTCACTGGGTAGCCTATATGCATCACACCTCCCATGTGTTGCAGATGAGATGCATCCCTGTTTCCCTGTGTTGCAAGTGCGATGATTGAAGTGATACTCTTTTTCTCTCTAAAAGTTGGTTTTTTCCTCCTTGTTTTCAACTCTATTCAGTAGTTTTGCTATTCATGATCAGTATCTCCTTGATGAAACCTTCTTCCTTCACATATTTCATCCTCCATTAGTTAGGAATTGTAAATGTTTTTGTGTATTTGTGAATCATTTACAGTCTTCCTTTGTCGAAAGTAGCTTAATCGAACTGTCATTTTTTGATGCAAGTGTCATAATTGTCATTTTGAATCAAGAAAAGAGTGTCGTAAAGTCTTCCTCTTCTAGATAGCTGATTATACTTTTGTCATTGTACTTGATTTGAGTTATTAGTATTTGAAGCGTCGAAAACATTTTTCAATTTGAAATCGAAAAGTGTCGTCTTAGTATTCTTTTGTTTTGAAAAGAAATTGTCAAAATGTCGCTTTAAAATAAAATAGTTCAGATCTGTACTTAGCTTTCCTTTTTGGCATTCACACATTAAGGAAACAGAAAAAAAAAATACATGCATATGCATTTGCATTTTGACTACATGCAGAATATGATTTTGGAAAGTGCATTTAGTGTGTTTTCTATGCTCTCTGCTGAATGAAAATCATAATCTTCTTTCCTATGTAGCTAGGATTTTCATTGCTAAAAGAAAATAAACGACTGTTTATCATTTTAGATTGCATATTTAGGAATTTTACATCTACATCACGTGGTGAACCTTGAAAGACAAATTTCTAAGCAAGATCAACTCTAAAATAAATCTCAATGAACATAAAAATGCTTTGGAACCTAATGCAACACATCTAGAAGTCTAGGCTAGAGATGTGTTCTGGCGTCGTAAAACCTGGTAACTATCGTTTTCATCAAAGGTTGGGTGATTCCTCCTCTTTGATACAACAAGTGCCAGTACGAACTTGTGCTCCCCGTATCGTTGAGTATATATTGGGAGACCACAATAGGCTGATATCCTTTATCCTTAAGAAGTTGTGTCTTCTGCCCTATCGGTCGCAATGCACTGAACACAGCATTCAGGAAGATTGATGGTCGTACATAAGTCCTTGGTAATTTCTCAATCATTTATCGCCAAGTTGTATTTTGTAGTTTTGAAATTGGTTTGGTAATCCCTTTGTCTAGATTTCTAGAGTAGTCACTTTCGCTCCTTTTCGACTCCTTAAAAGAAAAGGTCCATCTGAGCACTTGTCACTTCAGGCTCATTAAAAATCAAAGGCGACTAGAGTCACCTTTTGCTTTTTCTCGACTCTTAAAAATTGAAAAAGCTAGTTGCGTCAAAGTGTCTTTAAAATTTATTTAAATCGGAATAACATCCCTATTCCTTCGTTGATCTGAGCTTGAGATAATGCCACCAATCAAGGAATCCCTCTTGGAGGGAATCCTAGTCCTTTCTCCTCTTTGGGAGATATTGGTTCTCCATATATGGCTACATTGTCCCTTCCAGGAATCACAATTGGCCTGCCAGTATGGCTTTTTTCAACCTCTGTCATTCAAAACACCGTAATTCCTCAACAATATAATTAGCAATCAAAGGATACTGAAGTTACCCCTTCACCTTCTACTTCGTTTGTTTCTCCTTCCCCTTCTTCCTCTTCGCCTGGTGAAACTAGTGACACTAAAAACCAAGTTACTGAGAAGAAAAAGAAAGGGAAGGAGAAAAAGAAGAATCTAGCTAAACAAGGAGGCAACCATGCACCATCCGGTGAAAATCCACACACTAAACTTTCCAAACCAAAATCTCCATGCATAATTTGCAAGGGACACTACTACCATCGAGATTTCCCTTGCATTCCGCGGATCTTGAGAGAATGGTCTCCCTGTTTGCACCATTCAGTGTCATCAACCTCTAGCAGTCACGTTCACAGCACACCATCAACTAGTGAAAATGAAGTTAATAGACAGAAAGGAAAGGTCAAATTTCCGTTTAGGTTATGTGAAGGTAATCATACTCTTTACCGTTGTCCTTTTTTGGAAGAAGCCAAAAGTGTCTTGGATAATCGTCCTGCTTCACCGCAACGACTTCCACCTAGATAGAAGAAACTCTTGCCAAGTCCTTCGCTAGTTGAAAACCCAATTAACATAACTCAATTGTTGATCTAATCGCCTATCATTGAAAATGAACTTCTAAGTCCATTCTGGACCAAAGTCAATTAGTCGAGATGGCAGTCGAAATAGTCTTACCTTCAAAAGAACCACCTTCATATGATACTATCACCAAAGAGAATGAGAACGACATTTTCAAATTCTTTTTGTCGAAACAGAATCTAATGAACTTGGTGGCAATCCACCCATTCTTTTACAACAGGAAGAAACCCCCCCAGTTCATGAGATTTATTCGACCATTTATCTAGTACCTCCTCCGAGCAGTCTAGTCATTTTCTTTGATTGGAATCAACTAGCAAAACACCACCTTCCATCTAATGTACCATTTTGAATCATAGTACAATTTTACAAAATGATCGTGTCTAGCACTGTCATATATGAAGGGGCTTCAGTGAGTATCCTTTCCTCAACTGCTTGGAAAGTGCTTGGTTCACCATCACTTTTGCCTGAAAAAACAAAATTTGTCAGGCTTCAACAAAGGAACCAGTTGACCATTAGGGATCCTTCCAAAGTTACCAATAACTTTGAAAAGGAAAACCGTTCATTTGAATGTGATGGTAGTCTAAGGGCCACTAGATTACAATCTACTCCTTGGACGTGACTACATATATAGCATGGAAGCTATTGTTTCTACACTCTTTAGAGTGATGTGTTTTCCACATGAAGGCAAACTGGTGCAATTTGTCGACCAACTTTCATTTCCTGGTTCAAACACAGCTATGAATCAACCATCATCCCTAAATGGTCTCTTCGCATCAACAATGTCTCTTCAACCTTCATTCCATCCACCTAATTACCATGGGTAGTTCAGTGAATGTTCTGAAGTTTAGGGGGCATGCACCCTAGTCTGCTTTGGCAGGAAAACCCAGAGGAAAAGAGAGATTTTCTTGAAGGTCATAATGATTGGACTGAAGAAACATTCCCGTGTAGGTTATGTGATCAGTCTAAAACAAATATTTCCTTGAAAGGTTATACGATTGGATTGAAAAATCATTTCCTTGTTGGATATGTGATCGATCTGAAACATGTATTCCCTTGTATGTTATGTGATTGGAAGCTCACACCATTCACCTTCGTCCATTTCGATGGACAAAGCCAAGGAAGAGTTTTTGTCTACCAACAGAAACAATCCTGCCTAACCACAGGAACTTCCATATGGTAACCTAGAAACTCTCCTTTTACTAAAAGACCTGGGGGCATGCAAATATTTATATGTAAGTGAAAAACAACCTTTGATTTTTTAGTTTTTTAGGTTCTCAACCCTTTAGCCTCTTAGCTTGGTCGTTTCTAACCTACATAAAAAGGCAATGAGCACATGTTATAGTAGTGTTCAAGCTCATTAAAAAATAAATCTACCAAGAGACATCTTCAAACAACTGGTAAGAGCAATATTCTTGTAAGGTTCAAGCTCGTTAAAAAATAAACCTGCCACTGAGCATAGTTTCTCCTGGTTCAAGCCCATTAAAAAATGAAACCACCTTTGGTAAATAACTTTTGTGATCACCTTGCTATCAACGCTTTTGAACCTTGGTTGTGTTCCTACCATCACCTCCATTCATTTGGCCGATCATATGCTTCCACTTGATTGTTTACCCTTTTGAGGAACAGTTGTGATGAGTGATTCTGATTGCCACCCTCTTCACGCTGCCGTGTTTTGAGAAGTTCCAAACTTACCTAGAACCAGTTGCTACCCGAAAATACCACTCATTCCTCAAAAATGAGTCCCTTTTAAACTCTTTTTAGACTCGTTAAATATAAAAATATTGTCGACCCATTGGCCTTTCCAGCTCGTTAAAGTAAGGGGAATGCCATCCCTCCCATATTTTAATCTTTTTGGACCTGAGAGATTATCAAACAAAAAGATCGAGCGCTTGTCTTTTTCGGCTCATTAAAGTGATCGAAAAGTCATCCCTTTCGTATTATTTTATACTTTTTCGGACTTAAGGGATTATGCCACAAAAAATGACTATTGGAGTTTCCTTTTCGTCCCTTTTCAAACTCTCTAAATAAGAAAAGGATCGAGTTATCTTTGTTGTTAAATTCATTAAAAACAATAACGACAAACTTGTCCATCCAGACAAGAACGAGTCTCACTGACACTAGGCTCACTAAAAACAGAGCGACAGGTTTTCCTGAAGGGAAAATTATAGACCAAGCATATGTTATCCTCCTCAAGCTTGACAAAAATAAAGAGGTACTAGTCAGCAATGACTGGGGAAAAAGGGAAGAAAACTTGAAGAATTTTATTGGTAGCAGGTCGCTCTTGAACATGACACTTTCACTCCATCACCATGATTGAGTTGGGTTGGGTTTTTCTGTTCACCATATCACCATTGGTCCTCCATACCATCCATGGGGTTAATGCTACCAATCCATATCAGTGTCGCCGACATGTTCAAGAGAAGTCATTCAAAGAATTCACCATCCAGTAAACGCCTCATCCACTGCAATACCTCCACCCTTCATTTTTCATGACCGCCATTCCTGAACCTTATATCATCAGATTGTTTTCACCTCCAGAAAAAATCATTTGCTTCATTTTGCATCGTAGATGTGGGATACATCAAGGCCCTCCTATGACAGGTCACTTCTTATTGACATCAGCTCATTATCCAAGAAGTTGACTTAGAAACAACCCTTTCAATACTTTGAAGCTTCCATGCCTTAATGGCAAGTTTCTCACTTCTGGCGATAGGTTTACATCAATGACCTTCGACCGAAAGATTTTGCGTGGTGTTCGACATCAGCTCATATATTCACACCACATGAATTGTATAGTAGTACCCTGAGGGTCATTATCATTATCAGTGATTCCTCTCGTGCCTGTTAACAACTTACATTATTGGCTGGTAATCAGGCAATGTCTTTCCATGTTCGACTTCAAAACATCTTTTCACATGGATCGACTTGTACAATCAGGCGAAGATTGAATGAGTTTAAAGACCCCAGATCTAGTTTCATCCATCTAGGCTGCAATATATTCAGGAACATAAATACATTAAATGTGCACAGAATCTACACAGATAGTCATCTAAGCAAAAGAAGATGACTCTTCATATGAAGAATCACTCTGTCCTATGTACATGAAAATGAATTTATGAAGCTGAACATGGGAATGTCCGCCTCAGCTAGATCATGAAAATAGTATGATGATGATGTATTGTATTGTATTTTATACAAGTCACATTCTAGTTCGAATACCTCAGATCCTCATGATAAAGCATTTCACCCGACATCAGAAGATTTACGACCTCATGCTTTAGGGGGTAGCTGTTACAGACATATTTGGCACTGCAACCCCAAACTCATATGTCCATAAACTAAGGGCTCTTTAGTCCCTAAAAGTGTTGTTTCATACCCTAAATAATCATGGTCAATTGATTACATCAATTCCCAGAAGTTCCACCTGAAAAACTACTCATAATTGCCAAAACTAGACCATACTGACTACTCCATGGTCAAGGTGTGATGCATACTGGCTGCCACACTAACCAGGTGTGATGCATACTAAAATGGCCTTCTGTGGGGAGTGATGAGTGAGAGTAGACAAATGGTAGAGACAGTTTGCTAAGTGGACGATCATGGAATCTTCCAGAAACTTCTCCTATGACACTTGCCTCTGTGAATTCACCCAGGGATGAGTAAGAGATCAATGAAATCTCCAATTGGAACCAAGAACTATCAGTGGAATGACACTAATCAAAAACCCAGAGCTGACTCACACCCTTTCAAGACATCTATAAATGGATCCCTCATTTGAGAGATCTAGAAGCTGGAATTTTGTAATTTGTAAGGAAGTGTTGTTGGTTTATCTGTGAGAAGAGACATTGTATTTTTGGGTGATATTGCTTTTCATGAGGTGAAGAGGGCTTCTATGCTGGGAGGATGATGCTAGATTAGACAGCTGGGTTGTAATCCTCTCTTCTACTATTAATAAATTTCTTTGAGTTTTCCTCCATATAATCGTGTATTTGTGAATCTTATTGTTTATGAATGCAATTGTATGGTCAATGTGTTTTTGATTCTGCATTGTTTATGATGTTTTAGATATAGATGCTTTGATAGTTTTTTGTTACTTTGACTCTACAGGTACTCTTTGAAGCGGGACAAGTAGGAGAGGAGTGGCAAATTCTATCAAGGGAAAGAGAAATCAAGCTAGGATCAACGCAGAAGATCCAGGTTGGTCCTGTTTTCTTCCCTCTTATCTATTACACTTAAAGGAAATCTAGAATTGCCTTGATTGTTTGTTTATAAGATAGATACCCATCTCAGTAGGACTAGCAGATCGAATTGACACTAGTTTTCCCTGAAACAAAATCCCACTACATTTTTTATCATATTTATAAAAATAAAAAATGATGAGGGTGTTGGGTCCCTATAATACGAGTGATTACCCCATTCCTATTGTAGTTATACCCCTTATTAATATTTTTGTGCCCCTATTTCCCCCATATTGTTATTACTGTGCCCCATAGAATCCCTCTATTGTTATTTTTGTGGCTTTATATTATTATTGTTAGGTCGGCTGGATTATATTATGACTCCTTAGACTCCTATATATAGAAAGGAGGTTTTGTCATTTGAATCATCCAAGAATTGTTCATTTATGTAATGTAAAGGAGGTTTCCCCCTCGAAGAGGCTGAATTCTAAGGCATTGATCTATCTTTTCTATCTTTTCTTGAGCTTGTTTCATAACATTTGGTATCAGAGCTTTGGATTCTAGGGTTTCGATGCTCCAAACAGGTCATCGTGGCAGTTTCGCTATAACTTTTTTCTGCGACGTTTCAGAAGTTGCAAAAAAAACCCATTTGAGAAGAAATCGCGCTGAACCTCGGGTCCAAATTTCAGAGCTTTTCGTGCTATATTTGCGGAGATATGATCTGAGGAAGTTGGTATTTTTGCAGACTCCTGAATTACATTCCAAACAGGTGACCTGGGGAAAATCGTCATAACTTTCTCTCTGGGGATCGGATTGAAATTTCGTAAGAAGGTACAGAAATAGGACGGATTGTAGTTTCTTGTATGCATTTTTTAGATCCCAAGGTCAAAACAGTGACTCGTGGCACGTCGTACAAGTTCGCTCTACTGAACTAGTCTATAATCAAGTCACTGTGGGAGATTTCACATAACTCTTCCTTGGAGAATCCAATTTGGGTCAGACTTGTGGCATTGGAAAGAGGACATAGAGGGCTACTGCATGTCACAAATTCAGAACTAGATGATCAGAAAGTACAGAGATACATTAGAGGCAATATCGAGCTCCTACAAAGTGAAAAAAGGTGTGTAGATTTTCTTAAATTTTTGCTTAAGCTTGGTTTGAAAATTATTTTGAAGGAATTCAAAGGGAATAATAGAGAATTATTATCGGTAACTGATGACCTGAGGAAAGAAAATGCAAACACCTAGTAAGGAACCTGAAAGCTCTAGCATGACTCATGAAGAAGAAGAAGAAATGCTATATGATATATCAAAATTACAAGAACAAGTGCAACAAGTGTCACTTGCACAAAAAGCAACAGAATCTAAGATGGATGGTTTAAGGAAAGATGTAGAAGCTAAGATGGATGGTTTAAAGAAAGGTGTAGAAGCTAAGATGGATTGTTTAAAGAAAGGCGTAGAAGCTAAAATTGATGGCATGGATGATAAGATGGAAGAATTGAAGATAAATATGAATAAGTTGCTACAAGAAATGGTCACTAAGGGTGAAAGGGTACTAAAGGAAACTCATGATGAGAACAAAAGAAATGTTAATCATGATTCCATAGACTCTAATGTTGGATCGAAGACTCACCATATTCCAAAAATCGATATGAGGAAGTTTGATGGCAAGGATCCTGCCACATGGATATTACAGATGGAGCAATTCTTCGATCTCAATAATGTGCAAAACACACAAAAGGTACGTATGGCAACTTTATATTTGGAACCAAATCAGTTTGTATGGTATCAATGGCTTTGCTCTCGTAAACAATTTATCACTTGGGCAATTTTTACGGAAGAATTGATAGCACATTATGAGGATACAAAAAGCAACACTTTTTTTAGCCAATTGATAAGTCTCAAACAAAAGGGTTCAATAATGGAGCACATTGAGGAGTTCCAAAAATTGAACATAAGGGTAAAAGATATTCCAGAGGAGCATAGGATTGATGTGTTCATAGGGTATTTAAAGGATAATATCCAACATGATGTTCGCCTTTGGGAACCTGATTCATTAGAGAAGGCATTCAGGTTAGCAAGAAAAATGGAAAGCAAAATTATGGCAACCAGGAAGCATACCACTCACAACTATAAAGACGGAAGTGTTGTTGCCCCTAGTCTTCCACAACCTATAAGGTTGACACCACAACAATTGGAAGAAAAAAGAGCAAAAGGGCTTTTTACAGTTGTGATAGCAAATACACTAAAGGTCATAAGTGTGCTGAGAAGAAATTATTCTACATAGATTGTGAAGAGGAAGAAGAAAAGGAGCAAGAAAGGTCAAAAGAAGAGGATATACTCCAGGAACAAAGCCTAGATGAAGAACAAATAAATCCGACCATATCTTGTAATGCATTGGCGGGAATTACCACTCCTCAAACCATCAAGATAGAAGGACAAATCAAGAAGAAAAAGGTAATAGTGTTGATTGATTCAGGAAGCACCCACAATTTTATTCATTGTAAGGTAGCAAAAGAATTGAATTGCTTCCTATATCCAGCACCAGAGTGTCAAGTGATGATTGCAAATGGAGGAACAATAAATTGCTCTGGAAAGTGCCATAATATCAAGCTATCCATGGGAGAATATGTATTGACTAGCCCAATGCTTTCCATTCCAATGGGAGGTGCTGATGTTGTACTAGGAGTCCAATGGCTACAATCCTTGGGTACAATAGCTTTTAATTTTCAAGAAATTTTCATCAAATTTTCTACGGAAGGAAAGGAAGTTGAATTAAGGGGTATTGCAGGGAAACCAGGAAAGATAATCAGCTCTAACGGTATGACAAAGCTTCTAAAAAAGGAGCAAAGAGGTGTAATTGCACAATTATGTTCACTAGATGTTTCCACATCGGAATCATCTATTTCTCCAGATCTCCAAAAAGTCCTGGACAATCATTCCAAGGTATTTGAGACTCCCAAAGGTCTCCCACCTATGCGTGATCATGATCATGCTATTCATCTGATTCCAGGAAGTGTTCCTCCAAACATCAGGCCGTACAGATATCCCTATGTCCAAAAGAGTGAAATTGAATGTATGGTTGCAGAAATGCTAGAGGCTGGTATAATTCAACCGAGTCAAAGTTCTTTCTCTGCTCCAGTAGTATTGGTGCACAAGAAGGATGGATCATGGCGCATGTGTCCGGATTATAGGGAGCTCAACAAGCTCACTATTAAAGATAAGTTCCCCATTCCTGTCATTGATGAATTACTGGATGAATTGCATGGATCAATTTACTTCACCAAGTTGGATCTTCATTCAGGATATCATCAAATCAAAATGAAGACTGAAGACATTCCGAAAACAGCATTTAGAACTCATGAGGGTCATTATGAATTTTTGGTCATGCCTTTTGGCCTTACCAATGCACCTTCAACATTTCAAGGTTTGATGAATTCAATTTTCAAACCATTCCTTAGAAAATTTGTGTTAGTATTTTTTGATGATATAATAATCTACAGCAAGTCTGGAAGGATCATGTTGAACATGTTGACAGGGTGCTACAACTATTGGAGGAGAAACAATTATATGCAAAAAGATCCAAATGTTTCTTTGGAGTCCAGGAGGTGGAATATCTGGGTCATATTGTATCTCATGAAGGAGTTAAGGTAGACCCTAGCAAAATTAAAGCCATTAAGGAATGGAAAATCCCCACATCCATAAAGCATCTGCGAGGATTTCTCGGGTTGACAGGGTATTATCACAAGTTTGTTAAGAATTATGGGAGAATAGCAGCACCTCTAACAACATTATTGAAGAAAGATGCATTTTCATGGACTCCGGAAGCAACAAAGGCCTTTGAACATCTTAAAGAGGCAATGTGCCAAGCACCAGTCTTAGCTACACCGGACTTCACAAAAACCTTTATTGTGGAATGTGATGCTTCAGGAAATGGAATTGGTGTTGTTCTAATGCAAGATGAAACCCATTGCTTTTGAAAGTCGTCCAATCAAGGGAAAGTTTTTAAGCAAAGCTATTTATGAGAAGGAAATGTTGGCAATACTCCATGCACTTAAGAAATGGCGACCCTACCTAATGGGAAGACACTTCAAGGTAAAAACGGATCATGATAGCCTTAAATACTTTTTAGAACAAAGATTATCCTCTGAAGAGCAACAAAAGTGGGTCACAAAGATGTTGGGTTATGACTTTGAAATCATCTACAAAAAAGGGAAGCAAAATGTGGTGGCAGATGCACTCTCAAGAAAGGATGAGGATGTGGAAGCATTGTTGTGCGCCATTTCTATTATCCAACCAGATTGGATAAACGAAGCAAGGGAGGAATGGAAGAACGACGAAGAAGTGTGGGCACTTATTCGAAAGTTACAACAAGATTCCAGTACGTCTGATACATTTAGCTGGCAAAATGATTCGTTATGGTACAAAGATCGCTTATACCTCTGTAAGAATTCCCAGCTAAAACAAAAGATTCTTATGGAATTGCACACTTCTCCCTTAGGAGGGCACTCAGGATTTTTAAAAACTTACCACAGGGTTAAGAAGGAATTTTTTTGGGATGGCCTTAAATCAGATATTCAAAAGTTTGTGGTGGAATGTTTGGTTTGCCAACAAAATAAAGTTGAAACAATTAAGACACCGGGTCTATTACAACCTTTATCCATTCCAAGCCAACGTTGGGAGGAGGTTTCAATGGATTTTATCACAGGTTTACCCAAGTCTGAGGGAAAGAGTGTCATCATGGTGGTAGTTGACAGACTTACCAAGTATGCACAATTTTGTGCATTATCACATCCATTTAAAGCCAGTACAGTTTCTACTGCATTTATGGAAACAATTCAAAAGCTACATGGAAAGCCAAAGATTATTGTAAGTGACAGAGATCCCGTTTTCACTGGAAATTTTTGGACAGAATTCTTTTCTTGTCTTGGTACTCAGTTAGCTCATAGCTCATCTTACAATCCTCAATCTGATGGGCAAACTGAGATAGTAAACAAATGTTTGGAAGGATATCTTCGTTGCTTTGTATCTGATAAATAGACACAATGGGTCAAATGGTTGCCTCTGGCTGAATGGTGGTATAACACTTCCTTCCATACAACAACAAAAATGACCCCATTTATGGCACTTTATGGGTATCAACCACCATCCATCACATCATATTTAAGATAAAATTCTAAGGTTCAGGCAGTGGAACATCACATCGAACATTAACAACAAGTCCTCCAACTCTTAAAGGATAACCTCGTGTTGGCACAGAATAGAATGAAACAACAGGCAGATCAACATCGCAGTGAAAGAAGTTTTGATGTCGGTGATTGGGTATTCCTACGGCTACAACCATATAAGAAAATGTCCCTCAAGCAAGCTAAGAAGGATAATAAATTATCACCAAAGTATTATGGTTCGTACAAGGTGTTGCAAAAGATTGGTACTATGGCATACAAATTGGAGCTTCCTGCAGCTTCTCGATTGCACCCAGTTTTCCATGTTTCATGTTTAAAGAAGGTTATAGGTGACAAGCTCCCAGTTCAAACAATATTGCCAGAACTTGACGAGGAAGGAAAAACTATATTGGAACCAGAAGCAGTCACAGAAACAAGAACTCGACAGCTACGAAATCGATCAATTTCAGAGTATCTTATCAAGTGGAAGAACTTATCCACTGAAGATTCCACATGGGAGGATGAGAATTTTATGCAGAAGTATCCAGAACTACTCAAGCATTGAGGACAACACTTTATTGAAGGAGAGGGGCATGTTGGGTCCCTATAATACTAGTGATTACCCCATTCCTATTGTAGTTATACCCCTTATTAATATTGTTGTGCCCCTATTGCCCCCATATTGTTATTATTGTGCCCCATAGAATCCCTCTATTGTTATTTTTGTGGCTTTATATTATTATTGTTAGGTCGGTTGGATTATATTGTGACTCCTCAGACTCCTATATATAGAAAGGAGGTCTTTTCATTTGAATCATCCAAGAATTGTTCATTTATGTAATGTAAAGGAGGTTGCCCCCTCGAAGAGGCTGAAGTCTAAGGCGTTGATCTATCTTTTCTATCTTTTCTTGAGCTGGTTTCATAACAGAGGGCCACCAAAGAGTCTTTTGGAATGTAAAGAGTCTTATGAGTTGAATGGGAAATGAGAGAATCTAAAAAGTCATGGGACAGTTGAAAGGTCACTCATCGACTTGCATAAAGAGACCCACATGCCTCATTTGTAGGGTATTTTGGGAACTTGAATCCTGTACAATAGCTATAATATTCAAAATTTAGGGTGCTCTTGCTCTTGGGAGCTAAGTGATTGTGAGGCTATTTTTGTTTTTTTGTTTGTTTGTTTTGGAGATGATATGAACTGCACATAGTTCATAAATTGTTATTTTTTCTTAAGATTTTTGTTGTGAAGACTATGTTTTCAACACTGCAAGTAATATAAGTTTTGTTCATGGCATTCTCATAATTGTTCTTGGCAGTTTCATTCTTGTGATCTGATATTTTAATACCCCATACTCCTTAGGAGGCCCCCCGGATGATGTGTGAGATTAGTGTAGATGTCTTCCATTTTTTTATAGTTAATTTCTTTATGTGTAACATTTAGAATAGAAATTTGTTTAGTTTAGATGCTCTGTTTCATTTCTATGCTTTGTTTTTAATTGAAATTCATCTTGATTTTTACTCATTTCCCTTGTCTTTCTAAAATTCAAGTGCTTGATAAAAGATAAAAACAACCAAAAATATTTACTTTGATGTTCTTTTCTAGCTTAGTCATAGATTTGTGTTTGAAAAATTATGATTAGCTCTGGTTCAAGTCACACACACACACACTAGTAATCTCTTAGGCTTTAATTCATGTTCTTGCTTTCCATTTTAGTATAAAATTTCATCATTTATGCTTCCTAGAATAGTTCTAATTTTACAAGTACGATGATCTAGATTCATTTTCAAAGCCTCTTTCACTAAAATTGTCTTAAGTTCGTAGATTAGATCTACCTTTTTAAACATCAGTAGATTAAGATAGACTTTGAATTCAATAGATTAGATCTAGTTTCAAGTACAATAGATAAGTTTAATTTCAAGGATTGTATACTAGATTTAATTTCAAAAGTCTTGTAGATCAGAATTTTCTTTTCCCTTTAATAACATAGAATTTTGAAAGTTTTTGTAGATCAAAATTATCATAGTTTTCTTTGAATTCCTTTACATTTCAATCTTGCATTTGATGTTTTCTTAGAGACAGTCTTTGATAAAAAACATGTGTGTGTTCTCTCTAAGATATTTTCATAAATATGTTTTATTTTCACCTTGCAATTATACTAGTTTTCTTTCCAATTAAAAGTTAATAACCTAACATATATAGTGCAACTATACTTTGTAAGTTAACGAACCATAAATTGATAATTTAATGCATGTAATTTAACCATCAATTAAATTACCCAGTGCTCACCTTGATATGGCTTGATGTCATTCTTCACTTCCATATTGAACAGGGACTATGAGTGGTTCATAACGCTCGAATTGGGTTATTCCTTTTCAAGTTCTTTCTTAGACTCCTTTTTGTTTCTTCCTAATCCCTTGATTTCTTCTACAAATCACCTTTTCATTAGAGCCTCTATATTATCATAATATCCCAATTTTATTGATTAGGGTTTCCATGAGGATTCTCCCATTACATTTTATATCTACACTTTTGCTTCAAGCCATGCAAACCTCTCCTCTTTGGGATCTTGAGGGTTATTAATAGATTCATTAGCCATATGGGGTTTTATGACTTTTAGCTTAACCAATATGGATCCTCTACAACTCCTCACATTATACCCAGATAAATTTGCTCTGATATCAACATGATCCATAAATTGCCATGGATATTCCATTATATAGTTTGTCACAACAAATATGATAAAATTATACTTAAAATGCAAAATATATACTATGAGGGTTATTTCCTTAGACTTTTGGGTTTAATAAGTTAATATTTACATGCACGCATTATATAAAATGCATAAAATAGAGAATATACAAAAAAATAATCACTCACAACCATAATAACATAGGATATAATCTAGGAAAATCTTTCGAGAGAAACCCCCGTTGGAAGGTGAGGTTACTCTACTCACTCTTTCTCTAAATAGAAATGGATGCAAGTACAAAGAAGTGAGACTTGTGGCTTATAGGCTACTATGGTACACAAACTCTCTCTAGTTTCTCTCTATCCACTCTCGGCTACTATACTCAACTATGGACCAAAAAATGCACTCGAATATAATAAAACCCCTTTTACGCCTAGTGGCCTAGTTATAACACAATATGATAGCCTAATAGTGGTTAAGATTTACTCATTCAACTCTTAATTAGAGTATAAATTTGACTCTTCTAAAGTCTTATTCATCATGAGCATGTGGCTAGCCCCTTTTTGCATGAATAATGGGGGCTGACAAGGCATCCTGTCGAATCATGTGGTAAAAATAGGAAGGTCAACTTCTAGGTGGCATAAAATTTGTATCATAGACTCCATTTGAGGTCTTTGTTCAACCACTGGAAAGGTATATAGATTCAGATATTCATAGAGTGAACACTACTTAAGAAGATATTTTTTACCCCTCAAAAGCACCATTTAATGCCTCAAACTACTTGTGGAAAGTTTCAAACCCCAATTCACCAAACTGAGACCCATTAGTAAAAATGGTGTTGTGAGTTAAGTCCTTTAAATTTTCCACTCTAAAAGCATCAAGACGTATGAAAAATAATATAATGATCTAATCTAGATTAATGATTAAAATTGGATGAGAACATTCAATTGGAGAAACATGTTCTTTTGAAAAAAAAATGGAGCCTAATCAAGATCATCAATTTTTGTTTGATGCCCTATTTTTGGTATTATTTAGCCATTTGGAAATAACTTCATCATACTAAGTTTTTTCCTTGATCTATGTCTATAATTTCCCCAAAAAATGAATGGGAGGGCCTCAAAAAATGCATAGTAAAATCATGGCATGAAACCTACCAATGTTAGGATCATTTTTTAAGATGGCCACTTGTATCACATAACCATCACTGAAAGTCATTTATACCTAATTGGACTCAAAGAAATGGTTGATGCCATCCCAAAAGGAGGTCATTGATTGTTAGTGATATCATGGTTCTCAAATCAGGCCAAGTGGTACATGTCTAAGGTGGATTATATGGAAACACCAACCTCTTGAAAATGAATTAATGCCCAAAAAATCATGGTAATGTTTCTCAAATTTCCTCATTCATAAACTTTCCTAACTTAATCCGTCATATTCTTATTCAGAAGAGGTGAAATGAGCCAAATGCTTCAAGAAGTTGTCCCTTTTTCTCAAACTTCCAATCTAGAGGTTTGAGGAAGATGATGCACTAAGAATAATTTGGATTATTAAGTCAAAATCTCATATGTAGGAAAAATACTTGATCATGAAGTTCCTAAGATATGTTATGCTATGAAGCACATTCATTTCTTGAATAGAATTCTTTATTATATTCCCAAGGCCCCAACAAATCCTCCATACCACTATCCCTCCTAGTTCAAAGATTGGACCACCTATATTTGTGGTTAACATGTTATTTTTAGAAGCCCCATCGAAGAAGAAAAGGTTTGGCCTTTTATTTAGTCCAAGTTCAGAGGTTGTTATTTGGAGCCTCTAAAGATCTTCCAAATGAGTATTTCCTATAATTGAAAAAACGTGTATTCCTTGAACTAGAATGATTTCCAATGGAAAATATATTCCCAACATGATATTTCCCTTGAGGCAATGATATAGGCTAACATTTCGCCATGCCACTATTCATTAAGGAAGGTTCTCATATCCCCAAAAATGATATTTTTATGGGAGCAAAAAACTTTGTTCCAATTGAGAAGATTAGGCTTATTATTATTTCCCTTAATATTTCGCTATTTTCAAATTAGTGTTCATGATTTTCCTAATCTCATTTAAAAATCAAATTACAATAATAGGGGTCATGGAGATAAAGGGGGAGAGATATGAGCATTGATTTACTCAAAGTTATCTTCCATGAGGATTGAACCTTTACAACATCTATGAGGTGATTTTTTTTAGGTGCTTCTTTTTTTCCTAATTTTATCAATAATAGTAATCCAATCAATGTTCGTAGAAGTTAATAGTGTGATCATAATTCCTATATATTGGAAATCTAGAAAAAAAAATCCTATATATTGGAATTTGTTAAAATTTAATTCTACCATGAATTTTAACCTTTCATTAATTCATCCTACCATATAGCTCATGGTATTCCTCCATAAATTTCACAGTTACATTAGTTTACCTCATCCTTGGAGCTTCTCAAAAGTGCCAAGAGTTACTTTTAATCAATTACCCATCTTCAAGGAAGTTAACCCTAGAAGGAGTGTTTTATTTATGAATGGTGCATGATTCAATGCTCTTATTTTGGCTAGGAATTCCCTTTTTTCTAGAATTTCCAAAGAGAACCCCAATGCTTTAACCACATGTGGGAATCCAAATAGAGATATAGGGTAGCCTTACCTTAGTCACCTTGTTGGGTCATTAGCAAAAATTTAGGATAAATAACAATCAAAGGGCTCATTAAAGATTGTGCAACCCTTTTTTGAGGATCATTGGGCATAGTCAAATAATATCATCACTCGCAAGCTAAATTTTGAATAGGTAGTTAGTAGTTTACATTAATGAGATAGATAGAGACTTAAGTACCTAAGGTTTTGAATAAGTCATCTTTCCTAGAAGAAAGGTATATAAATGTGGTTAGATGCTTATTATTTGGAGTTAGATATTACTATTTTTATGTTGGTATTGTGAGCTTTGGTAGTAATAATGTTATTTTTGGTTAGGGTTGTGGCTTGAGGCTCGAAGGATACTACTATGATGTAACTATCATGTATTTGGTGATTGAAATCAATATAATTAGACCCCCCCATTTCTCCCATTTCCTTATTTTATAGTTAGTGATATTTATATGAATTATTTAAGTTTTGATACATTGCATGCATTCTATATGGTATAATTCTTATTTCTTAGTTGTGTGTGTTTTTTTATGAATGAATGGAGTATTCCATAGTTGTAGAATAAATAAGGAACAAATGATTAGTTAAAATATGATTAAAAATATTTCGAAGGCATGTCTCTATGTCATTTTTTGTAGTTTGTGAGCCTCACATGTCCCTTATGTCTTGGAAAGCACTATGGATGAGAGCTTCCCTTTCATAATGGATTGAAAATGGAAATGCAAAGTACAATGAATACTTTCTTGGATACTTTGTGGGCCTTGGTAGTAAATAGATCTAAAAAATCGATCTAAAAACTGTCATGGATATTTCATCGTATGGTTCATACAATATATCTAATAAAATAAATTGAAATCTATAATATGAAGGTTAAATTCCTTTAGATTGAAAATTTGTTAATAACTGATTTTTGGTTCATACATGTAATAGATAAATGGTAGAAGATATAGAACAACAAATAATCACACACCAAAAATGAACACAATTATTTGGTCTGGGAAACCCCTATAGGAGAAAACCTAGCTGGAAGGTGAGGTTGCTATACTCTCTTTTTCTTTGGAATGGAAATAATGTAAGTACAAAGGAGAAGGCACTCTTTATGGAGTTCCCTAAGACCTGTGGCCTTTTATGCTACCATAGTGCACTATCCCCACATATGATGTTGTCTAACTCCCACTCCAAGTTGCTATGATCTATTATGGAAATAGATACAATAAAATAAAATGGAACCCCTACTCCTCCTAATGGCCTGATTTTAACATAGCCCAATATCCAACTAGAAGTTAGGTTTGACTCCGTCAACTCTCAACTAGATTTACAACTTTGACCCTTATAGAGTATTCTTCATAGTCCACATGTGGCTAACCCATTTTATATGAGTAATGAGGGTTTATGTAGCATCCTCTTGAACCATTGTGGTAAACCTAGAAGGCCAAATTATGAGAGGCATACCTTTTGCACACAAACTCCAATTTTCATCTTTTTTGCACCATTGGAAAGGCATTTGTGATACTCCTTTCATTACCCAAAAATTTGTAACAAAATTAAGAACATATAATGTTGGGGTGCCCTTGTTGATGTTATGATGTTAGAATCTATTATATAATGTAATGTTTATTTTTATTAATAAAAAATTTAGAGCTGAAGAAAGGGGAAAGGCAATAGTTTATGTGTTATGAAACCAGCTCACAAAAAGATAGAAAAGATAGTTGAATGCCTTAGAATTCAGCCTCTTCGAGGGGCCAACCTCCTTTACATTACACAAATGAACAATTCTTGGATGATTCAAATGACAAAACCTCCTTTCTATATATAGGAGTCTAAGGGGTCACAATATAACCAAACCGACCTAACAATAATACTATAAAGGCACAAAAATAACAATAGAGGGATTCTATGGGGCACAGTAATAACAATATGTGGACAATAGGGGCACAACAATATTAATAAGGGATACAACTACAATAGTAATGGGGGCATCAGTAGTATTATAGGGACCTAACATGCCCCTCTCCTTCAAAAAAGTGTTGTCCTCAACGCTTGAGTAGTTCTGGATGCTTCTGTATAAAATTCTCATCCTCCCATGTGGAATCTTCAGCAGATAAGTTCTTCCACTTGATGACATACTCCAAAATGGATCAATTTCGTAGCTGTCAAGTTCTTGTATCTGTGACTGCTTCCAGTTCTAATATAATTTTTCCTTCCTCATCAAGTTCTGGCAATATTGTTTGAACTGGGAGCTTGTCACCTATAACCTTCTTTAAACATGAAACATCAAAAATTGGGTGCATTCGAGAAGCTGTAGGAAGCTTCAATTTGTATGCCATAGTACCAATCTTTTGCAACACCTTGTACAGACCATAATACTTTGGTGATAATTTATTATCCTTCTTAGCTTGCTTGAGGGACATTTGTTTATATGGTTGTAGTCGTAGGAATACCCAATCACCTACATCAAAACTTCTTTCACTGTGATGTTGATCTTCCTGTTGTTTCATTCTATTTTTAGCCAACACGAGGTTATCCTTTAAGAGTTGGAGAACTTGTTGTTGATGCTCGATGTGATGTTCCACTGCTTGAACCTTAGAATTTTCTCTTAAATATGATGTGATGGATGGTGGCTGATATCCATAGAGTGCCATAAATGGGGTCATTTTTGTTGTAGTATGGAAGGAAGTGTTATACCACAATTCAGCCAGAGGCAACCATTTGACCCATTGTGTCTGTTTATCAAATACAAAGCAACGAAGATATCCTTCCAAACATTTGTTTACTATCTCAGTTTGCCCATCAGATTGAGGATGATAAGATGAGCTATGAGCTAACTGAGTACCAAGACAAGAAAATAATTCTGTCCAAAAATTTCCAGTAAAATGGGATCTCTGTCACTTACAATAATCTTTGGGTTTCCATGTAGCTTTTGAATTGTTTCCATAAATGTAGTACAAACTGTACTGGCTTTAAATGGATGTGATAATGCACAAAAGTGTGCATACTTGGTAAGTCTATCAACTACCACCATGATGACACTCTTTCCCTCAGAATTGGGTAAACCTGTGATAAAATCCATTGAAACCTCCTCCCAACGTTGTCTTGGAATGGATAAAGGTTGTAATAGACCTAGTGTCTTAATTGTTTCAACTTTATTTTGTTGGCAAACCAAACATTCCGCCACAAACTTTTGAATATATGATTTAAGGCCATCCCAAAAAAATTCCTTCTTAACCCTGTGGTAAGTTTTTAAAAATCCTGAGTGCCCTCCTAAGGGAGAAGTGTGCAATTCCAAAAGAATCTTTTGTTTGAGTTGGGAATTCTTACAGAGGTATAAGCAATCTTTGTACCATAACGAATCATTTTTCCAGCTAAATGTATCAGATGTACTGGAATCTTGTTGTAACTTTCGAATAAGTACCCACACTTCTTCGTCATTCTTCCATTCCTCCCTTGCTTCATTTATCCAATCTGGTTGGATAATAGAAATGGCACACAACAATGCTTCCACATCCTCATCCTTTCTTGAGAGTGCATCTACCACAACATTTTGCTTCACTTTTTTGTAGATGATTTCAAAGTCATAACCCAACATCTTTGTGACCCATTTTTGTTGTTCTTCAGAGGATAATATTTGTTCTAAAAAGTATTTAAGGCTATCATGATCCGTTTTTACCTTGAAGTGTCTTCCCATTAGGTAGGGTCGCCATTTCTTAAGTGCATGTAGTATTGCCAACATTTCCTTCTCATAAATAGCTTTTTGTAAATACTTTCCCTTGATTGGATGACTTTCAAAAGCAATGGGTCTTTCATCTTGCATTAAAACAGCACCAATTCCATTTCTTGAAGCATCACATTCCACAATAAAGGTTTTTGTGAAGTCTGGTGTAGCTAAGACCAGTGCTTGGCACATTGCCTCTTTAAGATGTTCGAAGGCCTTTGTTGCTTCTGGAGTCCATGAAAATGCATCTTTCTTTAATAATGTTGTTAAAGGTGCTGCTATTTTCCCATAATTCTTAACAAACTTGCGATAATACCCTGTCAACCTGAGAAATCCTCGCAGATGCTTTATGGATGTGGGTATTTTCCATTCCTTAATGGCTTTAATTTTGCTAGGGTCTACCTTAACTCCTTCATGAGATATAATATGACCCAGATATTCCACCTCTTGTACTCCAAAGAAACATTTGGATCTTTTTGCATATAATTGTTTATCCTCCAATAGTTGTAGCACCCTATCAACATGTTCAACATGATCCTTCCAAGACTTGTCGTAGATTAGTATATCATCAAAAAATACTAACACAAATTTTCTAAGGAAGGTTTTGAAAATGGAATTCATCAAACCTTGAAATGTAGAAGGTGCATTGGTAAGGCCAAAAGTCATGACCAAAAATTCATAGTGACCCTCATGAGTTCTAAATGTTGTTTACAGAATGTCTTCAGTCTTCATTCTAATTTGATGATATCTTGAACGAAGATCCAACTTGGTGAAGTAAATTGATCCATGAAATTCATCCAATAATTCATCAATGACAGGAATGGGAAACTTATCTTTAATAGTGAGCTTGTTGAGCTCCCTATAATCCGGACACATGCAACATAATCCATCCTTCTTGTGCATCAATACTACTGGAGCAGAGAAATAACTTTGGCTAGGTTGAATTATACCAGCCTCTAGCATTTCTGCAACCATACGTTCAATTTCACTCTTTTGGGCATATGGATATCTGTACGGCCTGATGTTTGGAGGAACACTTCCTGGAATCAAATGAATAGCATGATCATGATCACGAATAGGTGGGAGACCTTTGGGAGTCTCAAATACCTTGGAATGATTGTCCAAGACTTTTTGGAGATTTGGAGAAATAGATGATTTCGATGTGGAAACATCTAGCGAACATAATTGTGCAATTACACCTCATTGTTCCTTTTTTAGAAGCTTTGTCATACCATTAGAGCTGATTATCTTTCCCGGTTTCCCTACAATACCCCTTAATTCAAATTTCTTTCCTTCCGTAGAAAATTTCATGAAAAGTTCTTGAAAGTTAAAAGCTATTGTACCCAAGGATTGTAGTCATTGGACTCCTAGTACAACATCAACACCTCCCATTGGAATGGAAAGCATTGGGCTATTCAATACATATTCTCCCATGGATAGCTTGATATTATGGCACTTTCCAGAGCAATTTATTGTTCCTCCACTTGCAATCATCACTTGACACTCTGGTGCTGGATAAGGAAGCAATTCAATTCTTTTGCTATCTTACAATGAATAAAATTGTGGGTACTTCCTGAATCAATCAACACTATTACCTTTTTCTTCTTGATATGTCCTTCTATCTTGATGGTTTGAGGAGTGGTAATTCCAGCCAATGCATT
Source organism: Pinus tabuliformis (assembly GCA_031772625.1). NCBI lineage: Eukaryota > Viridiplantae > Streptophyta > Pinopsida > Pinales > Pinaceae > Pinus > Pinus tabuliformis. The sequence goes on along the minus strand of CM062819.1, from coordinate 1,483,026,479 downwards.
ACAAGATATGGTCGGATTCATTTCTTCTTTATCTAGGCTTTTTTCCTGGAGTATATCCTCTTCTTTTGACCTTTCTTGTTCCTTTTCTTCTTCCTCTTCACAATCTATGTAGAATAATTTCTTCTCAACACACTTATGACCTTTAGTGTATTTGCTATCACAACTGTAACAAAGCCCTTTTGCTCTTTTTTCTTCCAATTTTTGTGGTGTCAACCTTATAGGTTGTGGAAGGCTAGGGGCAACAACACTTCCATCTTTATAGTTGTGAGTGGTATGCTTCCTGGTTGCCGTAATTTTTCTTTCCATTTTTCTTGCTAACTCGAATGCCTTCTCCAATGAATCAGGTTCCCAAAGGCGAACCTCATGTTGGATATTATCCTTTAAAGTCCCTATGAACACATCAATTCTATGCTCCTCTGGAATATATTTTACCCTTATGTTCAATTTTTGGAACTCCTCAATGTGCTCCATACTTAACCCTTTTGTTTGAGACTTATCAATTAGCTAAAAAAGGTGTTGCTTTTTGTATCCTCATAATGTGCTGTCATTTCTTCCGTAAAAATTGCCCAAGTGACAATTTGCTTACGAGAGCAAAGCCATCGATACCATACAAACTAATTTGGTTCCAAATATAAAGTTGCAATACGTACCTTTTGTGTGTTTTGCACATTATGGAGATCAAAAAATTGCTCCATTTGTAGTATCCATGTTGCGGGATCCTTGCCATCAAACTTCCTCATATCTATTTTTGGAACATGGTGGGTCTTCAATCCAACATTAGAGTCTATGAAATCATGATTAACATTTCTTTTTTTCTCATCATGAGTTTCCTTTACTACCCTTTCACCATTAGTGACCATTTCTTGTAGCAACTTATTCAAATTTATCTTCAATTCTTCTATCTTATCATCCATGCCATCCATATTAGCATCCATGCCGTTCATCTTAGCTTCCATGACATCCATCTTAGCTTCCATGTCATTCATCTTAGATTCTATTACTTTTTGTGTGAGTGACATTTGTTGCACTTGGTCTCGTAGTTTTGATATAACATGTTGCATTTCTTCCTCTTCTTCATGAGTCATGCTAGAGATTTCAGGTTGCTTACTAGGTGTTTTCATTTTCTTTCCTCAGGGCATCAATTACTGATAATAATGCTTTACTATGCCCTTTGAATTTCTTCAAACTAATTTTTCAAACCAAGCTTATGCAAAATTAAAAAAAAAAGAACTACACACCTTTTTTCACTTTGTAGGAGCTCGATATTGAATCTGATCTATCTCTATAATTTTGGATCATCCAATTCTGAAATTGCGATCTGCAGTAGCCCTCTTTGTCCTCTTTCCAATGCCACCATTCTGATCAAATTTAGATTCTCCAAGTCATAGTTATGTACAATCTCCCAAGATGACTTGATTATAGACCTTTCCAGAAGAGCGAACTTGTATGAAGTGCCATGTGTCACTGTTTTGACCTTAGTATCTGAAAAATATACACAGGAAACTACAGTCCGTCCTCTTTCTGTAACTTCTTACGAAATTTCAATTTGATTCTCAAATCAAAAGTTATGACGATTTTCCCCAGGTCACCTATTTGGAATGAAATTCGGGAGTTTGCAAAAAGGCCAACTTCCTTAGATCATATCTCTACAAATATAGCGCGAAAAGCTCTGAAATTCGGACCCAAGGTTCATAACGATTTTGGCCCAAATGGATTTCCTTTTTAGCATTTGAAACGTCACAAAAAAAAGTTATAGCGCAAATTCCACGATGACCTGTTTGGAGCAACGAAACCCTAGAATTCAAAGCTCTGATACCAAATGTTATGAAACCAGCTCACAAAAAGATAGAAAAGATAGTTGAACACCTTAGAATTCAGCCTCTTCGAGGGGGAAACCTCCTTTACATTACACAAATGAACAATTCTTGGATGATTCAAATGGAAAAACCTCCTTTCTATATATAGGAGTCTAAGGGGTCACAATATAACCAAGCCGACCTAACAATAATAATATAAAGGCACAAAAATAAAAATAGAGGGATTCTATGGGGCACAGTAATAACAATATGGGGGTAATAGGGCACAACAATATAAATAAGGGGTATAACTACAATAGTAATGGGGGCATCACTAGTATCATAGGGACCTAACATTATGATTCCTTGGAGAGGGAGAAAACTTGAATTAAGAGGACAAATATACCTTGGGTGAATATTTCCTTTTGATGTGATTGTTAGTCTTCCCCAAAAGTTGAAAGGTTGGGAAGATTAAGGGTCAAGGTGTGATTGTAAAAATAAGATGGAGGATCAATCAAGGGGTTATTCTTCTTTGTTCATAAGCTTCCAGTTTTTCTCTCTTCAATTACTCTCTCATACATCTCTCTCTCTCACTTAGAAATTCGAATTGACATGAGAATTGGTGACAACATATGTGATAAGAATGAATGTGATGCAAAGATTTTTTTTGAACTAGATGACTTTTAGGACTGGGGATGGTCTTGGTTGTGTGTGTAACATAAAGCATTGAAGTGGGGAGGGCCAAGGGACTAAAAATATCAGAGAAGGACTCCCTTGTGTTGTGCAAACTTGCATGGTATTTTTGTGAATGTGAGCCTAGTCAAAGATTGAAAGGCTAATCACTGAGTTTTCTTGTGTGTGCGTGACAGAGAATGACCTTCACTTTTGGTGTTAAAATCTGTTATGAATATGAGTGCGTGAAATATCTGTGAGTTAAGTTCTCATTAGAATCAATATTTGGGGTGGGGGTGGGAAACTGTGAGAAAAATTGCAACACAATTGAGCCTATGGTGGGGTGGAACATGGCTCACCCTACTTCAGTTTCCCATATTTTTCTGGTTGCAATAGATAAATATTTATTTTTGTGTTAATGATATTTCTCACATAGATGGTTTAGTGACCTGCACAATTATTTTTGTTTTTTATATTATTTAATTTGTTGATATTGGAGTTTTTTATGATAGTAAAGTTTGAAATCAAATAAGTGCAGTGGGTTTGAATTTACTTGGCTATGGAATTAAAATGAATTAGGATGCATGGGAAATGCATGATAATTTACGTAATTGAATGCCCTTTTGTTAATTACATGATACACATTATTTAATTTACTCTACAAAATATAAGTCTCAATTTTTCCCTCTAATTTAAACAAGTTTAGGAAGAGTTTTGGGGACATTCTTGGAGTTTAAAGGTGGAAGCAAAAATGTGATTTATGGGGTAAACAAGATATGTTGGAATTTCTACTATAATTTTTCTTCTCGGAGGTTTCAAAAGCTAAAAATTTGACTATAGTGGGGGGAAATCCAAATGATCATCTAGTCAAACTTTCAAATATCATGTCCCAATATTTTAGGAGATATGATCAGAAGAATTCGAGCTTCTTGGATGCTCCTATAATCATGAATAAAACATATCATCTTGGTATTTATACTATAACTTTTCTTCTAGGACGGTCTTAAATTTTCTTTTGGAAGTGTCTAAAAGCTGAAAGTTGGACCATAGTGAGGGGAAATTCCACTAATCATCTCGTTCAATTTTCAAAACTTGGACAACTATGTTAGAAAATGTAGCAAGAAAGGCTAAATTTTTACCTATACCTTAGTCAAATTTAGTAACTCAATTTTCCACATCAGCAAGATGACTTGGGTTGCAGTTAACTTGTGTGACATGGATTTGTCTACTAGTTTACTTAGTAAATTCAAGTTATAGGCTAGAAGTAGAGTTATGAATGTAGTGATTGCTAAAATTTAGTAATCTAGTTCAGTTATTTTCAATTTGGATCAGATAATTGAGCTCAAGTACCTAGTTGAGTCAGTGGAAGGTCAATTCATTAGTAGAACTTTTGTTAACTCAATTATTTATCAATTAAACTACTCAATTAGCTAAAAATATCCTAGACATGCATGAAATTCGGATTTCCTAACTACAGTGGAGGAAAAGGCACATTGTAATTATAAATTGTATACTAGTTAAGTGTAGAAGCTTGGCAGTTAAGAAGGTGAATCATTCCTTGGGAATTGTGTAAGAAAATAGGAGGAAAATCCTATATTTTAGGAGCTAATTTCATCAAGGATTGTGCAAGAAAAGGGGAGGAAGATGGAGGCTTGAATTGCCTAAGTGTTGTCTAGAGCAGGATTGTCAGTGAGAGAATAGGTTTACAGTGCAGGATGTGCTTCAAATTCAAAGCAAGACATTGTAATAGTTTCTCATTCTCATCTAATTAATGAAAATAAATGGAGGGTTTTTCCCAATTTGATTCCCTTGTAAATCATTTTGTTCTTGTAGTTTTGATGTTTGCATGTTATTGCATGTGTTTCCAAATTGTGATTTCCATTTTGTAGAATAGTAGAGGAAATTTGTATTCTCTTGATTTCAATTCTATTTCTTCCATATCAGAAAAATTATATGAATTTCTACATGGTATGGGAGAAAAAATCACACTAGAAACCAATCAATAGATCTTCTCCTTCATAGATTTCAGTTTTCAGATTCAGTGAAGCAGTTTTTCTTTCGTGCAGGAAAATGTCTTTCAATGGGTTGAGATTGGAGTATTCCCTGGAGGGAACCTCGTATTTCATAGCTTGGAAGGACATGATAGAAGTAGTGCTCGATGATAATGGAGTGCTGGAATATACTCAAATATATGTATTCAAAAACCAGGAACATCATATGTACAAGCATTTTCCCAGTGGAAGAAGGAAATTGAAAAAGATAGGAGGATCATCATGGAGGGTGTGAGAGACCACATAGTCTCGAATTTACATGGAAATGAGACTCCATTTTCTATGTGGAAGACCCTCACTGAATTGTTTGAAATAGTAGTGATGCTAGGAAATTGGCATTGAGGGACATGCTCAGAAACATCAACACGAAGAAAAATGAAACCATTCCACATTACCTCTCTGGATTCACTCAATTTTAAGATGAGATTACGGGAGTTGGATAAAGTATACCATCCTCAGAGCTAGTGAGTCTAGCTCTCCTAGGCCTTCCAAAATCAGGGCACAACTACTAGGAATTTGTAAATGGAAGGGAAAAATTTCCAAATTGGGAGAGACTTTGGTCTTATCTAGTGCACGAATAAATACAATGGAACACTAGAGATGGAGTAACATCCAAATCTGAGGAAGAAAATTCTTCCTTGGTTGAGAAGGGAAAGAAGGGAAAGGGAAAGAAGGCCCAAAAAAACTCAAAATCCATCCATAATAATGTAAAGAAGAAGGACCTATTAAGGAAGATATACTATTTTCACTGCCATGAATCTGGGCACTATGCAACAAAGTGTACGCAAAAGAATTCTAACAGGAATCCTTCAGGAGGAGCATGAGGTGAAGAACTTGCCTCAAAATTTGAATTAAACTTCACCCTAATTGAATACATGGAGAGAATTGTAATGGGGAGTGTGTGGTATCTAGATTTAGGTGCCTCATTCCATATGACAGGATGCAAAGAATTCTTCAGTAGCCTAGAGGAGAAGGATCTCAAGATGCACATAGAACATGGTGATGATGGGAGGTGCAATGCCAAAGGAATTGGAATTGTAACCTTTGAGAGGGAGTTTGGCTCCCATATTAATCTGAAAGTTGTTATGTTTTTACCTAGGTTGAAGAAGAACTTGATCACTATAGATATATTGGAGAATATATTCTATGATGTTTTTTTTTTTTTTTTTTTTTTATTTTTTCAGTAAAGGGAAAGCCTTTCTAAGACATGTATCTACTGGGCAAGTGAACAAATTGGAGTTCAAGTGAAGAACCTGTATAAATTTGAGGTGTAGGCTTGTGCTACACTGAGTAGCAAGGCAAAAAAGGTGTAGAGTCGAGATGTTCTAGAACTCTAGCACATGCACATGGGACACTTACACCATGGGGCCTTAAAAATCATGCAACAGATTACCACTGGTCTCTTGAAATGCACCCTTGACCAACATGATGTCTGCAAGGGACGCACATTCTAGAAATATGTCAAATCCACCTTTTAGGGTTGAGATAGCAGAGCAAGAGAAATCTTGGAGTGATTCCACTCTGATGTATGTCAACTATTTTTTACAGCCTCTACAACAAAACATAGTACTATGTAATTTTTGTTGATAACTTTTCTAGAAAATGCTAGGTCTTCTTCATGTGGAAGAACCATGATTTTTTCTCAAAATTTGTTGAATTCAAAACATTGGTTGAAAAGGAGAATGGTCAGAAATTTAAAGCCCTGAGAAGTGATAATGGAGGAGATTTCTTTTCTAACACCTTCAAGGAATTTTGTGCCAAAGAGGGGACTAGAAGAGAACAGATAACACCCCATAACTGACAACAAAATGGGGTGGTTGAAAGGAAAAATGGAAGAATAGTGGGAGCAACAAGATCCATGTTGTATAATCAAGGGCTACCATTACATCTATGGGAAGAAGCATGCAACACCATAGTTCATTTGTAGAATAGGAGTCCTCATAGAATACTTGACATGATCACACCTGAAGAAGCTTTCTCTAGGAGAAATCCAAAAGTATCTCATTTTCAAATTTTTGGAGCTACTATGTCTTGTCATGTCTCCAAGAATAGTAGGAATAAATTGGAGCCTACAAATGAGATGCGAGTCTTTGTAGGATACAAAGAGACACCACATAATTACTAGTGTATTTTCCCTCACTCAGGGTGACAATAGTGAGGAGAGATGTCAAATTTTATGAGGAGAAGACTATGAGATGCTCTTTAGAGAGAGAGTTGAGTATCCCACCAAAGGAGGATATTTTAGTTCCTAAGGAGGAGCCTCATGTAGATCTTTGGGATGTTGTAGAGTAGCCACAAGTGGAGGAGAAGAAAGGAGGCCAAATGGAGGCACCCACTCAACCAAGATCTTCCAGAGAGGGGAGGAAGAGAATCAGAGAAGCTGATATAATGGTACAGGATGCATGGGAGCATGTGGGAGCTCCTACTTCTTAGTGAAAGCAGAGGAGGTCACCAGAAAGGTACACTATGTACATGGATCTCATGACAAAAATCATTGAGTCAAAGCCTTCTTCATTTGAGGAAGAAATTTCTCAACTAGTCTAGGTTGATGCCATGGTGGAGGAGTATGACTCCATCATGAAGAATAGTGTATGGGAGGTGGTGTCGAGACCAAAGAATAAGTTAGTGGTTGGTTCCAGACAGATATACAAAGCGAAGCATGCAGCTGATGGTAGCATCAAGAATTACAAGGCCAAATTTGTGGCCAAAGGATTCTCACAGGTAGAGAGAGTGGACTATGACGAAACACTTACCCCAGTGGCAAGATATTCCTTGTTCAAAACCATTCTTTTATTAGTTGTGCAGATGGGGTGGAAAATCCATTAGATGGATGTAAAGACCACCTTTCTCAATGGTGTTGTTGAGGAAGAAATTTACATAGAGCAGCTAGAAATATTTGAGACATGCAATAGAGAGACACATGTGTGCAGGGTCAGGAGAGCCCTATATCGTCTCAAGTAGGTGCCCTGAGCATGGTACACCCAAATTGATACATACCTTAGTGGATTGGGCTTCACCAAAAGTGAATCAGATGCCAATATCTATCACATTGTGGTAGATGGAAAGATACTTATCTTGGTTTTGTATATTGATGACTTGATACTTGTAGGGGATGAGAAATTGATCCGCTCTTTCGAGGAGGACCTTGCAAGATAATTTTAGATGAAAGACATGGGATTGATGCATTACTCCCTTGGGGAAGTATGGCAGGATGATGGTTAGTTGTTTGTGAGTTAGGGGAAGTATTCCTTTGAAATACTTCAAATATTTCACATGGAGAACGACAAGCATATGGACACACCTCTAGCTACAAACTAGAGGAAGGAGAGTGCTTCTTCAAGAGAGGTAATAAATGCTACCATCTATAGATAGCTTGTGGGATCCTTGATGTATCTGATGAACACAAGGCCCAACATATGATATGCAGTTAATCAGTTGAGTCAAGCCATGGGGAATCCTACCAATCTATATTGGAAGGTAGAAAAAAATGTGTTGAGCTACCTCAAAGGCACAACCGAGTATGGGTTATGGTACAAGAGGAAAGAGGGAGTCAAGGTCTAAAGATTCAATAATGCAAATTAGAAAGAGAGTCCATCAGATAGGAAAAGTACTTCAGGTGCTATATTTAGTGTTGGGTATGTAGCCATTTCCTACTATAATAGGAAACAAAGGTCAGTGGCATTGAGCTCAATAGATGTTGAATACATGGTTGCAAGTCAAGAAACTTGTGAGACCATATGGAAGAGGAAAATACTTGTGGGTATTTTCAATTAGGAGATGGATCCGACAATGATTTATTGTGATAATCGAAATTATATCAAACTCTCTAAGAATCTAGTATTTCATGACAGGTCTAAGCACATTGATATCAGGTACCATCACTTGTGGGATTGTGTACAGAGGAGAATCATGATGTTAGAGTACATTCCAACTGAGGAGTAGGATTCAGAATCTTGAAAAAGTCATTGTCAAGAGGAAAATTCGAATTCCACAAGTGCAGGATAGGGGTGGTGACAAATCCCCTTCTTGCTAAGAGGTAGTGTTAAAAAATGTAGCAAGAAAGGCTAAATTTGACTTGTGCCTTACTCAAATTTAGTAATTTGATTTTCCATATCAACAGGATGACTTGGATTGCAATTAACTTGTGTGACATGGATTTTTCTACTAGTTTACTCAGTAAATTTGAGTTATAGGCTAGAATTAGAGTTGTGCATGTAGTGATTGCTAAAATTTAGAAATCTAGTTCAGTTATTTTCAGTTTGACTCAGTTAACTGAGCTCAAGTACCTAGTTGAGTCAATTGAAGGTCATTTGAGTAGTAGAATTGTTATTAATCTAGTGATCTCTCAGTTAAACTAGTCAATCAACTAAAAATAACTCAGACATGCATGGAATTCGAATTTCCTAACTGGAGTGGAGGAAAAGGCACATTGTAATGATCATTTGTATATTAGTTGAGTGTATAGGCTTGGTAGTTAAGTAGGTGAATCATTCCTTTAGAATTGTGCAAGAAAATAAACAAAAATTCCTATCTTTAGGAGTTAATTTCCTCAAGGATTTCACAAGGAAATAGGAGGAATATGGAGTCTTGAATTGGCTAAGTATTGGCCAGAGCAAGACAGTCAGCAGGAGATTAGGTTTACAATGCAGGGTGTGCTTCAGATTCAAAGTAAGACATTGTAATAATTTCTCATTCTCATCTGATTAATGAAAAGAAGTGGAGGGTTTTTTCCTAGTTGGGTTACCCTATAAATTATTGTGTTCTTATGGTTTTTATGGTTGCATGTCATTGCATGTGTTTCTAAATTTTGATTTCCATTCCACAGAATAGTAAAGGAAATTTGCAATCTCTTGATTTCAATTTGATTTCATCAATAGTAGAATATTTGTAGTAATTTCTACATGCTATAATTTAGGAGATATGCCCCAAGGAAAATTATATATTAGTTTACAAGAAAAGTGGTTGACTTGAAGTGCATAAATGGTTTAATGATTCATTGCATACAAATTTTTTGATGAAATTCACCAATGAAAGTGTTAAGTTTGTGTATGCGGATAGTATTATTGTGTGTTAGCATTGTTGTGTGATAATATTTTTGTAGCTAATATATGCCTATTTTCATGCAAAATATTTGAAGAAATGTGTTAAATGTTTTTTATGACAATTTGCATACAAACTATTTGATAAAATAGCTCAAAGGAAAAAATCAAAAGTTGCATGATTGAGTGGTATATTTCAGTTAGTATGTTACAGGTGGAATTAGAACAATGTTTCTTATTTGATTTCATACAAAATGTTTACAAGAAAAATACTACTTAATTAGTTGTATGCAAAGTATTTGAAGAAAGACTTACATGTAAAGTGTTCAACAAAATATATGAGAGATGAAAATCAAGTTTTTGCAAATGTGGTTAGGATAAATTTAGTAGGAGTATGTGACAAAGTGTTATCAAAGCTTATTTTCAAGATATTAAAAAGAAATAAAATTTTGGGTACCCATAACCTCTATAAGTCATTAAGGGAAATGGGTGTAGAAATTCCCACTATAGATCAACAGATTATGCAATATACTAAAGAAAAATACAAGATCTACTTCTACAACAAACTTTGCGGAAGCCTAATCGAATTGAGCAAGATCAATGAGAACACATATAACTGAGAATGAGAAATCAATCACACATAACACAAAAGAAATAACCCGGGGAAAGCTTCAGCCTAAAACCCCAATCTCTATATTATCATACAAGTGGAAATATGTTCGAGTTACAAAAAGAATCAGCTCACAAGCTATCCTGCTCTCTCTACAATCAAACAATGCAGATCACAGACTGAATAGACACAGTATATGTCCTCCTCAAGCCCTCCAAGCCTCCTATTTCCTTGTGCAGTTTTCCTTGGGGTCCAGTGATGCCACATGTGTGAAATTGGCCTCATCACACTCACAAAAACTGAAGAAGTAACCGCGCAATCCTCAAGGAAATAATTCCTTCTACATGCAAGGGATATTCACAATGGAATATTCTTACAACTAATAGTACATTGTCCCTCCATCTGATCTCAACTAGGTGTCTGCCTAAACTAACATGCATGAGTTATTTATGAGATAATATTCAGTTATCTAAAGTGCAGCAATTACATGCATGCATGCATTAACTAACAGAACTCACAATTAATTCAACAAACTGTTTGAATTAATCTAACTTGACTTGACTCAGTTAACTGAGCCAACTAATTACAACTCATCCTTATCTCTTTAATTGATGGATAAAATCCTCAATCAATGGAGAAACTGTTGCATGTCCCCACATAGACTTCATGTTTGATTTTCTACAACTAATTAACTCATGGCGAATTAATTACTTATTTTACAAACAGCTGCTAAGATAAAATTCGAATTTTTACTTCTCTATTTTAGTTCAGGGACACACTAAAATAGGAAGGTATCTCGAAATGCTATTTATAGCAGTACTAAATTTAGCAGTTCTATATTTAACATTTCTTGTTGCTATTTTCAACACTCCCTCTCAACAAGAAAGGGATTATCAGTAACCCCAATCCTGTCTCTGTGGAACTCGAACTTTCATTTTGACAATGCCTTCGTCAAAAGATCTGCATCCTATTCCTCGGTCGAAACATACAGCAATAACATGATCCTCTTGACCACATAGTCTCGAAGATGGTGATACCAGATATCAATGTGCTCAGACCTGTCATGAAAAACTGGATTCTCAGAGAGTTTGATACAACTCTAATTATCACAGTAGATCATAGTTGGATCCATCCTCTGACCAAACAATCCCACTAGAATATTCCACATCCAAATGGCCTCACATGCAGCCTGACTATTAGCCATGTATTCAGCCTCTGCTGAGCTAAGGGAAACTGACCTCTGTTTCATATTGTACCAGGAAACTGCAGCTGAACCAAGGTTGAAGATTCCTCCAAAAGTGTTCTTCCAATCTAATGGAATCCCTGCCCAATCTGCATCTGTGAAGCCCTGAAGATTCACTCCCTCTATCAGTTTGTACCACAATCCGAACTAAGATGTGCCTCTGAGGTATCTTAGCACATGCTTCGCTACCTTCCAAAATAGCTTGGTAAGCTGAACCATAGCTTGACTCAGCTGGTTCACCGAAAAGCATAAGTCGGGTCATGTGTTCACTAGATACATAAGTGAACCCACCAACTAATGATAAACAGTAGCAGCTACTACCTCACCTGAAGTAGCATCCTCCTTCCTCCAGTTCCCAACTAGAGGAGTTTGCATGGGTTTGCACTTCTCCATGTGAAAGCGCCTAAGTATCTCATTGGCATACTTGCCTTGAGAAACAAATACTTCACCATCTTTCTACCACACTTCCATGCCTAGAAAGTAGTGCATAAGACCCATGTCTTTGATTTTGAACTCTCTTGCAAGGTCCTCCTTGCAAGACTGTATCAGCTAATCACCTGTCAAAATCAAATCATCGACATAAAGAACAATGATCAATGGTTTACCTTCTACCATGATGTGGTAAAGGTTCACATCTGCTTCACTCTTGGTGAAGCCCAACCCGGTGAAATAGTTGTCGATCCTAGTGTACCAAGCACAGGGTGCTTGCTTCAGCCCATACAAAGCCCTCTTGAGTTGGCACACATGCAACTCACGATCGAAGGTCTTGAAACCTTCTGGCTGCTCAATGTACACCTCCTCCTCATTCTTCCCATTGAGGAATGTTGTCTTCACATCCATCTAGTGGATCTTCCACCCCATCTAAGCTGATAGTGCCAACATCGATCTAATCGATGAGTACCTTGCTACGAGAGAAAAAGTCTCATCGTAGTCGATCCCCTCGACCTGTGAGAAACCATAGGAAACAAACCTTGCCTTATGTTTCTCAACACTACCATCAGCTGCCTAATTTACCTTGTAAATCCATCTGGAACTCACCACTGACTTGCCCTGAGGTCTTGGGACAACATCTCACACACTGTTCCAAATGATAGAGTTGTACTCCTCTACCATTACATCAACCCAGACTGGTTGTTGTAGTGCCTCCTCGAATGAAGAAGGTTCGGTATCTACACACTCCCCAACCAGGGCCATTTACCCAGTGTACTGCTCGGGTAACCTCCTCTGTCTGCACTGAGAAGATGGTTGTCCCACATTCTCCCTCGCATCTAGCATCAACCTGTCAGGTTCCCTTGAGCGTTTCCGGCCATCTCTGGAAGTCTTAGCATGAGTGGATGTCTCCACTCCCATATCCTCTGCATGCAAATGCTCCGCATCAATCTGAGGCTCCTCCTCCTTAGGAACTGAAAGTTCCTCCTCTGCATGCAACTTGAGCTCCCTCCCAAGTGATAATCGCATGGCTTTCTCCTCATCGAACTTTAGATCCCTGTGTACCATTGTCCTCTGACTGGTAGGTAGGTACACCTGATAATTGTGGGGTGTATCCATGTACCCCACAAGTATTCCCAACTCAGCTGTTGGATCCAACTTCTTCCAGGCATCTTTGGTCACATGATAGTAAACTGATGATCCAAAGATTCAGAAGTGACTCACATCTGGTCGCTTCCCAGAAAAGGCCTCCATAGGTGTCTCCATTCCTGATATACGGTGCAGGCTTATGTTCTGCAAGTATATTGTTGTATTGCATGCCTCAGCCCACAAATGCAGTGGTAGGCTTTGGTCATGCAGCATCGCTCGAGCTGCTCCCAAAATCGATATGTTCTTCCTTTCGGCCACCCCATTCTGCTGTGGGTTATGGGGTGCAATAAACTCCCGTTTAATTCCTTCTGCAGCGCAAAAGTCTTTAAACTGTTGGGAGACATACTCTCCACCATTGTTGCTACGCAAGGATTTATTTTCTTTCCAGATTCTCTCTGCCAAGGCTTTAAACTCACAAAAACTCAAGAAGGTTTAATCCTTCTTTTGCATAAAGTAGATCCAACATCTATGAGAAAAATCATCAATAAAAATAACATAGTACCTTTGTTTAGTGGTGGAGGCTATAGAGAAAGGTCCACAAATATCTGAGTGAACTTGCTCCAGGATTGCTCCAGCTCTACTGTCTCGATTCGGAAAGGAAGATTTTGCATACTTACCCAAGGTACAACCTTTGCATGTATTCTTCTGCTCTAGTTTTCCCTTGGGTATCCTGGTAGAAATCTGCTGCATGATCTTTAGGGCTCCATGGTGCAAGTGGCCCAATTTTCTATGCCATAGCTCGCCAACATCTTGGCTCTACACCATCTCAGCTTTAGAACTCAATGCAACACAATCATCTACCTCTAGCTTCTAGAGATTCTTTACTCGAATCCCGATTCGCTTTGTTTGTCCAATATCGATATGCCTCAGGAATACCTTTCCTTTACTAAAGACTACATCATAGCCTTTATTTCTAGCATAGCGATAGACACAAGATTCTTCTTCAGACCTGGTGCATACTTTACATCAGTCATGGTGAGGGGAGCTCCATGCTCCCTCTAAAACACAACTGTACCTTCACCTGAAACACGGTACTTTCCATCATCGCCCATCTCGATCTGCATCTGGAGATCCTTCTCCTCCAAGGTACTGAAAAGATTCTTATCACCTGACATGTGGAATGAAGCTCCAGGTACCACACACATCCCACCATGGATGAAACCATAAATGTGATAAGCGAGAAATCCAACTCAAACTATGATACCAGTGCCTCACCATCAGATCTCTTCGAGGAACCCTTCTTGGATTTCTTCTATGGAAAATTCGTAGCATAGTGGCCCACTTCATGACAATGAAAACATCGCACTTTCGATTTGTCAAACTTCTTCCCACCATGGGAAGAACCAGATTTGGGATGGGACGCCTTCCCTTTCCATTTCCTCGCCTTACTCACTCAGGCTAGATTTTCCTCATCATGTTGCCTCGATGAGGATCCATCTCTTGTGCTTCTTCTTATCTCCTCCTGCATCAGATCTGACCAAAGTCGTTCCCAATCTGGCAGTTTTTCTCTTCCATTAACTGAGTGTTGGTAGCTATGACAACTCTTAGGAAGACCAAGGAGTGCAAGACTCATCATGTCATCATCAACAGTCATGATCCCTACACTTCCAAACTCATCCCTATAGGTGGTGAGCTTGTTCAGATATGTAGAGATCGTGTCGCCCTTTTCACACTTGATTTTCTGAAGCTTATCTTTCAGCGCCAGCTTCCTCTGATCGTTGTTGTTCTAATATAGATCTTTCAATGTTTCCCACATCAAAAATGGTGTCTCCTTCCCATGGAGACTCGAGACTATGTGGTCTCGAACTCCCTCCAGAAGGATTCTCCTTGCTCTAGCCACACATTTCTTCCATTCCGCCAACTCAGTAGCATTAGTTGGCTTGGGGACTTCTTGATCAATGAAGTCCTTTAGACAGTTATCCTCTAATACTGCTTCCATGCGATCCTTCCAGGCTATATAATTTGAACTACCATCAAAAGAATATTCGAGTCTTAAACCGTTAAATGCCATTGGTCAAATTGAGATGTGATAAGAACTCGATTTCTATATTCAGGAACCTCAAAATTCAAACTTCTCCCTTCTTGTATACTATTCTTCGCCTTGATCACCTTTGCTCCGATACCATGTAGAAATTCCCACTGTAGATCAACAGATTATGCAATATACTAAAGCAAAATACAAGATCTACTTCTACAACAAACTTTGCGGAAGCTTAATTGAATTCAGCAAGATCAATGAGAACACATATAACTGAGAATGAGAAATCAATCACACATAACACAGAAGAAATAACCCGGGGAAAGCCTTAGCCCAAAACCCCAATCTCTATATTATCATACAAGTGGAAATATGTTCAAGTTACAAAAAGAATTAGCTCACAAGCTATCTTGCTCTCTCTACAATCAAACAATATAGCTCACAGACTGAATAGACACAGTATATGTCCTCCTCAAACCCTCCAAGCCTCCTATTTCCTTGCGCAGTTTTTCTTGGGGTCTAGTGATGCCACATGTGTGAAATTGGCCTCATCACACTCGCAAAAACTGAAGAAGTAACTGCGAAATCCTCAAGGAAAGAATTCCTTCTACATGCAAGGGATATTCACAATGGAATATTCTTGCAACTGATAGTACATTGTCCCTCCATCTGATCTCAACTGGGTCTCTGTCTAAACTAACATGCATGAGTTATTTATGAGAGAATATTCAGTTATCTGAAGTGTAGCAGTTACATGCATGCATGCATTAACTAATTGAACTCACAATTAATTCAACAAACTGTTTGAATTAATCTAATTGGACTTGACTTAGGTAACTGAGCCAACTAATTACAACTCATCGTTATCTCTTTAACTAATGGATAAATTCCTTAATCAATGGAGAAATTGTTGCATGTCCCCACATAGACTTCATGTTTGATTTTCTACACCTAATTAACTCATGGTGAATTAATTAATTATTTTACAAATAGTTGTTAAGATCAAATTCGAATTTTTACTTCTCTATTTTAGTTCAGGGACTAACTAAAATAGGAAGGTATCCCGAAATGATATTTATAGCAGTACTAAATTTAGCACTTCTATATTTAGCATTTCTTGTTGCTATTTTCAACACTGGGTATGTGACAACAAGGTGTTAAAGTTAAGGTTCAACATGAACCTAGATCGACTCATGTGTATGAAATAATTTAAGTCTTAAATTAACATCTATGCATGCATGTGTACTTATGTCAAATTATTTCATATTATATACACACACACACACACACATTGGTACTACTTGAAGACTCACTTGAGTTTGATGTAGTAAGATAAATATGCAAGATAAACATGTAGGATGTTGACTAGATTACCTAGAGAAACCCAACATAATTGGAAACATTTATGGCTGAGTGATGTAGCCATAACTATGAGGAGAATATCTTAACTGATCTATTTCTAGTTTTAACACTTTTATATAAGGTTTTGAGAAGTTTTCATATGCAGATGAATCATAGTGTATGAATAATAAAAATGCAAGAGATTAAATAGTTCAAAGATGCATGTCCATTGAATAGATATTAAATAATGATATGTTAGATGCATGAAGATATGCTAGGTGCATACAATAATGGACATGGATGCAAAAAGACTCATAGTAGTCTGTTTTCATAACATGATTTGGATGACTAATAGTGGTTAATGGTGAACATTTATTAGGAAGCCATTGAAGGTGTTGCATGTAGTCTTATGGAATCAGGGCTATGGAAGATAAGGTGACAATGAGAGAATGGTACAAGTGGTACCTATGCTTGTTGATATGCATGTTGTGACAATGTTGTGAGTGAAATTCTCCTTGGGTTGTCTTGTGGAAGGATGGAACACTAGAGGGAGGAGAGGAGAGAAACATGTTTGTGTGTGGGGTCTAGAGAGTACTTGGAGACCCGAAGGTATATGAAAATCCTATAAGCTACAGGGATCTAAGACATCCTTGTCCAACCCAGGGTGGGTACCCTCGAAGGATAGTGGCATAATTTGAGGGATTGTTGTGATTAGAGAAGAGGGGTGCACTACCTTGGGTCGAGTGGTATTATGGGGGCATGTAAGACTATTTACTGGAGGTTGTCAAGGTTGGTACCTTGAGCTTGTTTGCGTTCAATATAGGTTATGTATCATACTTGGCTCTTTGTAACATAATTTATTTTTGGAGTCATGGCATAGCCTAAGAATGATCCACTGTTGGATAAAACAGGAGCAACATATCCTATGACTAAGAGAAAATAAGAGGTTTGTTTCCATTTAGTGATTTTCTTTAGATAAGTGTTCTAAGAATTATTCATTATGAATCTTTAATTTTATGGACACTTAAATCATTGTTTGAATGCATGATTAAGTGCATGATATGATTATATTCTTGTGATATTGCATGAAGGAATGATCATGTTCTATGAAAATTGCACTGATATAATGTGTGTTGAGATAGTTGATATGCATAGGAGTGCAAGGGGGAGGGATCCCATAACTATTACAAGGAATCAATTTTAGTCATGAGCATGTTAAGAATTTGATCAATTTTGTTTCATTGTTTAATAAAATTAATATTTTTATTCATGTGATGAAATTCGTAATGATCTTGGAAGCCTACCTTGCAAAGTTGCATTAGAAGGAAGATATGGATAAAGGATTAGTCAAGAAGGGCTTGAATGGGTCAATATGAAATAAATGGATAGTGAAGTCACAACTATGAAAATGGCTTAAGAACATAGTTGCATTAAATGACAGATATGGATAAAGGATTAGTCAAGGAGGGATTGATTGTGTCAATATGAACTACATGGATAGTGAATTCACAACTATGAAAATAGCTTAAGAAGGGAGTTTCCCTTAACTAAAAATTGTGCTTGGCTGACATATTTTATTTATGAAAATAATATGAATGTGTGAATGGTAAGAAAATATAAACTAGTACTTGCTATGTTTTGGGTAATACAATAAGGTTACCTAATGAATTCCATGTCACATGGAATCTGTTAATTTTCATAGTGTTCTATGTTGTTATAATCACTTAAAATAATTTTTTCCAACTTTAATCACCCCAGTAATAGATAAGAAATTATAGATAGAATAGTAAACAATAAATGCACAATAGAAGATAGCCAAGCATAATGAGACACAAATGTATTGGTCAAAGACCAGGGGAAAACCCCACAGGGTGGAAAACCCAGAATCAATTCTTCTTCTTATTTTAGTTAATCAATGTTCAACATGATATACATCATCCCAATAGTACATCCAATAACTAGATAAATTCAAACATATGGCTATCCAAGTTAGCCAATCCAAAATCAATCCAAGTAGAGAGAGATATTCAAATTTGGTTAAAGATACTAGTCTGCAATTTTTGACCTATGGAGGTACAATAAAAAACAATAAACGATATGAAATGATTGAACAAATTCAACTATCTAACATGCTGAGAAGAGTTCAGATAACCCAACAATATACTCAACTTTCTTTTCTGAGTCAAAATTAGTCAAAAAGGAGACAAAATTACTCCTGCAATTTGGTCAAATTCCACAGCCAAGCCTACGATCAAACGCTAGTTCCAACATGTGGTCAATGCTAGTCAAGGTGCTCATAATAGAGTGAAAGATTCAGTCAACCTCAATCAAACATTCAACCTCCAAAATAGTTCGGTCAAATAGCAGAAAAGGAGCTTAGTCAATAAAAGTCAACACTGGTCAAAATAGCCCAAAACAAAAAAGTCAACATAGGTCAGAATTCTGTTTCTCCTCCTTTTCACATGTGGAGGTATCCTACGATTTTTAAATAAAATTTTTATTGATGTGATGAGTGATGTGTGTCTGCAAATGGGCTCAATGAATGTCTACTTATATGTGGTTTAGGAGGACCAATTTCTCTTGCTAGGGACAACTTGTACTTTCATTAGGTCGACTTTTCAAACTTAAAGATATGAATTTCTCTTTGTAATTTTCCAATGAAATTTTGACTGCAGCTTCCCAATTTTAAATACTCCCTCTTAGCTAGGAAGAAATTTCCAACTGCACTATAAGTCTCATCTCAGATGTACATGTCACAACGTAAGAGAATCTCATCTTGTCCCATCTCATCTTATTTTAAAAATGGATTACTCGATCCATAAAAGAAGAAGAACGATCTGCATTACAATAGGGGAGATTGATTTACCACAACCAAGTCCACGACAGTCATAAATGACCTTGGTAAAGGTCACACACCCTATGTCCACTGGCTGACCCTAACCTAACTTGATCCTCAATAATAAAGTGGTAGAACACTTGCATCCAATACTTAGGGGAGATCATTTTACCACAACCAAGTCCATGGTAGGCGCATCTACCCTTGGTAAAGATCACACACACCTAAGTCTCCTCACCCACTAGCTAGATGGGTGGAAATCGCGACAAGCTTAACTAAGTCCATGGCCCTTTGGTCAATAAATACATAAAGGTGACTTTTGACTAGGATGCATACTAGGGTATTTACTTAGCCAAGTACATGGCATTAAGGAGTACCCTCAGACCCATGAGCCTTGCTGCTCAACCCCCCCACCAAGTCCATGGCTAGTTGAAATAATAGGGGAGAGAATATAACTAGTGTTCTTGATCAGTAGTGTTCCCTCTCTGGGAGGGATACATTCTCCTGCACTCCAAGTTTCTCTCTAAAGAATAAAAAATTTGCTTACAAAAAAGGCTTGGTGAGAATGTATGAAAACTTCTCATAAGTTGATATATGTTGGAGCCTCACTATTCCTCACAGTACCATATCTCTAATAAAGTGGTACCTGATCTCAATGTGCTTTGACCAGTCATGGAATATTGGATTCTCTGAAAGTCAAACCCCACTTTGATTACCCATATATCATGGTCATATCAAGCACCTACTCAAAAATATCTCAAAAAGAATCCACAAGAACATTGCCTCCCATCTAGCCATATTGGTTGCAGTATACTCTACCTCGATTGTACAGAGCATGAAAAAATCAGCTTCCTTCTCATTTAGGAAATCACAACAGATCCTACGCTAAAACAACACCTTGATGAGCTCTTCCTATTAGTAACAATCCCAACCCAATCTTCATCTATATATCCATGCAGTCTAAACTCATCACTAGAGTTATATCTCAGTCCATGGTTGATTATCCCATGTAGATATATCAACACAAGTTTTGGGGTCACCTAGTGAGCATGAAAACGTTTCACCATGAAATGGCTCAAGATGTTAACAACAAAACATATTTATGGCCTTGTGTTGACCAGAACATCAGAGCCCCAATCAAATGTCGGTACAAAGAAGGATTCGCTAGATCTGGTCTTGCAACTTCACCACATAACTTCTTGAAGTTTGTCTCCATCAATGTGGCCATGGATTTGCATTCCACTATCCCAATCTCTCCAAGATTTTGTCAACTTATTCTCCTTGGCTAGGGGAAATATCTCTAGGTCTCTGCCACACCTCTAATCCTAGGAAGTAGTGCATCAACCCAAGATATTTCATCTTAAACTCGAAGGAAAGTTCCCTCTTACACTGGATTATCAGAGGCTCTACTCCTATCAAGAATAATTCATCAACATATAAAACCAAAATCAAAGGCATACGTTAGAAAATCTTGAAGGAGAGATTCAAATAGACATTACTTATGGTAAATCCCACGTACATCAGGTATCCATCGATTTGAGCATCCCAAACGCTAGGGCTTACTTAAAACCATAGACGGATTTCTTCCATCTACAGACATGGGTTTCCCTACCATGTTCCTCAAAGCCCTGTGATTGTTGTTGTAGAATTTAATGTGTAGATTCAATACTACTAATGAAATTTACTAAATCACAAGTCTTGAAGCTACTCTACTAATTCGAGGAAGTTAATTCACCATCTAAAACAAGAATCATTGACATGAAAAAGGAAACATCACACATGCATAGAGAATAATCTAGGGGAAAGAAACTGCTCAAAACCGCTTACTATATATATATATATATATATATATATATATATATATATATATATATATATTACATTAATCAGAGAATATAGAAGAAATACACTGCTTTCTCAAGTCTGAGCACACCCTGCAAGTGTATAGTCTATCCGTCTACCTGTCTGAATGACTCTGGCCAACACTTAGCCAATTTCAAGCCTTCTCAAGATCCTAATTCCTTTTGATGTTCCCTTGGGAATTAGGCCCCTATTAATTAGGAAATTCCATCATATGGGTTGTGCAATTCCTTTATGTCAATTCTCTGATTTCGTGCACCACCTGTACAACTTGGAATAGTTTACAATTGATATTACACTACCCTTGAACTCCAATATCAACTGGGTAACTTGAATTCTCAACATGCATGAGTTAATTTAGGTTGATCGATTAGTTATCTAAATGATCATTGAGTGTGGTTGAATTTCCACTTCCACAACTTGACCTTCCACTAGTTCCTCCAACATTTAGAACTAGTTTAACTAACTGTAACTCAATTTAACTGAATTGCTACAACTGAAATTAAATCAACCTAGGCTCCTAAAATTTAGTAACCCACTGCACACAACTGAAATTCATGCCCCTAACTCGAATTAACTGGGCTAGACTTCTATTTTTTAGGAATCAACACAAGTAAATTGAACCTCAACTCATTAAATCGAATTGAGTGTTCTTAATTGAGTGATAAGTGCTTTATCACCTTAGTTAACTCCTCCAAGTTATCTGCTAACATGTAATTTCGAATTTCCTCAATTTAATTAAGGAAAAAATCAACTTGAGAATTTTCTTACTACATTTTCAACACTCTATCATATCAAGAAAGGGATTATCAACCACCCTTATCCTGCACCTATGGAATGTACTACATGCAACACCTCTCACTATTGATGTTGCTACTACAACATCTGCAGCTGAGAAGCATCCAAAAACAAATTGAATTAACTATGTCTGCAACTATATACTGGGAAACTGTGTTGTTGTCGACTCTACTACTGAGCCTCCTGCTTTGTTGTCAACACTCCTTTGCAATCCTCGGTATCTCACTGACACTGATCCTCCTTATACTGGTTACTATGGGCCTTTGTAGCAAGGTAATGATCCATGAGGAGAACACCTCAATGGACCCTACCCAAATTTCTACAACCCTTGAACTAAGGCTTCACATCACCCCACCTCACACCTAGAGGTATTGTTGCATGTGCTCCCTCTACCCACTTGGCTCAAGCTCTCCCCCCGTTGGAGGTCTTTTCTTGAGTGGATGTATCCACTCTTCCTCCTTTCTTCTTATCCAATTGTGGTTTCTCCACAACTTCCTGAGGCTGCTTGTTGAGAGGTCTAACATGCTCCCTCTCAACCACCAAATAAATAGTCTCTACCTTTCTCCTCAAGGATTTGAATTCATCTTCTACCTCAATTTCATACAGGTTCTTGACTAGAAACCTGATCTGATTCACCTGTCTCATGGTTGTGTATCTCAGAAATGTCTTTCCTTTGTTGAAGATCACATTGTAACCACGACCTTCCAAAACTGCAACAAAGACAAGATTCTTCTTTAGACCCAGAACAAACATCACATCATTGAGTCTGAGAGGGGATCCTGAATCCCTCTAAAAGGTGATAATACCAATCCTGGTCACAATGTACCTTCCATCATCTCCCATCTCGATGTGCATATGGAGATCCTTCTCCTCCAAGTCATTGAAAAATGCTTTGTTGCCCATCATGTGGAATGAGGCACCGTTGTCGAGATACCACACATTACCCATCACTGTTATTTCCATGAATGCAATGAGGGTAAAATCAAGTTTGAATTGTGAATCCAAGGCTTCACCCACTACTCCTCCTCCAATATTCTTGCTTTCCTTCTTATATGGACACTTCATTGGATAATTCTCGAATTCATGATAGTGAAAGCACTTGAATCTGGACAAGTCTTTCTTCTTTCCCCATTAACTCAAATCTTCTTTGGATTGGGATTTATTCCCCTTCCCTTTCTTTTCCTTTCCATCTAAGACACGGTTCTCCTCATCCTCACCCTTGGATGAGGTCCCGTCTCTGGTGTTCTGCCTTATTTCTTCCTGCACTAGATCAGACCATAACCACTCCCAACTCGGTGGTTTTTCTCTACCATTTACTGAATCTTGATAGCTATGCTAGATCTTGGGAAGGCCCAAAAGGGTTAGAGCTACCAAGTCTTCTTTAGAGACATTAACACCGACCCCACCAAGCTCATCATGACACTATGCAAACGTTCTCAGGTACTAGGAATTGTGTCTTTCTTTTGCATCTTGATACTTCAAAGCTTGTCCTTGAGTGCCATATTCCTGTGGTCACTATTATTCTCAAACAAATCAGTCAATGATTTCCACATCGCGAATGAAGTCTCTTTTCCATGGATATTCAAGACAATATGATCCCAAGCTCCCTTCAATATGGTTCTCCTTGCTTTGGCCACATCCTTCTTCCATTGAGCAAGATTATGGGCATCCGATGCTTGGGTTTTTGCTACGTCTGTCTTGATATATTCTAGAATCCCATTATCATCCAATACTTCCTCCATGCAAACCTTCCATGCAACAAAGTTTGAGGTTCCTTCCAAGGAATAATCGACCCTGATTCCATTGAAATCCATCTTCTCAGTCCTGAAGAAAACCTACAACATTGATTTTCAAATTTGAATCTTCTGCAATGACAACTTTGAAACCTCTGCTCTATAGTGATTCTAGCTCTGATACCATGTAGAAATTAGTATGTAGATTCAATACTTCTCATGAAGTTTGCTAAATCATAAGACTTGAAGCTACTCAACTGATTTGCATAAGTTAATTCACCATCTAAAACAAGAATCATTGACATGCAAAACGAAACATCACACATGCAAAGAG
Source organism: Pinus tabuliformis (assembly GCA_031772625.1). Taxonomy (NCBI): domain Eukaryota; kingdom Viridiplantae; phylum Streptophyta; class Pinopsida; order Pinales; family Pinaceae; genus Pinus; species Pinus tabuliformis. The sequence continues at coordinate 1,483,002,610 of CM062819.1, read as the reverse complement.
ATTTATCTGGGGGAAAGAAATTGCTCAAAACCCCTTACTATTTGTATTACATTAATAAGAGAATAGAGAAGAAATACAATGATTTCTCAAGCCTCAGCACACACTGCAAGTGTATAGTCTATGCCTCTTCTTGATTGACTGTCTCTGGCCAACACTTAGCCAATTTCGAGCCTTCCCGAGCTCCTAATTCCTTGTGTTGTTCCTTGGGAACTAGACCCCTATTAATTAGGAAATTCCCTCATCTGGATTGTGCAATTCCTTTAGGTCAATGCTCTCACTACATGCACCATTTGTACAACTTGGAATGGTTTACAATTGATACTAATCTACTCTTGAACTCTATTCTCAACTAGGTAACTCGAATTCTTTGCATGCATGAGTTTATTTATGCTGATTGATTAGTTATTTAGATGATCACTAAGTGTGGTTGAAGTTCCACTTCGAAAACTTGGCCTTCCACTAGTTCCTCCAACGGTTAGAACTAGTTTAACTGACCATAACTCAATTTAACTGAATTAAATTGCTAGAACTGAAATCAACTCAACCTAGGCTCCTAAAATTTAGGAACCCACTACACACAACTGAAATTCATGCCCCTAACTTGAATTAATTGAGCTAGACTCCTATTTTTTAGGAATCAATAAAAGTAAACTGAAACTCGACTCATTAACTCGAATTGATTGTTCTTAATAGAGTGACAAGTGTTATGTCACCTCATTTAACTCCTCCAAGTTGTCTATTGATATGGAATTTCGAATTTCCTCAATTTAACTAAGGAAAAAAATCAAATTGAGACTTTTCTTACAGCATTTTCAATAATTCCACGTACACCTCATCCCTAAGTATGCCATGAAGAAAAGTTATCTTCACATCCATTTGATGAAGACTCCAACCCCAGTTTGCAACAAGAGTAATGATGGTTTGAATGGTAGTGTATTATGAAATTGGTGCAAACATCTCATCATAATATTTTCCCTCTTTTTGGGAGAATCCTTTAGCCATGAATCTCACTTTGAACTTCTCAATACTACCATCAACTGCATGTTTTATTTTGTATAACCACTTGGAAGTCACAACAAACTTCGCCCGAGGTCTTAGAACAATCTCCCACACATCATTTTTCATTATGGACTCATATTACTCAGTTGTGGCATCTCTCCAAACCTATTCCTTCATTACTTCCTCAAAGCTTCAAGGTTCAGACTGTATGATGTTATTCATCAAGGAAACATATCCCTAATATTTGTTGGGTGTGTGTTATATTCTTTCCATGACTAGCCCCATGTGTGGGGGCTGATATCCTCCCTGTTTGTTGTGTCGAACGAAACAGGGGGGCTGGCATCCCCCCCTGTCGAGGGGTTTGAGTGGGATAGTAGCCCCCCTCTACGGGGTTGGGGGCAGTGCCCCGAGGATTTTTTTCTTGGACCCTATATTAGGTGGGCGGACCTACCTATGGCTTTGTGCATGGTTTTCACATGTGATTTTGGGCATGATGGTTTTCTGCCCATGGTATTTTGTAGATCCGGTCAATGGAACTATGGTTATGTTCTAATCCAAGGTTAATGGATTAGGGTTTATGGATGCTTCAACATGTATATATATGTATTGTAACATTGAAAGAAATATAATGAAAAAATCAATCTGGTAGTCTCAGTTTTGGGATCCGAGGGAAAATCTATGTGTATATCTGTTTTATGTTTTATGCTCTCGTCATTGTTTATTTTCTGTGTTTAGAGTTCGCATGTAGGTAATTTTTGTATGGGGTTAAAACCTACATTTGATATCAGAGTTGTTTTGGCTTCAAGGGGACGCCTTTGCTGCTGAGGGGTTTTTCTCGGGCTCGTGGGAGATCTGTGGGATCGATTCTTGTGGTGAAAGAAGATGGCGAGTAGTGGAAAGATAGAGATCGAGAAATTTAATGGTTAGAGTTTTGAGCTGTGGAAACTCAAGATGGACGATCTACTGCTGGATAAAGATGTGTGGATCGTGGTAGATCCAGGTACTAAACCAACGACAATGTTAGTTGAAGACTGGGTGGATCAAAAGGCAAAGAGCACAATACGGTCGTGTATCTCAGATTCATTATTGTTGAATGTATTAGGGGATGCTTAGGTGAAATCTTTGTGGGACTAAATAGGGACTTTGTACCAATCTAAGTCTCTGGTGAATAAATTGTTCCTATGGAAAAAGTTGTATAACTTCAGGATGAAGGATGGAGACTCTGTGACAGAGCATCTGAACACCTTTAATATTGTGGTAAGTCAATTGTTATATGTCGATATAAAAATTTCAGATGAAGATAAGTGCATCAGTGTTTTGTGTTCTCTACCAAATTCATGGGATAGTATGGTTGTTGCAATAGGTATCAATGTGATTTCCTTGCATTTTGATGAAATAGTCTCATCTTTGTTGTCGAAGGATATGAGACAGAAAAATACAGAGGGCCAGAATGGTGATGCCTTGTTTATACGAAGACAATCCTTGAATAGAAACAAAAATAAATCCTCAAATGGGAGATATAAATCTAGAGGGAGATATAAATCTCTAGGAAAACCTGTAAAGGTGTAATGGAAATGTGGAAAGGAAGAGCACTTCAAAAAGGACTGTAAATCTAAATCTCTTGAGAAGCAAAGGGATTTGATGATGCTCCTTCTGCAGAGGTGAAAACCACCTCATGTGAAGGTGGGGATGTGTACTTGGCTTCTTCTTCAAGGACACATCTAGATCGTGAGGCATGGTTGATTGACTCACGTGCATCCTTTCACTTCACTCCCCACAGGGAGTGGTTCTGTGAGTATGATAAATATGATGGTGGTGATGTCTTCTTAAGGGATGAAAGGAAGGATAGAATCATCAGTCATGGAAAATTCAAGTTGAAGTTGCAAGGTGGAAGGATTAGAACACTTCCAGGTGTTCTGCATATTCTTGCATTGGCCAGAAATATGATTTTTGTAAGCAAGATGGATGATGCAGGTGTAAAAACAATGTTCGAGAAAGATACATGTAAGATGGTTCGGGGAGCACTGGTATTGATGTGGGGAGTTTGGATTGGAACTCTGTACAAGCTTCAGGGTAGCATTGTTATTGATGGGTGCAATAGTTTTGTGGTTCTTGAAAGTGGAGAAGAAAACCTAGTGGTCTCTAGAGAAAATACCATGCTATGGCATCAAAGGCTTGGACATATTGGAGAGAAGGGCCTTTGAATACTTCAAGGTAATAGTATCATAGAAGATATTTCTAATTTCTATCTGGATTTTGATTTCTGCGAAAATTGTGTATATGTGAAGCATAATCGGGTGAGTTTCCCCTTTAGTGCTAAGAGTGTGAAACATATATTAGATCTTATGCCCAATGATGTGTTTGGACCTATGTCAGTTCCATCACCGGGTAAGTCTGTGTACTATGTATCAATTATAGATGATTTCTCAAGGAATACATGGATATATTTCCTCAGGAAGAAATCTAAAGTCTTTGACAAGTTTAAAGAATTTAAGGCTCTAGTGGAAAACCACACAGATAAGAAGATAAAGGTGTTGAGGACAGATAATGGTGGAGAGTTTTGCAAGAATGAATTTGAAGAGTTTTGTAAGAAGTGTGGTATAGCATGACAGAAGACTACTCCATATGCCTCCGCAAAATGGAGGTACAGAAAGAATGAACATGACGTTGATGGAAAAGGCAAGAAGCATGCTCAGTGGTGTCGGGTTAGGACAGAAATTATGGGAATAGGCGGTGGAGACTGCATGTTACCTAATCAAAAAATCACCTTCATCGGTGTTGGAGGATAAGACTCCACAAGAGTTATGGACTGGTAAGAAACCCTCTATTTCACATCTAAGGGTCTTTGAATGTGATGTATATGTACATGTTCCAAAGGAGAAAAGAACCAAGTTGGATAGTAAATTTGAATGGTGCATCTATATTGGATATAAGGATGGTTTAAAAGGTTATAAGATTTGGAACCCATAAACAAGGAAGGTTGTGTACAACCAAAATGTGGTGTTTAGAGAGGTGAAAGATGTTATTAAACATGAATTCCTACCAAAGGAACCTGAGAAGATAGAGTTTGAGCTAAAGGAGGAGGAATCAGACTCTACAACAGAAGAGGAATCAAAAGATGAAGAGTCACAAACTCCATATGTGAGAAGATCGGTTCAAGAAAGAAGGAAGCCAGAAAGGTATAGTCCAACTACTTTCTGTGAAAATTTTTCTTTATCTATTACAGATGACGATCCTAGAAATTTTAGGGAAGAAGTAGATTCAAAGGGTGGAAAACTATGGAAAGAGGCCATGGTTGATGAAATGGCATATTTGCACAAAAATGAGGCTTGGGATCTAGTGGAGTTGTCGGTTGGAAGGAAACCCATTGGCAGAAAATGGGTCTGTAAGAAGAAGATGAATGCAGAAGGCAAGGTGGAGAAATGAAAAGCTCGGTTGGTAGCAAATGGTTATTCTCAGGTGTCAGAAATTGATTTTGGTGACATTTTTTCTCCTGTTGCCAAGGTAGATTCTATTAGATTGCTTTTATCTGTTTCTACTGCTTTTGATTTTGAGGTAGAATAGATAGATGTGAAGACAACATTTCTTCACAGGGATCTAGAAGAAGAGATGTACATGAAACAACCTGAAGGCTTTGTGGTGAAGGGTAAGAAAGAACTGGTATGAAAGTTAAAAAAGTTTTTGTATGGGTTAAAACAATCACCAATGATATGGTATCAGAAATTTGATACATATATACGGGGACTTGGCTTCATCAGAAGAAAATTAGATCACCATGTGTATTTTAAATTAATTGGTGACATGTTATTTATTTGGTCTTTGTATGTGGATGATATGTTGTTAATTGGGAATAACAAAGAAATTATCTAGGAATTGAAGACCCAATTGTCCTCCAAATTCGACATGAAATATCTTGGTGCTGCAAACAATATTGTGGGCATGGAAATTAAATGAGATCAGGAAAAAAGGAATCTTTAGTTAAACCAGAGGAAGTATGTAAAGACAATATTGCAAAGGTTTAATATGTCGGATAGTAAACCAGTGAAGATTCCTATTCCTTTCGATGTAAAGTTATCTACTAAACAGTGTCCCAAGACATAAGAAGAGGAAGAGGACATGTCTTGTGTTCCATACACAAGTGTATTCGATAGCCTAATGTATGAAATAGTCTGTACTAGACCATACATTGCACATGCAGTGAGAGTATTGAGTAGGTTTATGTCAAAAACAAGGAAGGAGCATTGGACAACAGTGAAGTGGGTTTTCAGGTATTTGTGTAGCACTAGTGATTATGGTTTGTGCTATCAAGGAAGACTAGGATTGGATAGAGTTTTGGACATCTTGGGATTTGTTGATGCAAACTAGGCTGGAGATCTAGATCAGAGAATATCTACAAGTGGGTATGTATTTAACCTGTTTGGAGGTGCAGTTAGTTGGATAAGAAAGAGACAGTTTGTAGTGGAACTTTCAACTACAGAGGCAGAATACATGACAGTCACTCATGAAAGCAAGGAAGTAGTTTAGTTACAAATATTATGTTCAAGTATGGGGTTGGTACAATGAGCTATAAGGATAGAATGTGACACCCAAAGTGAAATTTTCTTAGCAAATAACCCTTCTTATAATTCAAAGGCAAAGCACATTTATGTTTAGTATGACTTTGTGAGGGATATGGTTGAGGAAAAAAACGTGTTGCTGGTAAAGGTGGACACTTTCAAGAATGTTTCAAATGCATTAAAGAAGTATGTCAGCACTAAGAAGTTTTCTTGGTGCAGAGAAATAATGGGCATTGTAGGGTTGGACCAATGACTAATCTCTCATGTGGCCCCCCATGGAAAGAAAACAACAAGTGGGAGAATGTTCAGTGTGTGTTATATTCTTTCCAAAACTAGCCCCAACTATTCGTTGTGTCGGGCGTAGCAGGGGGTTTGAGGGGGTGACATGCTCCCTCTATGGGGTTCAGGGTAGCACCCTAGGGAATTTTGTTTTGGACCTTATATTAGGTGGGCAGACCTACCTATGGTTTTGTGCATGGTTTTCACACATGGTTTTGGGCATGATGGTTTTCTGCCCATGGTATTTTGTAGATCCGGTCAACGGAAATATAGTTATGTTCTAATCTAGGGTTAATGGATTGGGGTTTATGGATTCTTCAGCATGTATATATATGTATTATAACAATGAAAGGAATATAATAAAAAAATCATTCTGGTAGTCCTAGTTCTGGGATCTAGAGGAAAATATCTATGGATATGTGTTTTATGTTTTATGCTCTCACCATTATTTATTTTTTGTGTTTATAATTTTGTATGTAGGTAATTTTTGTACAGGTTAAAGCCTACAATATCTGCAAGGTTTCTTGGTCTCTTTAAAAGTGCTTCTCGAGGCATAATGTATCTTTGCATTATTTAAAGTATTACGAATCCACAAGGGTCTCTTCCTTGTGGGAGGATCACAGGGAGGAGGTAAAGGATCCATGGGTTCCATAGGCTCATCTATAAGGTCAAGCTTTGGCATGGATGGCTCTACATCTAAATCCATAATATCTTCTCTTCTCTCAGTGTTGGTAGGGACTTGAGGGTCCCTTTCTTTTCCAAGGAAAACATCTTCATCAAAAGTCACATCCCAAAAAAACTCAATGTTCCTCTAGCCTGACACATATATCCTGTAAGCAATATAATTTTCATAATAACTAACAAATGTACCTTTCTTTCTTGAAGCTTCGAGCTTGGACCTCTTCTCCTTTGGTACATGAAAGTAGATAGGGAACCCAAATATTCTCAAGTGTCTAAATTCCATTTTTACACCTATAAATACTTCTCTAGGAGTCTTGTCTCCCAAGGATTTATGAGGATTCTTATTTTGGACATATACAATAGTATTTGTAGCTTCTCCCCATAGAAACATCAGAAGCTTTGATTATGAATCATGACATTGGTTTCTTCTAAGATGGACATGTTCTTCCTCCCAACAACTCCATTTTTTTGAGAGTTGTATGGAATAATCACCTCCCTCTTAATCCTGACATCTTTAAAAAAGGCTTTGAATTTATTTGAAGTGTATTCACCTCCATTATCAGTCATTAGGATATTTATTTTCTTTCCTATTTGATTTTCCACAAGAGCCTTGAAGTTCTTGAACATGATGAAAGCTTGATATTTTTTCTTCAAGTAGAAGATACAAGTCTTACAAGAGAATTCATCAACAAAGATAATATAACATAAGTATTCTCTAAGAGATGTCACTGGCATGGACCCACAAAGGTCATACTGAATTAGTTTAACAATCTCCTTAGATCAACTGCTACTAGAAGGGAATGGTCCCTTAATATTTTTTCCTCTAGCACATCCATGACATACACCTTCATGATCCAACTGAATCTGGGGTATCCCTTTAACCATCCTGCTCAAGTCAGGAAAAGACTTGTAATGAATGTGTGCAAATTTTTGGTTCCAAATCTCACACTGATTATTAGTATCATGGACCAATGCTTGGATTGGTCACCCACAAGCTATGCATAGGCCTTCGTTTTAGACACCAAGTGTGAATGTTACTCTCAAGTTATATCTCATTGGACAAGCAATGAATTTTCCATTAATGAATGCAACTGTAAACGATGTTTCTTCCAAGGAAGAAATGGAGACAAGAATCTTTTTCAAGTTGGACACATACAACACATCTTGTAGATGAATGCTTTGACTAGATTCCAAATGAAAAGAAATAGAACCAGACCCTTTGATAGGATGAGTAGATTTATCCCCTAGTATAATCTTCAAATTAGTCGCCCTCTCAACCAAATTTGCGAGGAATTCATAATACCCAGTAAAATTTCTAGATGCCCCACTATCCACTAGACAGTTATCAATGATATTGAAAGATGAGCTAGAAAAAGAAACAACAAGAAAATATTGTCATACCTTGTGTTCTTAAACCTCTTTTGAGGATGTTGGGGCTCTTCAACAATTGCATGTGAAGTAGTACCTCTTATGCATCTTCTATTGTTGAAGTTGTTGTTGTTAATACTAGGCCTATGAGCATTTCTTCTATTAGCACAATCCCGAGAAATGTGGCCAAATTTATCACACCTGTAACATTGGAATTTTGACAAGTCCCTTATATTGTTGTTGAATGGTGGGGTTGACTTCTTTGGATTCCATTTCTAAGGTCTTCCTTTCCCTTTTGCTTTCTTGACATTGGTTGCAAAGGATGTAGGTTATCCTTCCTCTTGTCTTTGAATTATTCGTCTAGAAATGAGCCTTGTCTTGAGTGGAATTTCCCAAATGATCATTAAATGTAGGGATCTAATTCCTATAACTAATGCTTGTAATTAATGTCTCCCAAGGCATGAGGATTCTTCCAAGGGTAATCTGCACAATCTCTCTATCAAGGATGACTTTTCCAATGGCAATACGTTGATACATTATTTGAGAGATCCTCATGAAGTAGGTTGTAACAGATTTAGACTTGTTGATCTTGATGTCATGAAGTTGACTCTTCAAAAAGATGACTTGGCTTAGATTGTTGTCATAAATTCCAATCAATTTTTCATACACATCCTTTGAATTCTTCATCTTGGACACATAAGTGATGAGATTATCCTGGAGAGAATCCATAATGATCTTATTGCCCTTGATCTCATGCTTCTTGTACTTGGACTTGACACTGGAATTTAAATTATTATGAGGTTCACCTACTTGACCCTGCATATATTCCATCACATCATTCTCTTCAAGGGTAATCTTGGGTTGTGTTATATTCTTTCCACGACTAGCCTCCCTAGTTAACTAGGGGGTTAGAAGGGGGGTGAAGTCCCCCCTTCGTTGCGTAGTGAGGGGGTCACAGGGGGTTTGAGGGGGGAGGGTAGCCCCCCTCTACGGGGTCTGGGGTAGCACCTTAGGGAAAAAAAAATTGGACCCTATATTAGGTGGGGTGAACCTACCTATGGTTTTTTGCATGGTTTTAGCACATGGTTTTGGGCGCGATGGTTTTTCAGTCCATGGTATTGGATGCTTCGACATGTATATATATGTATTGTAACATTGAAAGGAACATAATGAAAAATCAAGCTGGTAGTCCGGGTTTTGAGATCTAGGGGAAAATCTTCGTGTATATGTGTTTTATGTGTTATGCTCTCACATTGTCTATTTACATTCTTAGAATTCATATGCAGGTAATTTTTGTATGGGGTTAAAGCCTACATTTGGTATCAGAGCTGTTTTTGCTTCAAGGGGACGCCTTTTTCGCTGAGGGGTTTCGCTCAGGCCTGTGGTAGACCCTACTTAGTGGGAGATTTGTAGGATCGATTTTGGTGGTGAAAGAAGATGGTGAGCGGTGGAAAGATAGAGATCGAGAAATTTAATGGTCAGAGTTTTGAGTTGTGGAAACTCAAGATGGAGGATCTATTGGTGGATAAAGATTAGTGGATCACAGTAGATCTAGGTACTAAACCAATGGGAGTGTCCGATGAAGAATGGAAGAAGTTGGATCGGAAGGCAAAGAGCACAATATGATTATGTGTCTTAGATTCAGTATTTCTGAATGTATCAGGGGAAGCTACGACAAAGGCTTTGTGGGACAATTTAGGGACTTTGTACCAATCTAAGTCTTGGTGAATAAATTGTTCCTAGGGAAAAGATGTATAACCCGAGGATGAAAGATGGAGACTCGGTGACAGAGCATCTGAATGCATTTAATACTGTGGTAAGTCAGTTATTATCTATTGATATTAAAATTTCAAATGAAGATAAGTGTGTCAATTTGTTGTGTTCTCTACCAGATTTGTGGGATAGTCTGGTTATTGTAATATGTAGCAATGCAACTTCCTTGCAGTTTGATGAAATAGTCTCAGCCTTATTTATGGAGGAGATGAGACAAAAAAATATGGAGAGCTAAAATGGAGATGCCTTTTCTGTACAAGGATGGTCCCAGAACAGAAACAAAAATAAGTCATCGAGTGGGAGATCTAAATCTAGAGGGAGATCTAAATATCTAGGAAAACCTATAAAGGTGGTGTTCTGGAAATGCAGAAAGGAAGGCCACTTCAAAAGGGACTGTAAATCTAAAGCTCCTAACAAAGGAAAGGGATCTAATGAGGCTCCTTCTGCAGAGGTAAAAACCACCTCAGATGAAGGTGGGGATGTGTACTTGGCTTCTTCAAGTACACATGTAGATCATGAGGCATGGTTGATTGACTTAGGTGCATCCTTTCACTTCACTCCCCATAGAGAGTGGTTCTGTGAGTATGAGAAATATGATGGTGGTGATGTCTTCTTAGGGGATGATGGTCGTGGAAAAGTAAAGTTGAAACTACAAGGTTGAAGGGTTAGAACACTTCCGAGTGTTCAGCATATTCCTGCATTAGCCAGAAATCTGATTTCTATTAGTAAACTGGATGACGCAGGTGTAAAAACAGTGTTCGAGAAGGATACCTGCAAGATGGTTCGGGGAGCACTGGTATTGATGTGGGGAGTTCGGATTGGAACTCTATACAAGCTGCAAGGTAGCACTGTTGTTGATGGGTGCAACTGTTCCATGGTTCCTGAAAGCGGAGCAGAAAATCTAGTGGTCTCTGGAGAAAAGACCATGTTGTGGCATCAAAGGCTTGGACATATTGGAGAGAAGGGCCTTCGAATACTTCATGGTAAAGATATGGTAGAAGGTATGAGTAATAGCTCTCTGGATTTTGATTTCTGTGAAAATTGTGTATATGGGAAGCAGAATCGGGTGAGTTTCCCCTCTGGTGGTAAGAGGGTGAAACATATAATAGAGCTTGTGCACAGTGATGTGTTTGGACCTATGAAGGTTCCATCACTAGGTAAGTCTGTGTACTATGTATCATTTATATATGGCTTCTCAAGGAATACATGGATATATTTCCTTAAGAAGAAATCTGAAGTCTTTGATAGGTTTAAAGAATTTAAGGCTCTAGTGGAAAACCAGACAGAGAAGAAGATAAAGGTGCTGAGGACAGATAATGGTGGAGAGTTTTGCAGTAAGGAATTTGAAGAATTCTACAAGAAGTGTGGCATAGCACGGCATAAGACTACTCCATATACACCTCAGCAAAATGGAGTTAGTAGAAAGAATGAACAAGACGTTGATAGAAAAGGCAAGAAGCATGCTCAATGGTGTCGGGTTAGGAAAGGAATTATGGGTAGAGGCGGTGGATACTACATGTTACCTGGTCAACAGGTCACCTTCATCAGCATTGGAGGATAAGACTCCACAAGAGTTATGCACTAGTAAGAAACCCTCTCTTTCACATCTAAGGGTATTTGGATGTGATGCATATGTACATGTTCCAAAGGAGAAATGAACCAAGTTGGATAGTAAATCTCAATAGTGCATCTTTATTGGGTATAAGGATGGTTTAAAGGGTTATAAGCTTTGGAACCCAGTAACAAGGAAGGTTGTGTACAGCCAAGATGTGGTGTTTAGAGAGGTGAAAGATGTTATTAAACATGAATTCCAACCAAAGGAACCTGAGAAGATAGAGTTTGAGTTAAAGGAGGAAGAATCATACTCTACAGCAGAGAAGGAATTAGAAGATGAAGAGCCACAAACTCCGACTATGAGAAGATCAGTCGAGAAAGAAGGCAGCCTAAAAGGTATAATCCATATGCTTTCTGTTCAAATTTTGCTTTATCTATTAGTGATGATGATCCTAGAACTATGAAGGAAGCAGTAGATTTAGAGGATGGAAAACTTTGGAAAGAAGCCATGGTTGATGAAATGGCATCTTTGCACAAAAATGAGGCTTGGGATCTGGTGGAGTTGTTGGCTGGAAGAAAACCCATTGCAGAAAATGGTTGTTCGAAAAGAAGACAAATGTAGAAGGAAAAGTGGAGAAATACAAAGCTCGGTTGGTAGCAAAAGGTTATTCCTAGGTGCTGGGAATTAATTTTGGTGATATTTTTTCTCCTGTCTCCAAGGTAACTTCTATTAGATTACTTTTATCTGTTGCTGTTTCTTTTTATTTGAGGTTGAACAGATGGATGTGAAGACAACATTTCTTCACGGGGATCTGGAAGAGGAGATCTACATGAAGCAACCTGAAGGCTTTGCGGTGAAGGGTAAGAAAGAACTGGTATGTAAGTTAAAGAAGTCTCTATATGGGTTAAAACAGTCACCAAGGATGTGGTATCAGAAATTCGACACATTTATACGGGGACTTGGCTTCACAGAAGCAAAGCATATCATTGTGTGTATTTTAAATTAATTGGTGACTGTGTTATTTATCTGGTCTTGTATGTGGATGATATGTTGTTGGTTGGAAATGACAAAGAAGTTATCTAGGATTTGAAGACCCAATTGTCCTCCAAATTTGACATGAAATATCTTGGTGCTACAAACTATATTTTGGGCATTGAAATTAAAAGAGATCGGCAAAGTGGAAGCTCTGGTTAAACCAGAGGAAGTATGTTGAGACAATATTGCAGAGGTTTAATATGCAGGATAGTAAACCGATGAAGGTTCGTATTCCTGTAGGTGTGAGGTTATCTGCTGAACAGTGTCCCAAGACACAAGAAGAGGAAGAGGACATGTCCCGTGTTCCATATGCAAGTGTAGTCGGTAGCCTGATGTATGCAATGGTCTGTACTAGACCAAACATTTCACATGCAATGGGAGTATTGAGTAGGTTTATGTCAAAACCAGGGAAGGAGCACTGGACAATAGTGAAGCAGGTTTTTCAAGTATTTGCATGGCACTAGTGATTATGGTTTGTGCTATCAAGGAAGACCAGGATTGGACAAAGTGTTGGATATTCATGTTTGTTGATGCAGACTAGGCTGGAGATCTGGATCAGAGAAGATATACAAGTGGGTATGTGTTTAACCTATTTGGAGGTGCAGTCAGTTGGATGAGTAAGAAACAATCTATAGTGGCACTGTCAACTACAGAGGCAGAATACATGGCAGACACTCATGCAAGCAAGGAAGTAGTTTGGTTGCAGAGATTGTGTTCAAGTATGGGGTTAGTATAGGAAGCTATAAGGATAGACTGTGACAGCCAAAGTGCAATTTTCTTGGCAAAGAACCCCGCATATCATTCAAAGACAAAGCACATTGATGTTCAGTATCACTTTGTGAGGGATATGATAGAAGAAAAAAAGGTGTTGCTGGTAAAGGTGGACACTTTGAAGAATACTGCAGATGCATTGACAAAATATGTGAGCTCTGAGAAGTTCTCTTGGTGTAGAGAGACAATGGGCATTTCAGGGCTGGAAAAATGACTAAGCTCTCTTGTGGCCCCCTATGGAAAGAAAACAACAAGTGGGAGAATTTTGGGTGTTATATTATTTCCATGTAGTTAACAAGGGGTTTGAGGGGCACTCATAACCCCACTTTATGGGGTCCAGGGCAGTGCCCTGGAAAATTTTGGTTTTGGACCCTGTGTTAGGTTGGGCGGACCCACCTATGGTTTTGTGCATGATTTTCACACATGTTTTTTGGACGCGATGGTTTTCAGTCCATGGTATTGGATGCTTCAGAATGTATAAATATGTATTATAACATTGAAAGGAACATAATGAAAATCAAGCTGGTAGTCCCGGTTTTGGATCCAGGGGAAAATCTTTGTGTATATGTGTTCTATGTGTTATGCTCTTGCATTGTTTATTTTCTGTGTTTTAGAATTCGTATGCAGGTAATTTCTGTACAGGGTTAAAACCTACATCAAGCCCCTAGGTGTCTAGATACATTCTCCTAAAGGATAGAATGAGCCTATATAATCTCACCAAGTGGAAAGGGGGTTAGATCTAGTATTTAGAATGTAGTGCGAGAGCTCTGTCATATTAGGAAAAGGAGACCATGCTATAAGATTGAGGAGAGGATCTCATTTTTTGAAGGTATACTTGTACCATCTTTCTTATGATCAATAAAAATATATGTTCCCTTTCCTATAGATCTATGCTTATGGTTGTTTATTCATGCCAATGTTTATTTCTTTGAGCTAAATATCTTTTGTGGAAGGCTATTTGTGGTCCTTGTTAGGTGGTGCTTATGTGCAAGTCTAGATTTGTTATAGAGGATGAGATATCATAGTTGGAGCAAGGGAATTCTGCTACAGGCTCAAGATCCACCATCGATCTATGAGGGCTACAAGTTCTAGCTCAAACCCTTAGTCTAGGGATTACATGTATCATTAACAAATTGATCATAATGTTTGGGATTCATCTTTATAAATGTATGTAGTCATATATTTTGTTGTTTGGTAGCCTTTATAGGGCCATAAGGCTATGGAGAAATAACTCCTTGTGTGAAATTTGCCACAATAGAACTAGTATTTTCAATGAGAGATTTTTCTCTTTCCCCTATTTTTTTTGAGATCATTCTATTTTTCTTTGGATTTGGTTTTTGTGGTATTCCATTGAATTATTTGTGGTTGTATGGATTCATTTGGATCTCCAATAATTTTATTTTCTTCAGATCTGAGCCAATCTTGGATCTAAATTTTTATTTTTGTGTTTTATAGGAGAGAATAATAGATCTAACAAATAATATAGATAGTGATTGAATTAACCTTATATTTGGATTCATCTTGAAATTTCATCTAAAAAAAAAAACAAAACAAAACAAAAAAAAAACAAAAAAAAAAAGCAAACAAACAAAAAAACAAAAACAAAAACAAAAAAAAAAACAAACAAAACAAAAAAAAAAAAACAAAAACAAAAACAAAACAAAAAACAGACTTTGTTTGAGGATTTTATGGTCAATTGAAGTTAGCTAGTCAAATTGCTTCGCTCAACCACACACATAGGTAGAATTACAGTGCAACTGGAACCTTCCAGCCGAAATTTCTCAGTGTCATCAATGTAGTTGTAATCACTTTAAGAAAGTCTCATCCATGAAGCCAGAATTGCAATTCCAAAACCATAAAAGCTCCTTCAAAAGTTTTTTGTCTCAGATCTGATTTGGTTTTGACCTTCTGTCAAGAGCCTAGATCTATCATAGGTATGATTCTTGTTGGTTTGTTTGATTTAAATTTGGGTGTTCATTATTGAAAAGGTTTCTTGCTTCATAATTGGATTTCAGTTATGCCCTTCTCTCTGGTTTGATTTTTGTTTCTTGGATCTGTTGTTGCTACTATTGTCAGTTGATAAATATTTCTTATCTGAATCCACTTTTCTTGGCTTGTTTTGGTTCCTCCTTTGCTTATCTCCTTCAAGTTTTCCTAGAGGGTTTTGGGTGCTTTGGTTGGGGATATTAACCTCATCTTTGGATTATCAGGTCTGTGTGGTTGAGTAGGTGACATATTAGATCTACCTTTTATTTTAGTTTTATAATCATTTTTGGTTTTTTCACTTTTGTTTGAAATATTTTATTCTTGTTTGTTTGTTGTTTATTATAGGTGGTGGTGTTTTTTTTTTATTGTGTAACTTGTCACCTAAGAATTTTATTTGTGTGTGTTTGATTTGTTTGTTATTTCAGATAGTTGTTATCACTCCCACTTAATATTTTCTAGGCCTTCTTGTCTTTAGGGTTTGGTTTTGACCATTATTGAACATTGATTCTTCTTGAAATATTGTGCTACAACCCTAGCTTGTTGACATTGCCTTCCTATTTTTCACCTTTTGGATTTCTTGTTGATTGCTTGAGAGTGTTTTTTTGGCTTTGGATTCCTAGCTCTTACATTTTTTTAGTGCTTTATGTTCTAGCTTGGGGATTTCTTGGCCTCTTTTCAGTTTCTTATTTCTTGGTTTTTCTTTTGGGTCTGAATTCTTATAAATTTGGGGTTTTCATTTAAAAACTAGTGAGAGATTCATTTGATATGAATTTGTGTGTTTGAAAAGACTCTCAACCTCCTCTAGTTAGAATTCATCGAATTGAAAGAGAATTTTACATATAGCTGCATTAGGGTGTTACTAACAAGAGTTTATCATACCATCTAAGTTTCATGCCACAACCCAACTACGTAAACAACAACCATTGATGGAATCATTGAAAACCCCAATTTCTCAACTTAAAGACACCAAATTCACTTTTAGTCTCAATAGCATCAACATACCTTTCGATTAAAGGTAATTCGTCAATATTTACAGAGCAAATAGGCAAGATTTTATCCTCTGTCGAGTCTTGCTTATTTTCCCCTTCCGTTGATACATTTTCAATAAAACATTGAGAGAAATGATGAAGAAACTTTGGGTAGAAAATTAGCCAAGTATTTATTCAATGTTTTTTCTTATTGACAATATGTCCACCAAACTTTGATGTTTTTCCATATTTGTAACTTTTTCATTTGTCCGATAACATTCACCTTTGGTATCTGAAATTTGGAGATTTAATTCTAGACACATGGCAGCAAGTAATTCAGAGAATTGGTCCAAGTAGCTTTGAATGTAAGGCCCTCTCCTGAGTTAGCATGATTCCACTTGATTAGACATGAATCCATGGAATAATAGCGAGGGGGTGTTATGAAACCAGCTCAAGAAAAAGATAGAAAAGATAGATCAATGCCTTAGAATTCAGCCTCTTCGAGGGGGAAACCTCCTTTACATTACATAAATGAACAATTCTTCGATGATTCAAATGAAAAAACCTCTTTTCTATACATAGGAGTCTAAGGAGTCACAATATAACCCAGCTGACCTAACAATAATAATATAAAGCCACAAAAATAACAATAGAGGGATTCTATGGGGCACAGTAATAACAATATGGGGATAATAGGGGCACAACAATATTAATAAGGGGTACAACTACAATAGTAATGGGGTAATCACTAGTATTATAGGGACCCAACATGCCCCTCTCCTTCAAAAAAGTGTTGTCCTCAACGCTTGAGAAGTTCTGGATGCTTCTGTATAAAATTCTCATCCTCCCATGTGGAATCTTCAGCGGATAAGTTCTTCCACTTGATAAGATACTCTGAAATTGATCGTAGCTGTCGAGTTCTTGTTTCTGTGACTGCTTCCGGTTCCAATACAATTTTTCCTTCCTCGTCAAGTTCTGTCAATATTGTTTGAATTGGGAGCTTGTCGCCTATAACCTTCTTTAAACATGAAACATGGAAAACTGGGTGCAATCGAGAAGCTGCAGGAAGCTCCAATTTGTATGCCATAGTACCAATCTTTTGCAACACCTTGTATGGACCATAATACTTTGGTGATAATTTATTATCCTTCTTAGCTTGCTTGAGGGACATTTGCTTATATGGTTGTAGCCGTAGGAATACCCAATCACCTACATCAAAACTTCTTTCACTATGATGTTGATCTGCCTGTTGTTTCATTCTATTCTGTGCCAACACGAGGTTATCCTTTAAGAGTTGGAGGACTTGTTGTTGATGTTCAATGTGATGTTCCACTGCTTGAACCTTAGAATTTTCTCTTAAATATGATGTGATGGATGGTGGCTGATACCCATAAAGTGCCATAAATGGGGTCATTTTTGTTGTTGTATGGAAGGAAGTGTTATACCACCATTCAGCCAGAGGCAACCATTTGACCCATTGTGTCTGTTTATCAGATACAAAGCTACGAAGATATCCTTCCAAACATTTGTTTACTATCTCAGTTTGCCCATCAGATTGAGGATGATAAGATGAGCTATGAGCTAACTGAGTACCCAGACAAGAAAATAATTATGTCCAAAAATTTCCAGTGAAAATGGGATCTCTGTCACTTACAATAATCTTTGGGTTTCCATGTAGCTTTTGAATTGTTTCCATAAATGCAGTAGAAACTGTACTGGCTTTAAATGGATGTGATAATGCACAAAAGTGTGCATACTTGGTAAGTCTGTCAACTACCACCATGATGACACTCTTTCCCTCAGACTTGGGTAAACCTGTGATAAAATCCATTGAAACCTCCTCCCAACGTTGGCTTGGAATGGATAAAGGTTGTAATAGACCCGGTGTCTTAATTGTTTCAACTTTATTTTGTTGCCAAACCAAACTTTCCGCCACAAACTTTTGAATATCTGATTTAAGGCCATCCCAAAAAAATTCCTTCTTAACCCTGTGGTAAGTTTTTAAAAATCCTGAGTGCCCTCCTAAGGGAGAAGTGTGCAATTCCATAAGAATCTTTTGTTTTAGCTAGGAATTCTTACAGAGGTATAAGCGATCTTTGTACCATAACGAATCATTTTGCCAGCTAAATGTATCAGACATACTGGAATCTTGTTGTAACTTTCGAATAAGTGCCCACACTTCTTCGTCATTCTTCCATTCCTCCCTTGCTTCGTTTATCCAATCTGGTTGGATAATAGAAATGGCAAACAACAATACTTCCACATCCTCATCCTTTCTTGAGAGTGCATCTGCCACCACATTTTGCTTCCCTTTTTTGTAGATGATTTCAAAGTCATAACCCAACATCTTTGTGACCCACTTTTGTTGCTCTTCAGAGGATAATCTTTGTTCTAAAAAGTATTTAAGGCTATCATGATCCATTTTTACCTTGAAGTGTCTTCCCATTAGGTAGGGTCACCATTTCCTAAGTGCATGGAGTATTGCCAACATCTCCTTCTCATAAATAGCTTTGTGTAAAAACTTTCCCTTGATTAGACGACTTTCAAAAGCAATGGGTCTTTCATCTTGCATTAAAACAACACCAATTCCATTTCCTGAAGCATCACATTCCACAATAAAGGTTTTTTTGAAGTCCGGTGTAGCTAAGACCGGTGCTTGGAACATTGCCTCTTTAAGATGTTCGAATGCCTTTGCTGCTTCTGGAGTCCATGAAAATGCATCTTTCTTCAATAATGTTGTTAGAGGTGCTGCTATTCTCCCATAATCCTTAACAAACTTGCGATAATACCCTGTCAACCCGAGAAATCCTCGTAGATGCTTTATGGATGTGGGTATTTTCCATTCCTTAATGGCTTTAATTTTGCTAGGGTCTACCTTAACTCCTTCATGAGATACAATATGACCCAGATATTCCACCTCTTGTACTCCAAAGAAACATTTGGATCTTTTTGCATATAATTGTTTCTCCTCCAATAGTTGTAGCACCTTGTCAACATGTTCAACATGATCCTTCCAAGACTTGTTGTAGATTAGTATATCATCAAAAAATACTAACACAAATTTTCTAAGGAATGGTTTGAAAATTGAATTCATCAAACCTTGAAATGTTGAAGGTGCATTGGTAAGGCCAAAAGGCATGACCAAAAATTCATAATGACCCTCATGAGTTCTAAATGTTGTTTTCGGAATGTCTTCAATCTTCATTCTGATTTGATGATATCGTGAACGAAGATCCAACTTGGTGAAGTAAATTGATCCATGCAATTCATCCAGTAATTCATCAATGACATGAATGGGAAACTTATCTTTAATAGTGAGCTTGTTGAGCTCCCTATAATCCGGACACATGCGCCATGATCCATCCTTCTTGTGCACCAATATGACTGGAGCAGAGAAAGAACTTTGACTTGGTTGAATTATACCAGCCTCTAGCATTTCTACAACCATACGTTCAATTTCACTCTTTTGGGCATAGGGATATCTGTACGGCTTGATGTTTGGAGGAACACTTCTTGGAATCAGATGAATAGCATGATCATGATCACGAATAGGTGGGAGACCTTTGGGAGTCTCAAATACCTTGGAATGATTGTCTAAGACTTTTTGGAGATCTGGAGAAATAGATGATTCCATTGTGGACACATCTAGCGAACATAATTGTGCAATTACACCTCTTTGTTCCTTTTTTAGAAGCTTTGTCATACCGTTAGAGCTGATTATCTTTCCCGGTTTCCCTACAATACCCCTTAATTCAAATTCCTTTCCTTCCACAAAAAATTTCATGAAAAGTTCTTGAAAATTAAAAGCTATTGTACCCAAGGATTGTAGCCATTGGACTCCTATTACAACATCAGCACCTCCCATTGGAATGGAAAGCATTGGGCTAGTCAATACATATTCTCCCATGGATAGCTTGATATTATGGCACTTTCCCGAGCAATTTATTGTTCCTCCATTTGCAACCATCACTTGACACTCTGGTGCTGGATATAAGAAGCAATTCAATTCTCTTGCTACCTTACAATGAATAAAATTGTGGGTACTTCCTGAATCAATCAACACTATTACCTTTTTCTTCTTGATTTTTCCTTCTATCTTGATGGTTTGAGGAGTGGTAATTCCCACCAATGCATTACAAGATATGGTCGGATTCATTTCTTCTTTATCTAGGCTTTGTTCCTGGAGTATATCCTCTTCTTTTGACCTTTCTTGCTCCTTTTCTTCTTCCTCTTCACAATCTATGTAGAATAATTTCTTCTCAGCACACTTATGACCTTTAGTGTATTTGCTATCACAACTAAAACAAATCCCTTTTGCTCTTTTTCTTCCAATTTTTGTGGTGTCAACCTTATAGGTTGTGGAAGACTAGCGGCAACAACACTTTCGTCTTTATAGTTGTGAGTGGTATGCTTCCTGGTTGCCATAATTTTGCTTTCCATTTTTCTTGCTAACCTGAATGCCTTCTCTAATGAATCAGGTTCCCAAAGGCGAACATCATGTTGGATATTATCCTTTAAAGACCCTATGAACACATCAATCCTATGCTCCTCTAGAATATCTTTTACCCTTATGTTCAATTTTTGGAACTCCTCAATGTGCTCCATTATTGAACCCTTTTGTTTGAGACTTATCAATTGGCTAAAAAAAGTGTTGCTTTTTGTATCCTCATAATGTGCTATCAATTCTTCCGTAAAAATTGCCCAAGTGATAAATTGTTTACGAGAGCAAAGCCATTGATACCATACAAACTGTTATCGGAAAAACTAGTGTCTATGCAGAGCTGCTAGTCCCACTAAGGCTGGTAGCTACCTTAGAAACAAACAAACTAAAAACTACTTTCGTTTTCCTTTATGAGAAATAGATAAGAGAAGAATAAGGAGACCAACCTCTGTCTTGCGCTTGGTTCCTTGCTCGATTCCTCTCTCTTCTGGTAGGTCTTTGCCACTCGCTTCCTTGTCTACCCAGCTTCAAAGAGTACCTGTAGAATCAAAGCAGCATAACACTATCCAAGAACATAGATCTATTATCATAAACAATATAGGACCAGATGTATATTGACCACACAAATGCATAAATCATCAATCATACAAGAATGTGGAGGAAAACTTGAATAGCTTTATTGATAATCAAGAAAGAGCAAAGAGGATTACAGCCAATTGTTCTGACCCAGCATCATCCTCTCAACAAGAAAGCCCTTCTTCACCTCATGAAAAGCTTAGATCACCCAACACTATGATATTGCACCCAGAAACCAACAACACTTCCTTACAAGATACAAAATTCCAGCCTCCGGATCTCTAGGATGAGGGATCCATATATAGATGTTTGCAAGGGGAATGAGTCAGCTTTTGAGATTTGATTAGTGTCCTCTCTCTGATAGTTCTTGATTCCACTTGGAGATTGATGATCTCTTACTCATCCCTGGTCGAATGTAGAGAGGCAAGTGTCACAGGAGAAGTTTCTGGAAGATTCCATGCTTCTCCACCTTGCGGATTGACCCTGCCATTTGTACCCCGAAAGTCATTTCATAAGTACCGTGAATCGATGATCCCCTACATTAAACTTAGAATGACGAGGGGTTACATTGTTTAATTGTGTCTTTCAATTCTTCAAACAACATCCTTGATAAAAGAAAACATTTATCAAAGTGCTTTATTCAATCATTTAATCAAAAAACATGATAATAGTGCTATATTTCAAAAAATTTAAAATTCGTGTTTTAAATGAAACATGACATAATATTGAAACATAACATGAGTGAACAAATGAAAATAATACCCTGTTTTCACACACCTGACAAGCTACTACAAATTTATCCTTTATGCATAAGCAGGGAGGTCCATTTAACACATTCGTCATGAGCACATCATATGTCAACAACTTCTTACGTAAGAAAAGGAACTCAAATGATGCTTCTCTTAGTGACTTTTTTTATAATGAAAGATGTCTCTAGCTTTCATCATTATTATTCATTTAAATTCCCTTTGAAGGGATCAAGCATTGATGAAAACATTAGCATTAGAAAAAAATTGTAGAGGATTTCAACACGAGGACATCAAAAACATCTAAAAAAATCAGCAAACCAAGAAAACATCAAAAAAATATAAAAGTTGTTCATATTTCAATCTTTTTTTTAAATATAAACCAACAGTAATGTCAAATAATCACATTGGCACATAAATATGAGAAAAATAGTGGTATAAAAGATGCGGTGGATGCTAAATGACACAACAAGATTTGAAAATTAATTGCAGACACTGATTCCTGATAGTTGGCCATTCAAGACTTAAGGAGCAAAACTAAATACAACTTACATCGAATATACAATAAACATATCTCATTATCATATATAATTGTATGGGTGTATCAACACGAAAATGGGGGAGGGAAGCATTCTAGAATTTGTATTGATTAGATTTCTACTTCTAGAATTCCCACCACAGAAAGCATATCATATGTCTTCAAGTTGGTGGTAAGAAAACAACATAATATTTCAAAGCAAATCAACATGGTAGTTTTCAACTTTTATCACATAACGTGTTGGCTAAACCCTGATATAATTAGATCCCCATTTGAAATATGCTCCATTTACCTCTAAACATTCTTGAGGATGAAACCTTTCTTTGATGTTATTATCTACTAAGTTATTCAAAAGTGGCCTTTTCGGGCTTTTTTTGGATCCAAATGAATACAAAATATTTGTAATTCTAGAAATGTGGGGACCATATTCTCGATAGAGGAAATCCAGGAATTCTTAAAAATCAATATTAAGAATGTTCAAACTCCTCCTTTGTAGATTCAACCATTTGAAGACTTGAAAACTATAGTTTTACAAAGTTTCACAAAATGTGTCACATTTTGTATGGTAACACATATGAAATTCTAGTTTCTAAATATCTTGCATTTTTCTTCCTCATGGGTATTACCAAAATTTGAATGAAGATGAGAAATATGATGTACTATTGTTGATTTTATTGTGGTTTGTTTTTCAATGGTGTAATCTTCCATAACGGTCAACTCAACAGATCCTTAAAAAACATTAAGTGTCAACATTCACAAAAATAATCCATATGAAATTTTTAAAATTCAATTTGCATTAATACAAAAAAAGATGAATTTTTTTTCTCAACTACTTAAAATATGTCCAAAGTTCAACCTGGTGAAAGATCTGGAACACATGGGTATGGCTTAACCAAGTAACATTTAGATGTGGGGCATATTAAACCTACATGCATGCATCGAATCTGGAAGGGCATTATCTGCAAGATGGACAATGATTTTCATTAGAAAGAGGTTTTGTCCAAGGATCAAATTGAAAATATTTAATTAGATGTATTTTTAGAATAATCAACATAACACATAGCAAACATAGCACATTAATACTTGTCTAGTGTATTCTTCCAAAACCCATTTTTTACCCTTCCTTCTTTTTGAATGCCATTCTAGACATACATTTCTACCTTTAGATTGTTCCCATGTTTCACACTTTTTTCTTATATGTTCATCCCTTACCCATTTTTCAATAGTCTTCACTGAAACTATCTACTTATTGTGAAAACTTTGATATTATGCGTCTTTAAAACCACTCAAACATTTGAACAAGTAGATTTGAAGGTTTGGAGACACCTAGATGTTGAGTACTTTTATGATATGCTACCCTTGATTGCTTCTGAGAATTTTCCATTCAATGGGTGTTCCAAATTATTAAGCTACCATACTCCTTAGAAAACAATGGTGTGTGAGCATACAATATGTTCTTCCAACATAAAAACAACCAATTAATTTTTTAATCCAAAAAATTATATAATAAAAAATATTAAACATGATGTGCAAAGAAGGAAGAAATTATACCTACCATGTAATGTGTGATTTCATTTTCTCCCCGTGCCCCAATCATTTATTTCATAAAATGTGTATTTGCTATAGTGAAAACCATATCATCCCCTTCCTCGAAATTTTCCTTGTCCACTAATGAGAATAAAAAAGAAAGAGCCATCCAAACATTCTTTTCTTAATGCAGATCTACCATTATCAATTCAATCATCCTCTACATTAGTAAGATCTTTATAAATTTCCCATTGGCCTTTCCCTGATGCTTTGACATATAAAATAAAGTGACATGCTTTAACCTCACCCATGGATGGTTTAGAAGGAACATTACCTTGAGCCCCTAACAATTTTATATCTTTGCAAATGTTCACATTACCTCATTGCAAACCAACATCAGAAAGAACCTTCTTGATTGCTTAAATTTAATTTTGTGCAATTTCCTGTGGCTTCTTATTCCAAGCAAATAGAATATAAAGGTACACTAATTTATCAACAATTCTTACAAATGCATGAAAAGTACATATATGTACTCTTGTAAGTGGTATAGGTAGTATGGGATCCATATTTTTATCCATCTCATCTTAATTTGGAGAAATGTCTTGTTTACAACTTGTAATCGCATTTGGCCACCCACCACTTGGCAATTTTTCTTTTCCCTTTTTGCATATAATAAATGCAAGTATGCTTTGAATTAGCACCATGACAACCATTGAACATGAATTTTAATGTTTTTAAATCAACTACTAGATGTCATTCAACTTCATATGATCCATAACCATCAACATCTAGTTTTTCTCCCATTTTGCGTGAGGAAATTGTTGTGGGTATAAAATCTTGATAAAAAACCCATTTTGATGGTTCATGAGACTCCTTAGAAATGTGAAACAAATCCCAACATCATATGTGATTCTCAGATTGGACAAAAAAATAATTTTCATCAGTTGCCTCGATATTAGGATCCATGGCCCTGTTCATTAATGCAATATAAACTCTCTTATATTTCTCATTATTAATGAGTTCCATCTCATCCAATTTGATAACAAAA
This sequence comes from Pinus tabuliformis, assembly GCA_031772625.1. Classification (NCBI taxonomy): domain Eukaryota; kingdom Viridiplantae; phylum Streptophyta; class Pinopsida; order Pinales; family Pinaceae; genus Pinus; species Pinus tabuliformis. Next base: position 1,482,977,763 of record CM062819.1, on the reverse strand, counting down.
ATCAATTTTACAAGTGCTTCCTCCACAAAAATATCATAAAATTTCACCATAGCTTGCAAGGTTTTCTCTAAATCTAACCATATGTTGTTCTTTGAATTTAGAATAATAGTTTCATTCTTAATATTTTTCTTTACACCCTTTTGTTTTCTCTCTTCTTTGATTCTATATGATAAATGTCACCCACAAGGTCAACAATTTTGCTATTAGTTCGTACACAAGCATTTTCTATATGAAAAGGACGAGGAATGAAAACTTTATTGATTCCTTCATTTATCAATCCTTCTCATAAGCATTTAAAGAGTGGTTGATAACCTCATCTACTAATCACAATATCATCGCAAACACTTTGGAATTTCTCTACATTCATGGACTTCACTATTTGATTTATCACTTGATCAACATGACTTTTTCTACTGGAACGAAAACATGGTTGTCCAATCATGAATATTATCTCATATTTCTTGAACAAGGACTTCAATATATAAGATATGTTTGCCCCCTCTTGGATTTCTTATATCTTGTTTGGCTTTATGGGATATTTTATAGCATATGCCCTATTTTTCATAGGACCCCATGTGCATACCAAAGAAGAAACGTTGTTAATTTTTTAAATTCTCTTTCTTCCTCTAAATGGTGTTTTCTTGATTATTTTCAATTTCCTTGTTAAAAGAACAACTTTAGGTTTTAAATTGTTAACATCTTTAGTAAAATATTGCCTCTCTTTGACATTTTTGTTTTATTTTCTTCAAGGTTCTTTTGTCTCTCTTCACTCAATCTTTTATTTTCTTCACAAGTGTTCATAATAGTATGATTTTGTAGAAAGATGGTTTGTTGTTAACGCATATTTTGATTATTTGCAACCAAATTCATGTTATGAATTTGACTAATGTTTTCAAACAACTTGTAGTGATCTAGGTGGATATTGGTGGCCACCTACCTATTCCACTTGGACCCCCACTATTGTTTCTTTTCAGTTTCCTTAATTGTAGCAAAACTTACTATTTTTGACAATTTTTTGCATCCTAAACTTCTGGAGCCATTTTGAGGGACTAAAAGACGCTTTTAGGGAAAACGAAGAGACTAAAAAAGTGCAAATTAGATTCACCACTTTGTTTTCGGCCTCCTCTTTGAGATATTTGAAACGAGGAATTATGATAGTGAAACAAAGATCATATGCCAAAGTTACGACCCCGAGAAGTTGACATTCCAACTTACCCCACGGGGTCCACAAGATTTTGTCGCTTCATCTCATAGGGTTAGGTTTTTGGATGTTTAGGGTTTCTCATTGTTTATGCATGATAAAAAGGCCACTGAGCCTCATTGTAACACATTTCAGAGGCATGCAGCGTCCACATTTCTTCTCAGAGATAATCTACCATCACCCGAGTTAGTTTATTTCCATTCTGTATGTAAGCATATTTCAGTTCTTTGATATTAATGAAATGAAGTTTTATTTTTGCTACATCTTGGTGTTTATGTTTGTATCTTTATTCTATTGTGTTCCTGTATAAGTCTGGATAATGTAGTTTCTATATTCCAAATCAGAGATTGTTTGGAGTAGGTTGTCCACTTTCTCCTTAAGACATTTACAAGTTCCCTATAAATTTTCACAAAACCCTAGCAATCCATTCTTTCCATTACATAAAATCTTCACCAATCTTGTTACATCTTTAAATCCTAGGTGAGAATTTGGTGAAGGATCTATTGGGAATAGCTCTCTGTTTCCCATAGGTCAATTTTTTTTGGCCCCTCTTCTTTCTTGATCATCACTCACACCCCTTCTTTTAGGGCTATTTCTCTTCTATATCCACCTCAATTGAAATAGTGTATTATTATCTTCCATTAGAAGTGTCTTTTAGATTGTCCATTTACCCCAAAAATGAACTTGCAATTACAAAAAGAATGAAAAAATATATTTATTATAGGATAAATATATAGAATATGACAATTTAAATAAAATAAAACAAATGTTTAATATGGGATAAATATCTTTTAGGCTTATAATGTTAAAAATACTTTAAAGTGTGGAACACTTCATTTTCAATCATGCCCAGCCACAAAGTATACATATGTGTATTGTTAAAAATACTTAAATCAAGCAACATTACTCCAACAACATCAATCATGACCAATGCTATTATCAATTAATTTTATTTTTTGTAATAAAAAAAGAGAGTTGAGGATGGAAGGTGAAAATTCACTTGGAAGGCCCAATATTACAAAATATTGTTATTACAAAATTGTTGTTACAAAATATTACAAGGTAGCCTAAAAAATTCCTCACAAATTTTCAATGAAGGTGCCCAAATTATGGCTTTTGAAGGATGCATTTGTTTGTGTACCATGAATTTTCTTATTACAAAGTGTACATAGAATTAGACATGTAAAGATATATGTTGTATTGGTTGATTTCAATTGTAGGAAATTGAACCAAGTTGTAACAAAACTGGAGAGATATAGGATTGTATTCAATTCTGCACAAAGAGAAATATCATCAATGTTGAACTATATTTTCCCTTCATGTGGAGTAGTAATTGCTACCTAGGTTAGATCGTATTGATAAGTGGGGTTACAACTTATTATGAGTGTTCTTGTGACAGTTTTTTCAAAATAAATGAGTTGTATGTAGAACTGTAGGGCTATCCCAATAACATTTACTTGCAGAAATAGAGCATTTTTCAAATGGTGATCAATTTGTTGGTTCACTGTGACAAAGAAGGAAAGTGTAAGTTGGGTTTTATATCATTATGCTAGTATATGAATTGATGTTTGTATATGGGATGAGCATGGAATAAGTATACTCTAGTAGTGTGGTTGAGTTCATGAATAGTTTAATGACCAAGAAGGAATCATTAGACATTTGAAGGAGCAAAAAATTGTTGTTTCTAATACTGAGTGAACTAGTTATAAAGGTTGCAGAATGATGGAAATGAGAGAAGACCTTAGTAGGTCTAGAGATTGAGAGATATTTGCAGTTAGTGTATTGAAAAAACAATCCCAACAAATATACGGAAACATTCACATTAATGCCCAATATTGGATTTTGTAATCATTGTTTGATTCCTGCAACATTTTCTTAAATCTTGTAGCACACTTGTTCATTTAATAATTTCCAGTTAATGAAGGTTATATGAGTCCGTGAGAATTCGATGACATTCATATGAATATATAAAGTATAGGTTGATTCAAGTAGAGGATAATGGAGTATTTAAGAATAATCTTATGTTTACATTGTTTTTTTCCAACTAATTTATAAATTGGCACAACTTGTAACTAGATGTAGAGTGATTGGTTTAAGGATGAACAAATGTTAGTGGAGTTAACAATCAACCAACTATTTGAGCCAGCATCAAATTTCATCTCTAAATTTCTCACTGTCAATATCATAAATAGGTTCTTCATCGAACAATAAGTAATTTTTGTCCCATGTATGATTACCAATAAAAAAGAGAGAATCAATATTTTCAATCACAAAGAGAGAATCAATAAATTTATGAACTTGTCTACATAAAAATGATAAGAGAAATACCTCATCCATAGTTGACAAAGAATTTTCCACCTTTATAAGCTCTCTCTTGAAAATTTTCTTCTCCCTTCTCTCTTTCTCATACAACATGCTCTCTCAATGCAGTCTTTGGAGGGTTTCATAATTTGAGACAGTTGTATACTTCCAACCAATGCAGCCCATTTTTGACATAAATAAACCCATCTAGATCTTACTTCCCACCTACTCTAGATTCCACTTCCCACTTATCACTTATATTGTAAAATTTGAAATTTGTAGAATCTAGATATAACCCACATCAAATTCATAATATGTAGGTACACTTGGACATGACCAACATTAATATCGATGGTTCAATGAAGGAATGAAAAATAGCATGTAAATCATCAAATATTACCCCTCATATAATTTTCCCTATGTAACATTAATATCGATCGTTGAATGAAGGAACAAATTCAACAAATATATAAATGCTCATGGTAATTCTTGTACCTGAATTCAATTATGGTCAAATTCATTCATACACATTCTATCTGAGAATGAAAACATCTTTTGAGAAATTTAAAATAGATTTTGGGGATTATTATTATTATTATTATTATTAAATTCCAAAAATTAACTCTACCATAATTATTTAGAGTGTACATAGAAAGTAGTGTAGGAGGTGACTTGGCAGATATACCTTTCCCATATAATCCCTAACTCGTAACTTTTTATAATATCCCATAGGAGGCCCATTTTTTACCTCAAAATGACTCTAATGAGATTTAATAAAGTGAAGGAAGATTTTTTGGGAAAAAAGTTATGTTGTACATTTGGTTGATTTTCTTATTTTATTTCTACTATAATTTATTTCAAAAAAAAATTAAAAATACCCTTATACTTATCTTCCATCAGTTTTCATAATTTTATTTGAGTAAAATAATTTTTGGGCATCCTTACACACCAAAATGGGTGACCCTATGGGAGAAAACTTTTCTCCTACACTTCACATCCAATCGGCCAGTAATGCAACCCCTGACAACCACCACTAGCTGACAACGTTCCCTTTTATCTTCACCACTTGCATTAGTCATTTCTTTCTCACCCATCTGGAAAGAACACATGGATGAAGGTGGGATTTCGATCAAAATATACCTTATTCATTTTGCAATTAGGTGTTTATGCTTGTTTGTATTTGGCTATGTTGCTAGGAAACGTGGGTGCGGGGACGGGGACGGGGACGACATTTTTGGAAACAGGGTGCGTGGGTTCGTCGGGTAATATAATAATATTAAATTTTAATAATTATATTTTATAAATTATAAATTATAAATTTATAATTAATAATATATATGAAATTTGAATTTGTATATTTTTTCAACTTTAAATTTTAAACAAGAAAACTTTAATGATAATCATTTAAACATGCATATTATTAATTAATATTTCACATATATATAATTAATAATATATATGAAATATATTAAAGTTGAAAAAATATAATTAATAATATATATGAAATTTGAATTTGTATATTTTTTCCAAACCCATTCTGATAATGCATAAATGGACCTGCTTACCATTTTCATCTGATGGCAGTCTAGCACATGCCTTCAGAATAATAGTGAAGATCACCTAGTTTGGATTTATGCCAAACCAAAGCATTCTGCCACAAATTGGAAAGCATCCATGCAACAGTTGTGGTCAACGTATCCTGCTATCATTGAGTTCCACAAAACCGCATACCACGCAAGCATCCTATCAAATACAGTTTTGCAGGTCAAAGTTGTTCCCTAACTCTATATTGCCATATTAACATTGCAGGCATCATTGTTTGTCTGATCACACTGCTATAATGTCCATCCTTTTCCATGCTTCCAATTTCTCTTCCTATGCTTATCTTTCATTTTGTTTTCCAAATCCAACAAAATTTCAAACCTTTCTCAATTGTTATGTTACCTGTTTGACCCTCAAACACAAGTCCCCAGTATTAGCTACCATAAAAAAGAGTGAAGATATTAACTATTGTTTTATACAGACAAGCATAACATCTGTTGCTTGATGCAATTAACTTATTCAATTTAGAGTTGCACCATATTTTCATCCAAAAATGAAACACATGAAATCAGTACAAAGTCAATTATACAGCTTGCTGGCAAGCGTCTTTTGTCAAGCCAACATATGGAATAATACATTATAGCTATAAACTATAATGCTTGTGTGCATTTCTCTATGTCCATTAATGTCTGTTCTCTCTATGTCCATTAATGTCTGTCTATGTGTATGCATCGATTTGTGTGCATACATCTACATCTTACATGTATTTATGTGAGATTTGAATTTCAACACTTCTCATCATGAGCAAAAATAGAACAAGAGTGTCTCTGAAAATGCCTTTGCTGCTATTTATAAGTCATTACTTGAAGCTCCAAGGAAAAAAAAAGGTCTCTAACTAAAGCCCGATCCCTATTCTGCCCAGACAAGCTCTTTGCAATCATATATCCAAGGAGGTTGACAGTCCACTCACATCTTTTGTTCACTTGAATATCTTGATGTAACTTCAACCTAAATATTTTGAAAATACCCATGCTACTTCAAACTTGTTGTATGGGCTCTTGTCCTTGAGAAATGCCCTAGGGAGATATAGCCTTTCGCATGATACATGAAAACAGTAAATATTCCTCAAACCTCCACTCCCTTTGTAGAGACACTAACAGAATAATATAGCACTTCCAGCTAACTTATTTTACTTAAGCCTCAATATAAATCCCAAAAAATAGAGTTGAGGAAATAATGAAGTGGATTAAATCACTCAGGACGGTTTCCTGCATGGTGACCTCATTTATGAACTTGGCAGAATAGTGGCAATTACGACATATGCACTTCTTGCACTTTTGATGAGACTTCAGTCGTCTTTACAACTTGCTGAAAAGCACAAAAAAAAATATAAGCTTATTCCTCTTGTAAAACAATGCAGATTCCCACCACTCCTATTACACATCATGTGATAATCACTACCACTTGCTCCTGTTTCTTATCATGCAGCATAAAGTGCACATCAGGTACATCCCCTGCTTCCTTCATCAACCCTGTCAATCACTGCAATTCTGCATAGATCTCCTCTGTCTGTGGGTGTGATCTATCTCCTACAACAAATGTATGCACTTTGTTCTTAACCTCAATCCAACTATATATTATTAATTATATTTTTACTATAGTTTTTTTATGAAGAACCCGAAGAACCCAAAGAACCCAACCTGAAGAACCCGAAGAACCCAAGAACCCATTAAAGGAAAAGAACCCAAATTTTTTTTTGAAGAACCCGGTTCTTCTAGGTTCGTCTGGGAAGAACCCGTACCCGAATCCGGTACTTGGGTGCGGGAACCCGGGACGAGTTCGAGAGCCCCACCCCCGGGTGCGGGTACCCGTGCAACACAGGTATTTGGGATTTTGATATGGATTATAGGGTGACCCGGAAGAAAGAAGTGTTTTGACCGTGATTTTCTTCCCTCACCTTAAACGGTAGGTTAATTTTTGATCCTAGCCTAGTGGGACCTCCTTTAATGACCTAATGGGTATAGGAGTGTCACTACTCGGGAAGCCCTGATTGAGATAGTGTCGTTCCATCTATCCCTATTCCATACTTACCACTTTCCATCTTACATTACAAGCCCATATTCCACCTCCATTATTTGGGTTAAATTAACCATTGGTTCTCTAGGATTTGGCATCCATACATCCGCATACTTGGGTAGGGCATGAAAATTTTCCTTAAGAGGTCGATGCAACTAAAAAAAAAAGGAAAGAGCATATTATGGCCACAAAATAAAATAAAGGAATGTCAAAATGAAAAACATGGTTGAGACATACACCTTAGCATGTGGGTAAAATCCTAGCATTATCTCTACCTCACTCATTATGGCCATCACTCGATTCCTGAACACATGTTGCTCCATTACATCGTCAAAAGGAACCCTTGCAAGCCACAACCCTGATGAGAAATGAGTTTCCCTATCATTAAGGGGTAATAAAACTATTATATATCATTCAAAGAAATCTCTAACCCTTTGAGCTACGAGAAGTAATACAAATAAAAATCAAGCAAAAGAAAAATGAGCACAAGAGGGGTGAGAAAACAAAGGTTGAGTTGGTATCTCATGCATCCATGATTGCTCCCTCCTCACATATATACACTCAGGATGTGTAACTCCTTCATGTTGGCCCTTTTGACCATGGCACTTGGCCACAAAGTTCTCTTCCCTCTATATCGTCATTATTATTCACTAACACCTATCAATTGAAGGATGGATTGAGAAAACGTTACTTCCCCTTAGGGTTGGAAACTTCTAATAGGGTTGTCATTTAGCCACTCCTACTAAAGGAGGAAACATAATTGTGAGTTAAGGGTCCTAATTTTTGAAGGGAAACCTTAGTTGATGTATTGAATAACCCTTTACATTCAAGCTTAGTTAACTTAGATGCAAAAATGATTAGTGTACCTAATGACTGATTTCTTTCATTATACTTTTTGTTGTGCTTGTCATGTGTTTCAAGAGCCTATGACCTTCGAAACTTAGCACATGTACCCACGTCCCAGAGAAGTATATTGGCACCCATAAGTAAATAGTTGAGAGCCTTGGATCTTCGAGTAGTAACAACACATAATACCTACCCCTAGGCACCTATTGTACCGAGTAAATTCTACAACTTTGCACTAAATTTGATGATTCTTCAAGATTATACAACTGGACCAACATGCCCCCATGCCATCCTTAGAACCTTCTGAAAGGTGGCAGTTGATTCAAGGCCCAGATGAGGATGGTCTCGCCTTTAAAGACATGGGAGGGATAGTAGCACCTAGAAATCCATCAACATTGGAGCAGAGGTGGACATTACGAGCAGTTGGAGACCCAAGAGACCACCTTATTGTATGCCAGGTCAATTTTTGGGACCACGAAGGGATATTGATGGAAATTTGAGGGTCAACCCTCAAATTATGATTTTTATAGGCTTCTACACCACACTTGGCACTCAAAAGCCTCAACGCTTTCCACTTGGAGCTCATTTCGTGGATGACATCAACCTTATGAGGCCTCAAAACTCAAACGTGTGGGTTTTCATTTGATTTTATGTCTAAGCTAGTTGGGTTGGCTTGTAACCCAAGGTTCTATTGTGATTTTACTTATTTTTTAGGGGATTTTAGGCTAATTAGAGATTTTTCCTCCTCATATAAATAGAATAAAGGACTATTTCATTTCTCATCATCATCACTTGTGAATTTAGCCCTCTACTTGAGAATTTTGACCTCTTATACATATTGGAGAGATGTGATCTATGGAGAATATTTTATCTTGGAGCTATGTCCATGTCTGTGGAGAAGTTTCCTTGGATCAATGATTGGATTGTACATGAATATTATCTTGTAAGTTCCTTTTTATGAAAATTTATGATTTCCTGTCAAATGTATGGAATAAATTGGTGATATAAAGCTAAATATTGTGCCCTAATTTTATTGAATATCAATTTTATGGAAGCTAGGTCATATTATTGCATGCATTAATCATTGTATCATATGTGAATGAAATTCCCCTTGGTGATCTTACATTATCTCTCCTAAGTGAATTTTGATCCCCCACAAAGGTAATAGTTAGTTTTTGATGTTAGAACATCAAAATATCCTTACTCATTTGTAAGTTTTAGCCAACCTAAAGAATACATAGACTCCATCAACTCTAGGAATAGGCATTGACCATCCATTGTTGGTGATCAAGTCATCTTGTATCCATAATTTTGAATTTTCTTTCTCTCTATCTAATTCGACACTCTTAAGGTCAAGCAGACAACAAGGGCTCAGTGCGAATTAACTAGGAATGCATATTTTGGGTCTTGGAATGTCTAAACATAAAGAGTCATAATGGTTTCCTAAAAATAATTCCACTTGGTGGGAATTCATTCCAATTTTATTCATAATTTATCTTTCCCTAGGGTAAAACCCTAGTTTGGTTATAGCTTCAACTTGAGGGATTCTTGAGGATTTCATGTGCCATAACCTTGTTGAAACACATTGTGGGAAACCCTTTCTTGACACTTTGACCCTTTTCCATCCCAAATTACAACATATCAATAAAACCCTAAGTATTGTGTTGCCCTAATTTGGCCTCTCTAAGGAAAGCAAATTGTCTCCCCTTCATAGCTAGAGCCTGGTACCTAAATTGTGTCTTTCTCTTAGAAGCCTCTAAGTCACCTCATACCGTTAAAACCTAGAATACTTATTAGGTGACCTTTATACCAAGACTCCTCCCATTATTTAAAGTCGATAAAGAATAGGGGTTATTAGTTGTGGTGATATTGGGCTACTACCTCATTGTTGTCACTTGGTCTAGTGATAGCCTTGTAGGGTACCCCTTTCCAAGGATCGCTAGATTTTGTGGAATTTTTTTTGGCATCATTGTTGGAGGAAGTAAGTCTACCACCTCGTAATTTAAATAGGAAAATCACAAGCGACAAGAAAGATCCTCTTATGGTGACTCCATTGAAAGAAGCCCCAGATCTTCATTGAACTTCAAAATTCAACATTCTAATATCATTCATATCATGTTTCATGTAGATTAGGTTTCATTAAGAATAAATTTTATTTTTGTATCGATTTATACTTTTGTATAAAACATTGGTGATACCCTCCAACCAGTACACATGCTCCCAAATAAGTTTATTGCAATGTGCAGGTTACAGGTTTGTGAGCCCTGGGATTTCTAGAGTTCTCATGAGCTCTCGTGTGAGTAAATGGATCTGTTAGCTCTGCTATATGACATCAATGTTCTAAAGGTTGGTAGCAAACTTGGTCCCTGATCGTGCTCAAAGAAGGCCTTTAACGGTTGCCCTCCCCATTTCCTTTACTCCTCTCACCTTCCCGCCATCTCCATTTCTCATGCTTTTTGGTTAAAATCATATAAAGTGCCCTCACTCTTAAGCCCCAAGCACTAAAACCTATACCCCATATAACTGCACGCCTTCACAAATTCCCACTGTCGTGACTTCAACCGTCGCTCTCCTCCACCCCTGATCCAACGTTTCGCTGTCACATCCGACGAAATTCGTGTGATTTAAACCCTACCATCCAATCATCTCTAACGCGATCGGACGACATCTGCTTCCCCCGCAACCACAACGTAGTGGCACATTAACGCGCGATGAAAAGTGGTTTTCCCGCTCCTCCGCCGCCACATGTCACGCTTCGAGTGGGATCGCTCTCCCTTGTACGTTTACCACCCAACCCTCAACAGTGGTGCGGTCAATACCACTTACCGCCCGTCCTCCGTCCCCGCCCGTTAACTCCTGTACATCTCCTCCGCCCAATGACAGTTGGATCTGCCACTCAAGATCCAACGACCCGCGTTCATTCCACCCCTTTTCCTGATAGTCCCCGCCAAGTGATCCCCGTCGTCTATCCGCTTGATCTGACGACTGATTTCCCTCCTTCATCCTGCTCGTACACTCGCCATACAGTCCACTCGCCTTGACCATTGTGTGCGCCTAAAGGACGAAGGTGACCTGTTTACCAATACCCGGTGCATTTCCTCCTCAACAACCACATTCAACAAGCAGTACGGCCATGGAGGAAAAGGACTGAGTATGAGTAAGTAGCTGCATTTAGCAGTTATGGGACTTAATGGATAAGGATGCTACAGCCGCCTGAGAGGACAGCAGAGCACCCATGAAGGTCAAATTTATCCACTACAGCAAGCAATCGCACTCATACTCCATCAGGCAGTTAAAGCGGTTGGTGGTCAATTATGGCCCCTCCATACTTAGAATGGTCGAGTGCCTTTGTTAGGAAACTCTATAAATACCCAGAAACAAGATGTAACCAGGGTTGATGGTTGTTGTTTTGATGTAAGGTTCAACTTCTAGAGACTATAACTACCTTGATACTTGCAATGTCTCATCTTCATTTTCAGCTAATACAAGCTTCTTTTGCTGTTAATTGCTCACTTTCCATTTCTATTCTGTTCTAGGTTGTGCCTGATATGCAGTTTTCCTAAACTCTTGATGTTTAGCATTAGAGGAGTTGTCATCCTACCTCTGTGTTTAAATCTTGCATGTATCAGTGAATGTGTTAATCAGGTTTCTTTTCACTTAGTGATAAAGAGCTATCATTCTATCTGTACACTAGGGAATTAGATTTGCAGACCTCTTTACTGGTTGCAACTAGCCATCACAAGGTCTTGTGCATCTGCTGGTGTGGTCAGTATTCTCCATATTCACCCAATCTATGAACTGTGAGTAATTGGTGGTCTAAAGCCTTGTAGTCTAGGGGTGTTCACACATGTCTGGAGTTAAGCATAGTAGAAGTGGTTATCTGGCTTGAACAAGCATCATCTCCTCGATTCATCCATTTGCAACAATAAGTTGAATTTGTAATGTTCCCGAGCATCTCCGAATTACAACCTAGGAGAGTTTCTTGGGGTGATAACATTAATTGGCATCGTTGTCGGGGAGAAGAGTTTGAAGCTCAACTTCCCTGGGATAATGACACAGATCCATCTTTGATGATAGACAAAGTCTGGACACATTTCTGGTTGTAATCATTTATATGGTGACTCTACTGGAGAACCAACCTAATGGCGACTCCACATTTCAGTTCTGGCTCAGTTTGTGAGGCATACCCGAAGAAATCCTCAGAAATCACTAGCTGACCCAGTGCCTGACCCTACGAAGATTGCTAAGCAAAGGAAAACATCACAAGAAGGAGCATCAGGATCAGGTAAGCCTAAGAAATCTTATGCCTCTCTGAAAGAGAAGGTTATAGCTGAGGATATATGGTTTGAAGATTTAGAGCCTAGAATTGTTAGTAAAGAAATACCTTCAGAGATTCATAAAGCTCCTTGTTCAGTCAGTTCCCCTTTGGATCTTAGTCCAAAGAAAGCCTCCCATACAATCCATCATATTCCTTCGTGTCTGTCATCTATTTCATTACTTCCTACCATTCAATCAGCTAGTATCCTTCCGTCTATCCCAGTCATGGCAGGTCAGCAAGCTCCCACAAATATGGCAAGAATTATAGCTGCTAGGTATGGACCCCTGGTCTTGCCTGTTCCTTTGAATGCCATGCCTATAGGAGAATATCAGAAATATATGCCCAAGTTCACTGGTACAGAGGGAGTAACAGCTGAAGAACACCTTGAGTCTTTTTATAGTTATGTTGATAACCTAGATATCAATGAAGATGATGTGTGGATGAGAGTGTTTGTCCAGAGCCTTGATGGTGAGGCTAGAAAATGGTTTAGAGAATTTCCCCATAGGTCCATAGCAAACATTGAAGCATTGGATGATGCATTCCTGAAGCAATGGGGGGATAGGAAAGATCTGCTCTATTACCATACAGAGTTTGGAAACCTAAAGAGGGAGAATGGGGAATCATTGCCTGATTTTAATAAAAGATTTAACCGTATGTATAGTAAGATACCAGCTAAAGTAAAGCCTACCCCCACCTCTGCCAAACTCACTTATGCCAATGCTTTTGACTCTGATTTCTGCCTGCTTTTGAGAGAAAGAAGATGTGCCACTCTAGCTGAAATGCAGGATGCAGCCCTAGAGGTAGAATCTAATATCATGGCTACAAAAAAGCTTAAAAGTCATGCTAATAGAAGGAGGCAGAGAGGTGAGGCTTCTTCTTCCTCTGCTTCATCTTCAGAACCCAAATTAGATAAGATGACTAAAATGATAGAGTCATTGGCTGCTGAGATATCTAAGCTGAAAGTTGAACAGAGCTATGGAAAAGCAAGGCTTCTAAACACATTTGCTCCAAGAAACCCAAATCCATTCAGAAGAGAAAATGAACAGTTGCAAATAATTCAGAGGGGTAAAGAGGCCCATGAAGAACAAAGAGTGAAGGCTCCCTTCCAGAACATAGTCATGGAAGAGGAGCAAGTTGAAGAAGAGGATGAAATCCATTGCATGGAAGATAAAGGCAGTGCTACCTTTTTGACATTGGCCACATACGAAGAATCATTACTCCAAGACCAAACCAGTCAAGAGTGGGATAGAGAGGCCGTTCTACAGACTGGTGAGCAACAAAGATATAATCTGAGTTTAAAAGCAAACAATGTCAAGGAGAATCCTGCCCAAAGAGTTGTTGTCCCAACAGAGCAACGGAATATCAGACAGAAAATACCAGCAGCTGATCCAGTCATCCTCGAAGCACCAGCTCAAGAGTTAAGAGGTCCTGATAAGTCCCCTTCCCCTTTCAGTTTTGAGTCAGAAGTCTAGTAGTTAAAAATATCTGTACCTCTGATAGAACTAGCAAAGAGTGAAGTTTTTAGAAAGCCTATCCTTGATGCCCTTGAGCTGAAAGCCTCACAAACCCCCACTGACTACGTAAATTTGCAAGATGATAAGCCTGCAATTGTGCTTAGCCCAATGATCGAACCTGTTGATAATAGCTCCCCATCGTTCTATGTCTCCTTGACCATTCATGACAAAATCCTCCACAATTTCCTGCTAGACACAGGGGCTAGCCACAATTTGATGCCTAAAGATGTCAAGGAAGAGTTGGGCCTTGATATCACTAGACCATATCATGACTTATTCTCATTTGATTCAAGAAAGGTAAAATGCCTAGGATTAATCAAAGACCTGACCATTACCCTAACTCTGTTTTCCATGAAGAGCATGATCATGGATATTGTGGTAGCAGATGTCCCTCCCAAGTTTGGCATGCTACTGTCTAGAGGGTGGATTAAGAGACTAGGTGGGACATTACAGAATGACTTATCTTATGCCACTGTCCTAGTTTTTGGAGGGGAAAGCAGGAGATTGTACAAAGAAGCACAACTGGCCTACATCATTAGTGATGAGAAGAACCCTTCTAATCATCCCATATATGCCGTGGACACTGACTTTGGAGCTTGTATTCTCCAAATTGAAGAATCCCAGAAGGCCTCAATGTAGATCAAGAAACTAATAGTCCAGGCCGAGGAACAACAAGGAAGTCTGGTTTGGGAGATGTTCTTTGATGGAGCATGTTCTAGGGAGATCGCAGGAGTAGGGGTGGTGTTGATATCTCCAAAACAAGAAAGCACACGTCTGTCTTTTAAGCTGGCTTTCCAAGTTACCAAAAATATAGCAGAATATGAAGCTCTGATATTAGGCCTTAATGCAACTAAAGACAGAGGAATCATGAACATAAAGGTGTTTGGAAATGCTGACCTCATCATTCAACAAGTAAACAAAACATTTCAAGCAAAGCACCCAAGGCTGAAAGCATACAGAGATGAGGTATGGAGACTCAAAGATTCTTTTGATAATTTTTGTATCTCATATATCCCTAGAGTAAAAAATCAACTTGTTGATTCCCTTGCTGTGTCTGCTAGCATGTTTATCCCTCCCATGCCTCCCAGACTAGTTTATGAAGTTCAAATGAAATACAAACCATCATTGCCTGATAATGTCCAACATTGGAAAGTTTTTCAAGATGATGATGAAGTGAATAGGTTTCTGTAAGTCATTGATGAATTTTCCAAAATGAAAATTGACCAAGAGAATGAAGCCTTGGAAGAAAACCCCCAATCCCAGCTTAGAAATAAAATTGGCAAAGATAGCATTGTCCAACTGCCTAGCAATCAGATACCTAAGGGTTTGGTTCCATTAGAAAAGTTGTTTGACCAAAATGGCGTGCCTTATAAGGCTACCCAAAAAGAAGACCAATCTGCAGTCTATAAGCATAATATAGGGAATCCAGGACAACCAAGATATATAAATCTGTCCATCCATTTGTCTACTGCCCAGAGTTCTGAGTACTGTAGTTTAATGAAGTGATTTGTTGATGTTTTTGCCTGGGAATATAGTGACCTGAAAACATATGATAAAAAGATCATCCAACATAAAATTCGTTTAGAGAAAGACACCATCCCTTTCAAGCAGAATCTGAGACCCATAAATCCTTTGCTCCTTCCTCTAATTGAAAAAGAAATTAAGAAGTTACAGGCTACCAAAATCATAGTCCCTCTTAGATATTCAAAATGGGTAGCCAATTTGGTAGTGATGAGGAAGAAAAGTGGAGAAATCAGGCTTTGCGTTGATTTCATAAACTTAAACAAATGCTCTAAGAAAGATAACTATCCTCTACCCAAGATGGAGCATTTGCTGCAGAAGGTCTCAGGGGCCCAAGTAATGTCTTTCCTGGATGGATTTTTAGGGTATAATCAGGTTGTTGTACATCTAGATGACCAAGAGAAGATTGCATTCACCACTCCTTGGGGCACTTTTAAGTATTCCAAGATGCCTTTTAGGTTGATGAATGCTGGAGCCACCTTTCAGAGAGCCATGGATATAGCATTTGTGGGAGAGAAGGATAAGTTTGTTCTTATCTACCTAGATGATATAACAGTGTAATCCAACAGCCATCATGACCATTTGCAGCATTTGAAAAAAGTGTTCCTGAAGTGTAGAAGGTTTGGGATTTCAGTCAATCCTAAAAAGTCACAGTTTTCTTTAGAAGAGGGCAAGCTATTAGGACATGGTTTTTCTGCTGCAGGTGTCCGAATTGACCCAAAAAGAGTAAGAGCAATACAAACCTTGTCTGTCCCAAGATCAAAGAAAGATATCCAGTCCTTTCTGGGCAAGATAAATTTTGTAAGGAGGTTTATCCCAAATTTTGCAGAACTTGTAAAGCATATTACCTCCATGTTGAGAAAGGGGTCGGAGATTAAATGGACTGATGCAGCAAGAAGATCCTTTCAGTTCATTAAGAAAGCTATTATGGAAGCTCCCACTCTAAGAAGTCTGGATTACAGCAAGGAGTTCCATATATTTTCATTTGCCTCTGATAACACCCTTGCAGCAGTTTTATTGCAAGCATATGAAGAAGGCTCAGAGCATCCAATGGCTTTTTTCAGCAAAACATTAAGGGACACTGAGCTGAAGTATGATATCATTGAAAAACAAGCATATGCTCTTATCAAGTCATTGAAATCTTTCAGAATTTACATTCTGCATTCCAAGATAATTACATATGTACCCTCTACTTCAATAAAATATGTCCTAACGTAGCCCAATGCTGATGGAAGAAGGGCTAAATGGATTGCAAAGCTTATTGAATTTAACATAGAATTGAAGCCCACCAAACTGGTCAGAGGTCAGGGCCTTGCCAAACTGATGGCAGAAGAAAATTGTAGAACGTTGGACATAAATCTCATGAGCACGATTTCAGAGAATGGTCAGACAGAAGAAGAAGTAGCTAAACCTGGGAAAAATCAGTCATTGGCAGAAAATTTAGCTTCTTGTGATTGGTACTCTACAATAGCTCAATTTTTGCTGAAGCTAGAAATTCCTCCAGGCCTTAGTTCAAGCCAAGCTAGAACTGTTAAACTTAGGGCAGCCAAATATTGCATTCATGAAAATCTGCTCTACTAGAGGGATCCCTCTGGAATTCTGCTAAGGTGTCTGGACAAAGAACAATCCATTGAAGTCATGCAGCAGTTTCATTCCAGCATGTGTGGAGGGCATCATTATTGGAAAACTACAGCCCATAAGATTCTCAGAGCTGGATACTATTGGCCCACCTTATTTTCTGATGTCTTCTTATTTGTTAAATCATGTGACAGGTGCCAAAGATTTGAAGGAAAGCAACAATTAAAGTCCCTGCCCTTAAAGCCCATACATGCTAGTGGACCTTTTCAGCAGTGGGGCTTGGATTTCATTGGAGAAATCAATCCACATTCCAGTGTCTAGCACAAATGGATCTTAGTAGCCACAGATTACTTCACTAAATGGATTGAGGCCATCCCTACCAGAAAGGCTGATCATAATGTGGTCATGAGATTCTTGACAGAGAATATTTTCACCAGATTTGGTTGTCCACATAAATTGGTTACAGACAATGCAGCAACTTTCAGGGCAAAAGAATTGGTGGACATGTGTGACTCAATGGGCATTAAACTAGTTCATTCCACCTCATATTACCCTCAAGGAAATAGCCTAGCAGAATCTTCCAACAAGAGCCTGATAAGGATAATTAAGAAACCGTTGGAAGAAAACAAGAAGAACTGGGATTCTAAGCTCAAGTATGCACTATGGGCTGACAGAGTAACCACCAAGAAATTCACAGGGAATTCTCCATTCAAGCTGGTGTATGGAACTGAGGTTGTATTCCCAATTCAGTTAACCCTCCCTGTGGCAATCCTACAAGAAGAGTAGAATGAGGAAGAGGACATAGCAAAAAGTATCACTGATATAGCGGAGGTACATCAAATCAGAGAACAGTTGGTTGAAAGATCTGTGGCACATCAGAAGAAGATCAAGGAAGCTTTTGACAGAAGAGCCAAAAAAGATAATTTTCAGGTTGGAGATTTGGTTCTGAAGTGGGATGAACTGAAAGAGAAGAAAGGAAACCATGGGAAGTTTGACGCTTTTTGGACAGGGCCTTTTATCATTTCTCAGATCTAAGGGAACAATACCTTCATACTACAAAGTATGGGAGGGGAAACAGTTTTTGATGGCCCAGTTAATGGGCGGTTTTTGAAAATTTATGTGGCTTAAGGTCTTCTGGCCTTAAGGTTGCAAATATGTTATTTGATCAGTTTTTAGTATAGGCTCAGTTAGACTCCATGCCCAATGGAGCACTAGGAAATTTTGCTAATTTGGTTTTCACAAGAAAGGCAATGATCTGTAGTTTTTGAGACCTCACAGGGGGATCTCATCCCCAGAAGGAGCCAATGTTAGCTCTGCTATATGAAATCAATGTTCTAAAGGTTGGTAGCAAACTTGGCCCCTGGTCGTGCTCGAAGAAGGCTGATGAGCCCCAAAAATGGATAATTATTTGGGCTCATTCAACCTCCTAATTCAACTTAATCCACCATTCTCATTAGTTTATTGCATGTTTTTGATTATATTTATGCTAATAGAGTGAATTGGGTTAGTCATTATGCCAACAAGTCTAATGGGTGCTTTGTGTAGCCTTTTTGGTCAATTTGGAGACAAAATTGAAGGTCTTAATGAGCACTTGGCAGCCAAATTCGTGGGAGAACAAGAGAGAGGATTTGTAGGAAGGTGTCCCCTTCATTTATGGGCCCTTACCTCGAATTCTCCACTATCAACTCGGAGTTCAAGGGCCACCAAATCAATTAGCACAAGGGCAGCCAAGCAAGTCAAGTAGGACTGCTGTTAACTACAAGTTTTGGGCACCCGAGTCCCTAAAGTTTAGGAGGACTGTTGGGGTCCTCAATTTGTATAAATAAGAAGGCTTAGGGCCTCATTTTGGTTAGCTGGTGGTTAGTCATTTTGTAGGCAGAAGTTAGCTAGTTTGTATTTCGATTTTTAGGCAATAGATTAGCTTTGCTTTCAGCTCATTTTCAAGTTCTCCTTGTGGACAGTTTTGATGTAACTCTTCTTTTCTTGCTCAATAAAGATGGATCCAGCTTTGCACCAGCTCTAAATCTCTCTTAGGAGGCTATAGCTCTTGGGGTTGGGCCCATCTCAAGCACCCAATACCTCCTTTGATTATCTTTATGTGTTTTTGTTGCATTCTTAGAATAAAATCTTCTATTTAGATCTAAATCTTGTTTTGTTATTTAGTTTGTTTTTTTGATGAGTAAAATAGCTTTTCATGCTCAGGTTTAGTTGATAGGTTGTTAACAGAAAAAGCTTCAAGAAAAGGGCCAAAAAACATCTGTGGTTTCACCTCTCCCTCAGTGGGATCAGGAGCTGTGACTAGGATGACTTTGTTGCCCACAAAAACACTGACTTTGCTTTGCCATGCAATCATTAGTGTTTGGTTTTCATTTGCAGAAGTTGGTTACATGTTCAGATCTTTGAATGCTTCATTACATAGTTAATATACATGGTTTCCTTGCAAATAAAGCTGTTGTCCATTCTTGTTACTGTTAGCTAGATCATATTAGGGTAGCATAACTAGATCTTTGTTTTCTTGCATGCCTTTTTTGGTTCAGTTGGAAACACAAATTACAGAACATCCTGTAGAAATCCTAAACATCCTGTAGAACCCCTACAGACTTCCTGTAGAAGCTCACGAATGAGGTTTCTTGATAGCCAAACTCTGTGAAACTCTCTGGAAGGGTGTTAGGGACCCCTTAGGCCCTCTCTGTACCATCCCAACCTTTTCCAAGCATTTCTCCTCCTTGATCCACCCCTGCACAGTGAAACGCCAGTTAAAATCACATGCATGATAATTCTAATAACTTGAACAAAAATACAAAAATATGTTTTCTTCAGATAGAGGTAGTCTAGACACATGTATTTTACCTTCATAGAAGTAATGGCATCTCTTTCAGTAGTTTGCATGCTCTCCTTTGTGTCAGTAGGACTAGCTGGTAGAATTAGGGTTTGCTAGGGTTTGCGTTTCTTTTTGGCTTCCAGTTTCTTTCCGCAAGTAGATTAGCTTCCTTTGAGTTAGCTTTCATCCATCAATTAAAAAGCTTCTTCTAAGAGCTCATAGAAGTTGGCTTAAGCTCCTAGCGGACTTGTGCCAGCTGACCAAGTGACAGCTGCGGCAAGAGCTAGTACTTGTGCATACAGCACCGTCGCTTCCAAGTTTGTTACGAACTACCGGGTTGATAAAATTAAAGAAGGGAGTCTCAGGAGTTGCAGCATTATTGCTGCAATACTGGGGCCCACCATCTTTTTGGCGCCGTTGCCGGGGAAGCGTCAGAGTATTGGTGATTGCTGCTTTTCTTCTATTTTCTACTACAATCTTCTGCTAAGTAGTTTACTTCATTTCCATTATGCAATTTCGTTTCTACAAAAGTAGATTAGCATTTCCTACTTTCATAGATTAGCATTTCAATTCCGCAATTTCATTTCTGCAAGCGTAGATTAGCATTTCAATTCCGCAAGTGTAGCCTAGCATTTCATTCCTGCAATTTCATTTGAGCAAAATAGATTAGTCCTTTCCTGCTTTCATTTCAATTCTGCATTTTCATTTCAGCAAGATAGTTAGCTGCAGTTCAATCTATTTTAGTTTTTTCAGGTACAAGTAGAAAAAAACAAAAATCAACCAAAAAGAGTTCCTTTCTTGTCTTGTAGGAGTAGAGATAAGTTAGAAAAATGTTTGCACAACACCCCCACTGCTTCACACAACCAACCTTCTCTCTTCTTCGATGGCTGTGATTAAAGAACCCTTAGGTGGACAACAAGACATACTTGAAGAACCTCAAGGGAAGAAGAAGAAGAAAACATTCCTCTGGAGCAAATGGATACAAATAGAAATGTTGGGAGCAGTACCCTATCCAAAAACGAATTTGAAAATCAGATGGAAGATTTCAAGAGTGATATGATGCAATTTCTTTCCATGCAACTGGATACCTTGCAGATCCAAAGGAAGCAAGAGGAAGCCAAGAGGGCTTTGGCCATCTTTTGTCCCAGGTGCACTAGAAAGCATCCTAGGGACGAATGTCCAATGCAATCCCTAGAAGTGTGTTTTGTATGTGAAGAATACCATCCTATAGATCAGTGCCCTTCCTTACCCAGAATCAAAGCTGCATATCAGAGAGCCAAGGGAGCCACTGAATCACTCTATTATATGAACCAAAGGAGGCCACATGGACCTAGATCTTACCAGCAGGAACTGCAAGGGACATCCGAGACCTATTATGACCCCTATCAAGCCACTTTCATGCCTTCTTGGGGTCCCCCTGCTCATCCTTCCTGGTTCACACCTCCTCCTTGTTCCTTCATAGATCCATATTATGCCCAATCAGCTGCTCATTCATTTCACTCTTATGCTCAGCCACAGCCTCAATGGAATGCACCTCATCAGGGGTGGAGGCCCCAATACAACACTCCTCCTGCTTATTTTCCTCCACCACTTGCTCATCCACAACCATCGCCTCCTACTCCACTAAGGCAGCCCCAAATGCCTGCCCAACCACAACCCCATCCACATCCATCTCAAATATGCACCCCCACTCAGCTACCCATACCACCATTTCCAAACCCGCACATTGGAATAGCTCAACCTAATTGCAAAGCTGAGGCACAACATGTCCGAACAACTCCTCTTGAGCTCAATGATCTTCACCATAGCTCAGGAAGAGTATTGCAAAAAAGAGACTATATTGAAAGCACTGAAGGATCACATCCAGCAAAAGAAGATTCAAGAGAGGAGATCAAAGAACCATGGGTTGCACTTGATGAAGAGAAGAGATCAGAATCAGAGATCGAGAGAGTTCCCTCATGGTTACTATCAAATCCTCCATGTACTCAAGAGAAAGATCAGCAAAAAGAGGAAGATGAGAAGGTCATGATAGAAGGTGACATGAAGAATGATCCAGATCAGCAAAAGGACCAAGGATATCAAAGCTATATTGAGACATGGTTCCAGACAGTCACTAAGTTGCAACAGTACTCTCTTCCTCAGCTATGTTTGATCCCTTCAAAGTCAGATCATTTGGTCTCTGAAATCCGGATACCTGTCAAAGCATGCATTTCGAGCCTTCACATCATTTTGTCTCTAATCTCGATGTGCACATGGCTCCATTGGAAGTATTCTTATACTTGAGAATGATTTTGTTTTTCAAGTAGGGTAGGGTAGAAAAAAAAAAAAAAAAAAAAAAAGAGAAAAAAAAATGAAAATAAGAAGAGAATAAAAATCTAAGGTGAAAACCTCCTCGGAGGCGCCTTAGATTGGCTCATTGATTGAAAACCTCCATGAGGCGGTCAATGGGTTGGGAAAAAAGAGAAAAGAGAATAAGATCTCTGGGTGAAAACCTCCCTTGGAGGCGCCCAGGGCAGGCAATTAAGGTGAAAACCTCCATGAGGCGCCCTAGTTGTTTTTCAAAAAAAAAAAAGAGAAAAATAAAAAGAAAAATAAATCTAATTTCCATTGAATAATTTCAGGTTGCAGCAATGACATTGCAGGTCGGGAGGATCACTCAATACAAAGACAAAGGAGTTTTTATGCCTTCTAGAGGAAGTTCTATATTTCTATAAGAAACATCCTGTAGAACCTTCAAGTGAGCCAGATTCGATTTTGGAAGGGGATCTAAAGCTTGGAATCCATTGGTTATGCCTGCAAGCATCCATGTTCCCATTCCTCACCCTTTTCCATCATCTTTTCCACCTCGTTGTGCTTCTTCATTGTGCTTCTATAGGAAGTTCCTGTAGAAATTGTAGGAAGCTAGAAATGGATTTCAAAAAGGCGGTTTGGCGAACATGGTAGCTTCCTCAAGGGTTCAGAAGTCCTCCTGAAATCTTCAAACTCCTCCATCATCTCCATACCTGCATCACAACCCAAGTTCATTTTTCATACCATGCAACAAAATTGCCAAATGCCTTGAAGCAAAAATACCTAGAACAGAATTTGTTTTTGCCTTAACTTGAAAACCATGCATCCATTTGAAAAACCGTTTTACAGAGAATCATACAAGAGTGATGGCAACATGCTTGAGAAGTTTCAGCCAATTCCGGTGCACGGTTTCCAAGAAATCAGCCTCCATCTCCTTCAGCCATTTTCGCATTTTCTCCATATCCATGCATCCGTTTCAAAACTTGTTTCATGGGGAGATGCACATGGGTGATAGTAGCCTACCCAAGTAGTTTCAGCTGATTCCGATGCACGGTTTCCGAGAAATTGATCTCTGAAATATTCAGCCATTTTCCATTTTTCTCGAAATTTGTGCATCCATTGATCACGATTTTGCTATGGGAGGTGCATCATGATGATAGGAACATGCTCAGCAAGTTTCAGATCAATCCGGTTCACCGTTTGGAAGAAATGGCGAAAACAAGTTCTGGTCCAGTGAAAATTCAGCAGCAGCAGCTTGAAGGTGCAGATGTGAACGTGGAAACAAATGCCTGCAGCTTAGATCTGGTCAGAGGACACCTGCACAAGGAAAAACAACAAAAATCATCAGCCAAGCGCTCATGCAACCAAAGGATCCAGGCATGCAGCAGCAGAATATGAGCAGGCAGCAGCAAAAAGCACTTCACAACAGCCATTTGACTTCAGGTACGTGACTAAAACCTGTTCCTCTATTGCATGAATCTAATTAAAGAAATGCATGAACGAATGGAATGGTGAAATTAAGCCACGAATATAGCAAGGTTAAGCCGATTGCCTTCTCTAGCACTCAGCTGGAAGTCACGCAGCACACGTGGACAACTGACTTACATGAAAATTAAAGCAACCAGGAGTGTTGGCCAGTTAAACTTCAGTTCAATTCACGGCAGTGATTACAGGGGGAAAACGCATAGTTCAGGAACAACACTTCCAGTTGCATGTGGCCACGTACACTTGGCCACTTCACTCTCTCACGTGAATCACGCTGCAGTTAAACGACGCTCGGCTGAAACTCTCACCACTCTTTGTTCAACTGCGGTCAACTGAAGCACATGTCCACCACTTCCAGATCAGTTAACCAGTGGTCCTCTACAAGATTTCTGCCTGGTTTCTCGAGATTTCTGCCGTTTCTTAAAGAAATTCCCGCCTGTCGCGCTCTACAGGCGTTTCTACAGGAAGTCTTCTACAGGAAACACAGAAAACAGCCTTCCAGAGCAGAAAAGCCTGGATTTTTCTTCGACAAATTGGAGTTTCGAAGAGAGGTAGGCTCGAACATGCCATCCCCATGCTTAATTTTCGAAAGGTGGTGAATTATCTCGTTTGAAGCGAAAAATATTGGAACCAATCTGCCTGTGGGTCCAGACAGTGTTTTGCTTATATAATACACAGAATTTCTTTTGAATGGTGCTGCGTCATATTCACCTCCATGGTTCCTGCCAGAAAACTCTCCCCATTTTAATGACAAACCACTGTAACGCTCACCTGTGCACATATAAACTACTTTTTTTTTGTGACTGTTATATGGTTAGTGTGAAAAGTAGCTCTGCACTCTGTCTGTGAGGGCTTAATTCCTTGTGAAAAGTTTATTTTTGGGCGGCAGCAGTATTGTAACCAGAGAATTGGTGAAAGGGGAGATACAAACAACAGAGAAATCTTGTCTTGAGAACCAAGGAGGAAAGCCACATCTGAATTTCCATTCTAACCAGAGCTCAAGCCCAAAACAGGGCATTCTCACCATGCCTGGAGGGTCAGAAAAGAACCCTCGGATTCCAAGAAGTTGAGAGAAACTCCTGAGGTGGTAGACATGTTTACCTGTGCAAAGTGGATGACCTTCTGTGATAAAATTCAAGGTCATGATGATGAAATCACAGAGGAGTTCCTTAAGTTCCTGTAGCCCAAATCAAAAACATTACCAACTGTGGATTTCAGAGGGTTGACCCTAAATCTTACCCCACCACTCATTAGAAGAGAAAGCCAGTGGAAAAGAAACACAAGAAAGACCACCACAGAAGGAATAAGAAGAGGAATGAGGGAAAAGGACAAGTTGTTGAGGCCAAAGTTGTGGGTGAAGTAAAAACACAAATGCCAAGGGAGAAGCGGTTGCAAGCACGGGTAGAGAAGACTGAAAAAGGCCAAACAAGTAGGGACACACCCAAGGCAACCACAACACAGGTCAAGGAGAAGGCACCCCCAGCCAAGCAAGCCAAATTAGAGAAAATTGGTTCTACAGGAAGCCAGCAGACTATTTGTACAGGAAGACAGAGAACTGTTTCTACAGGAAGTTTGGGGAAAGGGCAGCAGAAGGAGAAATTGGCCGAGATTTTAGCTAGGGAGGCAGCACCTATGCTGGCCACCCTAAGAACATCCATCCCCTCCATGAACACTCATTTTTTTCAGGGTTCAGACACAATTTAGTCATGGTTCAACCTTCTATAGGAAGCTACAGGACTTTCTACAGGAAGTTCTGTATTTTTACCATAAACATCCTGTAGAAGCCTTTGGGCAGGCCAGAATCAGTTATGGAGAGGGATTTGAAGCTTGAAGTCTGTTGAGGAGGCATGCAACCACTCTTTTCTTCCATCCTCCACTGGTTTCATCTCCTTTCACCACCATTGCTGCCATCAGATTGAATATACTTGCACAATCATACCAAAGTTGAGAATTCTCTAGGAAAAGAAGCATAGGCAGTGAAAAGAAGCAAAGAGAAAAGCATGGTTTCATGACAGAGAAGAGGACATCACTTCAGAAGCTTGGCATGACAAGGAGGCCACTAGGGCCATCAAAGATGAGGAGATAAATTGGTTGCTCAGAGGATGAGCAACACTTTCAGTAGGGGGGTGATGATGAGCCCCAAAAATGGATAATTATTTGGGCTCATTCAACCTCCTAATTCGACTTAATCCACCATTCTCATTAGTTTATTGCATGTTTTTGATTATATTTATGCTAATAGAGTGAATTGGGTTAGTCATTATGCCAACAAGTCTAATGGGTGCTTTGTGTAGCCTTTTTGGTCAATTTGGAGACAAAATTGAAGGTCTTAATGAGCACTTGGCAGCCAAATTCGTGGGAGAACAAGAGAGAGGATTTGTAGGAAGATGTCCCCTTCATTTATGGGCCCTTACCTCAAATTCTCCACCATCAGCTCGGAGTTCAAGGGCCACCAAATCAATTAGCACAAGGGCAGCCAAGCAAGTCAAGTAGGACTGCTGTTAACTACAAGTTTTGGGCACCCGAGTCCCTAAAGTTTAGGAGGACTGTTGGGGTCCTCAATTTGTATAAATAAGAAGGCTTAGGGCCTCATTTTGGTTAGCTGGTGGTTAGTCATTTTGTAGGTAGAAGTTAGCTAGTTTGTATTTTGATTTTTAGGCAATAGATTAGCTTTGCTTTCAGCTCATTTTCAAGTTCTCCTTGTGGACAGTTTTGATGTAACTCTTCTTTTCTTGCTCAATAAAGATGGATCCAGCTTTGCACCAGCTCTAAATCTCTCTTAGGAGGCTATAGCTCTTGGGGTTGGGCCCATCTCAAGCACCCAATATCTCCTTTGATTATCTTTATGTGTTTTTGCTGCATTCTTAGAATAAAATCTTCTATTTAGATCTAAATCTTGTTTTGCTATTTAGTTTGTTTTTTTGATGAGTAAAATAGCTTTTCATGCTCAGATTTAGTTGATAGGTTGTTAACAGAAAAAGCTTCAAGAAAAGGGCCAACAAACATCTGTGGTTTCACCTCTCCCTCAGTGGGATCAAGAGCTGTGACTAGGATGACTTTGTTGCCCACAAAAACACTGACTTTGCTTTGCCATGCAATCATTAGTGTTTGGTTTTCATTTGCAGAAGTTGGTTACATGTTCAGATCTTTGAATGCTTCATTGCATAGTTAATATACATGGTTTCCTTGCAAATAAAGCTGTTGTCCATTCTTGTTACTGTTAGCTAGATCATATTAGGGTAGCATAACTAGATCTTTGTTTTCTTGCATGTCTTTGTTGGTTCAGTTGGAAACACAAATTACAGAACATCCTGTAGAAATCCTAAACATCCTGTAGAACCCCTGCAGACTTCCTGTAGAAGCTCACGAATGAGGTTTCTTGATAGCCAAACTCTGTGAAACTCTCTGGAAGGGTGTTAGGGACCCCTTAGGCCCTCTCTGTACCATCCCAACCTTTTTCAAGCATTTCTCCTCCTTGATCCACCCCTGCATAGTGAAAAGCTAGTTAAAAGCACATGCATGATAATTCTAATAACTTGAACAAAAATACAAAAATATGTTTTCTTCAGATAGAGGTAGTCTAGACACATGTATTTTACCTTCATAGAAGTAATGGCATCTCTTTCAGTAGTTTGCATGCTCTCCTTTTTGTCAGTAGGACTAGCTGGTAGAATTAGGGTTTGCGTTTCTTTTTGGCTTCCAGTTTCTTTCCGCAAGTAGATTAGCTTCCTTTGAGTTAGCTTTCATCCATCAATTAAAAAGATTCTTCTAAGAGCTCATAGAAGTTGGCTTAAGCTCCTAGCGGACTTGTGCCAGCTGACCAAGTGACAGCTGCGGCAAGAGCTAGTACTTGTGCATACAGCACCATCGCTTCCAAGTTTGTTACGAACTATCGGGTTGATAAAATTAAAGAAGGGAGTCTTAGGAGTTGCAACATTATTGCTGCAATACTGGGGCCCACCAAAGGCCTTTAACAGTTTCCCTCCCCGTTTCCTTTACTCCTCTAACCTTCCCACCATCTCCATTTCTCATGATTTTTGGTTAAAATTATATAAAGTGCCCTCACTCTTAAGCCCCAAGCGCTAAAACCTATACCCCATATAATTGCATGCCTTCACAAATTCCCACTGCCGTGACTTCAACCGTCACTCTCCACCACCCCCGATCCAATGTTTCGCTGTCACATCCGATGAAATCCGTGTGATTTAAACCCTGCCATCCAATCATCTCCAACGCGATCAGACGGCATCCGCTTCCCCCGCAACCACAACGTAGCGGTGCATTAACACGCGATGAAAAGTGATTTTCCCGCTCCTTTGCTGCCACGCGTCACGCTCCGAGTGGGATCGCTCTCCCTTGTACATTTACTGCCCAACCCTCAACGATGGTGTGGGCAATACCACTTACCACCCGTCCTCCATCCCCGCCCGTTAACTCCCATATTTCTCCTCCGCCCGATGACTGTTGGATCTGCCACCCAAGATCCAATGGCCTGCGTTCATTCTACCTCGTTTTCCGGTAGTCCCCGCCAAGCAATCCCCGCCGTCTATTCGCTTGATCCGACAGCTTCTTTCCCTCCTCCGTCCTACTCATACACTTACCATGCAATCCACTCGCCCTGACCATTTCGTGCGCCCAAAGGACGAAGGTGACTTGTTTACCAGTACACGGTGCATTTCCTCCTCAACAACGACATTCAACAGGCAATATGGCCAAGGAGGAAAAGGACTGAGTATGAGTAAGTAGCTACACTTAGCAGTTATGGGACTTAATGGATAAGGACACTACAACCACCTGAGACGACAACAGAGCACCTGAGAAGGTCAAATTTATCCACTACATCAAGCAATCGCACTCAGACTCCATCAGGCAATTAAAGCAGTTAGTGGCCAATTATGGCCCCTCCATACTTAGAATGGTCGAGTGCCTTTGTAAGGAAACTCTATAAATACCTAGAAACAAGATGTAATCAGGGTTGATGGTTGTTGTTTTGATGTAAGGTTCAACTTCTAGAGACTGTAAATACCTTGATACTTGTAGCGTCTCATCTTCATTTTCAGCTAATACAAGCTTCTTTTGTTGTTAATTGCTCACTTTCCATTTCTATTCTGTTCTAGGCTGTGCCTGATATGTAGTTTTCCTAAACTCTTCATGTTTAGAATTAAAGGAGCTGTCATCCTACCTCTGTGTTTAAATCTTGCATGTATCAGTGAATGTGTTAATCAGGTTTCTTTTCACTTAGTGACAACGAATTGTCATCCTGTCTATACACTAGGGAATTAGATTTACAAACCTCTTTACTGGTTGCAACCGACCATCACAAGGTCTTGTGCATCTACTGGTGTGGTCAGTATTCTCCATATTCACCCAATCTCTATACTGTGAGTAATTGGTGGTCTGAAGCCTTGTAGTCTGGGGGTGTTCACTCATGTTTGGAGTTAAGCATAGTAGAAGTGGTTATCTGGCTTGAACAAGCATCATCTCTTCCATCCATCCATTTGCAACAATAAGTTGAATTTGTAATGTTCCCGAGCATCTCCGAATTACAACCTAGGAGAGTTTCTTGAGGTGATAACAAGATCATGCACTCTATGATGCAATCATGTCCAATTTGGAGCCAAATGTTACCCACAAAATGGTTGACCCTATGAGAGAAAAACTTACTTCTACTCTTCGCATCTAGCCAGCCAACTATGTAGCCTCTAACGACCACCACTAGTTGATGATATGTCCTTTTATCTCCACCAACCGCATCATTCATATGCTTCTCACCCATATGATAAGAAAACATGGACAAAGGTGGGCTTCTGATCAAAAGGCACCTTATTCATTTTTCAATTAGGTGTTTATGCTTGTTTTTATTTTAATTTTTGATATGGATTATGGGGTGAATTGTAAGAAAGAAGGGCTTGACCATGGTCTTGTTCCCTCACATTAAATGGGGAATTAATCTTCGATCCTAGTCCAGTGACCTACTCTAATGGTCCAATGGATATAAGAGGGGCACTACTTGGGAAGCCTTGATTGAGATAGTGTTGTTCCATCTGTCTCTATTCCATCATTACTACTTCCCATCCACTACAAGGAAATGACGTTTTAGTGGAGGTTTTTGTGGAAGTCCCTATAAAAATAGCCCAAAAATTTGTTTGTAGCAGAGGTGGGCGAACGAATGTTTTAGCAGAATTTTTTGGATGGTGCGTCTAAAATATACAAGTGCACCAGTTCTTTACTATCCATACAAGAATTGGTGTTGCATATAACATGGTGCACTATGAAAAATTTATTTTTATAAATAAAAAAAACACGGTGCGCTAAATACCACAATGCACTAGTGCTTGAATCGTCGATAGCACCGATGTCCTTCATATAGTCAAACATCTCGGTGCATACCACTAAGGAGAATTGTTGTAGTTTTAAATTTCAAAAAAATACAATGTTATTTTCCAACAACACTTCAGTGAGGTAAACTTATCAAAACGCCCAAGGGCATCTTCTAAATTGCACCGCTAGGCGGTTCTTAATTTCTAAAAAATGAGTGGTGCTATAGTAGAAACATAACACCGATGTGGTACATGGATAGAAATGCCCTGGGGCAGCTTGATAAAAGCACTATGATATCTTTTAATTAAAAAAATGTGGTGCTTTTGGATATATCCCACACTAGTGTTCTTATAGAAACACATTGGACAAGGGTTAAATAAAAAAAAAACCCTCCTGACCGTAATATTCATTTTTACCATGTACAGTGTGGGAGAGCTCTGAAGCACCAATGCCACTCTTGCTAAGTGCCTTGACGTCGGTGCTTCTCTTGCTCACCATCCTTATGTATCACAATCACTGTTTGAGTTTCCAATCTTTTCAAACTGTGCTAAAAAAAAAATCTCCATTACGCGTCCACAATGCCTCCCCGATGACAAAATGTTCAGGTAATGTCTATGTTTCTTTCTAATTCAAATTTTTAGTAGATTAGAATTTAAAATTAGGTTAAATTTTCCATTTTTTTTGAAAAAAAATCAACGCGCAATGTGTTCGATATTTTTTGGCTTGCACCGATAGCAGTGTGCATTGTATATTTACCGGGTGCACCGCATTTTGGTATGTGAACATAATGCACCACCGTTGTTGCGGTGAATTTTGTAAATGAAAACACATCGGGAAACAAGTGTTTAACACCGCTATCAAAAGTTAAATATTTGAAACAACAACATTGCGTCATACTTATGTGCGCACTGATATCGGTGCAGTTATAGTTTAAAGCACACAGGCTCCGGTGCATGACTAAGTTTTGAGCGCACCGGTGATCTTTTTTTTAATTGAAAGTAATGTTTCCATTTTTATAAATGCACATTTCATTTAATAAAAAAAATTGTATTTTATGTATAAGTTTGATGTATTCTATATTTCAATTATTTAGCAGAGACATTAGCAGAGGGAGCAGGAGCAGGAGTAGGAGCAATAGGCAGAATCATACAATATGGTCCAAACATGGTAGGCTAGAGAGAGGGAGAAGGATTTATACCCTCGCCCTATTACTGCAATGACCTGAGTACTCTTGAAGAATGTAGGCTGCCTCAAGTAATATAATGAGGCTACATCCCTGAAAGCGCACTTTATCCTATTGGTGCATCTAATTCACCGATGGGGTGCCCAAGAGCAGGCTTTCTGTGTCGGTCCTAGGGTGTGGTATAGGGCCACTAAGGAGGACATATACTTTATCATTGGCCTATCTAGGAGAGGGGAGGATTTTCCCCAGTTCCTTGATGTCCCCATGGGGTTGCACCTGAGGGTCAACTCACCTATATGTCAAGCCTCATGTGGTCCATCCATCATATTTTCATGTCTGTGGTGGACAACTACATATTTATTCTTTGGCTATAGATGAGGTTAGGTTCCTATCGTTATTAGTCACCACCATTGCAAACTCTAATAATGGTGGGCAGTGCATTAGTTTGCCTCTTTTGTATTATGTTGATTCTTTGATTCAGTTGACAGGTTGCATCAAATGGTCTACCATTTTTTTGAGGTAGTTTTGTATGGATTAAATAGATGTCATGCGTAGGGACATGGGAGGGAGACATTCCTTTCGCTTCCGAGCTTTTTTGTTTATTTTTTGAGATGTTTTCAGAGACAAGGCCTACATTTCACCATTGCCCTCCTAGGTCAATCACTGAGGTTCGAATGCACATATGGGGGTAGATGATTCCTAAGAGGGGCCTGCTGGCATATCCATAGAGGATTTCTCCCAAGGCAGTAGCGCTACTGGTGAGTGAGGATGACCATGTGTTTGTCGAGTTAGCAATTTCGCACACAAGGATTTATTGGAGAGGGTGTCCCAACATCCTCTTCACAGCGACTGGGATTCCAAATGATAGAGGTAATATTAGTGTTTTCTTTAAATTAATCTAGTTTCGTTTTATTGTTTTAATGAATTAGAATAAAATTTATTCTAGTACGTTCTTTAACTTGTTTTTAAATTTTTTTAATGGAATTGTCTAATTAATTTTGTGTACTATATATTTTTTATACATCGGCGCATTTTATGGGGACATGCCTCCTCCCCCACCGTCGAATGTAGGAGATTAGGAGATAGGCAAGGCCCAAATGGTGAGGCACATCCTCAGGGGGGCATGGGTGTCTGGGGCCATAGGGTTGGTCAGCAATTTTGGATGGACTAGTAGTGCGACAAATTGGCCGTAGTTTCGGTTCGGCATGGTGTCCACCCCACGATGCCTCAAGATATCAACACAGATATAATGTTCATGGATCTCTACAGGGATTGGCCACAAGATGATTTCTCTTATGTGACATATCATCGTTTCTAGTAGGGTACTAGCAATGATGAGGGATGCAGATCATCATTATGTAGAGGCAGATACATCATGTGAGGGTGGTGATGATGATGATCAAGATGATGAGGGAGGTGATCATGATTATTTTGGTATTACCACCCCATCAAATCATGGCAATGATCAAGGTGTCGGTGATCCTTCTGGTAGTACACCTCCTCATTAGTCACCTGATGATGAGATGCAAGAGCCAGAGGATGTGCCTTATGTTTCTCCTGACAGAGCATACCAACAACCTCCTCCTCCACCTCATAGTTTTCCAAACTGCATTATGGGTGCAGTATTTGACCATCCATCATCTTCTACTACAGACCAACCACCTCCTCCTCCACCTCAACTAAGTTCGACAGACATTGATCATGTAATAGTTGACCATCCATTGTCTTCTACTGCAGACCAGGTTGGCACTATGTATGTTTTATCAAATATTTGATTGCACTTATTTGACTTGATGTAGTTATTTGACTTGTTTGTATATATATATTTATTGCATTTTTTTGTTCATGTTTATGTACTTAATTTATATGTTGGTGTTGTGTGTATATTGTTAGGTCATGTTAGATATTGTCATTTAATGTGCTCGTAGATAGATGTGTACATGATAACAGTTAGATTTCAAGTTGCTGTGGTGGTTTTTTGGAGTAGCATGATCCGGATTATCCACAGTATTGTGTTTATTTTGTCGATGTTTCAAACCCCAAAGAGGGTCCATCATCAGGACTAAGATAGAATATGAATGATAGTTCCTTGAGAGAAGAATCTTTTGACCATAGTATAAATAAACCTAGATCTTGATTTATAAAGAAGCCGACCCTTATATATGAATTCTTTTTTATTTCAATTTATTATAATAATTCTGGTTTAATTATTTTAATTCAGATTATTTTTGTTTTAATTATTCCAATTGTTTTACTTAACTAATTAATTGTAAGTTTATTTATATAATGTGATGAAATTTTATTATTTTTATAATTATTTTTATTTTATTTTATTTTATTAAAATTAATTTTATTTTTATTTATTACTCAATTACTTAATTACATGTATAATAGAGATTAGGTTAGTTTTATTGTTTTTAATTTTATTGTTTTTTTATTTATTTTTCTTATTTTTATTTAACCTAAGAATCTAAAAATATTTTAATTGATATACTTAATTCATAAATTAGCTTAATTAATTAATTTATAATTCTTATTGTTTTTTATTTTTATTTTAGTTAGTTAATCCTAAATATATAAATTAATTTAAATTTAATTGATTAGTTAATTAATTTAGTTTTAATTAATTTAATTCATTATTTTTTTTCTTCTAAATTTTCCAATGCTTAATTTTATTTAACCCTAATTGTGTAATTGTAATATTTTATTTTTTTTATTTATTTTTTTATTTTTTTTTATTTTTTTTTTTTTTTTATCCAAAGCTAATTTTGGTTATTATTAATAATTAATTTTCA
This sequence comes from Pinus tabuliformis, assembly GCA_031772625.1. Taxonomy (NCBI): domain Eukaryota; kingdom Viridiplantae; phylum Streptophyta; class Pinopsida; order Pinales; family Pinaceae; genus Pinus; species Pinus tabuliformis. Next base: position 1,482,943,972 of record CM062819.1, on the reverse strand, counting down.
GTTTAATTAATTGACTAATTTTAATTAGAATTAATTTAATTTAATTTAATGAATTTAATTAATTAAATTGATTAAAACAAATTAAATTATTAATTTTAATTAATTTAATTTAATAAATTTAATTTAATTAATCTGATTAAAATTAAATTAATTATTTTATTAATTCTGAAAACCTCTCATACTATGCTTCTAAAGGCTTGGAGGGGTTTATTTGTCTAATTAAGGGAAGCCAATTTCCACTAATCTCACTCCCATTGCCCCTGTTGAGGTTCTGAGGAAATTTCATAATTTCGATGGCCTCTTTGATTTTTCTTTTTTGATAATTATCCTCTCTTGCAATTATTTTAGCGTCTTCTTAGCACACATGATGTTTTTTTTTGGATGAGTGTTCTGCAAGGGCTGATGTGCGGGATCTCTCCTTCTTTATATAAGCTTCGTGCTCTTTAAGTCTAATTTTCAGAGACCGACCTGTTTCCCCAATATAACTCTTGCCACAAGAGCAATCAATATTGTACACACCCTTGAGTTTTTGACGATTGATGTTATCCTTTACTGACCTCATCATTTGCCTTATTGTTCCACATGTTGTAAATTGGGTGTTTATGTTATTCTTTCTTAAAAATTTTGCAATCTTATCCGTAATCCCTTGGATGAATGGAAGGTAAACTTTTCCACAATTTTCTTTCTTGTTTTCAGGGGGATGCTTAGAGACGACCTTATCCTTAGCTCTTCTTATAGCTTTCTTAATACTCAACTCTTTGTATCCTAGGTTTTTGAAGATAGTGGTTAAGTGTTCAATTTCTTGATTTAGGTGATCAGGGTCAGAAATAGTGAGAGCCCTAACAGCTAGAATGTTTAAGACGCCAGATTTTTGGGATCAATGATGGTATGAGTTAGCATGAAGATAGCTATCAATATGTGTTTTCTTTCTATAGACCTGGTGTCCCAAAGTACCATCCTCTTTTCTACTGATCAGTACATCTAGAAAGGGGATTTTACCATTTTCTTCAAGCTCCATAGTAAACTTGATTTCGGAAGATATAGAGTTAAAATGATTGAAAAACTTCTCCAGTTCAGCCTTGCCATGAGTCCATTTTAAGTTTGTGTCATCAACAAATCTTTTCCACCAAGCTGGTTTCAAAGGGTATGAGTCAAGGGCTTTTCTTTCAAAGTACTCCATGTATAAGTTGGCGACAATAGGTGAGAGCAGAGAACCCATGGTGACTCCTGATATTTGTTCATAATAGACCTTGGGAATAGGGTTGGAGTTGATTCTTCTATAACTCCCACAATTTAAATGCTCATTCATCTTATGAATGTAATCTTCCTTATTTAACACAATAGTGGCCCCTCCTTTATCAGCCTTAAGTACAACTATCTTATCATTATTACAGAGAGATCTAAGAGCCTCCCTTCCCTCTTTATTTAAGTTACTCTTTGGATGCTTAGATTTCAACATAACTAGGGAACATTCTTGTCTTAATATCTCCTTATTATTCAATGAAAGGCCCTGAGTCCCATTCTCAATGCTGCAGATGATGCTTTCAAATGGCATGTTCTTCGGAGAGACCGCGAATCCCAATCCTTTGCTAAGGGTATTAATTTCTTCAGGGGTGAGCATTACGGATGAGAGATTAATGACTCCCTTATCATGTTTATTTGGAACATTGGAGTTCCTAATAATTCTTCTAGCATCAATGCTACCATACATGATTTCAATATCATTTATGGTTTCAACATCCTTGTGAATTATGGATTCAACGCCACTTCCGCTTATGGTTTTACCGATTTCATCATTAGTATTGTCAATACTGAGGTTGCTGTAACTTGATGAGTTTACCATATTAGCACTGTCATTATTACAGGTCCTGTTCCTACACTCCTTGCCATCAATATTCTCACAGTTATTTGACATGTGATTTATATTAATTTGAGGATGTGTGTGGTGATGATGTTAGATTACAATGTTTGTGTTTTGTTAGATGTGATCATGATGATGATGCCCTATTAGATTATTAGATTTGTTTTCTAGCTAATGTCGTTTATATGTGCTAGAGGTGTATATAATTAGATGATCATAGTGAATTCGAATGTGTAATAGATAATGTTTATGATTGTTAGATGGTTATCATCATGGTGTTTATTTTTATGAAATAATATTTATTATAGATTATGTATTGGTGAACTTATATCAAATTTTTATATATGAAATTGCATGCAAAACGACTTACTTTAAAAACATTGCAATCATAATTATATAAATTACAAAGTTTAGTGTGGTGGAAACTATGATTGTAAAATTAGGATAAATATTTTTCTATTAGTTAGATTGTTCATTAATATTCAATCTAACTTAATTAGTAAAATATTTCAATACTCACAAAGAAAAATAATTAAAGGTAAAATAATTTAGTAAGTTCTTAATAAGACAAAAATGTGTAACTCATTCAATTTTTAATATAAAATATTATTAGTAATAAATTATTCAAAGATACAATTTAACTAATTCAATATTGGTTTATAAAATTCAAACTATTGTTGTTAAGTCTCTTTAGAACAACTGGTTGAGGATGGGCCTCATCAGCAAGACGACCCACGAACAAATCTCATTGGGGGTGGTTGTGCCCTGTGCTAGGGGGGGAAGACATGGTAAAAAATCTAGTCAGCTAAGGGTTGGTGTGGCCCAGGCAGGGTGTGATCCCCGGGTGACTTTGACGACTTAGATGCCCCTAGGTCGCGGCTCCTCAAGCCATAGGTCAAGCCTAGAGGATTACAAACAACTTGACAAAAAAAAAATCAATCTATTGTTAAAATTAAAAAACTAAAGTCACATTTTTTATAACCTACTTCCTAGATTCATCTTAACTCTAGATCGCCCAAGCATCAAGAGGGATAAAATCTCTTGAGATGCAAACATCTTTTAGAGTGAAAATAGATTTGATCCCTTTGGGCGCTTGGTAGATCTGGAGTTCAGATGGATCCAGGCTAGTATAATATATATGTAGTTGACATCGAAATATTTTATTATAATTCATGTTTTCCACATTAAAATGTTAAAATATGCCCCCTCATAATTTTTTCTTGTATGTATACATTTAATTATTTTAATTATTAATATTTTCTAAAATATTACATATCAAATCCATATTAAACATTGAAAGATCTACAAATATCCCTCATACATTGAATTATAAAGAAACTATTAATGGAATAAGAATTCTCTCAATATTTCTCACTAAAATGAAAAAAAAATACAATTTAAATTACTTTAATTTTCTCTATGTAAAGTATCTATAACATTATGTTATTTAATATTGACATTGAAATATTTTACTTAAAATATATTTTTTCTATAAATATATTTTTGTGTTAAATATCACAAGTAAATGGAACACATACTGTAATATCAATAACACTATTAATTACATTTCTTCCTTGTAGTAAAAAGTAAATTATATTTTTTATTGACTACATTTCTTCCTTGTAGTAAAAAGTAAATTATATTTTTTATTGATTACATTTCTTCCTCATAATAAAAGCAATTTTTTTATTTTATTTTTTATTTTTTACTTTCAGTTACTTTATATCTCTATATAAAATTATATCAGATCAAAGTGTAAATTGAAGTATTGTAATTATGAGCAACATTAATTTATTTTGTTATTACCATTTTTAATTTGTTAATTAAATTATTATTTTACTATTTTTAAATGTAACGTTATGTGACCACATCTCTCCCTTACTGAGTTGTAGAGCATCTCTCCACACAATTAATTTGGATTTAATATAACTTAAAAATTTACATTTTTATAAAATTTAATTTAGTACTAAAGTTGTGAAATTTTCAAGCAATTTAATTTAATATTTATAGAAAATCTTACCAATTTAACTTAGAAATTTCTCTCTCTAAAGATGAGGATAAAAAAAGGTAACATAAGGTTTCATGTGAAGTTACTAGTAGTTGGGGATTTTCTCTATCGGAAGTTCTCCCTTAAAGAGACAAGTGCATTTTTTTCTAGTAATAAAGATATAACATTTGATGCTATTTTGGTTCTTTATTTGCTATTGTATTGGTTTAAATTTAACTCTTTTTAATAATAAATATGAGTTAAATAATACAAAAATGATAATATATTAGATTTAAACTTTTGACAAATAATATATTTGATTGTTTCTTAATGAACAACTCAAAATATATTATTTTTTCCACATACTTATCATGAGATAGTCACTAAATTTCATTTTTTTCACAAATTTCCTCCTGGCTAATAATAAATCATGTCTACCTTAAATAATTTAGTTATAAATACATAAAAAATAGATATTTATTCCACATAATCTAAAGAGGAAACAAAAATGCATCACCAAGTCTATTTGAAAGTCAAACAAATGCCTCTTAATCATCATCACAAATTCAATGCATTTGATATGTTCCTCTCGCACCGGTGCAATCATATTTACCAAACGCACTGCACAAATAATATTTAAACATATAGTTATAACGCAGTGCATTCGATAACATGAACCTTCTACACCGGTGCTAAAATTTTATACGTGTGTATCGGTGCATAAGTGTGACACACCATTATGAAAATTTAAATTTGTAAACTAACAACAGTGCATCAAACGTATTTGTGCATCGATTCCGGTGTGATTGTGTTTTAAAGAGCACCGGATCCGATGCATGACTGTGTTTTGGGCACACTGATAATTTTTTTAATTGAAAGTTATGTTTCCATATTAATAAATACATTTTTCATTTAATAAAAAAAATTGTGAATCTTACCAATTATATTATAAAATTCCAACAAGATGAATAAAAAAACAATATAATTAGTGAAATAATGACAAAAAAAACATACAACAATAGTATAAATGATGAAATAACACAAGTACATATCATTCTCCATTGTCATCAACCTGATTATCTTTCTCACTTGGCATGATAACACTGTTGTTCTCAAAAATATGTTTTGATGTAGGTTTGTGTCTTAATATGAACCACCAATCCCTATCCAACACATCTGGGTAAAAAAAACCTAGTTGCAGTGTTTTTGGAAAACATAAGGCTCCCTAGCTTCATGCCACATCTTTCTAGAGTTGATAGATACCAGCCCACTATCGTGGTCTTCCTTTACATTATTTCGATCAAAGGTGTCCCACCACTTGTACCTAAAAATAGCAGATTGGAATGAAGATAAATACATTTGAATGATCTCTTGTATCTTTCCAACATAACCTGATGTCCCTTGCATTAGGTTTTGATCATGGTGGCTAGCACAACTAGATTGGTCAAACTTGACTTCCACTCCACAGTCTTGTGTCATGCATCCATCACTGGCATCCTCCATGTGAAAATTATGTCCATGCCCACATAGATGGAAACAAATGCACCTATAAAAAATTAAAAAATCATAGTGTCATGTGTCTAATAACCCTAACATAATTAAAAATATAAAATATATATAGATGGTACAATTCAAAGGTGAATTATGAAGTTAAAACTGTACAGAAAGATACTATAATTACTGAGTTGCTACACCCAATCCTTTTTTTTAGCGCATCCCAATGCACCATATTTATCTATGACTTGATCAGCAACCCAACGGTTAGGGCATGTCATTGGCATATTTTATTTTAAATGATCAGGATAAGGCAAACTTATACCTTTCAACCATTTTATTCTTTCCTGTCACTGTCCCATTTCCTCCTCTTCTCTTCGTACAATGCGACCCACGGTTGTGTCACTTCCATATTGTAAAGAATGAATTTGTTGATGGCTTCAATTTCTAAACTCATTGATTATCAAATCAAACCAATAGATATATATGTATATGTATATGTATATGTATATGTATATGTATATGTATATATATATATATATATATATATATATATATATATATATATATATATATATATATATATATATGAGATCAAAATATGCATTAATATGAAGTTTGATGTGAATAGTTACTGTCTAGTAATTTGACAAATGATAAGTCTGCACTTACTCTTTATCATGTGCCTCTTTCCATTCATTTCGATAAGCTCCCCTTCTCTTTTGTCTTCATCCCTTTCATCATCCAAAATCGCCACACCTGGTGTGTTGTTGATATGCTTGATGTACTCACTAGAATAATAGAAAGGCTCATATGATATATACCCCTCTGCCATAGACCCCTCGAACTTTGCTTTTTTTCAAACAAAACCTTTCAATTTCTTCATGTACCTCTCTAAGAATAACATCCAAAAATAATAAAAAACCCCAACTAATTCAACCTCATCTACTAGGTGAATTAGAATATGAACCTACAAGTCCATGAAACATGTCGAAAACTCCTTCTCAAACATACAAGTAGTCTCAAAAATATCTTGATGCCATCATGGAATGTTAGCCATATGAATCTCCTTTGATGTGATCCAATGTACAAAAACAGATAATTTGAATATGGCACGTCATAGGTCTTGGGGGAAGTCACGATTCACACACCCACGCATGAGAAGAGGATAATGACACTGCACAGTAAATAGTACATTATACATAAATTAATTATAAAATATCTCATTACATAAAAAATAATAATAAATAAATAAGAAAATAAAAAATTGTTTTTGACATACGTACTCTTAGAAGGTTCAAATGGTCATGCGATTTCAACCCCGAAAAATGGTCTTCCACAGTGAAACAATTTCGTAGTGAAGACCCATATAAGAAAGGAACCCTCACACTCATTATAACTTCCTTTTCCAAAGAAAATTCATCTTTCTTTAAAACCCATGAGACATCACCTTCTTTGAAAGAGCAAGTGGGACCAACCTCTCCTCTAGTTTCTTGTTTTGGCCAATGTTTCTTTTTAGTTTTTGAAGAAAAAAGATCTATCCTAATAGTAAATGTGTCACTTTCATTCTATGATATGTGCCTCCATAAAGAAGATGACACATTTTTAAATATATGCATCAGATCTAGTAAGTGGGCAATTTTAATATGCTCCAAATATGGGAGATCATAAAAGACAAATTTCCTTTTCATCCCAATGGGAAATTTCTCAACATAGGTGTCAAAAAATTCTGGATCATCGAACATAGGCTGTCCATTTGAATCAAACATTTTTTCAAACTCCTCTTCCTTCTCTCTCTCATATGCTTTAAGCCATGCAGTTGGTGTCACTATTGCAGACGTTTGGGTTTTCCTTGTCTTACCATTGAAAGCGGATGTTTCTCTTCTTTAAGGGTGTTCTTATGGGATAAATACCTTGGAGCAGTCATACACTGGCTTTCATAGGTGTTCAAACCACCTAGCCTTCAAAGAATGTCCACAAAATTTACATCCATGATACCCTTTTGCCACAAGACCTACAAAATTATTGTATGCGGGCCGACATGTTAGCGACCATGAAGATCTGAACAATTGCAAAGAATTAAATTAATATGCAAAACAATATTTTTACTAAACAAATCAATAAAAATGTAATTTACCATAACAAACTCCTAATCCTGGATAATCATGCATGGAGTAAACACATATACCATACAACGTAAAACTCCTCTCTATTGTGATGGGCCTTGATACATCGTACATATGTATCCCTTCCCATAGTTCCTTCAATTCATCTACCAATGGTTTTAATTAGACATCCATATTATTCACTTGCCTTCTACCATGGACTGTGGGAGCCAACATAAGATGTTTATTCTTCACAAACAACCACGGGGGAATATTGTTATGGATCACTACTACATGCCAAACAAAATAGTTGGTGTTTTAGAGGGAATATGGCTTGACACCTTCCATGGCTATGTTGAATCGTAGACTTCATACTTCATCCTTGAATTTTTTAGGCCATGTATCCTCTATATGCTTCATGTCTATTGAATCTATTGGGATTCAGATATCTCCTGGCTCACTTCTATGTGGGGCATTCCATCCTTGCAACATAGATAATTATTTGTAGGGAAAGAGTCTTTGAATCCTTGGGTTTATGGGCATGTGCCTCAATATCTTATGAGGAGCACCATGTGATTTACCCGTTTTTTTTAATTACTGTACTTGTCATGCCGACATTTCAAACATATATCTTTGTCTACATATTCTCCTCCATATAGAATACAATCATTCATACATGTATGATATGATATGATATGTACTCAACACCCAACATTTTCAACAACTGCTTTGCCTCTTTGCAGCTACCTGACAAGACATTATCACTTGGAAGAACCTTATCTTTGAATATCCCATAGTTGGTAGGGAATATAATTTTACATTGTCAATATTTAACATTCATAAAATTGACCATTTTTAAATTTTATTACGTGACAAAATATAAGGAACTTGATTGATCATGCATGTCAATTGCTTCAATATTACTGAGAAAAATGCATTCAACATGCCAAAATTTGCTTTCACATTGTACAAAAATATCGTTGTCCCCAACTGAGTAGATTTTGACTTGCCACTGGGTCCAAAGTGAGGAGTGGTGGAAGAAAATTTTAGGCTTTCGAATAAGGTATCAGTGATATAAGCATCATCCCCTAGCTCATCATTATGGAATGCATCTAACAACATTTCCTCCATGGCAGTCATATCTCGTAAGTAATCATTCATGCCAACCTCCATTTGATTGTCTCCATTGCCAACTTATGATGAAAAACTACTATTGTTGTAGTCATTCCTAATTGGTGAATCTAGACATAGTGAGAATTGAATAGGTGGTTGATTCAACCATTCTTTGTATGCTTCCTCTTCGATTCTTTCTCTTAATGCAACCTTTTCTTGATTTGACATTGTTGTGGGGTGCTTCGGAAGATGGTATGTGGGTTTATTATCATTACTAGAATCCTAATTTCAAAAAATATTGAATGTCATTAGTACAATATCGATGATATTAGTAAGCACATCAATGCAATTGGTTTTTTGAAATTACATTATACCAAACAATTATTACCGTCTTTGATCCAAGATTGTGGTTGGAAGATGTCATGTTCCAATTGGTAGGGTGAAGAGGCTGTTCAATTTCATCTACCATCTACTTGTGATATGTTGCTCTTGATAAGAGCTTTTGACGTTTTTGAAATGAAGGAATATTTTCCACATCCGAACTCGATTCTAAATCATGTTCCTACAAATTTGGAAACATTTTTATTCAAATTGACATGGATAAAAAAAATCAATTAGATAATCGAAATATAAATAAAATATGAACTTACTGGAGATGGAAAAGGAGAAATCCATGAAGGACTTTAATCAGCAATATAGAATGAGCTAGAATTTGAAGAATTTTCCATTTGATATTACTGAGATTTTGTCCCTACATTTGAGAAAAAATAAGAAATAAAAATTCGTGTGCATATCCAAAATTGATCTCGGCAACCATATAACCACAATCTGAATTTCAATATAGTTTTCAAACCATTTTTCAAGAATAAGGTGACTTGAAGCAGAAAATGTATACTATGAACCACTGTAATTCATATGGATGCATCCTAAAGGTTAATTTGAGATTAATATGTCATTTTATGTGAAATTCAAATTTCAAATAACTTTTAAACCCATTTGGTGCACTTATTAGAACAAAGTGCACCCATGCGTTTGAAAAATTAACAACACCAGGGCATTCAAATAATACCCGCACCGATTTCGGACATTCCAAAAAAAAAATATTTGTTATCATATCAATGCTCTTCTACAAAAATACACTGATGCGTTTAAAAAGAATAACACCGCTACACACTTGTTTCCTGATTTAAAAAAATAAAAATGAATTCAACCAACTCGATGCTCTTAAAAAAAGTAAAGCATCGATAAATAGAAACCATGCCACTGTGTTAAAAAAATTAATCGCATCTTTTCGAGATTTCGTAAAAAAAAAAAAAAAATCATATTGTTTCGTTCAAAAATTTGGCACCCCGGAAACATCGGTGCGTTTTTTTGATAAATGCACCAATGTGCTTGACTATCGGACACACTGATGTGCAGAGAAATTAAAAAAAAATGGCGATTTTTTTCATTTTTAAAATTAGAAAATGAGCGACCGTATTGATTTTTCGAAATCTAATTTCATGAAGTCTTTTAAATAGTAAAACGTTATTCACCATTTAATTATTTTACCCAAAATTTCAAGTGAGTGATTTGCAAGAGAGACATCCCAAGAGCATTGTGCAGCAACATAATACTTTAGAGTAACAAAATTATAAAGAAAATCAGAAGTTGAAAGGTGTAGTGATTCACTCTAAAACTTGCATAGTAAAAATTTTAAATTTTATTGTTTATCTTACTAATAAAAAAATTCACAACTTATGTTAGGGTTTAATTAAAAGAGAGATCATTTGCAAGAAAGACATACTGGGAAAACAGTGGAGCTGCAAAATATTTTTGGATCCGTCGAAAGATCAGAAGTTGAAAGGTATGGTGATTCACTCAAAACCCTAAATAACAAAAATATTAAATTTTACTGTTAAAATAATTTAAAATTTTTGTTAGATTTATTCACAATTCAGAACAAAAAAATTAAAAACCTTGTATAATAAAAAAAAAAATACTGTAAATTTTACTAGTAAATTTTTTTATGCTTTGCTTTCCTGTTTAAATTTAATTAAAATTTGGAGAAAAAGAAAAAAAAAAAATCAATAATTACCTTAAGTCTTTCTTCTTTCTGCAAAACTTCACCTTAGGGTTTAACTTCCTCTACCACTTCGCAATTAGGGTTTTTCAATTTATGCATTTTAGATTTAATGGTTTGTGTATTTACTGTATATAGGGTGTTTGGCACGTAGAGTAGGGAAATCAATTAGTGAATTATATCCAAGCCTTGTCGACCCTCTCCATTTTTTAGAAACGTCTATATGTTCCACAATGTACCCTCTGTAATATAATGCATCGGTGCTCCCTGTGTAATACAACGCACCGGTATATTATAACACTCTTTATTCTGTCTAGTATGTTAATCATTGCTCCCCGTGTAATATAACGCATAGACACACATCTTCCAAATAGCACGTTAAATCATTTTGGTGCATTTATACTTACAAATCGCACCATAATAATTTAAAATTAATTTTCCATGACAGTGTTAAACAATTAAATGTCTGATGTGTTTAATGTTATAAATGAAACGGTGCATTTATTCATATAAACAAATCAGTTACCAAAGCTTTTTTTATTGAAAAAAATTTGATTTATTTAAAAAAAAAATTAACAATGATTAAAAAAAGTAAAAGGCTTACTGAGACTCTGCGGATGGGTTCTAGATCTAAAGGTTTTACCGCACCTTTGTTCCAGATGAACAATCTGGTTTTTCCGTACCTTTGACTTTTTAGAGTAGGCTAGCTTGTTCTCTTCAACCTTCGCAGTTATCAACAACTAGGCTTCGGCATGATTTAGTGTAGATCGGAATCTAGCCTGGAATATGTCATTTTATTGATACAGATTAAACATGGAATTTGGGATTCATTCTCCTTTTAGTTAAGGGCTACATTTGGAACTTTTCAAAGCTGGGCGGACTTCGAGATTACAATACTGCCAAGATCGGTAATATCTGGACTAATTTAAGGTTTTTTTTATTACCAATTTAGGGTCAAAGTAGGGTTTTGGCCAGTGACACTTTGAATGCAGAGATCTTGTTTTTGATTTATTGTTATTTTACGTGGGCATCTCCGGATCGAGTGGTTCATTGTTGTCTTGCGCGGGCAGCCCAGGATCGAGTGATATTTTCTTTTTGTTTGAAGCGAAATTTGGTGATTTATTTTTATCTGGAGCAGGATTTGATTCTCGGTACTAAAAGTAGGATTTTTCCAATTAGGGTTTCTTGCAGATTAAAAGGGTTACTGAGACTCTGTGGGTAGGTTCTAGATCTAATCTTCTGCGGCTAGATCTAGATCTAATCTTTTGCCTTATTTCTCTGCATCTGGGTCTCAGCTCACACACTGTGTTTCGGCACTCTCCGCTGTCTCACACTATGGGGTTATCAAAGGCAACAACCAATTTCATAAACGAACCACCTGTTCAATCTTCTACGGCTAGATCTAGATCTAATCTTCTGCCTTATTTCTCTGCGGCTAGGTTCTACAGACAAGTAAAATATGGCTCCCAGCTTCGCGAAAATGGTTGTTGGCTCAATTCCATCCACTTCTGGAGGGAAAGCTCCTGTGCATATCGTCAGTGAAGCCCCAACTCCCACTGTCCAGGTGGTGCAGGCCTCACTTGATGAGGCTTTGAAGTTTTCTGAAAGTGCCCTAATTTGTCGGTTCAATGGTTTTTGGCCGCGGCTGACAACTCTCCACAATTGGATCTCGGAGGTATGGAAGCCTATCATTTTTGATGAAATTAATATCTACCCCTATGCTATGGGTTTCTTTATAATAGATTTTGAAAATCCTGAAAGCAAACAATGTATTCTAGATTCCAGCCCTTAGTTTTGGGAAAACCTAGGCCTATTCATGAAGCCATGGAACCCATCATTCGATCCCTCAACAACAGTCATAACCTCAGCACCAGTTTGGGTGAGATTGCCAAGCCTACCCTTGCATCTCTGGAATCTCTTCTCACTAAAAGCCATTGGAAATGCAATTGGGAAATTTTACTACAGGTGCCCAGAAACAGAGGAATATGCCAGAACCACCTATGCACACATCTGTGTGGAAATGGACTTCAGCGTCGAATTCCCAACTGAAATAAACTTAACAAGTAAAGACTATGTGTGGAACCAGAAACTCGATTATAAAAGTGTCCTCTTCAGTTTTCGATCCTACTTTGAGACAGACCATTTAGCCAAAAATTGCCCAAAAGCCTCCCAAAAAAATTCTGCTAGAAAAAACCACCACAAATCTACATGGTGGGAAGGAGCACAAAAATAACACTACACTATCATCGAAAAAGAATACTCTCTGGAGAAAACTCTGAATCACAAGAAATCAGGCAAGAAAGAAACAACTCTCAAGACAAGCAGGGAGAAATCCCCACCCAACAACAAAAAAGTGAACTCGACAACCCTTCAAGCATCAACAGTTATGAGGATTCGAATACCGCACAAAACAGATCTTCATTTAACAGCAAAGCAGATCTCCTATACCAAACTTCTTCTCCAACTATCTTCAAAAGGACGAACACAATAGATCGTGAAGCTAAGACACCAATGTCCCAAGCACTAGAAGAGATGAAGGAGATGCAAGATAAAGGAAGTTGGAAGACCGTAGAGAAAAAAAAAGAAAGCTACAACACTAATCTCACCAAGAAAGACGAGGAGCCAGACAATTAAAAACTAAGAAAATTATAGGTCCAACAGACCAATTTGGTCTCAGTGGATGTTAACCACTATCATTATCATTATCATTATCAAAATATATTTAATGACTTCTGTATTGAATGGTAAAGGTTGTACATTGATTAAAAAATGTCTCAGAAGGTCTCAAGTAATAAAAATATTGATCAACATAATGATAACACAAAAAAAATAAAGAAAGCAAGTTCTTTGTAAATTCTTTACAAAACTAATATATTTGAACTATATGTAATTTTAACTAATATGTATTGGTCGTTGTGTGTCATGTAGATTCAAAAAATGAACAAGCTCGATAATATTATTTTTAATATAAGAGAAAAAGAGCACAAAAGTTTGATAGAAAAATTGTAGAATGATGAATAAGGTGAATGAAAAAATACTATTCAATATGCTTCTTTTTTTCATTAATAATATACTTAAGAATATTAGATAACATGTTTTAAACAGTCTATTAATTCAAATATGTTTAATTTTCTATAGTGAGCAACAACGAAGGAAAAGATCATTGTCATTCTAAGAAAATAAAGATTGTAAAGCATGTAAATGACAATCAATTGGTGCTTAGCTCACCTAGAGTGGTGTTGGAGGTTAATGAAAGGGGGGGAAGTTTTTACAGAACTATGAGGGATCTATTGGAATGAACGTATAGATGTACTTTTGACTTACAATACAAAATCCAATGCAATGATTCTAAGAACCAAAATATATATAAACTACATGAAGTGTTTTCAAAGCAATGGTTAATGAGATATGTCAGACTTGTAATAGAAAAAGCATACAACAACAAAAAAGAATCATTCAAAAAGTAATATTCCTAATTGTATAAAATGATTTTCTAGAATTATATGTATATATTACTATAAACCATTCATTTATTAATATTGATTTTGTTATATTTAGTTTTCATATATCATTATAAAAATAGTTTGTTACTTTTTTCAGGAAGAATATGAAAATACCAAATGATAAACACGCTAATATGTGAAACATGTCAATAAGATGTCCAAAAAACCATATAAGTAGATGGTCAAAGAAATGGACATAATTTCATCACATGAGGATCCATCTCAACAACAACATGCTTCCAATGTATGTAATCATGATTGACTTTGCACATTTTGACGGTATTGGACCCGCCAACATTCAGGGGATCTCCCCGGCATGAAGTCTCAACTAGACCTCACACTATTGGGTGTAGGAGTCCCATATGGTATGATGACCCAGTTTCCTTTATCTTAAATGTTTCTCTTATCTCTTATTTGTCTGCACGAGAGAGTGGTCTACTTTGTCTTCGAATAACCAGATTCGCGTGCCTGGTGAATGCTAGTGTTACTTGTGTCAACACTCTTTCACAACAGAGAGAGAGGGTGGGAGTGAGTCTCAAGTTGGATGGGAAGAAGCCCCAACTCTGTTAGAAACACACACCACAACAGGACATGCACAACTTCTAGAAGAGAAATCCACACGATTCAATAGTCACAACAAAAAAAGGGAGATAACACATACAACACCCAGCAGGGCAGTACGTGTGAGTGCGACGGTCATTATAACAAGTTTACGTGAAAGGTTCTGTCTGATGTCCGGGGAGGTAACCAACATGGGAATGACATCGTTAACAACTTATACAACAAATTTTCATTAATATATGTATTAGAACATTTAAATGAGTTCAATCATTTAACACATGTTAAAGCAAGATGTATTACAAGTGTTCAAGATTAATTCTTACAAACAGTTACAACACATGTGAAAACGTGATGGCATGTGAACAGGCTTTCTGAATTAAACAAAATTTCTAAGACACATCGATACACCATACATCACTAACCTCGTAGATGGGGCATTGGAGCCACTACTCACGCCTCAAAGAAATGATTACAGACTCTCAAGGCTATGTGGGAGGAGCCAAGGTGAAAAGTCTTTCGCATGTACAAATGAGGGGGTATTTATAGCCAAGGGTGAAACTGGCCCTTATGACTGTTCAACTTCCCTCATGATTGTTTGACGTTCATGACTTTTTAGATTACATGACTCTTCAGATTACAAGTGGGTATCTTGGACTTCCATGTTACATTACATTGATTGACAATAGTATGGCCCACAGTTGTGAGGTGGCCGACATCATTGATGACACAACTCAACATGACAATGTTGGTATGTTCATGTTGTTGCTGGTGTGCATGTCGAGCTGCAGTGCTGCTGAGTGAAGGATGTTATCTTGGTGTATTCACAGCTTCACCTCTATGTTGGAAATAATACTGAGAGGGTGGGTGAATCATTATTATCAAATCAATATAACTTTTTCATTTCCATATTAATATTCATATACGCTACTTCAATTAAGGAAAACCGCGTGTATACACAACTCTGTGTAAGCATATATCCAGTAAAATTATGATTCAGTTAGTTGATCCTTAATGAGTGCATCAGAACATTATTAACCATATGAACAATAAACAGAAGCAGTAAAACAAAAAAGATCATCACACATAAGCAACACACATGAACACCATGATATAAGGTGGAAACCCAATGTGGGTGAAAACCACCTGCTGCAATTCGTCTCTATCTTCTTTAATAAGAAACTTCTTTTTACAATGGTTCTGTACTGGTGCAGTCTTATACCAGTACATAAGCTTCTACCTGCATAAGGCTACAACTTTCTCTCATTCTCCAGACTCTCCTGGAAGGGAGCTACAACCCCCTTAGCTCTTGTACTAGATGAGGTACTAGTACGTAGGTGCTAACCTATAGAAGGCTACAACCTTCTCTTTTTCTTCTAGGGACCACGTTTCATAAATTTTCAGACTGGATCCATAAATACAAAACAACCACCACTACAATACACTCATCAACTTATACCTGCATCATCAATCTTTGAATCACCCAATACTGAATCACTGAAACCATGTCATCAAAATACAGTTACCAGAACATAGACCAGAGCCCAAAACTCTGCAACAACCACTAGAACCAACTGCAACCTGAAACATCAAATCTCATACTGTATACACTAGTTGACTGTGTCAAACCAGCGTGTATACGCCCTTTCACTGGAGAGAACCCACGTACAGTTCTAAAGATAATTACTTATACCCTCGCTACAATTTCCAACTTCAGATATACCCAGACAATAAGATATAAAGGATAAAACATGTGACAATACTCAGATCTACTCATGATCATACCATATAATGATAATACATTTTAGTCTTCAAGATCCCGGTCCATCAACCTTTATCAACCGCATAGGAGCCTCCTTGATTCAGATCAAGCCAAGCATCACAAACCTAGTATATTAGATCTCACACTTCATCAAATATTCAACACACACTTACTTCCCTTGGCCTAATGATCTTCTCCTTATATAGGTTTAGGCTTCTCTCAATACCATGGTCCAAAACCATGTAGAACCAATACCTTGGACCCAATACCTGGGGTCAAAACTTCGGACCAAATACCACGAACCAATACCAAAATACCATGGACCAAATACCACGGACCAAAACTTAGTTTTCCAACATGTATGCGCCTTTCCTTCTGTGAACCTACGTGTGTACATATACGCACCTTTTTTTCTTCTCACTCGCGTGTATACGCACTTTCATCAAGGTTAACCTGCGTATATCTCTCTCTTGACCTGTTGTACTAAGATCTTTCCTCTGATTGAGTTGCCACCAAGGACATCACCTGTATCATACCTCTAAGTGAGTTTCCATCAAGGAAAACACCTGTATCATAATGCCAGCAATCTCCCCCTTTGGACTTGATGGCAACCACCACACCAAGTCATTCTCCCCCTTTGACATCAAGGGCAAAGGGCAGACCAAGAAGTTCTCTCCCTCTGTTGTCCATACTCCCCCTGAGTACCTACTGAAATCTCTGATTGGGCTCCCCCTTTGTATATGCCAAGATGTACCAATCCGTCCATGCTCCCCCTGAGCACATGCAAGGTCTTTATAACAAAGACCAGCAATCCATTCAAGACCATGATAGTCATTAGCCACTATCATACACCATATATGATCTGCACCATAAGCATCAACATCCAGTCCTGTAACCTGCAATACCATTCTTTTGATCAACCAACAAGATGTATCATTTAGCCACATAAGCATCATCACCAAAGACTTCTAACCATAATGCCAACAATGCATTATTTGAAGTATATGCTCCCCCTGAGCCTGTGCCAACCATCATATACCATGACCGAACCATTTCCTGAGTCTGTTCTGCTGCCTTTTTCTTCTGAGCTCCATATACGTGACTCTGCAGCCTCTAGCTCGCGTATATACGTGACTTATCTTCATTATATCAGCATATGCAAGATGGAATACTGAAGGTCTACACTTTCAGTTTCCCCTGTGTTTGTTATGTCAGCTAACTGAGTTATGTCACACCTTTCTGTCTCTAATTTTGTCTTCTTCAATTCCTGGAATTGTGATGATGTATAATCCTCTTGCTTTGGAGTTTGAATTTTGCTCCTGCATTCCCTTGCTTTATGTCCAAACTTGTTACATGCATAACATATTACATGTTTCATGTTCCTTCTATTGCAATCAATTGCTTTGTGGCCAAACATATTGCAAGCAAAACAATATCCTTTGAAGTACCTAGAATGTGATGATCTTGTGTGACGGTCTTGAACCATTCTACTTCTGCATCTGGCTACAACATGTCCAAGATTATGACATACATAACATTCAACATTATTCAATGGAGGAAATAATCGTCTATCACTTCCATAGTTAGGAGTAAAGGATTTTCTTTGAGGAATTTCTTTCCTTGGTTGTTGATGAGGTTGTCCTCTCATCTCCTTGTTGATCATTTCAGAATTCTCATTAGAGTTCCTTGC
This sequence comes from Pinus tabuliformis, assembly GCA_031772625.1. Lineage (NCBI taxonomy): Eukaryota > Viridiplantae > Streptophyta > Pinopsida > Pinales > Pinaceae > Pinus > Pinus tabuliformis. The sequence goes on along the minus strand of CM062819.1, from coordinate 1,482,925,837 downwards.
CTCACCTTGTGACCTAGATTCACCTTCAACAGATTCATAAACGCCAAGTCCAATTTTGATAGTAGGGATCTTTGACTACCAAGAATGTCATCCAAAATCTTAGTACTATCTTGAAATCGTAACAATTTATCCTTTTCTTCTAATTTGCTTTTTAAGATATTTACCTCAACCTGATGTTGTTCTTCCTTTTCCAGATATCGCTTCCTTATGTTTTCTTCAGCTTTTCTTCCTTCTTCCACTTGTTTCCTTAATTCGATTACTTCATGTTCTTGTTCTTCAAGAGCTTCTTCATTCTACTTCTTTGATTCTTTAAGATCTTCTTTTAGAGAGAGGATCTTCAATTCAAGTCTCTGAATTGTTATGCTTTGATCTTTTACTATATCCTGCAATTGCTCCCTTACTCTGGTTACTGACTCCAATTGTTCTTTTAATCTGGTAACTTCTTCTGGTTCTACATCCTTATTTTCATATGCCATGAGAAGTCTAATGTCTTCATCACTATTGGATGAGTCATTACTTTTATCATGGGTATAATAACTTCTATTACCTTCTTCAGACATCTTTCCTTTGTTATGAGGGCATCTAGCAGCGTAGTGACCAACTCTACCACATGAAAAGCATTTGAAAGGTAGCTCACCTTCGAACCTTCCAGATCCTCGTTCAAGATTCTTGACAAAATTTACCTCATCTTCTCCTTCTGAAATGTATCCCGATTCATTTGCTGACACTTCGAATGCAGTTTCTCTCATATCTGATGGTCCTCCTTTTCTCATCTCAAAAGCAGTTAAGATTCCATGAAGCTGCGTCATAGTGATTTTCTATAGATCCTCCTTTTCTTCTATGGCATAAACTTTGGAATCAAATTTAGCAGACAGGGATCTTAAAACCTTTTCAACTAAGACAACTTCCTTAAATTCTTCACCCAGATTCCTCATACAATTGACAATCTCATCTATATGCAGGAAGTAATTAGCTATGCTTTCATTACTATGCATCTTAAGATTTTCATACCGTATTCTGAGAGTTTGAAGCTTTGCTCGTTTTACCTGTTCATCTCCTTTGTAGCTTAGAATGATTTTGTCCCATATTTCTTTGGCTGATTTGAACTGCATGACCTTGACAAATTCTGATTGTGACAAACTTCCCAATAAGACAGTAACCGCTTTGGCATTGAGTTCATATTGCTTTCTCTCTGCTGTATCTGTAGGAATTGTTGATGGATATGTGTATCCTCCTTCCACGATTCCCCAAACATCCATTCCAAGCGACTGTAGATATGTTGTGGTTCTTATCTTCCAGTAGACAAAGTTGCTCCCATCAAAGATTGGTGGCCTAATGGATGCTTCTCTTTCTTGATTACCCATTCTGATGGATCTTTCCTTCAAGCGATCAAGCTTCTTCTAAAGGACCTGCTCTGATTCCAATTGTTGGAAATAATACTGAGAGCGGGGGGGTGAATCAGTATTATCAAATCAATATAACTTTTTCATTTCCATATTAAGATTCATATACGCTACTTTAGTTAAGGCAAACCGCGTGTATACGCAACTGTGTGTAAGCGTATATCCAATAAACTTATGATTCAGTTAGTTGATCCTTAATGAGTGCATCAGAACATTATTAACCATATGAACAGTAAACAGGAGTAGTAAAACAAAACAGATCATCACACATAAGCAACACACATGAACACCATGATATAAGGTGGAAACCCAATGTGGGTGAAAACCACCTGCTGCAATTCGTCTCTATCTTCTTTAATAAGAAACTTCTTTTTACAATGGTTCTGTATTGGTGCAGTCTTATACCAGTACACAGGCTTCTACTTGCAGAAGGCTACAACCTTCTCTCGTTCTCCAGACTCTCCTGGAAGGGAGCTACAACCCCCTTAGCTCTTGTACTAGCTGAGGTACTAGTACGTAGGTGCTGACCTACAGAAGGCTACAACCTTCTCTTTTCTTCCAGGGACCACGTTTCATAAATTTTCAGACTAGATCCATAAATACAAAACAATCACCACTACAATACACTCATCAACTTATACCTGCATCATCAATCTTTGAATCAACCAATACTGAATCACTGAAACCCTGTCATCAAAATACAGTTACCAGAACTCTACAACAACCACTAGAACCAACTGCAACCTGAAACATCAAATCTCATACTGTATACGCTACTTTACTATGTCAAACCGGCGTGTATATGCCCTTTCACCAGAGAGAACCCGCGTACAAATCTAAAGATAATTACTTATACCTTCGCTACAATTTCCAACTTCAGATATACCTAGACAATAATATATAAAGGATAAAACATGCGACAGTACTCAAATCTACTCATGATCATACCATATAATGATAATACATTTTAGTCTTCAAGGCCCCGGTCCATCAACCTTTATCAACCGCATAGGAGCCTCCTTGATTCAGATCGAGCCAAGCATCACAAACCCAGTATATTAGATCTCACACTTCATCAAATATTCAACACACACTTACTTCCCTTGGCCTAATGACCTTCTCCTTATATAGTTTTAGGCTTCTCTCAATACCATGGTCCAAAACCATGTAGAACCAATACCTTGGACCCAATACCAAAATACCATGGACCAAATACCACAGACCAAAACTTAGTTTTCCAACATGTACGCGCCTTTCCTTCTGTGAACTTGCGTGTGTACGTATACGCGCCTTTTGTTCTTCTCACCCGCGTGTATATGCACTTTCATCAAGGTTAACCTGTGTATATCTCTCTCTTGACCTATTGTACTAAGATCTGTCCTTTGATTGAGTTGCCACCAAGGAAATCACCTGTATCATACCTCTGAGTGTGTTGCCATCAAGGACAACACCTGTATCATAATGCCAACACTCTGCATGGCAAGGTGTGCAGAGTCCTCGATGGTCATTGGGTTCACTTGATGTTGCATGTGCACATTGCTCCCTTGCTTGTACTTTGGCATGCTTGACATGTTCGTCTATTCACGAAAATATCTCCTCACATGTTCGCTCTTCCGTCCGTCGATGAACACAACCTTCCATGTTCGTTCGTTCATCCGTCCCTAAACACATCTTCACATGTTTGCCCGTTTGCGAACACATCTTCTCGTATGCATCGTTTGTTCGTCCATTCGTGAACACATACTTTTGCATGTACTCTCCTTGTTCATCCCATCCGTTGTCGCGTCATGTTTTTTCATGTACTTGTATATGCAATCACTCATGATGAGATGACATCAAATCCATAAACCTCCTAGTCTACCATGATGCATGATCATTCGCTTTTGGATGTAGGTGATCCGAAGAGAGGAAAAGGTTATGAAACTGCACGGGGCAAGTTTCAAATTGGAATGCAAGCTCCGAGCACTGCTGGTGAAAATTGCACAAAGTTCACTAGGAGACTGAGATGGACAATCTTGATCAGCAGTGACCATCCGCGAGATCTGGCTCGGCTGGAGGGCAAATCTATGCAATTTCTGGAGGGAAACAGTTCAAGCAGTCGAGGACCTTAGTAGCAAAAACTGCATAATTCCTGGAGGGAGATGGTTGTGGGCTCCAAGAGGCTTGGCAAGAAAAATTACGTAATTCCTAGAGGGAGCTGATAGAGGGTTGCGAGATGCCTTGGAAAAAAAAATTTGTGCTATTCCTGGAGGGAGCTAGCAGTGGGTTGCGGGGTTGCTGTAGACAAAAACTGCAATTGCTAGGAGGCTAACCTGTTGAACACCTCTGCATAGTTTTTAAGCTGAGCGGGATGCTGGGCTGCTGAGGGGCTTGCTTAGAAATTTGCACAGTTTTCTGGGTGAGCAGCCGACCGATTGACTAGGTGACTAGCTGGAAAAACTATACAATTCTCAAGGGGAGATAGGGACATACACTTGGTGTTTGTCTGACCTCTCTGTGCAGTTTTCTTAATCAGCGAAGTGGGGAGGATCTGAAACTTCCGCGCAATTTTTGAGGGGAGTGAATCTCGGGGTCAATACTCAGTCAAACTCTTCGGTTGACCAGCAGGAGGGTTGGTTCATCATCTTGCAGGCAGCGTAGATTGAAATGGATTATCGGACAGTTCTGCATTGTTCTGGGTGATAGTCGATCAAGTTGATTGCAGGGTGGAGGTCCTGCTGTTAGAGGATGATCTGGCTGTCAAAACTTCAGAGAAATGAATAAGTGTGTGAGCGAGTGAATTTGTGCATACACGACCTTGCGAACACACACTTAACATAACTTGACTACAAAACACCTCGAACCATCAAGACAACATATGCTCAACATGACTAACTGACAATGTGAGCAACAAGCGCGATGCTTTTGATGGATCATTGAAAGACCGTGACAACTCTTGCGCGATAGTGCATACAACTTCGTGTGTGAGTGTGACAGATGTTTACATAGTGAACACAACATGTACACACGAAGCGAAGACCTTGTGCACGACCAGAACATGGTTGCAAGTGTGACATTGTGACACACATGCAAAAAGTTGTCCGTTGAACGGTAAAGCAAATAAGGTGCAAAGACTCAACACAAGCCCACGGGGTGAGCCTAAGTGATTGCAAACATCAAGTAAAAACTCAAGGGAGGCTCCGAAATTGGATGCAGGGCAAAATTTTGGAGGGTGTTGCAGCTGCTACAACACTTGGCGACATACTGGTAGAATTCTAGCTTCTTTGTTTTGGTTCATTGACAGCACAAGGCCTTGGTCTTTTAGGTAGTATTGAATCGTTGTGTAGGTTACTTCGGCTTCCCCACTTACCCAATGGAAAGATATGGTTCACCTTTTTCCAACTCGGTCAAACACAAAACAAAAGTTTCAGCTTGATCATAGTGTTTCGAAATCGGGAAGGGTAGTTTGGTTCATGAGTTAAAAAAAATGAGCGTATAAGTTTTCATCTCTGTTGTTGCTCTACTGCCACCAGACCTGGACAGTACCCCGGCGGAGTCATGCAGGGATACACTCATTTCTCCATTCCCAACGAGCCTGGTCAGTACCCTAAAGGAGTTGCATGCTTCACCTCTCTACACAGGAAGCCTTTCTCTTCTTTCACCTTTGTATTTTTTCAAGAGGACTGTGCATAGGCACCTATATATTTTGGGGTAGAAGAGGGATCCTAACTTATTGGGAGCAGAAGAGTTTGTTCCTTCAGAGAAGCATGTAAGACCTCTGACATAGGTTTTCTTGTTTAGATTTTACCCTTCTCCGTTTCTACTAGTTGGATGAGCATGAACACGCAGAGTAAAGGACTGAGTGCACGCATGGGGTTTTCCTAGTGTCGACACAAGTTCATGGTTGGACCCAAGCTCCCCTTACAGACGGCTTATATTTTCCATCAAGACTTCATCAACGAAAGGTTAAAACCAAGCATAGGGAAGACGGACACATGACTGGCCAAGAGTTGCAATGTCACAAGTCTCTTCAGATCTCAGCCACATACTCATTCAAAAGCCAAAACTCAGTAGAGGGCAGCACTTATTTCTGGAAAACAAAATTAACAAGGTACCAAGAAAACAAAACAAAATTAGTAAGCAAAGCAAACAAAGCAAAAAAAACAATAAGCAGTAAGCAGACTATGTACATGGCACGGGGCACGACCTGACCTACTGAAAATAGTGTTTGAGATCTTGGTCATTGACAGGAAGGTTGTCAATCCTCCCATCAAGTGATTGCAGATGGTATGTGTGTGGGCCAAGATTCTCATGAACTATGTACAGACCAATCCACAGGGACTAGAACTTTGTATGCTTGCCTTTGTCTTCATGGGGTTTATCCCATTTCAAGACTAAGTCATCAACATCAAAGTTAGCTTTCCCTGCAGACTTCTTGTCAAACCATCTCTTGATACAGTTCTAGTGGAGTGTAAACTTTTCTTTTTCTTTCATCCTTTCTTCCTGCAGTTTGTGAAGTGTGTCCATCCTACGTTGAACTATTTGGCAAGGCTTGCCTTGGGATTCTTGAGACAACTGAAATACAAGCAAGTAGATGTTGTGCAGTAGGATGGCTTCTTTACCATAGACTAGGAAGTAAAGTGAGGTATTTAGAGAGGGTTTGGGTGTTATGCAGTAAGCCCATAAAGAATTCGTAAGGTTTTTGTTCGTGGATTTTGCGAGACCGTTTCCCTGTGGGTAGTATTTAGATGAGTGTTTAAGCACAATACCATTTTGTAATGCAAAATCGTAAAGCTTCAAGGATGAAAACTACGTTGCATTATCAAACACAAGTGATACTAGAATGCAAAAGCATGAGATTATGTTCCATTGAAGGAATCTGATGACCTCCTCGTCATTAACTTGTTTGAGCGGAACTTCTTTTGTCCATGTGTGAAGTAATCGGTTGTTGTTAGAATTTAGCGGTGTTGTTTCGACAAATGTGGGAAAATTTCCCCGATGATGTCCAGGCCCCAATGTTGGAACAATTTAGTCACTACAAGTATAGTGGCATTGCTGACCTTCACGTTCTGTTAGCACATCGTTGATAGACCGGGTACTTGCAGACGTAAGAGTGTGCATCCTTGAATAATGTGGGCCAGTAGAAACTAGCTCGCATAACTTTGTGCATAGTGGTATTTCACACGAAGTGACCCCCAGCTGGTCCATCATGCAGATATTGCAAAACCTTCTCTGATTCATGTGCCTCTAGGAACCTGAGCAAGATTCCATTGTTGTGCTTTCTGTAAAGCACTCCGTGCACCAACTAATAAGCTAAAGCTTTGAGACACAATTCCCTCTTCTATCTGATGGAAAAGTGAGAGGGTATGGTGCCCTGCTCAAGGTACTGGTGCACATCTACATACCAAGAGTTTTCATTTATAGTGGGTGGTGCTTGCACTACATCATACATTTCAATTTCTTGCTCCCAATTGGCAAGCTCTTCTTCTTCCTCCTGTGCGTGTACTGCCTCAGCTGCGAGTCTACAGAGACCATGACCCTTGACAGTGTGAACTAGCTTGATGTCAAGATCATATTCTTGCAAGCCTGTCATCCAGTTCGCATGTCGTTCACCCAGCTCTTGTTGTACAAGCAATGAGTAGACTGCTAGGTGAGGCACATAGACTATGCAATGGCTTTTTATTAAGTAGGGTCTGAAGTGTTTCATCGCCTTGTATACTGCATATGCTTGTTTGTCAACAACAGGGTAGTTGAGTTCGGGTCCCTGCATGCTTGCGCTCATGAAGGAGATGGGACTTTCAACATTCATTTCACCCTTCTGAGTGAGTACTACAGCAAGTGAGATGTCGCAGGCGAAGGTGTATAGCAGGAAGTCTTTGTTGAAGTCTAGGTTGTAAAGTACAAGCGCTTCTGCAATAGCCTGCTTGATACAGGTGAATGTGTACTTTTCCCTCTTACCCTAGCTGTAAACTGCATCCTTCTTGATCATGGCTTGCATTGGTTTGACTATCTGCGCATAATTCGAGATGAACTTCGGGAGGAAGTTTATCTTTCCTAATAAGGACTGCATTTCTTTGTTGTTCGCTAGATGAGGGATCTGTGTGATAGTCCACACCTAGTCCAGATCAACCTTGATCCCACTCTTGGCAACGATGTGTGCAAGGAGGTTCCCCTCAGACACTACAAATATGATCTTTTTGGGATTCAAGGAAATCCCGTATTTCTGGCATCGCTCAAATTTTTTATTCAGATGGCATATGTGGTCTCCTCATTTTCTTGAAAAAATAGTCACATCATCAAGGTACACCACTACGCACTGTCCGATGAGTCCGCGGAAGGCGATGTCCATGGCGCTTTGAAAGGTCGCGCCTACATTCACAAGCCCGAATGGCATTCGTCTGTATGCGAACGTATCCCACTTGGTAGGAAATGTAGTTTTGAGTCTGTCAGGTTTAGCTACCAGAACTTGATTATATTCTAAAAATTCGTCAAGCAGAGAAAACATATGTGCCCCAAATATTGTTTGTAGAATGTGCTCCATAGACAGCATGAGGTAGTTGTCTTTTTCGGAGGTGCAGTTCAAGTTCTAGAAATCAACACACAAGTAGATTTCCTGAGACTTCTTTCGCACAGGAACAAGATTTGAAACCCAAGTACAATGATGAACTTTGTATATGAACCGCACATCCAACATCTTGGTGATCTCTTTCTGTATGAGGGCTTCAAGTGATGGATGTACTTTCCTTAGCTTCTGTTGATATGGCTTGACCCCTTCTTTGATTGGAATGATGTTTTGGATTATTCGCATGTCGTAAGTTTTCAGATCATGATATGTCCACGCAAACACATCCCGATATTATTTGAAGAAGCAGAAAAAGGCTTGTCACCCCTGTTCCATGCAACACGTACCGAGATTGACGAACTTTAGATCTTACTCTGTTCCCAAGTTAATCAGTTCATGCATCATGGTAGATCTGTGGGTTTTTCTATTCCTCAGCCCATGAAAACGTTCTTGCAAGTCATAGAGATTTTCCAAAGATACCACACCCCTAAGGATGAGGTGGCATTTCTTGATATCTGTCTCGACTTACAAAGATCGCTCGTTCTCGTCTTCGTCTATTGCTGCATCCTTGAAGGTATCAGCGTTGGCCATGAAATGTTGTGTCTATTGATCATCATCAAATACGTGTAGATTAGTTATTTTATCTGAGATAGAGGGTCTATACAAAATTTCAATAGTAAATCTATCCCTAAGTGATGACATTCTAGAATCTATGTTTGCCAAAGAATTGGCAGTTTCATTACGCGTTCTTGGTATAGAAGTGATATTGAATGCTTGGAAGTTAAAGATCAAATGCCATACCTCTTTTTGGTAACTTTTGAGATGCGGTGATAAATATTGAATGGTGTTACGTACCTTCTGTACCACTATTTCCGAATCACCTACCACTTTGAGCATGACCACGTTGAGGCTAATGGATTTTTGCAAGCCCAACATGAGTGCTTCATATTCAGCAACATTGTTCGTGCACTCAAACTCCAAGCGACTCGAGATTAGATGCTTCTTGTTGTTTGGGTCGATCAAGACACACCCGGCTCCTGAGCCATCCAGTTTCTTTGATCTGTCGAAGTACATGGTCCACAACTCGTGTGTACACGAACCGCTTGACCCGCTTGCACTACTTCTACTGCTACTAATGTTACAATGTACTGTACATGTTTCATTTCCATCAATTGGGCAAGGAAGGAGACCTAGCTGCGTGTTTTGTGGGGTTGGGGCTGGCCGTGCGAGATAACACCCCAGCATTTTTTCCAAGAGGCAGTTGCCAAACATGAGATCTGCAAAGGCTAATGGTTCATTTTTGTCATTGATGCGAGTGACATTTTCTGTCATATATCTCTCGGATAACACCCGGATTTGATTGTTTTTTCCCTTGTACGGAAGCCACATGTGAGACCAGTCTATAGAAAAGTATCCGTTCATCTTGCTGGACCAGTCTCTGCTGAGCAATAAGCCATACACTTTCGGTATGTCCACAACAACAATGTTTATGCACTGATGAACTCGGTCGTCGTGAGATAGTCCGATGATCATGTAACAAAGTTCACCAATGGCTAGTACAGATGTTCAATCAAGTTGGATGATTTGAGAGGATGTCTTGCTCCATTGCGCGTTGATCCTTTTAGCAATGGAGAGTGTCATGACATTCGCTGCCACACCAGAATCTGTTGGCATTATGATACAAGTGTTATCCTTGATGGCAACTCACTCAAAGGTTGATACAGGTGATGGCAACTTAATCAGAGGACAGATCTTAGTACAGTAGGTCAAGAGAGAGATATACGCAGGCTCATTGTGACAAAGCCACGTATACACGCGGGATAGACGTTCCGAAGACTCGTATGCGTATACACGCACTTTCACGCAAGGAAAAGCGCGTACATGTGGGAAAACTTATGTATTGGTCCGTGGTAGTTAGACCTTGGTATTTGAACCTATGGTTGTGGACCATGGTATCTCGTCAGAAGTGTTGATCCCAAGTATTGGGTCCATGGTATTGTTTCTACATGGTTTTGGACCATGGTATTGAGAGAAGCCTAACCTATATAAGGAGAAGATCATTAGGCAAATGGGTATGCAAGGAATGGATGTCTAACGAAGTGGGAAGATCTAGTATTGTTGATGCTTGGCTCGGGTTGGATATGACAGCAAAGGTATAAGTAATTATCTTTAGATCTGTACGTGGGTTGTCTCTGGTGAAAGCGCGTATACACGCGGTTTTTATATAGTCAAGTAGCGTATGCATTATGAGATTTGGTGTTTCAGGTTGCTGTTGATTCTAGTGGTTGTTGCAGAGTTCTGGGCTCTGGTTTGCGTTCTGTGTTTTTGATGACAGGGTTTCAGTGATTCAGTATTGGGTGATTTAGAGATTTATGATGCAAGTATAAGTTGATGATTGTATTGCAGCAGTGATTGTTTTGTACTTATGGATCCAGTCTGAAAATGTATGAAACGTGGTCCCTGGAAGAAAAGAAGGTTGTAGCCTTCTGTAGGTCAGCACCTACGTACTAGTATCTTGGCTAGTGCAAGAGCTAAGGGGGTTGTAGCTCCCTTCCAGAGGAAGCTAGAAAACGAGAGAGGGTTGTAGCCCTCTGCAGGTTGCAGCTTGCATGCTAGTAAAGGACTGCACCAGTACATTGTAAAAGAAGTTTCTTATTAAAGGAAGAAAGAGACGAATTGCAGCAGGTGGTTTTCACCCACATTGGGTTTCCACCTTATATCATGGTGTTCATGTGTGCTTCTTATGTGTGATGATCTGTTCTATTTTACTGCACCTGTTTACTGTTAATATGGTTAATAATGTTTTGATGCAATTACTGAAGATAAGCTAACTGAATCATAAGATTACTGTATGTACGCTAGTTTCATTTAACACAGTTGCGTATATACACGGATATACTGAACTGAAGCCGCGTATATAAATCTGAGTATGAAAAATGAAAAGTATCTGATTTGATAATACTGATTCACCCCCCCCCCCCCCCCCCCTCTCAGTATTATTTCCAACAATTGGTATCAGAGCAGGTCCTTTAGAAGAAGCTTGATCGCTTGAAGGAAAGATCCATCAGAATGGCTAATCCAGAAAGAGAGGCACACATCAGGCCACCAATCTTTGACGGGAACAACTTTACCCACTGGAAGATAAGAACCACGGCATATCTACAATCGCTTGGAGCAGAAGTTTGGGGAATCGTGGAAGGAGGATACAAATACCCATCAGCAATTCCTACAGATACAGCAGAGAAAAAGCAATATGAGCTCAATGCCAAAGTTGTTACTGTCTTATTGGGAAGTTTGACACAATCAGAATTTATGAAGGTCATGCATTTCAAATCAGCTAAGGAAATATGGGACAAAATCATTCTAAGCTATGAAGGAGATGAACAGGTAAAAAGAGCAAAGCTTCAAACTCTCAGAATCTGGTATGAAAATCTTAAGATGCATAGTAATGAAAGCATAGCTAATTACTTCCTGCGTATAGATGAGATTGTAAATTGTATGAGGAATTTGGGTGAAGAATTTAAAGAAGTTGTCTTAGTTGAAAAGGTTTTGAGATCCCTGTCTGCTAAATTTGATTCCAAAGTGTCTGCCATAGAAGAAAAGGAGAATCTGTAGAAAATCACCATGTCACAGCTTCACGGAATCTTAACTGCTTTTGAGATGAGAAAAGAGGGACCATCAGAAGCCGCATTCGAAGCATCAGGATACATGTCAGGAGAAGAAGATGAGGTAAATTTTGTCAAGAATCTTGAACGGGGAACTGGACGGTTCGAAGGTAAGCTACCTTTCAAATGCTTTTCATGTGGTAGAGTTGGTCACTACGCTGCTAGATGCCCCCATAACAAAGGAAAGATGTCTGAAGAAGGTAATAGAAGCTATTATACCCATGTTAAAAGTAATGACTCATTCAATGGTAGTGAAGACATTAGAAGTCTCATGGCATATGAAAAGAAGGATGCAGAAACTGAAGAAGTTACCAAATTAAACAAACAATTGGAGTTAGTAACCAGGGTAAGGGAGAAATTGTAGGATATAGTAAAAGATCAGAGCATAACAATTCAGAGACTTGAATCAAAGATCCTCTCTCTAAAAGAAGATCTTGAAAAATCAAAGAAGCAGAACAGAGAAGCTCTTGAAGAACAAGAACATGAAGTGATCAAATTAAAGCAGCAAGTGGAAGAAGGAAGAAAAGCTGAAGAAGACCTAATGAAACAATATCTGGAAAAGGAAGAGCAACATCAGGTTGAGGTAAATATCTTAAAAGGTAAATTAGAAGAAAAGGATAAATTGTTGCGATTTCAAGATAGTACTAAGATTTTGGATGACATTCTTGGTAGTCAAAGATCCCCTATTATCAAAATTGGTCTTGGCTTTTATGAATCTGTTGAAGGTGAATCTAGCTCACAAGGTGAGGCAAGAAACTCAAATGAGAAAGTTGAAATGCTCAACAAGGAACAGCCAAGGAAAGAAATTCCTCAAAGAAAATCCTTTGCTCCTAACTATGGAAGTGATAGACAATTATTTCCTCCACTGAATAATGTTGAATGTTATGTATGTCATAATCTTGGACATGTTGCAGCCAGATGTAGAAGTAGAATGGTTTAAGACCATCACATTCCAGGTATTTCAGAGGATATTGTTTTTCTTGCAATGCGTTTGGACACAAAGCAATTGATTGCAATAGAAGGAACATGAAATATGTAAGATGTTATACATGCAAAAAACTTGGACATAAAGCAAGGGAATGCAGGAGAAAATTTCAAAATTCAAAACAAGAGGACCATACATCATCACAGTTCTAGGAATTGAAGAAAACAGAATTAGAGACAGAAAGGTGTGACATAACTCAGTTAGCTGACATAACAGAGACAGGGGAAACTGAAAGTAAAGAAATTCAGTATTCCATCTTGCATACGCTGATATAACGAAGATAATTTGCGTATATACGCGAGTTACAAGCTGCAGAGTCGTGTATATGGGGATCAGAAGAAAAGGCAGCATAACAGACTCAGGAAATGGTTCGGTCATGATATGTAATGGTTGGCACAGGCTCAGGGGGAGCATATACTTCAAATAATGCATTGTTGGCATTATGGTTAGAAGTTTTTGATGAAGTTTATGAAGCTAAATGATACATCTTGCTGTTTGATCAAAGGAATGGTATTGCAGGTTTGGATGCTGATGCTTATGGTGCAGATCATATATGATGTATGATAGTGGCTAATGACTATCATGGTCTTGAATGGATTGTTGGTCTTAGAACTTGCATCTGCTCAGGGGGAGCATGGATGGATTGATACAACTTGGCATATACAAAGGGGAGCCCAATCAGAGATTTCAACAGGTACTCAGGGGGAGTATGAACAGCAGAGGGAAAGAACTTCTTGGTCTGCCCTTTGCCCTTGATGTCAAAGGGGGAGAGTGACTTGGTGTGGTGGTTGCCATCAAGTCCAAAGGGGGAGATTGTTGGCATTATGATACAAGTGTTGTCCTTGATGGCAACTCACTCAGAGGTTGATACAGGTGATGGCAACTTAATCAGAGGACAGATCTTAGTACAACAGGTCAAGAGAGAGATATACGCAGGTTCATTGTGACAAAGCCGCGTATACACACGGGTTAGACGTTCCGAAGACGCGTATGCATATACATGCACTTTCACGCAAGGAAAAGCGCGTACATGTGGGAAAACTTATGTTTTGGTTCGTGGTAGTTAGACCTTGGTATTTGAACCTATGGTTGTGGACCATGGTATCTCGTCAGAAGTGTTGATCCCAAGTATTGGGTCCATGGTATTGTTTCTACATGGTTTTGGACCATGGTATTGAGAGAAGCCTAACCTATATAAGGAGAAGATCATTAGGCAAATGGGTATGCAAGGAATGGATGTCTAACGAAGTGGGAAGATCTAGTATCGCTGATGCTTGGCTCGGGTTGGATATGACAGCAAAGGTATAAGTAATTATCTTTAGATCTGTACGCGGGTTGTCTCTGGTGAAAGCACGTATACATGCGGTTTTTATATAGTCAAGTACCGTATGCATTATGAGATTTGGTGTGTCAAGTTTCTGTTGATTCTAGTGGTTGTTGCAGAGTTCTAGGCTCTAGTTTGTGTTCTGTGTTTTTGATGACAGGGTTTCAGTGATTCCGTATTGGGTGATTTAGAGATTTATGATGCAAGTATAAGTTGATGATTGTATTGCAGCAGTGATTGTTTTGTACTTATGGATCCAGTCTGAAAATGTATGAAACGTGGTCCCTAGAAGAAAAGAAGGTTGTAGCCTTTTGTAGGTCAGCACCTACGTACTAGTATCTTGGCTAGTGCAAGAGCTAAGGGGGTTGTAGCTCCCTTCCAGAGGAAGCTGGAAAACGAGAGAGGGTTGTAGCCCTCTGCAGGTTGCAGCCTGCGTGCTGGTAAAGGACTGCACTAGTACATTGTAAAAGAAGTTTCTTATTAAAGGAAGAAAGAGACGAATTGCAGTAGGTGGTTTTCACCCACATTGGGTTTCCACCTTATATCATGGTGTTCATGTGTGCTTCTTATGTGTGATGATCTGTTCTATTTTACTGCACCTGTTTACTGTTAATATGGTTAATAATGTTCTGATGTAATTACTGAAGATAAGCTAACTGAATCATAAAATTACTGTATGTACGCTAGTTGCATTTAACACAGTCGCGTATATACGCGGATATACTGAACTGAAGCCGCGTATATAAATCTGAGTATGAAAAATGAAAAGTATTTGATTTGATAATACTGATTCACCCCCCCCCCCCCCCCTCTCAGTATTATTTCCAACAGAATCAACCAAACAATTGTGAACATTACAGTTGAAGATTTCGAATGAACGCAAGAAAGGAGGGAAAACTGAGTTTTCTTCTTCCATCCAAACTGTGTTTATCAGAGTTGAAAGTGATCTGGGAGGTGTGCTTGCTCCCTTGTTGGTATAGGTCTCGCTATCTGTTGATGTTTGTCCTAGTGCACGCAGCAGGATGTTCTGCTGACTCTGGATCTTAGCCAAATTGAACAAACTGATGTTTGTGCAAGTTTTCTTCATGTCTTCCACAATGTTGTAATCCAAAGGGGGTGGACTCACCAATGTGTCTGGGGTAAGACTGGTATTCGTGTTGTCCGACGGAGTGTTCTGCAGCTTGTTTCTCATGGAGGTACTCTTGTTCGTCATTGTCTTCCTGCACTTGCTTTGCTTTTCTGCTTTTGGAAGGCTGGTGGGTCAACCCTCCTCAGCAGTTCGAGTTTCTGCTTCATTTCCCCAATTGTAAGGGGAGCCCCTTTACTTCTAATATTGTAGCGCTCATTCTGCTTGGGGGGCTAATTCTTGATGTTTGTCTTTTGTGTTGCTTGCGCGCACTGATACCTGTTAATCACTCGCCCAATGGCTGAGGTCTCATCAAGTGCAGAATCTTCATCATCATCTGTGTCTTTCAACTATGACTATGAACTACTCGACATGTTTTTCATTTGGTCACATACGGAGCCTGCAACTCGTTTCCAGTCCGAACAAGATCCTTCCGGGTGCTTGTCTTCGTGAAATGAACAAAATTCACTGTTTGCACAATCATCAACCTGGAACACTGAGTTGGAGCTCTGTGCAGTTTTAGTCGAGTAGTGTTTGTTACCTGATGGAATGCTTCCTTGTCTTTGTTTGGGTGTTCGGCTGCTCACAAATGTGTCTGTTGATTGTTGTTTCAGTTCAGACACTTCTGTTGTCAAGTTCTTGAAAAGGTGAGTAAGGGTTTCAATATCACTTGTTCCTTTGTCTCTACCCTTTCTCGCTGCAGCCTGTGGCTTCCTACTCACCTCTTTGGGGTCCTTTGTTGGTTCATCATCCTTGATGACTCCAATTGCGTGCAAGTCCTTTTCAACAGTGATTACCTCTTCACAGTTTTCCAAGTTTGTCAGTTTCGCAGCTCACTTGATGAACTGCGCAATGTTGGTTGGCAGTGTGGACATGTAGTAAACGATGGTGATGGAGTCATGATTTTTCGTGTCCATTGAAAACTTGTTCAATATGCCCAGAAACCTCTGATTGAAATATTTTACCTTTTCTTTCCCCTCTACCTTCAGGCTTCCCAATTCCTTGAGTAACATGGTTGGGTCTTGTCATCAAAAAACTTTTCCAAAAATATACGTTTGAACATACCCCAATTCTGTATGGAGTTGATAGGAAGGTTGTGATACCATGTAGTTGCATGACTGTCCAAGGTACATGGGAACAGTCTACATGCAACGTCATTGTAGCGTACCTCAAGTGTCTGTAGTTGTAGGTAGAAGTTGTCTAAGTGATCTTCTGCCTTCACTGTGCTGTCAGGGTCAAACTTTGTGATCATCCTCTCTGAGCGCTTCGGCATCTTGTGCAAAGCACCCGGGAGGGCCAATGGTCCCTGAGTCATCCATTCTAGATTTTGGTCAGCCATGCCTTCTTGCTCTTCGTCCTCCTCCTCTTCTTCAGAATTTGACGGTTCTGACCCTAAGACTGTTGGTTCGTCCAAGATCACAAGGCTGTCCCATTCTCCCTATCGTATGACCGGAGGTTCCTCCCCATACTCAACAACTTCTACCAGACCTTCAAGTGTGGCAATAACTGCTTCTTCCACTGATGATACAAAAACCCCTGTGGGAGTGGTTTTTATCTTTCTTGATGTGAATGAAAGATGTTGGATTCTTAGGATCAATCTGACTGCCTTTTCAAATTAGTGGGTGATGGGACGGATGGAGCGAAGGTGATGATATGAAATTTCATGTTCTGTCCTAGGAGTTGAGGAGTAACCAACTGCAGAGTCGTACATAGGTGAGAGGGAGTGAAATTTACTGCCTTGACTAGATGATTTATGAGTGGGTGTGAGAGGACATTCAGCCATACACAACTAGCAGCCCTCCTTCTAGCGCCATAAATGTTGATGGTGCTAGACCCACCAACATTCAGGGGATCTCCCTGGTATGAAGTCCCAACTAGACCTCACACTATTTGGTGTAGGAGTCCCATTTGGTATGATGGCCCAGTTTCCATTATCTTAAATGTTTGCCTTAGATCTTGCTTGTCATCATGAGAGAGTGGTCTGCTTTGTCTTCCAACAACGAGATTCGTGTGCCTGGTGAATGTTATTGTTACTTTGTCAAGGTTCTTTCACAACAGAGAGAGAGGGTGGGAGTGAGTCTCAAATTATATGGGAGGAAAACCCAACTCTGTTAGAAACACACAACATAATAAGATATGTACATCTGCCATAAGAGAAATCCACATGGATGTGGTAGTCACAACAAACAAAGGGAGATAGCACGCACAACACCCAGTAGGGCAGTTCGTACGAGTGTGACAGTCGTTATAACAAGCTTACCTGAAAGGTTCCTGTCTAATGTTCGGGGAGGTAACCAACACAGGTAGGACAACGTTAACAACTTATACAACATGTTTTCATTAATATATGTATTAGAATAGTTGAATGAGTTCAATCATTTAACACGGGTTAAAGCAACATGTATTACAAGTGTTCAAGATTAATTCTTACAAATAGTTACAACACGTGTGAAAATGTGTTGGCCTGTGAACATGCTTTCTGAATTAAGCAAAATTTCCAAGACACATCGATACACCATACATCACTAACCCCGTATATGGGGAATTGGAGCCACTACTCACTCCTCAAAGAAAAGATTACAGACTCTCAAGGTTATGTGGGAGGAGCCAAGGTAAAAATTCCTTTGCATGTACAAGTGAGGGGATATTTATAGCCAAGGGTGAAACTCACTCTTGTGACTGTTCCACTTCCCTCATGACTATTTGACTTTCATGAATTTTCAGATTACATGACTCTTCATATTACAAGTGGGTCTCTTGGACTTCCATGTTACATTACATTGATTGACAACAGTGTGGCCCACGGTAGTGAGGTGGTTGACATGACTTATCACATGACTCGACATGACAGTGGTGGTGTGTTCATGTTGTTGTTTGTGTGCATGTCGACCTATAGTGCTGCTAAGTGATGGATGTCCTCTTTGTGTATTCACAGCTTCACCTCTGCATGGCAAGGTGTGCGGAGTCCTCGATGGTCATCGGGTTCGCTTGATGTTGCATGTGCACGTTGCTCCTTTGCTTGTACTTTGGCATGCTTGACGTGTTCGTCCATTCGCGAAAATATCTCCTCACATGTTCGCTCATCCGTCTGTCTGCAAACACATCCTTGCATGTTCTTTCGTTCATTCGTCCGCGAACACATCTTTTCATGTTCTTTCGTTCATTCATCCGCGAACACATCTTTGCATGTTCATTCGTTTGAGAACACATCTCCTCGCATGCATCATGTGTTCGCATGTTTGCAAACACATCATTTTGCATGTACTCTCCTTGTTCATCCCATCTGTTGTCACGTCATGTTTGTTCATGTACCTGTATCTGCAATCACTCATGAAGAGACGAAATCAAATCCATAAACCTCCTAGTCTACCATGATGCATGATTGTGCGCTTTTGGATGTAGGTGACCGAGAGAGAGGACAAGGATGCGAAACTGCATGAAAGTTTCAAGTTGGGATGCAAGCTCCAAGCACTGCTGGTGAAAATTGCGTAGAGGTCACTAGGAGAGTGAGATGGAAAATCTCGATCAACAGTGACTGTCTGCAGGATCTGGCTCAACTGTAGGGGAGATCTACGCAATTTCTGGAGGGAAGCATTTCGAGCAGTAAAGGACCTTGACAACAAAATTTGTACAATTCCTGGAGAGATTTGGTTGCGAGCTCCAGGAGGCTTGGCAACAAAAATTGCACAATTCTTAGAGGGAGCTGGAAGCAGGCTACGGGATGCCTTGGCATAAAAACCTGTGCAATTCCTATAGGGATGGGCTATTGGGTTGTTGGAGACAAAACTACGCAATATCTGGGACAATGACCTGTTGAACACCTTTGCACAGTTTCTGAGCTGAGCAGGATGCTGGGCTGCTGAGGGGCTTGCTCAAAAATCTGCACAGTTTTTAGGTGAGTAACCGATCGGATGACTAGGTGACTCGCTGGAAAAGCTGCGCAATTCTTGAGGGGAGACAAGGACGGAAACTTGCTTTCTGTCTGGCCTGTCTGTGCAGTTTTCTTAGTTAGCTGAGCAGGCAAGGTCTGCAATTTCTATGCAATTTTTGAGGGGAGTGAGTCTTAGGGTCACTGCCTGGTCAAACCCTCTAGTTGACCATTGGTGGATCAACTTGCGGGCAGTGTAGATTGAAATTGCTTGTTGGAAACTTCTGTGTTATTCTGGGTGATAGTCGGTCGAGTCGATTGTAGGGTGGAGGTCTGCCTGTTAGAGGGCGATCCAGTCGTCAAAACTTTAGCAAAATGACTAAGTGTGTGAGCGAGAGAATTTGTGCATATGCAACCTTGTGAACACACACTCAACATAACTTGATGACAAGATGCCTCAAACCATCAAGACAACATATGCTCAACATGACTAATCGACGATGTGAGTGACAAGTGCAACACTTGTGATGGATCATCAAACGACCATGATGATGCTTGTGCAACAATGCATACAACTTCGTGTGTGAGTGTGACGGATATTTACATAGCGAACAAAACATGTACACACGAAGCAAAGACTTCGTGCACGACCAGAACATGGTTTCAAGCCTGACATTATGACCCACATGCAACAAGTTGTCCGTTGAACGGTCAAGCAAAGAGGGTGTAAAGACTAAACACGAGCCCACGGGGTGAACCCGAGTGATTTCAAACATCAAGTAAAAACTCAAGGGAGGCTCCATAATTGGATGTAGGCCAAAACTTTGGAAGGTGTTGCAGCCGCTACAACACACATATAAAAAAAATAATTTAGCATTAAATATTAATTTTCAAGTATTTTCCTGCAGAAAAGAAAATTTCCAGTGAATAATGATGATCAATTTGGATATCAATGCAACCCGTTGCATTTTTTGAACTAATTATCTGTAAAAATAAAAAATAAAAACAAAAAAAAAATGTTTTAACGTAATGGACACAGTGTCTTAATTGAAACACGAAACTCATTTTTTATGACAAAAAGCCTCTTATTGATATATAATAAATACATTTTAAATTATTCTAGTGTGCTATCCAATGTTGTTGTAAAATGTTACACCATTGATTAAATATATGGATGATTAAATATTATAATGAAGAGATGTGAAATATGATAATATAACAAATGAATCCGAACATCATATACAAATGATCTAATGAAATTTTAATTTATTTGAATATTGTTATAAGATATGTCAATTTTTCGATGAATAAAACATTTAAAAATTACAATAATTGCATTGTCACAAGTCGATGTTTCCAAAAAGGAGAAAATCTCATTCAAAAAACATGTGCATCTATAACATTAAAATGCATTGGTTTGTTATGTTATATAAAAGCACAAAATCTTTTTGCATGCCCAATGCCTTTTCAAAAAATGAAAACACCGGTGCATTTATCTCTTCAAGCACCGGTCTTGTTTGAGATTAACACCCTTGTGCATTGTAATTCTTAACGCACTAGTCCTTTCATATAAATAACTCCTCGGTCCTACAAAATATTATTTCCAGCCCAGTGCATTATGAAAACTAACAACACTTGTCCTTTTCTATAACTAATGCGCCGAGGCGTTTGAACAAATGATACACATCGACATTGGAAGTTAAAAAAAAAGCATTGGCACAAAGATTATTTTTTTCCGTGTCCTATTGTGATTCCTTACAAGAATTCCCTAGGGATTTTTTTATCTCTTAGCACGAGTGTGGTATATATTACGCATCGATATTCTTTTCATTCAACACCTCGGTGCTTTTAGTTATGTATGCCACCTGGTGCTTTTATATATGTAGCGCACCGATGCTACTTGTTCCATTAAGTGCACTGTAAAAAAAATATGCTAGAACCTCCGGTTGCCCAAATTTTTTTAGTTGTGATGAAGTTTCATTAAAACCTTCGCTAAAGCATCTGCTATCCCAAACAGATATTTGAGCGGATGTTTTTTTGACATTTTTTGCCAATTTTATAACACCAAAAACCTCTATTATAACCTCCGCTAGAATGTATTTTCCTTGTAGTGATCTTACATTACAGGTCCATATTCCATCTTCATTCTTCGGGTTCAACTGGCCATTGGTTCTTTAGGATTTGGCATCCATACATCCACATACTTGGTTAGGGCCCGTAACTTTTCCCTAGGAGGTTGGTGTAACTAAAAGAAATGGAAAGAGCATATTATAGCCACAAAATAAAATAAAGGAATGTCGAAATGCAAAAGATGGTCAAGACATACACATTGGCACGTGTGCAAAAGCCTAGCATGAGATCTACCTCACTCATTATGGCCATCACCCAGTTCTTGAGTGCATGTTGCTCCATTACATCATGAAAAGGAACCCTTGCATGTCCCAACCCCAATGAGAAATGAGTTTCCTCATTATTAAGGGGTAATACAAATGCTATATACCATTCAAAGAAAGCGCTAACCCATTCAGCGACAAGAAGTAACACAAATAAAAATCAAGTAAAAGTAAAAGGCACACAAGAGGGGTGGAAAAAAAAAGGTTGAATTGGTAACTCATGCATTCAAGGTTGCTCCCTCTTCACATATATACACTTGGGATGTGGATCTTCATCATGTTGGTCCCTTAGACCATGACACTTGGCCATAGAGTTTTCTCCTCTCCGTACAATCATTATTATTCACTAATGCCTATAAATTGAAGGGTGGATTGGGGGAATGTTACTTTCCCTTAGGGGTTAGAAACATCTAATAGGATTTTCATTTAGCCACTCCTAACTATGGAGGAAACACCATTGTGAGTTCAAGGCTCCAATTTTGGAAGTGAAGCCTTAATTGAAGTATTGAATAGCCCTTTACATTCAAGCTTGGTTCACATAGATGTATAATTATTATTGTCCTAATGACTAGTTGCTTTCATTAGACTTTATGTTGTGATTGTTATGTTGATTTGGGGTAGCATCGGATGTGCTCTAGCCACGAAATTTGGTGGAGAGGTTGGGGCACATGAGATCTCCAATACCCATAAAGGGTTTGGGCAGATTCTAAACAGATAAGGAGATATTAAAATAATTAATATTTTTAATGGAGTCCCTAAGTCTAAACTTAGGGAAAATAAAATATTAATGTGTATTAATATGAATATGTGTTAGAGTGGTCCAAAATACATGGATCAAGCCAGATCTAATCTTAGCCGTTGATTAGGGACTTAATCTCGGCCGTTGAGATGCCAACGGGAAAAGTATAAGAGGAGGCTTGAGGGTCACTTGAAGAAGATGCACCAGATGATCAGTCATTCTATTCTCTAGAGTGAGGTTTGCTAAGAGAGCTAGAATCAGTGATCGAGAGAATAGTTGAGGGGCATTGAGTACAGAGAAAAAAAGAAGGCAAAGATTATGTCGGGAGAGCAGCGCAACAGCCAAGGAGGGTGACGCAGAGCCAGCAAGGGCTCACGCAAGGCCACGCAAAGGCAGCCAAGTGCTGCGCAGAGCACCAGAGAGCCCAGTGTGTCTGATGCAAAGGCCCAGAAAGCTGACACAGGGCCTCCTGGGGCTGACGCAAGCCAAGAAAGGCTAACACAGGGCCAGCGTGAGACAGAGAGAGGCTAGCGCAGTCCAGATTGGGCAGATGCAGGGGTTGCAAAGAAGTTTTGTGCTGGGGAGCTGGCGAAAGGATTTTCTGGGGTTTCAGCCTGGAGATTTCTCTTACTCTGTGAGGTATAGCTGCTAAGTAAATTCTCTGTTGGGTAGGCCAGTTTCGGCAACCAAATTGTACTCTGATATTGCTTAATAAGAAAACCCTCAGATAGTTGCACAGGTTTTCCCGCATTGGGTTTTTCCAGAGACGTTGGTCCAAAAATAATGGTGTCATATGGTGTGTTTGTTCTTGTTTCTTTTAGTTGCTGATCTGTAATATGTTGAGCATGAACTGGTGTTTATTTTCAATATTTACTTTATAAATAACTTGTTAAAGAAAAATAACAAGTAGATAGGAATAAATCAGAAAAAGTGCATGAAGGGTTTCTAAACTAAGTAAAATTAGAAACTTCAACATGGTATCAGAGCGTGATTACAGATCACAGGAGGACTAAAAGACATCAGCCGAGTGAAGCAATAGCAGCAAAAAACAATTGTCCCAAGGTGAAAGAAGTTGTTTCTAGCAACGCAGAAGCCAAGAAGTGTGATGCAGAGCTAGCCAGAGCCATGCAGAAGAAGCTGGGAGCTGCGCAGAGCCTCAAAGAGGCCAACGTTGCTGACGTAGAGGGCCAGAGGGCTGACGCAGGTCATCCCAGGGCTAATGTAGACCCATCTGGGGTGATGCAGAGCCAGTGTGAGGTAGAGAGGGGCTGACAAAGTTCACAGAGAGGCAGTTGCTGGAGTCTAGAAGGCTACAGAAATATTGTAGAGTGGAGCTGGTGAGGTACTGTAGTCAGAACAGTACTTGACAGAGCAGGGCCAGAGGAGTTGTTACCGAGGGTTTCTAGCCGAGGAACCTAGATCAGCACTGTAGTTTCACAAGATGATCAGAGTAGGGGGCATCTCAACAAGCGGCAAAAGGATTTCCAGGAGGGAAATCAGGACTCAGAGGAAGTCCAGAAGAGAACTTCCAAACAGGAAGTAGAGACTCAGAGGAGTCAAACATAGAACTTCCAGGAGGGAAGTAGAGGAGCATCATAGCACTACACAGGGTAAGAGACCAGGATAGACTGGATGGAGCATCGAACTTCGCAGTCTGCAAGGCCAGAATCTTATCAGTGCTTGACATGAATCATGTCAAGAAATTCGCCTTGAAGATTATAGCTATCCCAGTCGACCCCAATGATAATGACAAGTACGAAGAGGCGACGGCGAGGGCCAAGTGCATTATCCTTGAAGGGGTCAAGGATCATGTGGTACCACATATAGCCAAGAAGGAAACAGCAGTTGAGATGTGGAAGGCTCTCAAGAACCTATACTAGCATACTTCTGTGCAGAGAAGAATGTTGCTCCAGAACCAAATGAGGTTGTACCAGATGAAGAAGGTACAATTGATTGACACCTTCCTCGGAGGATTGAATGAGATCCAAGACCAGTTGACTGCTAAAGGAGCGACACCGGATCAGGAGCTTAGGGTGAGGACAACCCTGAATGTTGTCTCAGAAGATTGGGAAGTGTTTGTCTAGAGTATCCTAGGCAGAGGGACTCTCCCACCTTGGGACGAGATGTGAGCAGCTCTTCATCGGGAAGAGATTAGATGGCAGTCAAAGACAGGTAGCAGCAACAAAGGGATCAAGGTCAAGCAGGAGGAGTAGAATGTGGCCCTAGCATCTGAGGGAAAGTAGGAGAAGAAGAAGAAGAAAGATATCTCCAAGATCAAGTGCTTCCACTATGGAGAGATGGGTCATTATGCGACCCAATGCCCAAGGAAGAAGAGTAAGGGAGATTCATTCCAGACTAAGGCAGTGCCAGCACGAGCAGAGAAGGAAGTTTTGACAGACGATGACTGTGCCATGAGCGAACACACACCACTTGAGTGAAAGTGGGGAGACATCGAGCTGTAGTCAGGAGGACTACAGGCGATAAGGGGCAGGATCCTTGAGGTACCCAACCTCTTGAATTAGACCTTGCTACGGGAGCCCCGACGAGGAGTAGCAGGACTAGTTGAGAGGGTAGAGACGGATGCAGATGGAGTGGCAGAGAGAGCTACAGTGCAGGAGTTCCGAGACAACACAGAGCTAGCAGGCTGCAGCATTGCGAGAGGCACAGGAGTGTTACGCCAGTGCAAGAAGGCATAGAGAGGTGTGAAACAATGTGAGATGCAGGGAGTTGATGTAGTAGCGCAGAGGTTAGAGAGGGAGCACTTGTCAGCAGCAGAGGGAGCTTCAGCATTAGTGGGTGGCTCTAGCCCAACAGGGAGGTCAGTTGGGAGATCAGTTACTTACTTCTCAGTAATTGAGTTACATTGTAGTAGTGGGCAGAAAAATGTAGCATGATGAGAGGAGGTGAAGTGCAGATGCAATGCTAGGAGAAAGTACCAGCAGCAGCACGGATGCAGAGGGAGTTGTCATACAGATGCAACAGTAGCAGTGATAGAACCATGGGTAGTAGTACAGGAGGCATCAGTGCAAAGGATGTTGGGTAGCAAGGCCTAGAATCAGCATAGGTACTGATGTCGGATGATTAGAGTAATACTCAGTGAGGAGTATTGCTAGAGCACAGTCCTCACTAAGAGGGAGTGTTGATTTGGGGTAGCATCGGATGTGTTCTAGCCACGAAATTTGGTGGAGAGGTTGGGGCACATGAGATCTCCAATACCCAGAAAGGGTTTGGTCAGATTCCTAACAAATTAGGAGATATTAAAATAATTAATATTTTTAATGGAGTCCCTAAGTCTAAACTTAGGGAAAATAAAATATTAATGTGTATTAATATGAATCTATGTTAGAGTGGTCAAAAAGACATCGATCAAGCCAGATCTAATATTAGTCATTGATTAGGGACTTAATCTTGGCCATTGAGATGTCAACGGGAAAAGTATAAGAGGAGGCTTGAGGGTCACTTGGAGAAGATACTCCAGATGATCAGTCATTCTATTCTCTAGAGCAGGGTTTGCTCAGAGAGGTAGAATCAGTGATCGGGAGAGAAACTGAGGGGAATTGAGTACAGAGAAATAGAGAAGGCAGAGATTGTATCAGGAGAGCAGCGCAACAACCAAGGAGGGTGACGCAGAGCCAGCAAGGGCTCACGTAGGGCCACGTAGAGGCAACCAAGTGTTGTGCAGAGCACCATAGAGGCCAGCGTGTCTGACGCAAAGGCCCAGAAAGCTAGCGCAGGGCCTCCTGGGGCTGACACAGGCCAAGAAAGGCTGACATAGGGCCAACATGAGACAGAGAGGGGTTGACGCAGTCCAGATTGGGTAGACGATGGGGTTGTAGAGCAGTTTTGTGCTGAAGAGCTATCAAAAGGATTTTCCGAGGTTTCAGACAAGAGATTTCTCTCAAACTATGAGGTATAGCTGCTAAGGAAATTCTCTGCTGGGTAGGCCAGTTTCGGCACCCAGATTGTATTCTGATATTTCTTAATAAGAAAACCCTCAGATAGCTGCACCGATTTTCCTGCATTGGGTTTTTCCGGGGACATTGGTCCAAAAATAATGGTGTCATATGGTGTGTTTGTTCTTGTTTCTTTTAGTTGTTGATCTGTAATATGTTGAGCATGCACTGGTGTTTTTTTCAGTATTTACTTTGTAAATAACTTGTTAAAGAAAAATAACAAGTAGTAGGAATAAATCAGAAAAAGTGCATGAAGGGTTTCTAAACTAAGTAAAATTAGAAACTTCAACATGTTAGGTGGTTGCACCCTCCTCACATATATACACTTGGGATGTGGATCTTCATCAAGTTGGTCCCTTTGGCCATGACACTTGGCCATAAAGTTTTCTCCTCTTCGTACAATCATTATTATTCACTAATGCCTATTAATTGAAGGGTGGACTAGGGAAATGTTACTTTCCCTTGGGGGTTGGAAACATCTAGTAGGGCTTTCCTTTAACCACTCCTACCTAGGGAGGAAACATCATTGTGAGTTCAAGGCCCCAATTTTGGAAGTGAAGCCTTATCTAAAGTATTAAATATCCATTTACATTCAAGCTTGGTTCACATAGATGTATAAACTATTATTGTCCTAATGAACGATTGCTCTCATTAGGCTTTATGTTGTGATTGTTAGGTGGTTTAACAACCCATGACCTTGGAATGTTACCCAAAGGCACTTAAGTCCCACAGAAGTATATTGGAACCCATAGATGAAACATTGAAAGCCTTGGGTCTCCGAGAAGTAGTAACACATCATACCTACCCATGTGCACCTCTCGCATCTAGGACGTTCTGCTACTTTGCAAAACATTTGACGATTCTTCAGGATGACACATTTGGACCAACATGCCCCTAGACTGACCTTAGCACCTTTTAAAGGGTGGTAGTTGATTGAAGGCCCAGATGAGGATGATCTTGCCTTGAGAGACATGGGAGAGATGGTAGCACCTTCAAATCCCTTAATGTTGGAGTAAAGATGGACATTATGAGCAATTGGAGACCCAAGCAACCACCTTATTGCACCCCAGGTGAATTTTTGGGAACACAGATGAATATTGAGGGAAATTTGAGGGTCAATCCTCCAATGATGATTTTTAGAGGATTCTACACCACACTTGGAACTCAAAAGCCTCAACACCTGCTACTTGGAGCCCATTTCATGGATGATGTCAACCTTATGAGGCCTCACGGCTCACACGTGTGGGATTTCATTTGATTTTATGTCTAAGCTAGTTGGGTTAGCATGTAACCCAAAATTCTATTGTGATTTTACTTGTCTGTTAGCAAATTTTAGGGTAATTAGAGACTTGTCCACTCATAAATAGAGGAGAGGACTATTTTATTTCTCATCATCATCACTTGTGACATCGAACTCTCTACTTGAGAATTTCAGCCTCTTGCGCCTATTAGATAGATGTGATCTATGGGACATATTTCCCAAATCTGGTCCGACATCACTACCATATAACTTCTGAAAGTTAAGATCCTTAAGGTAGTCACAGGCTTGCAGTCCATCATAACAAATATTTTCAGAATCTTCACCACATATTTTCCTTGAGATAGGAAAATTTCCCTTGGCTTCTGCCACACTTCAAGTCCTAGGAAATAGTGCAGTGGTCCTAGGTCCATTTCAAATTCAGAAGCCAACTCCCTCTTACATTTGTGAATGAGAGGGTCTGCACTTGTTAGAAAGAGGTCATCCACATACAACACCAATATGAGAGGCTTGTCATCTTCAACCTTAAGGTAAAGGTTAGGATCAGCTTCACTCCTAGTGAATCCCGACTTCATCAAGTAGCTATCGATCCTCTCATACCATGCTCGAGGTGCTTGCTTCAGCCCATAGACAGCCTTCTTCAACCTACATACATGATATTTTCAATCCTAAATCTCAAATCCTTTAGGTTGCTCCACATAGAACTCTTCTTTGATTGAACTGTGCAAGAACATGGTCTTGACATCCATCTGATGTAGGTTCCATCCTTGTGAAGCCACAAGGGCTATGATCAAGCGGATGGTCATATATCTAGAAACAGGTGCAAATATCACATCATAGTCTATACCTTCCTTCTGGGAGAAACCACGAGCAACAAAATGAGCCTTATACTATTCCGTACTTCCATTTGCTGCAACTTTAGCTTGTAAAGCCATTTTGAAGTAACAATTGTCTTGTCCTGGGGTCTGGGAACTACTTCCCAGACATCATTCTCCATAATGGTCATAGCATCCTTCCATACTTGATGCTTGACAGCATCTAAGAATGATGAAGGCTCATTTTGTATGATTGTGCTCATACTGGTCAGGTATCCCTGACACTTGTTGGGTTTCTTACTTTCAGGGAAGGTTCCTCGGGGTGCAGCATGTCTTTCAGCATCATCAAGTATCCCCCTAAGCCATGAAGGCCTCTTCTTGGAAGAGGAAGGCTCAGGTGGATAAATAGGATCCATCGGTTCTTCCACATCAGGCATTGTTACATCATCATAGAGATAGCTTCCAGAATCATACGGTTCCACACCATTCTGCTCGATGTAGTAGTCTCCCTCTTAATGCCAACCTCAGGTATGCCTAAGTGAACCAACTGTAATATATCGAAGATCTTGCTTAGGCTTTGAGGGGAATAATCCCCTTTTGAGCTTTCCTTCGGCACATCCCGAACATACACCTTATTTTTTTATTCAGAATTCGGGCATCCCTGTTACCATATGTCTTACATCGAGTAGATCTTTGTAATGAAGGTAGGAAAACCTCCAATGCCAAAGTTCGGACTGAAGAGATGTGTCATAAGACATGACACCTACCTAACTTTCATCGACCTGATAACATGAAACCCAAGAGTAAAGGCATCTTTAACATTATTTTTCAATGCACGTACCTTGCCATCGCTGAAGGTTACCTTGTAGCCTTTTTCTTCCATTGACGAGATGGACACCAAGTTCTTTCAGAGGTCAGGTGCATTTAATACATCCTAGAATTTCTAGCCTTCTTGAATGCTTGTCCTCTTCCTTGATTCCCAACTCTCCTCTTACCTTTGTTATTGAATTTGTCATTCCTTTGATTGCCATCAAAGGGATTTTGATCATCGTCCCAGTGTGAGTCCTTTCTATCAGGGCACTCCCTTGCATAGTGACCCGCTTTATTGCAAATGTAACATCGTCCTTTTCTTCCACCCTTAGGTCCAGCCTTTCCTTTTGATTTAGTCCCGGAATTATTTCTTTTCTTAGCATGAGAAGAAAAGGCAGCAGGAGGAACTTTAGGCAAGGGCATTTCTTGCTCTTCTACCCTTGTTTCTTCTAGAATGCATCTAGCCATTAATTCCTTGAAAGCAGGAATTACACGATTGTTCAGAAGAGTAGTCCTTAACACGTACCATTCGGATGGTAATCCTCCAAGAGTCGTGAGTTCCATTTCCCTATCAGTAATAGTCTCCCCAATAGATAAGAGATCGTTCTTGATCTCGGTGATTCTTAAGAAGTATGCTTGCATACTCTCATCTTTACCCTTCTTGATTTCCCTCGGCTTATTGCTAAGAAACAAAACTTGATTTACATCATTAACTTTAAATAAACTCATCGGTCTATCATAGATTTCCTTGGAGGTGTTCAGGTTAGAGATGTAGGCCACCAAGTGCTTGTCGACAAAGTCCCAGATGATCTTCTTTGTTTTGACTTCCCCATTTTTCCATTTGTTCCAGGCAACAGTGGATGCATTCGATGGAGGCTCAACAATATTGCCTCTTACATGGTCCAGCACTCCTTGATCTTCTAGGGTTAGATCAATAGATATCTTCCATCCATGATAGTCAGCTTTCTCACGGATCTTGTCTTCGGCAGGAAAGAGTGTTAAGGACCCCATATTTCTTTTAGGATAGCCTTGCCTATCTTCTCTTTGGTGATTTCTCTTGCTCTTGCTCGGGCTTTGTCTTCACCTCAGCTCTAATACCATGTTAAGATATGGTATGTTCTATGCTTATAACAGTTTACTTCTTTTTCTAATTATATTCCATAGATTAGCAATCACATGTTCATAAAGTAAAGTGCGGATAGAACATTAAACGCTCAACAGAAAACAAGCCAAGACAAGAGACACAAGATGTGGAGGCTAGCCAGGGACAAACCCAACAATGTGCGGGGAAACCCTTTGATCAAATCTTCTTTTATCTTCAATAATTCAGCAAATAGAAATAGTACAATAAATCTGATTTATATCAACAGTAGCAAACCCTAGATCAGTAGCATCAGCATTAGCGGCTTCATCATCAAACTAGGGCAGACGATATCTCACAAACCGACCGTCGGATCAGCTTGATTCCACCACAAAAAGTTGCAGCTTCTAGAGGAGGTTCAGATGAACCTACAACACAATTCAAATGAGAAGATATTCTAGTCCACGCAGGTCAAACTTCACTTCTACAGTTGCAGCGTCAGTTTCAGCAGCTTCCTTCAAACTAGGGCAGTCGATATCTTGGAAATCGTCCGTCGGATTGACTTGATTCCACCACCAAAAGTTGCGGCTTTTAGAGGAGGTTCAGATGAACCTATAGTGCAGTTTAGATGAGGATATCTTCTAGTCCACACAGGTCAAACTTCACTTCTGCAGTTGCAGCTTTAGTTTCAGCAGCTTCCTTCAAACTAGGGCAATCGATATCTTGCAAACCGTCCGTCGGATTGACTTGAGTCCACCACCAAAAGTTGCGGCTTTCAGAGGAGGTTCAGATTAACCTACAATGCAGTTTAGATGATGATATCTTCTAGACCACGTAGGTCAAACTTTACTTCTGCAGTTGCAGGTTCAGTTTCAGCAGCTTCCGGCTTCACATGTGTGAGGGAGAGACCCTTTTCTACGTAGTAGAGAGAGAGATAGAGATGTGATGAGTTGAGTGAGTGCAAATGAGGAAAAGTCCTCTTGTATTTATACACAACTGATGATGTTTGAATAGATGCGACTGTTGGGCTTCTGAGCCTACATGAGTTGTAGGTCGGCTTGATAATAATTCCATAATCAAAATAAATTCATATCTCCATAAATACTTATCGGAATTGGATGATTTTATATCAATCCTACACCTCTCAATGAGAGGAATCTAATAAAAATATTATCAGCCATGAATAAGATGACCCACATGAAGTTTTGCCCTAGTTTCCAATTTTAACATGCCTATTAGAGAGATGTGATCTATGGGACATATTTTGTCTTGGAGCTATATTCTTGTATTTAGAGAAATTTCCTTGGATCAATGATCGGATTGTACAAGCATATTGTCTTGTAAGTTCCTTTTTATTGAAAATTCTTGATTTCATGTTAATGTATGGAATAAATTGGTGATTGAGGTTAAACATTGGACCAAATTTTGTTGAATATCAATTTTATGGAAGCTAGGTCACATTATTGCATGCATTAATCAATGTATGATATGTGAATGGAAATCCCCTTGGTGATCTTACATTATCTCTCCATAGTGAATTTTGATCCCTCACAAAGGTAATAGTTAGGATTTTGATGTTAGGGCATCAAAATGTCCTTACTCATTTGCAAGTTTCATCCAACCTAAATAATCCATAGAATCAATCAACCCTAGGACTAGGTATTGGCCATCCGCTGTTCGTGAGAACGTCATATTTTATCCATAATTTTGAATTTGTTTTCTCTAACTCAACCCTTTGAACACCAAGAAGGCAACTAGGGCTTAGTGTGAATTCACTAGGAAGGGAGATTTTGGGTCTTGGAAAGTCTAAATATCAAGAGTCATAGTGGTTGCCTCAAAATCATTCCCCTTGGTGGGAATTCATTCCAATTTTATCCATAATTCAGCTTGCCCTAGTTCTTTTCCCTAGGGTAAAACTCTAATTTGGTTATAACTTCATCTTGAGGGATTATTGAGGGTTTCACGTGCCAAAAACATTATTGAAACACATTATGGGAAACCCTTTCTTGACACTTGACCTTTCTCCATCCCAAATCACAACATATCAATCAAACCCTAGGTCTTTTGTTGCCACAATTTAGCCTTTCTAAGGAAAGCAAATTGTCTCCCCTTTATAGTTAAAGTATAGTATCTAAATGGTGTCTTTCCCTTAGAATCCTCTAAGTCACCTCGTACCTTTAAAACCTAGAACACCTATTAGGTGGCCTATATACTAGGATTCCTCCCATTGGTGAAAGTCCATAAAGAGAAGGGGTTAGTAGTGTTGGTGATAATGGGCTACTACCTCATTGTTGTCACTTGGTCTAGTGATGGCCTTGTAAGGTAACCCTCTCAAAGGACTGCTAGATTTTGCGGAAACATGCATAAAATAATTTAGAAAGAAAAAAAAATTGAACCTAGTATTAAAGATTATAATGGTATCAAATCACTAGAAACTCTCAAGGGAATATCAACTTTCCACAAGGTTTTACAACAACGAACTATTTTTTCGCAATAGTTATATTTTCTAAGGTTTTGAGTATTTGATTTGAAGGCTCACAAGGATGGTTGAAATGGGGGTAAGGCTAGAAGACCAGTTGGAGGGTGCATCCAACTACATTACTTACAAGGAGAGAATAACATTGGTGTTAATGGAGAATGGAATATGGGAATTTTCAAGCTAGAATTTCATCCTTGCTACTGATGTTGCACAACTAGTCATCCATAGCCAAAAGAATGTGAAATCCAGTGATGGGGTGAAGGATAATGTGATTCCTATATTTCTAGAAATAAATTTGTTTGAGAAATTTTGGAAGCTCTTACTAAGTTAAATCAAAGTGACAATAGGACAATGATGTTGAAGGAGAAGTTGAAAAACACCAATATGTCCAAGTCAAATATAATTGCTACATATCTCACCAAGATCACACATGTCTGAGACAAGTTGGTTGTAATTGGGGAGTCTGGGACAAATGTAGAGTTGGTGAGGACTGCCCTCAATGCATTTTCCAAGTCATGGGCATCCTTTGTCAAAGGGATCATAGCACATGAGCACTTAGCTAATTGGGATAGGTTATGGGATTAATTCATAAGGGAGGATATTCAAGATGGGTCTCTTCAGGGGAGCCACTTTAAGGATGATGATGAGAACCTAGCATGGAAGGAGAGCGCAAGGGGAAAGTACCTTGAGAGCTGGAGAGAAGGACATGCACAAAATCAAGTGAGTTGCATGTCACAAATTTGGACACTATGCAGGCCAATGTCCAAATAAGAAGAAGGGAAAGGGGAATACTTAGTAGCATCTTCAGTAGATACACAAGTGACCATTTTTGTGCAAAACTTCAAGAAGGAATTCTCACTTGTATCTTGCCTTTTTGGCACCATAGCCAAGGGTGTTTGGTTCATGGAAAGTGGTGCTTCTCGTCATATGACAAAATCACAAGATTTTTTCACCAATATTTCAAAGGAAGATTTAAAAATACATGTGCAACTTGGAAACAACATCAAGTGTGCAATAGTGCGGATTGGTATTGTCAAGTTTTAGCTAGAGTTAGGGGAGCCTTTGGAGGTGATGAAGGTATTGTTCATTCCTATATTGAACAAGAACCTTATAAAAGTCTCAACCATGGAGGAAAAAGGGTATGATGTGTTCATCATAGATGGCCAAGTAATTGTCGAGTTGATAGATTCCAATTTGACCATAGGTCAGGTGATTAGAAGGAGGAGGACATGAATCTACTTCATAAAGGGCAAGCATGAGGTCTTTAGTTGGTTTCAAGAGTTCAAAACTCTCGTGGAGAACCAAATAGGGAGGAAGGTCAAAATCCTTAGATCAAAAAAGGGAGATGAGTATACCTCTAATGAGTTCAAGGAATTTTGCAAAATGGTAGGCATCAAGAAAGAGTTGGCAATTCCTTACAAGCCATAGAAAAATTGATTTGTTCAAAGGAAAACACAACCATCATCAGGGTTGCTAAAGACTTGATTCAAGATAAAAATTTATCTATGTTCCCATGGGAAAAGGCATGCAATACAATAATCCATATTTAAAGAGGAGTCTTGACAAGGACTTGGGGCACAAGACTCCTAAGGAGGTGTTGACAAGAGTGAAATTGGAGGTGGAGAATTTCCATCTCTTTGGGTGTCCAGTGTATATCCATGTACCATCAAAGAAGAGGACAAAGTTGGAGCCCTCATGATTGAAGGGCATTTTTGTTAGTTACAGTGTGAATTCCAAGGCATAAAATGTGTACATCCCATTGCAAGGGAAGACTGTGGTGAGTAGAGATGTGATATTTGAGGAGCACAAGGCCTTGAGGAGGTCACATGAAACAATACCAACAGTGGGAGATGATTGGGAGTGAGAGGATCCAAAGTTTGAGGAGATGCTAATAGCATCAACATCAAGTACTCAGTCTTCAACTCAAGAGGAGGAGTAGGAAACACCTTCTACCCCTGCCAAGAGAAGGTTGAGACGACTGGAGTAAAGTCTTAAGGATGTTGAGGAGGATGTGGAGGCTCCTAGGGGGATTTGCAAATAACATATACCATCGAGATAGTTTCCTAGTTACATGGCTCTCATGAGTGACATCATTGCCTCTAAGCATACTATTTATGAGGAGGCAACAAGCCAACAAGTTTGGATAGATTCCATGGTAAAGGAGTATGTCTCCATCATGAATAATGATGTGTGGACATTGTGTCGAGTTCAAAAGGGAAATTACTGATCAACTCAAGATGGATCTTCAAGATCAGGCATGTTGCAAATGGTAGAATCGAGAAATACAAGGCTATATTGTGGAAAGAGGGTCCTCCCAGAAGGAGAGAGTGGATTACGAGGAGACATTCGCTCCAGTTTCCATATACACTTCTATGAGGGTTGTTATATCTATTGCTTTAGAGATGGGGTGAAGGATACATTAGATGGATGTGAAGAAAAACTTCCTCAATGGGGTTATTGAGGATTTGTACATCAACCAGTCACAAGGATTTGAGGTGCATAAGAGAGAGTTACATGTGTGCAAGTTGAAGAAGGCACTATATGGTCTCAAACAAGCACCTAGAGCATGGTACTCAAGGATCAATGGTTATCTGCTAGGTATGCTACTCAATCTAGTACTTGATATGGATGCCCTTTTCTTACAGGGTTGAAGAAGCTCATAGATATCTATACGCGGGATGACTTGCAACAGAGTTTGAGACGGAGGACATCAACAGGATGCACTACTTTCTGGAATTGGAGGTGTGGAAACAGGCAAATGAGATCTTCCTTGGACAAGGGAAGTATGAAGAGATTCAAGACGAAGGATTGCAGACCTATTTCAACACCCATGACTACCAACTGGAGGAAGTTGAATGCTTCTGAGTCAAAGTTGGTGGATCCCACATTGTACAGGCAACTAACAGGTTCTTTAATGTTTTTGGTCAACGCTAGGCCAAATATTTTATTGTGAATACACTAGGCCAATTTATGGTAAACCTGAGGAGGGTTCATTAGGTGGAAACAAATCATGTGGTCAAGTATCATTGAGGTATAATGGGATATGGGCCGAGATATGTCAGGAGTGATAGAGTGCAGTTAGTGGGCTATACATAGTTAGATTGAGCTAGGAGTGTTACAGGCAGGAAACGCACCTCAAGGTATTGCTTTAGTTTGGATCAGCAGTGATTTCATGGTTCAGCAAGAAGAAAAGTTAAATGGTGCTCAATTTAACGCATGCCAATTATGTGGTTGCAAGTTTAGCAAGTTGTGAGGCCATTTGGATTTGCAATATGCTCACAAGGTTGTTTGGTCTTGAGTTGGATCTGAAAATGATTCATTGTAATAATTAAAGTTGTAATAAGCTATTTGAGAATCCATTGTGTCATGACAGGTCCAAGCACATAAAGATCAAGAATCACTTCATTAGAGACACCAAACCCCTAAAGAATGGACACTTTGTGTTTTACAAAGATAAGTTGAGGGGTGGTGTTGAACACCTTCCTCACTAGGAGGGTGTGTTGATTTTTACAGCGCAGACAAGTGCTTACACATAGGTTTGATGTCTGGCATGTAGAAAATATTAGATTTCCTCTTTAGGTGCTTGCTTGAAAGGAGTAAGTGATTATTTTGATTTATTTCCTGCGTTAACTTAATAAAAGTATATTAATTATCTAATCAATTAATGTTGACTGCTAACAAAAGATTCTAAGGCTAAATAATTCAATTATTTAAGAGAATTTGATCTAATCTCCATTGCTGATCAATGAGGCTTATGATCTAATCCTAGACATTGATAACTTAGGATGTTAGGGTTAGAAATTTGGTTTAATGAAATTTTAAAATAAGCCTAGAGGAGAGGTGAAAGACACATTGTGATTGAAAGTGATTTTCTCAAGTAGTGAGATGCTCAATGACTAAAGAGAAGGGAAAGGTGTGCAACAATGGTTTTCTGGAAGAGAATTTTGTGGAGGTCGAGACTTGGGAGAGGGAGGCCAATTTTTATGTGTAGGCAATGATTGTGAAGAGAGACAATTTTTTTTGTGCAGACCGAGATTGTGAAGAGAGGCCAAGATTTCTAGCCAGGTTTGCACGAAGGAATGCAACCAAGTTTTCCAAAAAAGTTCCTATGGATGAAGGGAGTCGAATTTTTTGACTGCACAAGTCGTACATGTGGAGGCCAATTTTTGCATATGGAAGAAAAGACTTTTCAAGGCCAAATTTTCAGACGCCACATTTATCTAGAGGGCGAAAATGCAGTGGGTCTAAATTTAGGTTCAAAAGTTTGCTGTAGTTTTTGAGTATTATATGTGGATCAGGGCCCTAATTTTCCATATTTAACAAAGTGAAGGAATACTTGTAGAGAATAAATTTATATTGTTCCCATGCTTGATTTTCCTCTTTTATTTATGTTATAATTTATTTCTGAAAGTTAAAAATACCAATGTATTTATTTTCCAACAATTTTCAAAAATAATTTCTAGGTAAAAAGAATTGTGGAAGAAAAATAAATCAAGCATGGTATTCAATATTAACAAGTATGGGTTACCTTTGACACACTATATCAATTAGTGTCTCCCTAGCAATGCCCTACCTAAACCCTAAGGCCTTAAAGGAGGTCCCATTGGATTAGAGTCAAAGACTAACCTGCCAAGTGAAGTGTGGGAACAAGGATACAATTGAAATTGGTCAATCATCTAGTTTTCCCTTGATCCATATGAATATGCCCATAACATTAAATGAAAACACATGATTGCTAGAATGGTTAGAGTACCTGTTAAGAAATGACCCACCTTCCTTTAAGAATAATTTCAGATGGGAGAGAGATCTAACCAAAGCAATGGGAAAAAAACTATGGCATACTGTTATGTGTTCGCCATCATGGGGTTGTTTGTTGGCTCAAGAAGTCATAAAGAAGATGTGAGATGTCCCCCCGAAGTATCAGAGGTCATGGGTTTGACTTTCTTTATCCCCTTACATTTAGGCTCCATAATCATGACCAACATATTACCTTGGTTACAACCTATAACGAATAGGTTTTGTTTACACTCTGATATCAATGCAACAAACAAAGTCCGTTTATACTCTGATACCAATGTAACAAACAAAGTTTGTACTTACATAGGTTAAATACTCCATAACACTTGGAATATGAAAATATCCATTAAGGATACAAGTATATATATAAACTATATGAATGAAAATATGATGATATGCTTACAAATGAGGGCATGCTTATATAGCTAGGCAGGTGCCCCTTCATGAATGGTCATGCCCTTAGGGACATGCCTCTTCTATACTAATCATTATTATGATTGTTATTATTATTTATATTTACATGTTTTATATATATTATATTCAAAACATTATCTTCCTCTTCAAAAATCTTTGTCCTCAAAGCTTATTGCTAATAAGATGTGTCATATTGTTTCCTTGTCTTGTGATCTATTTGTATCTTTCATAATTCTTCAAGTTTTCATCTGAGTGATAAACAAAATTGTCGAACTGAGAAGGGATTTGACCATCCTAAATCAATCTTCTATGGGATCTTGTAATTACTGGCTACTTCAGATGAATATTTATTGTAAGACTGAATTCTGTTGACATCAATAGTATTTGGAACATAAGTTAGTTGATTTTGTTATGAGTGATGCATATACGCAGATGGATTGAGATGTTTGTTCTTGTGATTAGGATGTCGATAAGGAGTTCTTGTGATTTGGTTTTCCCTTATCATCCATGTGAAAATTTCCTGATTTACTTCAAGTATCATTGTGGTTGAGTTGGTTACATAATCTTCACTTGGAATTTTCATCATCTAAATTGCAACATCTGAATTATTTTTACTTCACCTGGTTTTGGATTTGTCTGAATTATGGGATTAATGGAATATGTGTTTGTTCCCTTTTCTTCAACTAGTCTAGAGATTTTGATGCTTTTGAGATAAGTTCTTCAAATTCCTTATCGTTTGTAAGTTTCTTAAACTGGGTAAGAAAATTTTGGTTATGATTTTTAAACGTGAAATTTCTTCAACTCCTGATTCAACTTCATTTTGATGTCAAGCTTCTCATTTTTTAAATCTCTAATTCGTTCTAATAACTTTTGATTAAGGTTTTTTAAACGAAAAAATTCTTCTTCTTCTCTAATAAACTCTTGTTGAGTTTCTTCACGGAGGTTTCCTTCTCTCGCTTTTGCTTTTGCTTCTTAGCCTTGGACTTCTTACTCTATGTAAGTAATTTTTCATTATGGTACTTAAGTTGAGAAATTTCTTTATTGTTGTCAACGATAATTTTATCAAGTTCCTTTTTCATATTTTGCACCAACTATTGATGTTCTTGAAGAATTATTTTTGAGATATCTTGTATGTATTATTGTGTTAATAAATTTGACCTTAGTGTAATGTCTTGGATTGTTATTTTTTCTTTCTGTAGGAAAATGTTAAAAAAATCTTCTTCATATTTTGGGTGAATGACTCTAGTGTTTCTATTCAAGGTGAACCCATAGTAATGTCACCTCGATTGTTCTATAGAGATCAAACATATAATTGTGATGTAAATTTATAGTCCCCTAATGTTTAATTGTAGATTGGTTATATCATATTTTTTTTATCCCATAAGCCTAATTTTTCGATTATATTTGACTCAAAAATCACCAATTGGTTTGCAATTTATGGTTTATATAATTTTTATCTTTGGCGGGTGAGGCAAAAATAGTGGCATCATTTCCTGCAAGAGTCCCTTTTATTTTAAAAAGCAAGAAAGTGAATTTAAGTGAGGTTTCTAAAAAGCGTCCATTCTCTTCTGTTAGAGACTCCATTTTCTTTCTAACGATAATTCACAATTATTATTTTTTTCATTTTTTTTCTAACTTAGACTTGACATTTCAAGTATCATACTTCAAGTCTCCTTTTAACTTATATTAATATATTTTTTTAATATAAATAGATATTATTAATTAATAGTTAATAATATAATATGGTTATTTATAGCTAAATAAATTTAATAAGGTAATAATACACTATTTAAATTAATTAGTTTACTAACTGATAAAAATAAAAATATATTAAAGTTTAAATGCCACTACTACTAACATCAAAGGAATGGTCAGCTGGGGACAGACGCAGAACAACGAGTCACGGTGGTCAGGGGATCGCTGAAGAAGCAAGGAGTCATAATGGTAGACAAGCGAAGCCTTTTACAAAGTCTCCAGTTGATCGCTGTAGATAGCAGTTGTGACAGGCAAAACTTTTTACATAGCCAAGTGGCAACAACAACATTGGAGGCAGTGATCTAGCAGAGTTGCGGGGTGGGCAACAATAGAGAAAAATACTATGGTGGTACCAGTGATGACTGAGTAGAAAATATGGTGGTTGTGTCTTGTGGCCCAGCGACGGTGGCAATTTTGGTGTGGGAAAACACCTAGGGACCATGCGGCTTGACTCAACAACACGAAATGTTCAACAGCGGTGGCCACAACTTTGGCTGGTTAAGTGACAACTGATCAATGACCTGTTAGTGGTGACAACTATGCATCTACTCGAGCTACGAATGCGTTTTTTTTTTTTTTTGTATTTTTTTTAATTATTCTTTTTAATAATCTCTTTTATTTTTATTCTTTTTTTCTCCTTTTTTCCATTTTTTTGTTTTTATTTATTTTTATTTTTTTTCTAAATTTTTTATAACATATATAGATATAATCTTTTTATTTTTTATTTTTTATTTATTTTTAATAAATGGCCAAAGGCCTAATTGCTGAATGGAGAGCCTCCCAAAACTTGTGTAGTGAAACGCTTGAATTGCGATGGAAATAAATTTAATGAAGGGTTGATTGCCAAGGTTGGATCATACTAACTCTGTGTAGTGCTTGAGCAACCAAAGGATCAAACAACTTTGATACTAATGTAACGAACATGGTTCGTTGATACTAACATAATGAACAAAATGCATTTACGATCTGGTACCAATGTAACGAACAAAGTTCGTACTTACACAAGTTAAATACTCCAAAACACTTGGAATATGAAAATCTCCATTGAGGATACAAGTATATATATAAAATGTATGAATGAGAATATGATGATATGGTTACAAATGAGGGTTCACTTATATACCTAGGCAAGTGCCCCTTCATGAATGGTTGTCTTTATAGACATCCCTCTTCTATATTAATAATTAATTAATCATTATTATGATTGTTATTATTATTATTTATATTTACAATAGTTTTATATATAGTATATTCATAACACAACCCATCAACAGTGGTGAAGTCTCCAAGAGTTTTCCATGCATGGCTATATGGAAACAAAAAATATATCTTAAGCTTAATTAAAGCAGATGAATTCACCTAAGTTATCAAAAACGTTTCCCTAACCTCCCAAATACATCGTTCGATGTTCCAGATCCTGAAACGGGACC
This sequence comes from Pinus tabuliformis, assembly GCA_031772625.1. Classification (NCBI taxonomy): domain Eukaryota; kingdom Viridiplantae; phylum Streptophyta; class Pinopsida; order Pinales; family Pinaceae; genus Pinus; species Pinus tabuliformis. The sequence goes on along the minus strand of CM062819.1, from coordinate 1,482,885,001 downwards.
ATGAAAAGACCTTAATACATTTCAGCCCTGTTTCAGTTTTTTAGAAACCACTAGTCAAAAATTTGAAACGTTTCGGCAAATATTTTTGGAAAAACGATTTGTTTCGTAGAAAACCCGATACGTATTGTTGTTTTTGGAAACAGATCCAGCAAAAAATAAGTATCTCTCAAGATTTGGAAATGGATCCTTGATTTGGTTGTCGGGAATGGATTTAGGTATTCTGGTTCCTTGACTTGTTGTTGGGAACAGATTTTAGACTTTAGGTTTTGGTATTTTATTTATGTTTTAATAATTTTTGGAATGTTGTCGCATTTATAGTTTTACAAATCATTTCCACCTGAAGGATTCGTTGAGCCGCCGAGACTACGAGTGCACCATTGTTGTCGTCGTGACCTGTCATCACTATCTACCACTTGGAGTTAGAGCCTAGAGGAGTCGACGTCGAGTAGGAGGAGGTGACACCACACAAATAACACTTGGGACTATTTGCGAGTGACATGTCTGCTTCGCATTAAGGATTTTCCATTGTGAGTCACCACTACTAGTTGGAGGAGTTGATGCCCAAGTGAGTAGTAACTCAAATCCTCGCCCTTGTCCGAAGAACTGACAAACCCATTTGACTCGGCGAAGAAAGAGAATGAATCATCGTATACCAAGGTCAAAAATGATGGCTCTTTGATGCAAAATTGACTTAAGTGAGAGGGGGGTTTAATCAGTTTAGTCCATTCATGGAAATTAATATTATTTTCATTAAACTCATTAATTGAAACATTACATGAACAACTTAACAAATAATGACAAACAGATTGAATATGTGAACAACAAGTAATAAACAAACCAAAACATCACATTAGCACATAATAAAAACACATATTGACACCAGATATAAGTGGAAAATCATAAAGGGAGAAAATCACGATTTTATTATTGTTGTGATGCAAAGGAAAGCTCCTACTCCTTATTACATTTGATTTTCTGTAGGCTCCAACTTACAAGAGGTTGCTACCACAATTTTTCTGCAAGCTACAACATGCAAGGAAGTTCCAACCCCCATATGTTTTCTACAGGCTACAACCCATAAGAGGCTCCTACCTCAACTAGCTCCAACTGGATATTTATGAAGCCGCAGCTTGAAAGGAAACTACAATCCCCTGATATAAACAAGAAACAACAATGTGTTGGTTTACCTGGTCATAAATTATGCATATCTCCATCTTCATTTCTTCCTCTTCTTCCCTTCAAATCTGCTTCACATAAGCTTCATATGTGCTAGGTAACTAATGCATAATACCTCAATCAACTCTCACACATTCTCCAACTCTCTAACCTCCTATTGCCTTCCAAAATCACATATTTTATGAAGATATTTTGTTGATTGTTTGTATTCCACATAAGGATATGAAGTGAACATTCTTGACTCTTTTCCTTCCACTCATTCGTTTCCAAGCTCTTCATATTTTGAATATTACAACATAAATAAGTGTTCCACCACATATTATTTCAGCCATCTATAATGATTAGGTATGCCAATATCACCATAATGCCAAAAGTAACATTATAAGATTACAACACATGCACATAGTGAAAACACTTTCTAATGCAAATAATATGCACACAACATATGAAAGCAACACAAGCACATGTATGCAATATTCATTCTCCAAATTCATCAATATGATCAAAGCCAATTTTTCTTCATGTCATTCCCTTAACTGCCTTGAGTCTTGTCTTGTTTTTGTTGTCATGGAATTTCTCCTTTATTGTCATGGAGTCTTGCCTTTGCCTTGCATCACAACAATGATCATGCTTTTGTCTTGCCTTGCATCTTTGCAACAACATCTCTTTTGAAGCATTTTCCATCACCCTTACTCTTATTCCTATATATCAAACATGCCTTGCTGCAAACATTGTTCCTTTGTCAATACCTTGCATGCTCTTGTGTACCTTGTTGCTCCTTGCTCCTACATAATATTGTTTGCTCCTACTCCTACATACCTTTCTTCTGCTCCTTGCCTTGTCGTGTTGCTCCTTTTCCATCAATCTCCCCCTTTGGCATTGATGGAAAAACACTAATACTCCCTTAGCACATCTAAGGTCCTCTACTTACCTCCCCCTTTGACATCAATGGAAAGGCGGTCTACTTTACAATGCAAATCAACAAGAGGGTTTTCTTATGTATAGACCCTCATTTTAGGCATTGTTGTTGATATATTTGAGAGAATCATTGAATCCTAGAAGCACTTTCACTGATTGTAGATGTGTAATTATAGATTGAGAAAATCAAGTATTTTTTCTTGAAATTGTGTCAAGGCTTCCTCTTCCATGTTCACAAAGACTAGTAGCTCAAGAAATTTGACATAAAAAATGAAGTGCTCATCCCCTTACACTGTTGATGGAGCTACATTGTTTCTTTGAGGAACAACCTCACCATATTGTTGTCATTCTTCCTTATACAAGAGTATCGCACGCAAAGCCTTATCGAAGTAGCTGTGTAGACCATTTAATATTTCCACAACAAAGTCACCTACCTTTCCTTCCTTCTTGGCCTTGTGCTCAAGATACTTTTTCAAAATGTCATCCACAGTTTGATCATGTGGGAGGTTAACCAACTTTCCCATCAGTGTTACAATTTCACAATCATCAACCAACTACTTTTCCAAAGATCAACTAGCTTCCTTCACTAGTCTACAAGCTCTTGACTCATGTCAACGCACTACAAACTAAAATCGTAGTGCAGAAGTCCCAAATCTGTTATCTCATACTCCACATTCGAGTTCTCATATTGCACTTCAGTTATTGCACCCATACCACTTTCCAATACAACGATAAGAATGTCACCAATACCAATACAAGAATAAGAATCCCTTTGATGTACATAATCAAATCTGATGTGCCCCTTCGAATTATAAATACAACACATCGGTGTTTGTAGCCATGTCAAGGCAATGCAATTTTTTTTTTTTTTTGTATTCGTGAACAATGACTCCAATAAACACTCGAAAACAATGTTGAAAACAATGTATTTTATGCCTTTCCAATGCATAAAACCGGTAGAGATATACGAGAACCCAAGGGGAAAACGAATGCCATAATATATTTTTGTGTGGAACTTGGTGATCCTATGAGTGCAACATGTTTCTAGGGTCAAAAGTCGGACAAGTGTGGTTGTGTTCAGTCATGTAAGTGATGAGGAGCTTATTCGGATATGTGTGGCTACATTCAACTTGTTTCCTTACTGGACATCCTTTACAGATGCTACACCTATAGTAACCCCTTGGATAAGGCGAGCTTTAATTATTTTCTGCCAATATTTACGCCATGCTTATAGATTAGATGGAAATCCACCACACCCTGGTTTGCTCGAGAATCATTCTATTGCTAGAATGCAAGCATTATTCCTTTGATGATTTCTCCTTCTTCCTCTCATTCTCGAAGCAGTCGTCCTGTTAGAGTCTATCCTTTCAACTGTAGATTCTATTTTGATGAGTGAAGAAGATTTACAGTTGGCTTCGTTCTTGTCAGGCATTTTGGCAGATGGGTTGTATGTCCTTGTCATATATTTGGGCAGATATTTAACATATACAGGCCTCAGTGGAGATGGTGATAAACTATGGCAATGAAAGCCACCACCAACCCTAATTTGGTCGCTCGCTTGTTCTTGATTATTATCAGTAGTAGCAATAATATTAGGTCATATGCTTTATCTTTTGTTTTCAACTTTTCCCTCTACAAACAGGGAGGAATCCGCAGTTCCACAACAGCAGGCAGGCCTTTGTTCCACAATGATAATAATGATCGACCGTATAGGGAAGCAAGAATTTGGGTTTCGAGGGATTGGAACCATAGAAAGGAGAGTATGTTACTGTGTTGGAAATGGAAATGGGAACGACCTCTTTCATGGGATCAATAACAACATCATTGCGCAAGTTACAGGAATCGAAAACGTTACATATCATTTATGCATGAATATAATTCATTATCGTTGCATTTAACGCTGCCACCGCCACATAACAACCAACAATATATAGACACATAACTTTGCCACTTCTGCATATCGACTAACAATCACATCTATAATGTTGTTATATAATATCAACATTAAATAAGCCTACTCTAATTATCAATGTTGCTCTGATTATCTGCTCCAATTAAACAATATTATAAACATGCTCCAATACAACATAAATGCTTCAGTATCATTCTGATGCTAACGTTATAGGGTTCCAATATTAACACTCTCCAAGGTAAATAAATGCATAACCATATTGTTAAATATCCATTCCCTATTGGTTAATATAATAATGTCCCAATTCCAATCCTTTGTATGACATTAAACTCATCCAGAACACAATATGTAATGGCAGTCTAGCATTTTAGTGTGGCATTAAACGTGTTGCAGAACATTGTAAGGATGTTGGGAAAACATTGGAATATATGAGGCATCAAAACCGTTGCATATATGTTGTGCATATGTATGAATCAACGTTGAACCATTATGAATTAATGTTGCGTATTAATCATTGGCATTGCATAGAATGATATGGAATGCTACCAATAGAATGGCATGAACCCTACAATATTAACGTTGCTTCAAAACACTAGAAAACGTATTGTCATGACACAATAAAATGTTACCAAACATTTTCCATCGAATTCTTTTCACGTAAATATATTCAACATTGTTCCATGATATGAATCTTTACATTACACATTTAACGCTCAGCACCCTCTAATTGTCTGGCAATGGAAATGACATACTATAGTTATAATAATTGTAAAGCATTGGACACTACTCCAAACACTAGGGCACAAAACCCTAATCCACAACAGCACTTCAACTTTTGAATTTGGATAAATAGTCGTTATCAAGGTTTGCCAATTAATGTGAACGTTGCCAGCACTTTGACCACACATTGAATGTTGCGACGAGTGCCAAATAAAGAACACATGCTCCATAAAAAATAACGTTCTCCAACCTGCCATGTACTTGCATCAATAATGCATGCCTCCAACATTATTCGCTTTTGCTACACGTCTCTGAATGCCATTTATTCATTAAGCCAGTGAATGAATAGAGCTTGCCCACACTGATAATGTTTCCATATAATCATATTAGCACTCTGTATATTAACCATGGTTGCAAGGTATAAACGCACAACCTTTGGATGCTTTATTTTTAACATAATTCTTTGTCACCTCCTGGCACACATCTTTCAACATTTGTCTTATTTTAGATTAATGCAATGTCATTTTCATTTTAGCATCTGATCTTTGTCCTATAATGTTCCCACGAGAATGCTAGCCTCCTGTCATTGTCAATTCTACCACTGATATGTAACGTAAATATGTTCATTGTTGTCACCATGCAATTGTATTTTAATATTCTCCTATTTTCATAGCATTGACATGTTTGGCTCCTTTCCTCCACTAATGCTTGCTCCTCATGACAACGCTGTCAACAAGCGCAAGGTTGAAACTTGGACCCGTAAGATGATCATTCCTCACCATTGAATACAACTTTAACACTCAATTGTCCTCCTCTTCTCAAATGCACCCTTCTCATGATCTTGTCTTTTGCTTCTTCATCCATACCTTCTTCTTCTTCTAGTTGTACCAATTTACAAAAATGTAAATACTTTTCCCAAAGCAATCTTTCTATCTGCCTCCCAAAAGTGTCAACTGTGAGAGCTTCAATTTTACAGTGCAGAAGGGCATCTCGAAGATTTTCCAGATAGGAAACCAAATATTCCAATGCTCCTTCATCATTCCATTTTGCATTGGCTACACAACGACCAATATCTAGAAGTTCATTTATCTGGGGCAGATCCTCATATTCACAAAAACTAGTCTTATCTGCTAGCAACATGTCAACCTGACAGGCCCTTGGAGTAGTGAGTGGAGACCGAGAAATCATGCTACCCACATATGATGTTTCCATTCCTTGTTCATCTTTTGGCCTAAATCGAGTTTTACATGACATTGTTGACCAACCCCTTGACTCATCCATGCCATCAATTTCTTGAAGGTAATCTAGCATATCTTCAGAGCCTCTACGAGACCAATCACTAAGCTTGGGAGAAGGTCCTTCAAACTCTTCAGTTACACTCATATTGCATGCTTCTCCAACATCAAGACTTCCTCCTCCCGTCGTCTGAGAGCTCTTTGGAGTTGTATGACTCCATTATCTTCTCAAGAGTTTCTGCAATCCTTCTGAGGCATTCATCTACACTTAAACCCTTTAGGTCACATCTATCAGCAATTGTACAAATACACAAGTGTTTTTGTAAGTGAGATGTGGGCACTTCTTCCTCACATATTCGACATATCATTGCATAGGTCTCCTCTTAGATGTTTTGCTAGTCACCGTAATATCCCCAAGAGATTCCATGTTGATGCTTAGAAGACACTGAAGATTGACTAGAACTCTCTTTAGGAAGCTTCTTCCAAGAGGAAAGACGATCCCTTGTTGTATGTGAGTCAATGATTTTTGTAGCACCTATTTTAGAAGGCTAAGGAGTGATAATCAAGTGAGGAATGGATTTTCTATTCCCCCCTAATTATAAAATTTTTGTTCTTCACAGTAAAAAAAAAAAAAAAAAAAAAAAAAAAAAAATGCCTTCCTAGTAGTTGTATGAGTCTTCTTGTTGATTTAAAGATGATCTGAGGTTGTCATTGATGTCAACCCAAACAGAACCAAGGATGACCTAAACTTCCATGGCACATTGGGCATCATCATTCATTATTTCTCATCTCATAACCATTATAGGAATACTCTACTCAAAAATATCTTTCTATCGTTATATATCTCTCCTCGTAATTCCTCATGGTTTGTAAGTTATTCAAGTCTGAAGTTAGTAACCCCAATTAGTGGGCTAAAACCCCATGGGGTTGTGGTATGGCATTTATCATTGATTTTGGTCATTGAATAGTCAATAATTAATAATTTTTTAAGCTCCTAAAATCCCTCCAACATTGTCTATAGAAGCTCCTCTCAACTCTATAAAAAGAAATCTCATTTATCCTCCAAAATAAGTGATCGTGGCATTTTCGCTATAAATTTATTTCTGCGAAGTCTTAGACATTGAAATTAAAACCCATTTGAGCTGAAATCTTGATGAACATTGTGATTGAATTTCTGATCTTAGTTCGCTATATTTTCGGAGATACGATCTGTGGAAGTTATGGTTTTTTGCATGCTCCCGAATTTCATCTCAAACAGGTGACCTTGGGAAAATTGTCATAACTCTCTCTCTGAGAAATCGATTGGAATTCTGTAAAAAGTGGTGGATAGTGCACAGACTATAGTTTTCTATGTATCAATTTCAGAGCCGAAAGAGGGAACAGTGACACGTGGCACGCCGTACAAATTCGTTCTACTGAACTAGTCCATAATTAGGTCATTGTGAGAAATTGAGCATAACCTTGCCTTGAAGAATCCAAATCGAGTTAGACTTGTGGCATTGGAAAGAAGACTCAGAGGGATACTACGGGATGGAAGATCACATATTGGGGATCTGAAATCACAAAGATACATCAGATTCAATATCGTGCTCCTAGAAGGCAAAAAAAAACTAGATCAAGTGTTGTCAAGGGTTGCAAAGGACCAGACTTTCTAGGGCAGCAAAGAGCAAGGTGCAACAAAATGATGTAGCAGAGGTAAGCTCTGAGTAAGTATCTTTTGTATATGCATGTTCATCTCTTAATTGCATTAGGTTCTTTGTATTCTAATTTGTTGGTTTTGTTTAGCACTAACATATGCTCTACAGGATGAGGTAAGTTTTTCTATTATCATGTCATGGGTATTTCCTTGAAGACTTTTTGCAGGTATTATATATTCATCAAGATAAGACTCAATGCATAATCTAATGTTCTGAAGAGTGAAAAATGGTAGCATGACAAGAGTAGTAATCAAGGTGCATAACAACAGCAAGAAGTTCACCACATGAAGTCTTCAAGTGGGTAACACTGCATACAGTCATTGTAAAAGTATCATTTTACAGAGTCATTGTAAAAGCATCATTGTAAAAGTTGTACAAGTGTCTATCTGCCAAGAGTTGAAGAGGCAATGTCGGGAGGTCTAGGATCATCATTAGGTGGTTGTGTCATAGTTGGGGTTATGGTCTAGTGTGTCTTCTTCTTCTACATCATTCTATATCATTGTAAAGTGGACCATTTTCCCTGGTACGAGAGTCCATTCTTCTTTTATTCTTCTATAGGGTGGTAGGGTGGTGCTAGGGTGGTGCATGAAGTCACCAACAGATTCATGCCTGTGAAAACTTCAGGGTGGTAGGGTGGTGCTAGGGTGAGTTGTAGCTCATTGGGTGTTGGGGCATCCATTCAGTGGACTACTGAAGAATCTCGGGCGTTGGAGCGTCCATCCAGTGGGAGCTAGAGAAGAATACTTTCTAGATTCTAGGAAGTTGGAGCTTTCTTTTCAATTGGAGTTGAAGATTAAAGAATTATTAGAAAAGCGTTCAGGTGGTTTTTGTCCTGGAGAGGGTTTCCACCTTAAAAACTATGTGCATATGTGTTCCTTTTGTTTACTTCTATCATTGTACAAACACTGATAATAATTGAAGATTAACTAAATCTCTAAAAGATTAATAATAATACTAATTGAAAGGAATACTGATTCACGCTCCCAACCCCCCCCCCCCCTCTCACAGTATTTCCAACAACTGGTATCAGAGCTTGTTTCCTTCAATAGCAGTTTAACAACTGGAAGGAGATCATGGAGCATACCAAGAATGGTGTACCTTTGTTCAATGAAAATAATTATGCACTCTAGAAAGGAAGAATGGAGGTCTATCTCTTGGCACAAGGTTATGAAGAATGGGACACAGTTCAAAATGGCTTTACACCAACCGCAGATGCACAAGGTGACTCAAATGTCAAAGAAGCAAAGCTTCAAATCTACAAAGCAAAATTTTAGCAACTCAGAATGAAAGAAGATGACAACATTGTTGCATACTTCCAACTCGTTGATGAAATAACCAACACCCGATAAGGATTGAGAGAGCCTATTGACGAGGAGACTATTATACGAAAGATTCTTAGAACATTACCAAGAAGATTCAACCCAAAGGTATCAGTCTTAGAATACAGTGCAAATATGGCCAAACTCAGCAAAGAGGAATTACATGGAGTTCTCATAGCATATGAAATGAGACTTGATGAAGAAGAGGGTACTTCACATCTAGAAACTACGTTCGCTACATCTAAGAAAACCAATAAGGACAAACAACCTTCAAAGGCAAAGACCTGCACCTGCAAGTGTGAAGAAAAGGAAGATGATGAAGAAGGTTTTTCAGATGGAGAATATGCTTACTTTATGAGAAAACTAAAATTGGCAAGAAGAAAGGATTCAAAAGGAACTTTCTCTCTAAAGAAGATAGCTCATCATCCGATGAAGACAGCGACAGTGAAGAAGAAGCCAATGAGAGAGTATTGTTTATGGCCAAGCACAATAAACAAGAGGTATCAAACAACAGAGAAGAAGGGTTGACCATAGAAGAATTTTCTAAGGAGGCAATCAAGCTTATAAAAGAGCTCAAGGCTGAGAAGATCCGTTCCAATACTCTTGAAGAACAAGTTCAAGGTCTCAAAATTGAAGTTGAAGAACACAAATGTATTTAAGAGTCACTTGAAAATAAGTTGGAAGAAAGCAACCGAGAAAGGAAAGCATTAGAAGTTGAAGTAGTCTCGCTATGTAAGGAAGTGAAGAAGGGAAACATTGTCCAAAACTATGCCAACGGCTCAAGGGCATTGGAAGAAATCAATAATACAACAACATGAGACCTCAAGAGAGAAGTCCAATAGAAGCAACAAGAACTCAACACAGCATTTGCAGAGATTAGCAGGATCACACAATAGATGCAGGAAGCAGAAATTGAAAGGAAGGAATCTGATCAAAGATACATATCCATTGTTGACCAAAAGCAAAAGGAATTAGAAACATCTTCAATAGAAATAAGCAAGCTCAGGATTGAAAATGAGAAGCAGAAGGAACAGATACAAGTTCTCAACAGAGAAGTAGAGAAGACCACTCTTCTCAAGCTACAGGTAGAGGAGGCAAAAAAAAGAAGGAAAACCTTGAAAAGATGGTTTCAAGAAGATCTTGCTCAAAAGCAAGAAGAATTTGACACAACCTATGATGAGATCAACAAACTCAAGGGATCGCAAAAAGAACACTTAGAAGATAAGACAGATGAAGAAGCAAAAATGAAGGCCATTAAAGATGGTAAAGCTCTAGTTGATGAAGGTACAAGCTCCACAGCTTCGTAGGGTGATTCTAAGAAGCAAGTTGATCAAAGTGAAAAGCCCAAGAAGAATGTTGCAACTCCAAAGAACAAGACCAAAGCAATCAAGAACAAAGGACCACAACAAACTACAACAACACCGCCTCCAAAGAAGAATGAAAAATATTCCAGGTATGTTCATTTATTTAATGGTTATTGATTTTTATGTGCTAACTATGTACATGTGGCTAGGAATTGTGAAGTTTTTAACAGTACAATCATTATCTGCAAGACTCTAGAAGTAAGTTTGCCGGATCACAGGACAGGTTCCACGATGATTTTGTTAGAAGAGAATACGTGCTAGATGGGCCAAATATTGAATGTTTCAAATGCCATAACTATGGCCATAGCGCTTATGGTTGCAAATATCAGATGGAATCGTCTATGGACAACATCAAATTCTTCAACAGTCATAACTATGGGCACATGGCTCGAGATTGCAGGAATAAGAAGGTCTGGAAAAGGAAACAGGTACAGGAAGACAAAGCAGATAACAAGGTTTCAGAAATTATGCTTTCAGGATTTTTAAAAGCAAAAGGTCATGAGGAATTAGAATTGCTTCAGATAATGACTCAAATCAAGATGGCTCGTTAGATGACTCACTATTTTGAACAATCTGCTTGTTGACCCCTTAATGTTTGTGTAGGAGGAGTCTATGCAGCAGTATATGGCATAAGTCTACAAGATGGTAGTTCATTAAAGGTGCAGGGGGAGAAAAACAGTTGAAGGATTACAGGTTACCAGGAACAAGGCAAGATTAGTCTGCAAACGATATGCACAGGTTGAAGGAATCAATTTTGAAGAAACATTGTCTCCCGTTGCTAAAATGGAAGCTATCAGGATGTTTCTCGCCTATGCATGTTCAAGAAAAATAAAAGTATACCAAATAGATGTTAAGTCAACATTTCTGAATGGTGAATTAGAAGAAGAAGTTTACATCGAACAACATAAAGGTTTTTTACTATCAGAAAAAGAAGACTGTTTGCAGGTTATAGAAGGCTCTGTATGGTCTCAAGCAAGCTCCCAGAGCATGGTATGCTTGTCTTGATGGATATCTATGTCAACAAGGGTTCAAGAAAGGTACTGTTGATAGCAATCTTTTCATGCAAATAGATAAATATAATTTAACAATCATTGAGGTATATGTGGATGATATAATCTTTGGTAGCAATGATGATCGACTAAGTAAGAACTTTGCTACAAAGATGCAAAGTGAGTTCGAGATGTCTTTACTTGGTGAGTTGAAATACTTCTTAGGGCTTCAAATATCTCAGCAAGAGAAAGGAATATTTATATGTCAAGCCAAGTACATCAAGGAAATGCTCAAGAAATTCAAAATGGAAGATTGCAAACCCGTCCTTACTCCGATGGTAACAAGTTGCAAATTGAGCATAGACGACTCATCTAAGGATGTGGATCAGAGGTTGTACAGATCTATGATTGGTAATCTTCTATATGTAACAGCCTCCCGACCAGATGTTATGCAAGCAGTTGGACAAGTAGCAAGATTCCAAGAAGCACCAAAAGAATCACATATTATTATCGTCAAAAGAATTCTTTGATATCTAAAGGGCACAACAGAATATGGCTTGTGGTATCCCAAGGGAAACAATCTCATTATTCAAGCCTTTACAAATGCAGATTGGGCAGAATCATTGATGATCATAAGAGTACTAGTGGAGCAGCATTCTACCTAGGTGGTTTGTCTCATATCATGGTTGAGCAAAAAGAAAACCTCAATCTCGTTAT